>CM028130.1:1443300000-1444500000 GCA_016271365.2 Neoceratodus forsteri | reverse complement strand
CAATGGTCTGTCTCCAACCCATGCCAAGCTGCTACCAGTACCTCTATGCATCCTTGCTAATCTTGTCTCAGTTGTGGACATGTGTGCATACCACTTCCTCACACCTGTGTGCACATCACTGGATTGTCCTGTGTACTCACCATTACCATGCGGTCCAATGTGCACTCACACATTGTGCCTGTGTGCATACCAGCAATGTCACATCTCAGGCTATACTCACCTTGGGCTCCAAAATGTTCCTGCACAATGGTGTCCCTTTGCTGCCATACCCCAGGGCCAATCTTGGGCCCTCTTGTCTACCATTGATGTTCACCCTCATCTGGCGGCTCCGCATCCTCCACACTGTCACCCTCTGGGTCCTGGACAACTATTCCACAGTCTTTGGCCATGTTGTTTAGTATACAACAGGCCAGGAGATATGCCACAGGCCTTGTCTGGGCTACACTGTAGGGCACCTACAGACCTGTCCAGGCATCTGAGACGCATCTTCACCATGCCGAACACATGTTCTATGAAGTTTCTAATAAGCCGTGTCTGCCTCATTGTACCTCTCTTCTGCTTCAGACATGGGCCTCAGTATTGTGTGAGCATCCACAGCGAAGGGGATATGAGCTGTCTCCTGTGTAAAGGAAGGTGATATGTTAGTACACCATCTACTATCATTACATTCAGCTCTCCACAGACCTGTTACATGTGGTCAGCCTCACCTGCACATTTCCCCACCCACATTGTCACTGTTGCACAGTGTTGCCCTCCCGGTTCCATCCCTTTCCCTGTTGTTGGATTTCTGCTGTCACTTGCACTGCAACCTGCATGCCGTTTGGGCTGTGGGTCAGGGCACATCCTTAGGATGTTTTTTCCACACAGCAATAACACCATCCAATGCGGCATCTTGCACTTACCTTCCCACAATTTTACAGCCTCCCACTGGCTGGAAACACCCCTGTATCTTGTACCTATTGCTTATCAGCACATTATGCCTCCCATACCAGCTTTACACGTCTATTCAGTGTCAGTCATTTTCAGGTCCCATGACTCCATCCTTTCCTCCCATGTGTCCCAAGGATGTCTGCCATTCCAACACCCCTTTTTTCTGTGCTGACAGCTGCATGTCCACCATCACTGCACTGTGATACTATGTAGACACCTTGTTTGTGGCTGTGGTTGCACTCACCCACAAGATGGCCACTGAGTATGTCCCCAGACTCAAAGTGATGGCACTGGGATGACTGGTACCAGATGTATACATCATGTGCACTCCCAGGGTACTGAGCAAGCTCATTTGTGATACACTCTGTGGCATCGCTCATCACCTGGCAGTTGATGGAGTGGTACCCCTTCCGGTTTATGTAGATGTCTTTGTCACTGCTAGGTGGTGCTCCGATGGCTACATGAGTGCAGTCAATGGCACCTAGCACTGCCGGTAGGTGTGCAAGTGCTGCTTTGTTGCTGTCTGCTCCGCTGGTGTGCTAGGGAATCAAATTAACTCATTAGCATGGGGCAGCAGAATGTTTAGGAACTGTGTGAGGAGACCAGAAGTGGCCAACTGGGTGATACCGGTGGAGTCACCCACCAGTGTCTGGAAGGTGCCCGTGGTGAGTTGGCATAGCGCAGCTGTGACCTTGGTCTCCATCGTCATAACATGCTTTCTGTGTATAGGTGCCTGGAGTTCATCATGGAGCAACTCACAGAGCTGTCTCAGAACAGCCCTGTTGAGCTGGTACCTGCCCACAATGTCTGTGTCACTTTATGTAGCTGTTCATATGTGATACAGGGCAGGTACTGTCTGTGTGGGGTATACCACATACTGGCCTTCCTTGGCCACCTTGCTCTTCCCTCAGTCTCCTCACATCATCCTTGATGGCAGCCATGTGAAAGGCTATCCTAGCCATCCTGCATGCAGTTCAGTGACCTGCCTCTGGGTGCTGGCTGATTTAGGGCTGTCCATTTCATTCCTAAATTTCGCGGCACAGATGTGTGTTGCGTGTGCATGTCGCCATATATTTCCTATGAATACACACTTGCATGGCTTATGCAGGTGTCGCCCCTTTTCTGTGCAGCATGCATTATATGTGCGTGATCACACATTCAGATATGTGCAATGCATTTCACACTTCTGAATATCGTGCCTTTCGCATTTTCCGGGATGTGCCTCACATTTCCATTTTGTGCTGCACAAGTCTTTTGAATATAGAGGCCTATGAATTTATGAATTAGGAATTAAAACAATAGCTGAAACCCAAGGAACTCAAAAGACTCTTGAACATAACTGTAAGACAATTCTTGGCTATGACCCTGCCCTAAAGTGTATTTCATAGGCCAAAGAAGACTGTGACAGGACTGAGGAAGACTGAGCAGGCAACCTAGAATGTGTAAACACCTACAGTACATTTGCTACTCAGGAGCCATGTGTTTTGTTTCTAGGTTTTCTCCATCTTGTCTAGGTCTGTCCTTTTTACCAGTAACCTCCCACTCCTATCTGCCAATAGACCCCAACTAGCACCCTCCATGCCCCGCCGTGATGGGGACAGAGAGGGTCCACCCCTTCTAAGGAACATAACTGGTAGGCTGATTGGATCCATGATAGTGGAGCTCAAGAGTACTGGTGTCATCCGTAGCATGGACAGGATTTTTTCCTATTCTGGAGTCACACCCTCCTCCTTTATGCCATGCATATCCTTTGAGCAGCCTTTCCCACTGCAGTGGTAGAAGCATGCACTTGCTCCTCATGAGGGAGCAAGCTCACCCAGCCCACAACTAAAAGTCACTGCAGTAGTGGACTGTGGTGCCAACTCTCCCTTGCTGGAACGTATTGCCAAGTGTTAATGCTTCTCGCAGCCTTGGTGCCTGATTTCAGGTGCTTCAGACCACTTCAGAAACCAGGTCCCCTGCGCATAGAGAATGCCCCCCATGGGCCACAATGGTCATGAGCAATTTCTGTCACTTTGGTACAAAGTGAAGAAACTGCAACAACAAATGGATTAGTATAGTCCAGTGGCTGGCCTCATGCCCAGCCTGGTGCAGCAATACAGAAACTGCTCTAAGTTAAAGCAGCAGCGCAACTAAATTGGACAAAAAAAACTTGACCCTACCTTTTTTCACTTTCCACTATAAAAGACTCTAGGCATCTTCTAGTTTTATTTGGTGGTATGATTTTCTAATTCCACCAACATTTGAGTAGTTTATAAAAGTTTTAATTGAGTTTTTTTCACAAGAAAAAAGATGGCTGCTTCATTTGCATTGAAACCACATTGTAGACCTAACAAGGGTCAGGATCAAAAAAAAAAAAAAGACTTGTAGTGCACAACAGGGGAGGTACCTAAACAATTACATTTGACAGGTATGTTGACTTACCAAAAATAATGCAAAGGGCTTCTTGACAGTAAAAAAAGATTTATTATTTGAAATCCAGAAATACTTCAACGTTTTGGGAAAACCCTTCTTCAGGAAACTGGTTTATCTTTTCTTAGATTTTCATGTTATTTAGTTCAGCAATCATATTTGGTAATTTGTTTGACTCCCACCTTTCAGTCAGACAAATAGAAGAACTTTCTTTAACACATCACTGATCTTGTAGCATATTCAGATGCGCTGAATACGCTACAAGGTCAGTGGCTGCAGCTAGAAGGCTCTGTTCGAATCAAAGATACTGAAACTGAAAATGCAAATATAAGGAGAATTCTAGATGTGTTAAAGGAAAGAAGATCTAAGAAAAGATAAACCAGTTTCCTGAAAAGGTTTTCCGAAACATTGAAGTATTTCTGGATGTCAAATAAATCTTTTTTATTGTCAAGAAGCTCTTTGCATTATTTTTAGTGAGTAATGATATTCCAGTAATTACTTTGGTAATTTAGCTGTGAAGCCATTTACTGGTCTGTGCCCCTCCCCATCTCTTAAGACACTAATACACGGTTGTTTGGAGGACTGGCTGTACTGGAATATCCTTTCATTTGACAGGTATGCTAATATGTTTCTTAACTGTAGCTAAAACTAGCTTTTGTGGAAAAACATTTTTCGTTGCAATGCTGCTTTAGTTTGTTGCAGCTTTAACCTGTGCGTACAATAGAGTCACAGTTTATTTTCTGAAGAATTCTGTGGTCATCTATATGTGTGAGCCAGCAGCAGGGCAGATGATTGATTGTGTTTCTACCTGTACTGCCTCACTTGAATAACCAGAGAGTGAAGCTGATCTGGAGGGAAAAGAAGAGGATGAGCATTATCAAGTTTCTGCTTAAAATTCAAAAGACAAACAGCTCTGCTGTCAGATTTCATGTACAGTATGCCTACTTATTAATAAGTTGCTGGAAAGCATATCAGAAGCGGCACACACTGACAAGAGCTCTCACACGATATTTCTGAAACTATGCTTTTCAGAATCAGATACAAGTTTCCAAGTGCCAGAATCTAGATAGTTCAGTCTATTGCTAGCTTTCAGTACCCACAAGATGAAAGGCCCTGTGGATAAGGCATATTGGCTTTTACCTGAAAACAAAATTAAATACAGAGATAAGGCATGCACTGTTCTACTGGACTGCTATGCAAGCAGTTCAGATGGATCACTGATGGACTGCTTGCAGTTCCACAGTGATATCCTGGGACCATTATCACAAATATATATTTGTCATAACTGGTCAGTTTATGTAATGAGCTAAAACATTCCCCATACCAAAATAAGGGACTGAGAAAATTGTCAGAAAGTTGCGATATAAGTGGATTGCTCATTCTGGCATTCCCCTTCGACTCCATTTATTTCACAAGGGAATTTGTGTGCTCACCCCAGCCTCCTTAGTAGCAGTGCCTTCAGGCCCTCAAGTGTCTACCACCTGCCCACCAGCCTCACTTCTGCTGCCTGACCTATCTCCAGGCTTCCCAAGGCATCCATCGCCCCATCTCTTGTGGCTTAACCCTGCCAGGGGAGCCTTCCTGCTGCCACCAGGAAGGTTAAACTTGTGATGGCTGGGGCACTGGTTAGGGGAATGGGGGCGGTGTACTGAGAGGTCAGGCGGTGTGGAGAGGAACATTGAATTCATCTTTTGGCAGACTGAAGGTGAGTATTTCCTGTGTTCTTCTGCATCCACCTCTATGTCAGGGAACAAACATCCCAACATCCAGGGGGAAGCATGTGGCAGGGTGTGGACCACACTGTCAAACACGCCTCCACTGGGTCACCACCAGGAGTCACTTCAGTAGTGGTGCATGCCAGTCCTCCCCCCCTATAAGTGGAGATGACTGTCAAATGAGGCAGCACAGGCAGTAATCTCGCTGGTCTCTACTTCAGTTGTGCCAGGCACAGGGTGTGAGCCTAGGTCACCAACATGCTAAGCGAGCACCTCACTGTTCAGTGCCACACAGCCGGTCTGCAGGGGGAGCTCTAAGAGGTTTTTTTTTTTTATGAGGTTGGTTATCTTCTACAAATATTAAAATCAAGCTCCGCTCCTTATCACCCAGTATCTAATGCGAAGCAAAACAGTTTAACTTCATAGATGACCCAATGCTACAGAGACCAGAAACTGAAAATCTAGTATCAGCATTTAGCCATACTGACTGCAGAGTATCAAAACGGACTTCATTTTAATATTGGGTTTACTCCAAAGTGATACATGTTAGGGAACTTACTGCTATTAGTGAAAACTGCATAAGCAGTCAAGTATTTTCATGTGAGAAGTGTGTTAAGCTGCTCAATTCAGCATTATATTTCTGTGTTAACTGGTGACCCCCTAAAATGACTGGATATGCACTACTGTTAAAATGCTATAATAACCCACTGAATTCCATAATAACGCAATAGCAGGTTATTACAACATTTTCTTCGTCACACTCTCCTCGTGGCTGCTCAGGGACATGCTTGCTCACAGAAATACAGCTTACCGGTTTTGTCTGTATTGAAACCTTTGCCGGTTATTATAAAAAATAATGCCAGTGCAAGGTTTGTTTTATGAGGACTTTCACACACACCCTCATTGTGATAATCTCATAAACCCCTGGAGCTTTGCTCTTAGGATTTATGGATTATCACGCCCGGAGGTGTGTGAAAATTCCTCATATACCACCAGCCATTAGTCTCTATTTATTGCAACATTTGGAGGAGAGTCATCAGAGACCAGTTAGGGTCTGCAGAGATAGGTTTGGCAGGAAACACCTGGGTAGACTGGATGGGCCAAGTGGTCCTTTCCTGCTGATAAATACCATGTTTCTGTATTTCTGTACTTTGCAGTGTATACCCCTCTACACTGTGTGTGTCGCATTAGCATGGCCCAATACAGGAATCGGTTACAAATGGACACCAAACATGGCTCACACAGTCAATTCCTGAACAATGATATCAGTGAAAAAGCAGATAAGTGTTTTCAGATGAAAGTAAATTATGCCACTAAATTCAATATGTTATTAAATGCAGTGTATACCCTTCTACTTTGGGCATGTGTCATTAGACTGGCACTAGACAGGAATTGGTTATAAACAGACACAAAACATGGCTTACAAAGCCAATTCCTATACAATGTTAGCAGTGAAAAAGTAGACAAGTATTATCATGTAAAAAGTGTGTTGGGCCACTAAATTCACTGTTATTGCATGCATCTACACTGCACACATGTCATAAGCCTGACAAAATACAGAACTGGTTACAAAAGAGCAACACACATGGCTCAGACAGCAAATTTTAATACTGATATTAGTGAGGAATGAATAAGTAGGCTGGTATTTTCAGACGAAAAGTGCATTAGGCCACTAAATTAATATGTCAGTATATAATCTGTGTATAAAAGTAGCATGTGCTAGAGGTTAGCGTAATGAGCTGTGAATGAACTTGGTACATCCAACAGAACTGGGTTTGATTCCTACAACCTCAACGTGCATACTGTGTGACTCTGAGCAAGTCACTTGTGCTTAGTGGGCCTTACCCAGTTACCAAATAATTAGAAATAAATAAATCATGGCAGAGTGTGCATTAAAAATAGAATAATAGATAGGTTCGAGTGAATTACAAGGCTGTAATTCCATCGAGAGGTTCTGGGGACATAGGTAACCTCGAGAGCGAAGCTCGAGAGGTTCCTATGTCCCCAGAACCTCGAGATGGAATTACAGCCGAGTGATTCACTCGAACCTAACTGTTATTTTTTGTAATATATGGATATGAAATGCTGACGAGGTTTTACCTCTGGATTCCTTGTGGGATGGTTCCGTGCTGCTTGTTCTCGCTCTTCACTCACATCCCCCCTTCCTGCGTGGAGTCCTGCTTCTCTCTCTCTCTCTCAGGAATAAAAAGGAAAGAAACAAAAAAACTATGCTTTGGACACTAGAAAAGTTGGTGATCCCAACGATAGTATTCTGAGGACGGAAGTATATTATTGGACCGGAAGTATAGTATTACGGGACCGGAAGTATAGTATTACGGCACTGACTAAGGTATTACAGGGGTTTTTTTGTATGCTTTTTGGGGGTATTATTTTTAAAATCCATATATTACATACTTTTAATGCATGCCCCATGGAAGTAAGACATGAGACCAAAGCTTGGAAAGTCACTCTGTTGTACTCTTAGGGAGTGGACAAACGTTATTCAATTTAATTGTTATAAAGTGAGCAGACTTCACTGCTTTTTTCAAACATTTGAAACTTTTTTTATCAGTTGTGTTTGTGCTTTTTCGTTAAGCAGTGTTGTATTTATTTTTGCATGCTTTTAATTTATTTCAAAGGTTTCACAAGCAAAGACATACAAAGCTGATAACAACTTGTTTCCAGATATGTGATGGGAGAGATAAAAAAGGACAATAAAGAACACTAAGAACAATAATACAATACAGTAATAGGGAAATACGCAGCATAAATAACAACTGTGCAAAGACAAGGATTTTGTGAAGTAAAATATTTAACAGTACACCAAAGTGCTGGAATATAACAGCATTTGCAATTACAAATCAATAACTTGCTGGAGGATAACAACATTTGCAATTACAAATCAATAACTTGCTGGAGGATAACAACATTTGCAATTACAAATCAATAACTTGCTGGAGGATAACAACATTTGCAATTACAACTCAATAACATGCTGGAGGATAACAACATTTGCAATTACAAATCAATAACTACTGGAGAATAACAACATTTGCAATTACAAATCAATAACTTGCTGGAGGATAACAACATTTGCAATTACAAATCAATAGCATGCTGGAGGATAACAACATTTGCAATTACAAATCAATAACATGCTGGAGGATAACAACATTTGCAATTACAAATCAATAACTTGCTGGAGGATAACAACATTTGCAATTACAAATCAATAACGCTAGAGGATAACAACATTGCAATTACAAATCTATAACATGCTGGAGGATAACAACATTTGCAATTACAAATCAATAATGCTGGAGGATAACAACATTTGCAATTACAAATCAATAATGCTGGAGGATAACAACATTTACAATTACAAATCAATAACTTGCTGGAGGATAACAACATTTGCAATTACAAATCAATAACTTGCTGGAGGATAACAACATTTGCAATTACAAATCAATAACATGCTGGAGGATAAC
Source organism: Neoceratodus forsteri (assembly GCA_016271365.2). Lineage (NCBI taxonomy): Eukaryota > Metazoa > Chordata > Ceratodontiformes > Ceratodontidae > Neoceratodus > Neoceratodus forsteri. The sequence goes on along the minus strand of CM028130.1, from coordinate 1,444,491,452 downwards.
AACGTTTGCAATTACAAATCAATAACTATCTGGAGGATAACAACATTTGCAATTACAAATCAATAACATGCTGGAGAATAACAACATTTACAATTACAAATCAATAACTTGCTGGAGGATAACAACATTTGCAATTACAAATTAATAACATGCCAGAGGATAACAACATTTGCAATTACAAATCAGTAACATGCTGGAGAATAACAGCATTTGCAATTACAATCAATAACATGCAGGAGGATAATAATATTTGCAATTACAAATCAATAACATGCTGTAGAATAACAATATTTGCAATTACAAATCAATAACATGCTGGAATACAACATTTGCAATTACAAATCAATAACATGCTGGAGGATAACAACATTTGCAATGTGTGGAGGTAAAACCAAGTTCAGGATGGGAGCAAAGGCTGTTGATTGGGAAGGGTGGAAGAGGGGCTGCACTAGTGTAGCTGCAGAACAGTGGGGAGCTGAGGTAGGAGGGTGGTAGACAGCAGCCCTGGGACCTGTATCACAGGCAACTGCAGGAGTGAGTAGTGAAGACACGGAAGTGAGAGGAGAGTGAGTGGTGGGAAAAGGCAGAGCAGATGATAAGGGGAGAGAACCCCATAATTTGGAGACGGCAGCTTGACTAGCAGTGGAGCTCCTTGAAGGGATTGCAAGAGAAATCGGATAATCTAGACAAATACGGACCAGTGGATTGTGTTTTTCTGGACTTTGCAAATGCGTTTAATACTGTCCCAGACTGGGCAATTATAGAAAACTAAATAATATTGGTTTAAACAAATACATCATAAATTGGATCAGGTCCTGGCTACAGGGTAGAACACAAAGAGTCAGTATACAGGGCCATCACTCCAAGCTAGGGCAAGTGACAAGTGGACTTTCACAGGGATCTGTGCTTGGTCCTGTACTCTTCCCAATCTTTGTGTCAGACGTGTTTGATAACGTCCAGAATTGGGCCGCCTAGATATGCAGATGATATCAAACTAGGCGGACAGTTTGTAATATATCACAATTTGAGGCAATACAATAAGACCTAGATCATATCACTAGATGGGCATTTAGGTGGGAATGTGCTTTAATATGGATAAATATTTGCATCATTCATTTAGGTCATCAACCCATTCCTCACACCTACACATTATGCAATACTGCAATAAAAATGGTTGACAAAGAAAAAGACTTGGGGTCCTAATAGATAAAAAATAGAGTTTAGTGATTAACAAACATCAGCTATTGCAAAAGCTGATAGGATTTTATGGACTATTAAAACAAATTTTAACAGTAGAATGGCAGAGGTGGTGATGCCCATTTACAGGGTCAGTGTGAGACCCATGCTTGACTACGGAAGTCAATTGTGGTCCCAATACAAAAGAAGGATGTCCTGAAGATGGAGATCATCCAGCACAGAGCAGCAAAAATGGTTTACAGCGAAAAAAACAAACCCATGTGGATCATCTAAAAAAATTTACTTCTGATGTCCCTTATAATTAGAAGGCTAAGAGGAGTCTTAATGCTTATGTATGATATACAATCGGGTGGGAAGTTCAGTGACGTTCTACGAGGTACTTCCAGTATCTAGTGCAAGCACAGCAAAAAAGCTAAGAATACAGGAGTTTAATGGGTGGCTGAAGGGATGGTGTGCAGAAATGGGGTATGGGGTAGTAGGGAAGGGCAAGACATGGAACAATAAAGGGCTTTATGCCAAGGTTAGGCTGCATCTCAGCATTGAGAGTACAAGGGCATTCACACATGGGCTGGAGAAGTACGTTAAAAACAACATAGATTTAAACTGAGAAGGGGGGATGGGCTGAGTCAGATAGCAGGGAGGAGGCACCTGCCGAGAGACAGAAGGCCTCACTCCCTAGAGAGGGAGGAGGAGAATGAGGAGAAGTTACTAAGATAAAAGTGGAAGGAAGAGAGACAGGAAGAGGAAGGGCAGAACACATGGTGGACTGTAGTATCCTTGAATGCAAAGAGCTTAGCAAACAAGGTGGCAGAATTTCTGGCAATGATGGCAGAGGGGAGTTAGATATTGCTGCCATTTCAGAGACCTAGGCCACCCAATACCATGACTGGGATCTTACGGGTTGGGGTAGAACAGTGGAAACAAGAGGGTGAGAAGGAAAAGCATCAGAGAGTCATAATTCTAGGGATTCTATAGAAGAAGAAGAAGAAGAATCAGCATTTATATAGTGCTTTTACATCCCAAAGCACTTTACAAGCAATGCTAGACTGGTAGTGAAGTGACTGAATGTGTGGTGGTGGCCATATCACACACCATCACCCACACACAGCCTGGATAATTGCATGAGCCAGTTTATGGGAAGGGGAATGTTGGCCAGGACACCGGGAATGTTCCCTACTCTTTGCGAAGAGTGCTCTGGGTTCTTTTACTTCCACCTGGACACCCACCAGGACAACACCAGGATGGGCAGAAGGGACCTCGGTTTAACATCTCATCCGAAGGATGGCACACCCCAGCAGTACAGCACCCCCCAATACTGCCTCGGATGCCAGCGATTTTTAGGTGCAAGTCCAATCCCGTGTGGGATGAGAACCCATGACCTTCTGGTCCAGAGGCGGATGTGCTACCAACTGAGTCACGCTGACACCTGAGAACCTATACTTAAGGGTATAAGGTGGGGGGAGGAAGGGGTGCCAGAAAAAGTAACATCTGGGTAGAGTACATGTCAGGCATGACAGCAAGTAGAGTGGGGCAGCATATGGGCAGATATGTGGGGAAGGTGAGGGGGAAGCCGCACATTGTGGTGCACCTGGGAACAAATGATCTGGAAGGGAGAAGGATAGGAGAGGTACAAGACAGCTTCAGGGAAGTGGGAAAACTATGCAGCAAAGAGGGGAACAATGGTAGCCTTCTCAGAAGTTCAGCCAGTGCCAAGGGCCAGTACAGACAGGAAGAGAAGAAGCAGTGACTTCAACAAGTGGCTGAGGGAATGGTGTGGGACCAAGGGGTATGGATTGGTGGGGGACTGGGGCAACACATGTGATAACACAGATCTTTATGCAGAGGATATGTTACACCTCAGAAGGTCAGGTTGACAGGTGTTGAAGCAGAAACTGGGGGAGTTCATCAATGAGTGGTATCATTTAAACTAGGTGGGAGGAGGCACTGGAGCAGGAAATCACCAGAAGAAGGAGTCCCATGGATCTCCCCCCACCACAGGGATAGATACAACCTTAGGTAAAATAGGGGTTGGAGTGAAGGGTAAGGAAGCAGGAAGGATAGGTGCAGCATGGAGAACGGTTTCACTAAATGTCAGGAGCCTGGGAAACAAGTTCATAGAGTTGCAGGCATTGATGGCAGAGGGAGAGGTGGACATAGCTGCCATTACTGAGACATGGGCAACCAAGCACCATGACTGGGACCTAACCATCTCAGGGTACAAACTTTTCCAGAGGGATAGAGATAAAGGAAAGGCTGGGGGGGGGGTTGCAGTTTACATAAGGGAAGGAACCAGATGTAATAGTGAGGAAGGGGAGGAGGGCAGGTCAGAAGTAATCTGGCTCCAACTACACAGCCAGAAAGGGAGCAAGATCTGTCTGAGGTTGTTTATAGACCTCCAACCCAGAAGAAGGACCTTGACAGGGAACGGGAGGCAGGGGAGCAGATACGGAGGCATAGTCACAAAGGGAGCACAGTAGTGGTGGGGGACTTTAATCTACCAGTGGTGGATTGGAGCATCCCAGCAACCAGTTGTGCCAGGGAGCAGATCCTTCTGGAAGCATTCAGGATGGCTTCTTACCCAGAGGTAATGGAGCCAATGAGGGAGGAATATACTAGACCTGGTACTGGAAGATGGGGAACAGGTCAGGTCCTCTTGCCTGGTTCTTCAGCTACCTCTCTGCTAGATCCCAGCATGTGAAAATAAGCGCTCCCTGTGCAATACCCGGCCTGTTCATTCAGGGTACCCCAGGGTTCCATTCTGGGCCCTATACATTTCAGCCTCTACCTCAACATTCTCCCAGCTCCTGCACAGGAAAACTGCTCCTCTATGCCGACGATGCAGTTCTCTTTGCCTCCACCCAATCCTCTTCTCTCTGGGTATCCCTCCATCCACACCTACCACCAAGCTGAAAAGTGGTTCCTTGACCACCGACTTGTCATTAACCTAAAGAAGACTAAGTCAATGCTCTTCTCCCATCACCAAAACAAGGCCAAGAATGCCCCCTATTCATTCTCCCCAGCACTCTGCACCTGCTGGAGCAAGTGACCTCTTACAGATAGCTAGGCATCACTTTCAACTTGTCTCTCCTTTCACACCTACATCAATGCCCTATCCTCCACCATAAATTCTCAGATAGGCCTACTATACCATCATAGAGATTGCCTCCCCAAGTTGCCCTCTGGCTGGCCATCACCTCTTCCATCCTGTCGCTAGTAGACTATGCACTTGCCCATTTACACTGCGGTGGACAATACCGCCTTGACTAAAATCCAGCTGTCAATCAATAAAGCCTGCAGGCTCTGACTGGAGCCCCTAGCTGCACTCACATGCCTGCTCTACTCCACCACCAACCTGCTCACCTTTGAAGAGCACCTGTGCTACCAGACCTGCCTACTCACCAAAATCTCTTCTAGGGCTCTCCCCGGGGTATCTGCTTCCTATGACATGCGTCCTTGTCTGTTGCCACCCATAGCTCTGTCAAGGCCACCTTTCTGGTGCCCAGAACCAAGACTTTGCTAGCCCAGGATCCACGATGGGTGGTCAACAAATTTCCCGTTGAATGCCCCAACAGTGAAACCGGCAGGTCGACCGCATATTGCAGTTGGCTGCTGGTTTCTAGTGGCTGGATGTATTTTCTTTGTGGGGCTTCACCCCCGAACCCCCCATGAGGGGGGCTGTGCCCCCCGCAACCCTCCACTTAAGGATTATCAACTCTGAGTCAGAGCTGATTGGGGGGGTGCTGGACCCCTGACAGGCAGTGCCTGGTTCCAGTGGGTCCCCTACAGCGGCATGGCACTGTAGTCACTGTGGGGGACCTCACTGTCAAACTGTTGCTGTTGGATGGGTAAACCATTAGCCCAGAGGTCCTTCCATTACTGAGCCCCTGCTTGGTTCAACTCCCTCCCACCCTGCATCACAGACATTGCCAAAATTGGTCCCTTCAAAATCGCCCTCCAGAACCATCTCTTCGAAGCTCATTGCTGTCGATGCACCTAATTAATCACACTGTGGAATCCTCCTGTCAGGCCTCCCTGACTTGACAATATCCTCCGGACAGCCTATCCTCTCCCTCCCTCCCTCCCACCCCTCTCCATCCCTACCTCCACCCTCTCCAGGTATTATCTAGGTATGTCCAGGGTTGTACCCCAATGTAACCCTTGGGTACTTTGTATATGACTGTAACCTATTATAAGTAATATTATTATGTAACCTATATGTACTCTGTTTAATGTTCTACACCTGTACTGTTCTCACTGTTGTAACCACACTATGTAACTCTGTCTACCCCCCCCCGCGATGAGGTGCCTTTGTAAATGAGTCCATGACTCAAAAGTTGTAAATCCAACTTTTCTAATAAATAAATAAATAAATGTAGGGTGAAGCAACCTCTGGCAAGCGGTGACCACTTCACAGTGTGGTTTTCAATCAACCTGGGTAGGGAATTAGCCACTACAAAATCTAGGGTCCTGGACTTCAAAAGGGTGGACTTTGGCAGGATGGGAAACATACTGGAAAGTCATATGGCAAGCATCCATCCAGAAATGGACATGAAACAAAAATGGGCAGTCATTAAGACAGGACTGGCTGAAGCCACTAAAACTTGTGTCAAGAGCCAGAGCAAGAAAACCAAGACCAAGAAAACCAGTTGGATGAGTAGAGAGGTAGTGGAGAAGGTGAGAAAAGAGGAATGCATTTTGGACCTACAAGCAATCCAACAGGGCAGAAGACAAAGAAGAATATGTGAAGAAATCCAGAGAAGTGAGCAGAGTGGTAAGGGCAGCAAAGGCAGCTAGGGAATGGAGGTTAGCGCAGGGGATCAAATAAGGGGAAATGGATTTCTTCAGATATATCAGAGAGAAGAGGAAGAGCAAGGATCAAATTGTTAGGATCAGGAGGGGAAGTGGGTGGGTAGAAAAGGGGGCTGAGCAGGCAGAAGTACTTAATGAATACTTCTGTTCAATCTTCACCAAGGAGAAGGATGGGCCCATACCTGAGAGGAAGAGCGAGGTGGGAGAGGGTGGGGGAGAAGCAACCACAGATGGGGAAATCACGGTGGAAAGAGTGAGGGAGGACCTTAAGTCCCTGAAGGTGGACAAGGCACCTGGCCCAGACGGAGTCCACCCCAGGGTGCCAAGAGAGTTGGCAGAGTTACTAACAGGGCCACTGGCGGACCTGTTCAATACCTCTCTGAACTTGGGGTGCATGCACAAGGACTAGAGGGAAGCATATGTGATACCTCTCCATAAGAGTGGGCCCAAGGATGAACCGGGGAACTACAGACCAGTGAGTTTTACTGCAATTGTGGGAAAACTGATGGAGACAATTCTCAAGAAAAGGCTGGTGCAATTTCTTGAGGATAACAACCTCCAGGACAGCAGGCAGCATGGGTTTGTCTCAGGTAGATCCTGCCAGATGAACTTGGTTGATTTTTATGACTGGGTTATGAGGGCACTGGAAAGGGGACATGTGGTGTATGTCCTCTACCTGGATTTCAGCAAGGCCTTTGACTCAGTGCCACACGGAAGGCTGACCTGCAAGTTGTAGAATATGCGAGCAGGGAAGAAACTGGTCAGATACGTCAAGAACTGGCTGCAGGGTAGACAGCAGAAGGTAGTAGTGAGGGGAGGCATCTGAACCCAGGGCAGTAACAGGTAGTGTACCACAGGGGTTGGTGTTGAGACCAGTTCTGTTTAACATTTTCATAGCCAATACTGCAGTAGCGATTAAGAGCAAGATCAGTCTCTTTGCAGATGACACAAAGATCTGTGGAGGATTTGGTAAGACTGGAAGTGGTCTCACACTGCAAAGTGATGCATTTAGGAGGTAAGAACCCAGGACACAATTACTGGCTGGAGGGTGTCCCGTTAACAAAATCCAAGGAGGAGATGGATCTGGGAGTGCTGGTAACCAGGGGGATGAACCACTCTGCTCAGTGCAGGAAGGCAGCAGCGAAGACAAACAGGATGTTAAGTTGCGTAGCAAGGAGGATTAATTCCAGGAGTGGGGAGGTCATCTTGTCCCTCTACAGGTCCCTGGAGAGACCACACCTAGAGTACTGTGTGCAATTCTGGTGCTCCTACTTGAAAAGGGACATCAAACTACAGGAGGGGGTACAGCACACAGCAGAAAAAATGATCCATGGATTGAGGGACAGACCATATGAGAAAAGACACTGAGAGAGCTCAATATGTATACCCTGGAGGAAAGAAGGGGGATATGCTTGAGACCTTCAAGTACCTGAAGGGTTTGAACAGAGTAGACACCAGGTGTATGTTCAGTCTGAATCATGCAAGGAAACAAGGGACACACTATGAAGTCGGATGGTGGCAGGTTCAAGAGGGAACGGAGGAGGCACTAATTCACAGAAAGAGTGATAGCAGGGTGGAACACACTGCCAGAGGAAGTTGTGTCATTGCAGAGTGTTGGGGGCCTTCAAGAGGGGAGGGACAGATTCAAGGGGAGGGTACAAGCTGCAAGGGGGCATGAGATGGGGAGGCATATGAGGGAGTGGGGGCAGCTGCAGTCTAATGGACTGAAGTGCTGCACACTGAGTAGATCAGATAGACCAAATGGCCTGTATCTGCTGGCAATTTCGTGATGTTTGTACAAGGTGTTCTGCAGGGACTGGGGGAGGAAGGGGAGGGTGGCTATTTATGTCAGAGATGGGATACTGTGTACCAGTGAGGAAGGGGACAAGGGAGGCCAGAAGCCATATGGGTATTGCTCCAACTCCCTAAAGGTAAGAAGCTCAGGTGTACCTGCACCTTCATAGAGCATGGAGGTGGACAGGGAGCTGGAGGAGCAAATCAGGAAGGTCAGTGGCAAAGGGAATACAGTTATAGTGGGAGACTTCAACCTACATGGGGTTGACTGGCAGACAGTAACTACAGTACACGCCAGGGAACAGGTGCTGCTGAAGGCTATCCAAGACAGTTATCTAGTGCAAGGGGTGATGGATCCTACTAGGGAGGGAACATACTGGACTTGGTGCTAACAAATAGAGACCAAGTCCAGGATCTGGTAGTACAGGACTCTCTAGCAGGAAGTGACCACCGCTCAGTGCATTTCCTCCTCAACACAGGGAGGGAGTCGGCTAAGACCAGGACAAGAGTGTTGGATTTCAGGAAAGCAGATTTTGCCATAATGGGCAGCATCCTAGAGGGGTATTTAGCTCAAATTAACCCAGGGATCGATGCTGAACAGAAGTGGGAAATCATTAGGAAGGGGATAAATGAGGTCACAAACACATGTGCCAAATCTCAGAATAAGTAGTCCAAGTCAAAAAAACCTAGCTGGCTTAGCAAGGAGGTGAAGGGGAAAGTGAGGAAAAAAGTGGCCTTCATTAAGTTCAAAAATCTGGGCGTGGGGAGGATAGAGAAGTGTTCTCAAAGGCATCTGGGAGGTGACCAGATCAGTCAGGGCAGCCAAGACAGCAAAGGAGCTAAAGTTGACTCAGGGGATCAGAGAGAGGAAAGGAGTTCTTTTAATACAAAAGGGAGAAGAGGAGTTGAAGGAATGACATAGTTAGAAACAAGAGAGAGGAGGATGAGTGGAACAAGGAAAGATCAGGAGAGGCACTCAATGAGTATTTCTGCTCAATGTTCACAAAAGAAGGATGGCCCAATACTGCAGGGAAAAGGGACAAGGTTGGGGGCAGAGATAACAGATGAGGTCATTCAAGAGGATAGCATTCTGAAGGGCCTTAATGCCTTGCGGGTAGAGAAGGCACCAGGACCAGATGGTGTACACCCAAGGGTCCTGAAGGAACTGGCAGAGTTGTTGACAGGCCCTCTAACGGACCTTTTCGACACCTCCTTGGAGATGGGGAATGTACCCAGGGACTGGAGGATGGCTCATGTGGTGCCCCTCTACAAGAGTGGACCCAAGGACCAACTGGGTAACTACAGACCAGTGAGCTTGACTTCCATAGTGGGGAAGTTGATGGAGACCATTCTAAAGAATTTCCACAGAAATAGGAAACTAATGCCGCAGACATTTTGTGGCAACAGGGGGACTTGCCACAGAATTTAGACCTAAATTGCCACAGAAAAATTGGGATCTTGAGCATATGTGTGCACCCTAGCATGGATGGCGTGTGCACTGCTCACTATGTTTTGCTTGTGCGTGGTTTCACGTGCATTCTTGGCACATGCATGTGCACCTACCTATGTATGTTACAGTATTGCATACATGGACATGTATCCTAACCATGGATGATCCTTTTTCCACAGCACCATCACATCCTGGAACAGGTGGTGGTACACGGATACCACACGCTGCACATCATGGCCCCATACTCATGGCCACTGCCAATGTGGGGCTGTCTGACATGGGTCTGCACACACGGGGGGGGAAGAGATGATGATGAGGATGAGACCATCTCCCTTTATGTTGATGCCTCTGCTGTGGAGGTGCTTGCCACTGTCACTGAGGATGACAGCACTATGATTGACTGTGTCATCCCTGACACTGCCTCCCATGTGCTCTAGATTCATCCCCCACTCACTGCATATGCCACCAGCAGCCATCCAGGGCCACCCCCTGTACAGCAAGTGGACCAACAATTGCAATTGGCCACTGTGCAGCAAGAAGGTGACATGTTGCGGCCTGCACAGGTGGAGTAGATGGGCACTATTGCCCAGCAAGAGGAAACCCATGACCAGCTACAGCCTGATCATGTTCAGGATCAGGTAGCCCCTTCATGCGCAGTAACTGCACATGCATCATCCTCACAACCCCATCGGCCAACCCTGGGGCCGCCATGCACTGTGTCGGACACATGCCAGACCCCCCCCCAGATCGGCAGCCTGACACCAGCCCCAAACCAATTGGCCCAGCAGACCAGCTTGCTGATCATATGCAGCTACTGAGGTCCACCATGGAGAGCCAGGTGGTATTCCATGATGCTGTGCAGGGGTTGCAGGCATAGATGTGCCTCCATGAGGAGCGGGCTTCTCTCTGCCATGCAGAACTCATGGGGGCTCTTCACGTGTTCCATGAGGACATTACTGCAGGGTTATCTGATACTGGGATGACAATACGGGACCACACTGTGGCTCAAGCTGCATGTGGTGGCCGTACCACCCGCTGCACACCTCACAGCAACTCCAGCATCCCCAGAACACCACTCAACACCCACATTTCCCCTGACACACCGTCCCCTAGCCTTGCACATCACCCCACCCCTGGCCATGGTGTTCATTTCTCCAGACCCACCTCAACACACAGCCGTGTGTTTCTACCCCTCAGGGGTAGGTGCCTCTCTCCCAGTGGATCAGCCATCCTCAATGGGTATGCATGCATCGTCGGGATGAGGCCATGTTCATATCGCTGTGGCCACATGCACAACTCCTGAAGGATCCGGGGTCTATCACGGCATGCCCGTGATACCTCCAGGCCACAGGTGGTGCTCCTTTGCCTCATAATGCCTATGGTTGTGCATTATCGACACCCTGTACACCACACTGACCCACCTCACAACCTCTGTGGCATTGTTACAATGTATGGATGGCATCTGGGACATGGACATGGCTCCTGGTGTTGTCACGACTTACATGGGCATAATGAGTGCACCTGTGGCTTACCACTGTGGGTATGTGCCAATGGTCTGTCTCAACCCATGCCAAGCTGCTACCAGTACCTCTATGCATCCTTGCTAATCTTGTCTCAGTTGTGGACATGTGCATACCACTTCCTCACACCTGTGTGCACATCACGCCCGGATTGTCCTGTATGCTCACCATTACCATGCGGTCCAATGTGCACTCCATACATTGTGCCTGTGTGCATACCAGCAATGTCACATCTGCGGGCTATACTCACCTTCGGGCTCCAAAATGTTCCTGCACAATGGTGTCCCTTTGCTGCCATACCCCCAGGGCCAATCTTGGGCCCCTCTTGTCCTACCATTGATGTTCACCCTCATCTGGCGGCTCCGCATCCTCCACACTGTCACCCTCTGGGTCCTGGACAACTATTCCACAGTCTTTGGCCATGTTGTTTAGTATACAACAGGCCAGGAATATGCCACAGGCCTTGTCTGGGCTACACTGTAGGGCACCTACAGACCTGTCCAGGCATCTGAGACGCATCTTCACCATGCCGAACACATGTTCTATGAAGTTTCTAATAGCCGTGTCTGCCTCATTGTACCTCTCTTCTGCTTCAGACATGGGCCTCAGTATTGGTGTGAGCATCCACAGCCGAAGGGGATATGAGCTGTCTCCTGTGTAAAAGGAAGGTGATATGTTAGTACACCATCTACTATCATTACATTCAGCTCTCCACACAGACCTGTTACATGTGGTCAGCCTCACCTGCACATTTCCCCACCCACATTGTCACTGTTGCACAGTGTTGCCCTCCCGGTTCCATCCCTTTCCCTGTTGTTGGATTTCTGCTGTCACTTGCACTGCAACCTGCATGCCGTTTGGGCTGTGGGTCAGGGCACATCCTTAGGATGTTTTTTCCACACAGCAATAACACCATCCAATGCGGCATCTTGCACTTACCTTCCCACAATTTTACAGCCTCCCACTGGCTGGAAACACCCTATATCTTGTACCTATGCTTATCAGCACATTATGCCTCCCATACCAGCTTTACAGTCTATTCAGTGTCAGTCATTTTCAGGTCCCATGACTCCATCCTTTCCTCCCATGTGTCCCAAGGATGTCTGCCATTCCAACACCCCTTTTTCTGTGCTGACAGCTGCATGTCCACCATCACTGCACTGTGATACTATGTAGACACCTTGTTTGTGGCTGTGGTTGCACTCACCCACAAGATGGCCACTGAGTATGTCCCCAGACTCAAAGTGATGGCACTGGGATGACTGGTACCAGATGTATACATCATGTGCACTCCCAGGGTACTGAGGCAAGCTCATTTGTGATACACTCTGTGGCATCGCTCATCACCTGGCAGTTGATGGAGTGGTACCCCTTCCGGTTTATGTAGATGTCTTTGTCACTGCTAGGTGGTGCTCCGATGGCTACATGAGTGCAGTCAATGGCACCTAGCACTGCCGGTAGGTGTGCAAGTGCTGCTTTGTTGCTGTCTGCTCCGCTGGTGTGCTAGGGAATCAAATTAACTCATTAGCATGGGGCAGCAGAATGTTTAGGAACTGTGTGAGGAGACCAGAAGTGGCCAACTGGGTGATACCGGTGGAGTCACCCACCAGTGTCTGGAAGGTGCCCGTGGTGAGTTGGCACAGCGCAGCTGTGGTTGTCTCCATCGTCATAACATGCTTTCTGTGTATAGGTGCCTGGAGTTCATCATGGAGCAACTCACAGAGCTGTCTCAGAACAGCCCTGTTGAGCTGGTACCTGCCCACAATGTCTGTGTCACTTTATGTAGCTGTTCATATGTGATACAGGGCAGGTACTGTCTGTGTGGGGTATACCACATACTGGCCCTTCCTTGGCCACCTTGCTCTTCCCTCAGTCTCCTCACATCATCCTTGATGGCAGCCATGTGAAAGGCTATCCTAGCCATCCTGCATGCAGTTCAGTGACCTGCCTCTGGGTGCTGGCTGATTTAGGGCTGTCCATTTCATTCCTAAATTTGCGCGGCACAGATGTGTGTTGCGTGGCACATGCGCCATATATTTCCTATGAATACACACTTGCATGGCTTATGCAGGTGTCCGCCCCCTTTTTCTGTGCAGCATGCATTATATGTGCGTGATCACACATTCAGATATGTGCAATGCATTTCACACTTCTGAATATCGTGCCTTTGCGCATTTTCCGGGATGTGCCTCACATTTCCATTTTGTGCTGCACAAGTCTTTTGAATATAGAGGCCTATGAATTTATGAATTAGGAATTAAAAACAATAGCTGAAACCCAAGGAACTCAAAAGACTCTTGAACATAACTGTAAGACAATTCTTGGCTATGACCCTGCCCTAAAGTGTATTTCATAGGCCAAAGAAGACTGTGACAGGACTGAGGAAGACTGAGCAGGCAACCTAGAATGTGTAAACACCTACAGTACATTTGCTACTCAGGAGCCATGTGTTTTGTTTCTAGGTTTTTCTCCATCTTGTCTAGGTCTGTCCTTTTTACCAGTAACCTCCCACTCCTATCTGCCAATAGACCCCAACTAGCACCCTCCATGCCCCGCCGTGATGGGGACAGAGAGGGTCCACCCCTTCTAAGGAACATAACTGGTAGGCTGATTGGATCCATGATAGTGGAGCTCAAGAGTACTGGTGTCATCCGTAGCATGGACAGGATTTTTTCCTATTCTGGAGTCACACCCTCCTCCTTTATGCCATGCATATCCTTTGAGCAGCCTTTCCCACTGCAGTGGTAGAAGCATGCACTTGCTCCTCATGAGGGAGCAAGCTCACCCAGCCCACAACTAAAAGTCACTGCAGTAGTGGACTGTGGTGCCAACTCTCCCTTGCTGGAACGTATTGCCAAGTGTTAATGCTTCTCGCAGCCTTGGTGCCTGATTTCAGGTGCTTCAGACCACTTCAGAAACCAGGTCCCCTGCGCATAGAGAATGCCCCCCATGGGCCACAATGGTCATGAGCAATTTCTGTCACTTTGGTACAAAGTGAAGAAACTGCAACAACAAATGGATTAGTATAGTCCAGTGGCTGGCCTCATGCCCAGCCTGGTGCAGCAATACAGAAACTGCTCTAAGTTAAAGCAGCAGCGCACTAAATTGGACAAAAAAACTTGACCCTACCTTTTTTCACTTTCCACTATAAAAGACTCTAGGCATCTTCTAGTTTTATTTGGTGGTATGATTTTCTAATTCCACCAACATTTGAGTAGTTTATAAAAGTTTTAATTGAGTTTTTTTCACAAGAAAAAAGATGGCTGCTTCATTTTGCATTGAAACCACATTGTAGACCTAACAAGGGTCAGGATCAAAAAAATAAAAAAAAAAGACTTGTAGTGCACAACAGGGGAGGTACCTAAACAATTACATTTGACAGGTATGTTGGCCCACTTACGCAAAAATAATGCAAAAGGGCTTCTTGACAGTAAAAAAAGATTTATTATTTGAAATCCAGAAATACTTCAACGTTTTGGGAAAACCCTTCTTCAGGAAACTGGTTTATCTTTTCTTAGATTTTCATGTTATTTAGTTCAGCAATCATATTTGGTAATTTGTTTGACTCCACCTTTCAGTCAGACAAATAGAAGAACTTTCTTTAACACATCACTGTCTTGTAGCATATTCAGATGCGCTGAATCGCTTCTAAGGTCAGTGAGCTGCAACTAGAAGGCTCTGTTCGAATCAAAGATACTGAAACTGAAAATGCAAATATAAGGAGAATTCTAGATGTGTTAAAGGAAAGAAGATCTAGAAAAGATAAACCAGTTTCCTGAAAAGGTTTTCAAACGATAGTATTTCTGGATGTCAAATAATAAATCTTTATTATCAAGAAGCTCTTTGCATTATTTTTAGTGAGTAATGATATTCCAGTAATTACTTTGGTAATTTAGCGTGAAGCCATTTACTGGTCTGTGCCCTCCCCATCTCTTAAGACACTAATACACGGTTGTTTGGAGGACTGGCTGTACTGGAATATCCTTTCATTTGACAGGTATGCTAATATGTTTCTTAACTGTAGCTAAAACTAGCTTTTGTGGAAAAACATTTTCGTTGCAATGCTGCTTTAGTTTGTTGCAGCTTTAACCTGTGCGTACAATAGAGTCACAGTTTATTTTCTGAAGAATTCTGTGGTCATCTATATGTGTGAGCCAGCAGCAGGGCAGATGATTGATTGTGTTTCTACCTGTACTGCCTCACTTGAATAACCAGAGAGTGAAGCTGATCTGGAGGGAAAAGAAGAGGATGAGCATTATCAAGTTTCTGCTTAAAATTCAAAAGACAAACAGCTCTGCTGTCAGATTTCATGTACAGTATGCCTACTTATTAATAAGTTGCTGGAAAGCATATCAGAAGCGGCACACACTGACAAAGAGCTCTCACACGATATTTCTGAAACTATGCTTTTCAGAATCAGATACAAGTTTCCCAAGTGCCAGAATCTAGATAGTTCAGTCTATTGCTAGCTTTCAGTACCCACAAGATGAAAACGGCCCTGTGGATAAGGCATATTGGCTTTTACCTGAAAACAAAATTAAATACAGAGATAAGGCATGCACTGTTCTACTGGACTGCTATGCAAGCAGTTCAGATGGATCACTGATGGACTGCTTGCAGTTCCACAGTGATATCCTGGGACCATTTATCACAAATATATATTTGTCATAACTGGTCAGTTTATGTAATGAGCTAAAACATTCCCCATACCAAAATAAGGGACTGAGAAAATTGTCAGAAAGTTGCGATATAAGTGGATTGCTCATTCTGGCATTCCCCTTCGACTCCATTTATTTCACAAGGGGAATTTGTGTGCTCACTCCCAGCCTCCTTAGTAGCAGTGCCTTCAGGCCCCTCAAGTGTCTACCACCTGCCCACCAGCCTCACTTTCTGCTGCCTGACCCTATCTCCAGGCTTCCCAAGGCATCCATCGCCCCATCTCTTGTGGCTTAACCCTGCCAGGGGAGCCTTCCTGCTGCCACCAGGAAGGTTAAACTTGTGATGGCTGGGGCACTGGTTAGGGGAATGGGGGCGGTGTACTGAGAGGTCAGGCGGTGTGGAGAGGAACATTGAATTCATCTTTTGGCAGACTGAAGGTGAGTATTTCCTGTGTTCTTCTGCATCCACCTCTATGTCAGGGAACAAACATCCCAACATCCAGGGGGAAGCATGTGGCAGGGTGTGGACCACACTGTCAAACACGCCTCCACTGGGTCACCACCAGGAGTCACTTCAGTAGTGGTGCATGCCAGTCCTCCCCCCCTATAAGTGGAGATGACTGTCAAATGAGGCAGCACAGGCAGTAATCTCGCTGGTCTCTACTTCAGTTGTGCCAGGCACAGGGTGTGAGCCTAGGTCACCAACATGCTAAGCGAGCACCTCACTGTTCAGTGCCACACAGCCGGTCTGCAGGGGAGCTCTAAGAGGATTTTTTTTTTAGGGTTGGTTATCTTCTACAAATATTAAAATCAAGCTCCGCTCCTTATCACCCAGTATCTAATGCTGAAGCAAAACAGTTTAACTTCATAGATGACCCAATGCTACAGAGACCAGAAACTGAAAATCTAGTATCAGCATTTAGCCATACTGACTGCAGAGTATCAAAACGGACTTCATTTTAATATTGGGTTTACTCCAAAGTGATACATGTTAGGAACTTACTGCTATTAGTGAAAACTGCATAAGCAGTCAAGTATTTTCATGTGAGAAGTGTGTTAAGCTGCTCAATTCAGCATTATATTTCTGTGTTAACTGGTGACCCCTAAAATGACTGGATATGCACTACTGTTAAAATGCTATAATAACCCACTGAATTCCATAATAACGCAATAGCAGTTATTACAACATTTCTCGTCACACTCTCCTCATTGGCTGCTCAGGGACATGCTTGCTCACAGAAATACAGCTACGTTTTTGTCTGTATTGAAACCTTTGCGGTTATTATAAAAATAATGCCAGTGCAAGGTTTGTTTTATGAGGACTTTTCACACACCCTCATTGTGATAATCTCATAAACCCCTGGAGCTTTGCTCTTAGGATTTATGGATTATCACGCCCCTTGGGTGTGTGAAAATTCCTCATAACACACACCTGCACAGCCATTAGTCTCTATTTATTGCAACATTTGGAGGGAGAGTCATCAGAGACCAGTTAGGGTCTGCAGAGATAGGTTTGGCAGGAAACACCTGGGTAGACTGGATGGGCCAAGTGGTCCTTTCCTGCTGATAAATACCATGTTTCTGTATTTCTGTACTTTGCAGTGTATACCCCTCTACACTGTGTGTCGCATTAGCATAGCCCAATACAGGAATCGGTTACAAATGGACACCAAACATGGCTCACACAGTCAATTCCTGAACAATGATATCAGTGAAAAAGCAGATAAGTGTTTTCAGATGAAAGTAAATTATGCCACTAAATTCAATATGTTATTAAATGCAGTGTATACCCTTCTACTTTGGGCATGTGTCATTAGACTGGCACTAGACAGGAATTGGTTATAAACAGACACAAAACATGGCTTACAAAGCCAATTCCTATACAATGTTAGCAGTGAAAAAGTAGACAAGTATTATCATGTAAAAAGTGTGTTGGGCCACTAAATTCACTGTTATTGCATGCATCTACACTGCACATGTCATAAGCCTGACAAAATACAGAACTGGTTACAAAAGAGCAACACACATGGCTCAGACAGCAAATTTTAATACTGATATTAGTGAGGAATGAATAAGTAGGCTGGTATTTTCAGACGAAAAGTGCATTAGGCCACTAAATTAATATGTCAGTATATAATCTGTGTATAAAAGTAGCATGTGCTAGAGGTTAGCGTAATGAGCTGTGAATGAACTTGGTACATCCAACAGAACTGGGTTTGATTCCTACAACCTCAACGTGCATACTGTGTGACTCTGAGCAAGTCACTTGTGCTTAGTGGGCCTTACCCAGTTACCAAATAATTAGAAATAAATAAATCATGGCAGAGTGTGCATTAAAAAATAGAATAATAGATAGGTTCGAGTGATTACAAGGCTGTAATTCCATCGAGAAGTTCTGGGGACATAGGTAACCTCGAGGGGAAGCTCGAGGGTTCCTGTCCCAAATACTCTAGATGGAATTACAGCCGAGTGATTCACTGAACCTAACTGTTATTTTTGTAATATATGGATATGAAATGCTGACGAGGTTTTACCTCTGGATTCCTTGTGGGATGGTTCCGTGCTGCTTGTTCTCGCTCTTCACTCACATCCCCCCTTCCTGCGTGGAGTCCTGCTCTCTCTCTCTCTCTCAGGAATAAAAAGAAAAGAAACAAAAAAAACTATGCTTTGGACACTAGAAAAGTTGGTGATCCCAACGATAGTATTACGAGGACCGGAAGTATAGTATTATTGGACCGGAAGTATAGTATTACGGGGACCGGAAGTATAGTATTACGGCACTGACTAAGGTATTACAGGGGTTTTTTTGTATGCTTTTTGGGGGTATTATTTTTAAAATCCATATATTACATACTTTTAATGCATGCCCCATGGAAGTAAGACATGAGACCAAAGCTTGGAAAGTCACTCTGTTGTACTCTTAGGGAGTGGACAAACGTTATTCAATTTAATTGTTATAAAGTGAGCAGACTTCACTGCTTTTTTCAAACATTTGAAACTTTTTTTATCAGTTGTGTTTGTGCTTTTTCGTTAAGCAGTGTTGTATTTATTTTTGCATGCTTTTAATTTATTTCAAAGGTTTCACAAGCAAAGACATACAAAGCTGATAACAACTTGTTTCCAGATATGTGATGGGAGAGATAAAAAAGGACAATAAAGAACACTAAGAACAATAATACAATACAGTAATAGGAAATCATGGCATAAATAACAACTGTGCAAAGACAAGGATTTTGTGAAGTAAAATATTTAACAGTACACCAAAGTGCTGGAATATAACAGCATTTGCAATTACAAATCAATAACTTGCTGGAGGATAACAACATTTGCAATTACAAATCAATAACTTGCTGGAGGATAACAACATTTGCAATTACAAATCAATAACTTGCTGGAGGATAACAACATTTGCAATTACAACTCAATAACATGCTGGAGGATAACAACATTTGCAATTACAAATCAATAACTTGCTGGAGAATAACAACATTTGCAATTACAAATCAATAACTTGCTGGAGGATAACAACATTTGCAATTACAAATCAATAGCATGCTGGAGGATAACAACATTTGCAATTACAAATCAATAACATGCTGGAGGATAACAACATTTGCAATTACAAATCAATAACTTGCTGGAGGATAACAACATTTGCAATTACAAATCAATAACTTGCTAGAGGATAACAACATTTGCAATTACAAATCTATAACATGCTGGAGGATAACAACATTTGCAATTACAAATCAATAATGCTGGAGGATAACAACATTTGCAATTACAAATCAATAATGCTGGAGGATAACAACATTTACAATTACAAATCAATAACTTGCTGGAGGATAACAACATTTGCAATTACAAATCAATAACTTGCTGGAGGATAACAACATTTGCAATTACAAATCAATAACATGCTGGAGGATAACAACGTTTGCAATTACAAATCAATAACTATCTGGAGGATAACAACATTTGCAATTACAAATCAATAACATGCTGAGAATAACAACATTTACAATTACAAATCAATAACTTGCTGGAGGATAACAACATTTGCAATTACAAATTAATAACATGCCAGAGGATAACAACATTTGCAATTACAAATCAGTAACATGCTGGAGAATAACAGCATTTGCAATTACAATCAATAACATGCAGGAGGATAATAATATTTGCAATTACAAATCAATAACATGCTGTAGAATAACAATATTTGCAATTACAAATCAATAACATGCTGGAATACAACATTTGCAATTACAAATCAATAACATGCTGGAGGATAACAACATTTGCAATGTGTGGAGGTAAAACCAAGTTCAGGATGGGAGCAAAGGCTGTTGATTGGGAAGGGTGGAAGAGGGGGCTGCACTAGTGTAGCTGCAGAACAGTGGGGGAGCTGAGGTAGGAGGGTGGTAGACAGCAGCCCTGGGACCTGTATCACAGGCAACTGCAGGAGTGAGTAGTGAAGACACGGAAGTGAGAGGAGAGTGAGTGGTGGGAAAAGGCAGAGCAGATGATAAGGGAGAGAACCCCATAATTTGGAGGCGGCAGCTTGACTAGCAGTGGAGCTCCTTGAAGGGATTGCAAGAGAAATCGGATAATCTAGACAAATACGGACCAGTGGATTGTGTTTTTCTGGACTTTGCAAATGCGTTTAATACTGTCCCAGACTGGGCAATTATAGAAAACTAAATAATATTGGTTTAAACAAATACATCATAAATTGGATCAGGTCCTGGCTACAGGGTAGAACACAAAGAGTCAGTATACAGGGCCATCACTCCAAGCTAGGGCAAGTGACAAGTGGACTTTCACAGGGATCTGTGCTTGGTCCTGTACTCTTCCCAATCTTTGTGTCAGACGTGTTTGATAACGTCCAGAATTGGGCCGCCAGATATGCAGATGATATCAAACTAGGCGGGACAGTTTGTAATATATCACAATTTGAGGCAATACAATAAGACCTAGATCATATCACTAGATGGGCATTTAGGTGGGGAATGTGCTTTAATATGGATAAATATTTGCATCATTCATTTAGGTCCTCAACCATTCCTCACACCTACACATTATGCAATACTGCAATAAAATGGTTGACAAAGAAAAGACTTGGGGTCCTAATAGATAAAAAATAGAGTTTAGTGATTAACAAACATCAGCTATTGCAAAAGCTGATAGGATTTTATGGACTATTAAAACAAATTTTAACAGTAGAATGGCAGAGGTGGATGCCCATTTACAGGGTCAGTGTGAGACCCATGCTTGACTACGGAAGTCAATTGTGGTCCCAATACAAAAAGAAGGATGTCCTGAAGATGGAGATCATCCAGCACAGAGCAGCAAAAATGGTTTACAGCGAAAAAAAACAAACCCATGTGGATCATCTAAAAAAATTTACTTCTGATGTCCCTTATAATTAGAAGGCTAAGAGGAGTCTTAATGCTTATGTATGATATACAATCGGGTGGGAAGTTCAGTGACGTTCTACGAGGTACTTCCAGTATCTAGTGCAAGCACAGCAAAAAAGCTAAGAATACAGGAGTTTAATGGGTGGCTGAAGGGATGGTGTGCAGAAATGGGGTATGGGGTAGTAGGGGAAGGGGCAAGACATGGAACAATAAAGGGCTTTATGCCAAGGTTAGGCTGCATCTCAGCATTGAGAGTACAAGGGCATTCACACATGGGCTGGAGAAGTACGTTAAAAACAACATAGATTTAAACTGAGAAGGGGGGATGGGCTGAGTCAGATAGCAGGGAGGAGGCACCTGCCGGGGAGACCAGAAGGCCTCACTCCCTAGAGAGGGAGGAGGAGAATGAGGAGAAGTTACTAAGATAAAAGTGGAAGGAAGAGAGACAGGAAGAGGAAGGGCAGAACACATGGTGGACTGTAGTATCCTTGAATGCAAAGAGCTTAGCAAACAAGGTGGCAGAATTTCTGGCAATGATGGCAGAGGGGGAGTTAGATATTGCTGCCATTTCAGAGACCTAGGCCACCCAATACCATGACTGGGATCTTACGGGTTGGGGTAGAACAGTGGAGAGCAACAAGAGGGTGAGAAGGAAAAGCATCAGAGAGTCATAATTCTAGGGGATTCTATAGAAGAAGAAGAAGAAGAATCAGCATTTATATAGTGCTTTTCATACATCCCAAAGCACTTTACAAGCAATGCTAGACTGGTAGTGAAGTGACTGAATGTGTGGTGGTGGCCATATCACACACCATCACCCACACACAGCCTGGATAATTGCATGAGCCAGTTTATGGGAAGGGGAATGTTGGCCAGGACACTGGAATGTTCCCTACTCTTTGCGAAGAGTGCTCTGGGTTCTTTTACTTCCACCTGGACACCCACCAGGACAACACCAGGATGGGCAGAAGGGACCTCGGTTTAACATCTCATCCGAAGGATGGCACACCCAACAGTACAGCACCCCAATACTGCACTCGGATGCCAGCGATTTTTAGGTGCAAGTCCAATCCCGGTGTGGGATGAGAACCCATGACCTTCTGGTCCAGAGGCGGATGTGCTACCAACTGAGTCACGCTGACACCTGAGAACCTATACTTAAGGGTATAAGGTGGGGGGAGGAAGGGGTGCCAGAAAAAGTAACATCTGGGTAGAGTACATGTCAGGCATGACAGCAAGTAGAGTGGGGCAGCATATGGGCAGATATGTGGGGAAGGTGAGGGGGAAGCCGCACATTGTGGTGCACCTGGGAACAAATGATCTGGAAGGGAGAAGGATAGGAGAGGTACAAGACAGCTTCAGGGAAGTGGGAAAACTATGCAGCAAAGAGGGAACAATGGTAGCCTTCTCAGAAGTTCAGCCAGTGCCAAGGGCCAGTACAGACAGGAAGAGAAGAAGCAGTGACTTCAACAAGTGGCTGAGGGAATGGTGTGGGACCAAGGGGTATGGATTGGTGGGGGACTGGGGCAACACATGTGATAACACAGATCTTTATGCAGAGGATATGTTACACCTCAGAAGGTCAGGTTGACAGGTGTTGAAGCAGAAACTGGGGGAGTTCATCAATGAGTGGTATCATTTAAACTAGGTGGGAGGAGGCACTGGAGCAGGAAATCACCAGAAGAAGGAGTCCCATGGATCTCCCCCCACCACAGGGATAGATACAACCTTAGGTAAAATAGGGGTTGGAGTGAAGGGTAAGGAAGCAGGAAGGATAGGTGCAGCATGGAGAACGGTTTCACTAAATGTCAGGAGCCTGGGAAACAAGTTCATAGAGTTGCAGGCATTGATGGCAGAGGGAGAGGTGGACATAGCTGCCATTACTGAGACATGGGCAACCAAGCACCATGACTGGGACCTAACCATCTCAGGGTACAAACTTTTCCAGAGGATAGAGATAAAGGAAAGGCTGGGGGTTGCAGTTTACATAAGGGAAGGAACCAGATGTAATAGTGAGGAAGGGGAGGAGGGCAGGTCAAGTAATCTGGCTCCAACTACACAGCCAGAAAGGGAGCAAGATCTGTCTGAGGTTGTTTATAGACCTCCAACCCAGAAGAAGGACCTTGACAGGGAACGGGAGGCAGGGGAGCAGATACGGAGGCATAGTCACAAAGGGAGCACAGTAGTGGTGGGGGACTTTAATCTACCAGTGGTGGATTGGAGCATCCCAGCAACCAGTTGTGCCAGGGAGCAGATCCTTCTGGAAGCATTCCAGGATGGCTTCCTTACCCAGAGGGTAATGGAGCCAATGAGGGAGGGAATATACTAGACCTGGTACTGGAAGATGGGGAACAGGTCAGGTCCTCTTGCCTGGTTCTTCAGCTACCTCTCTGCTAGATCCCAGCATGTGAAAATAAACGGCTCCCTGTGCAATACCCGGCCTGTTCATTCCGGGGTACCCCAGGGTTCCATTCTGGGCCCTATACATTTCAGCCTCTACCTCAACATTCTCCCCAGCTCCTGCACAGGAAAACTGCTCCTCTATGCCGACGATGCAGTTCTCTTTGCCTCCACCCAATCCCTCTTCTCTCTGGGTATCCCTCCATCACACCTACCACCAAGCTGAAAAGTGGTTCCTTGACCACCGACTTGTCATTAACCTAAAGAAGACTAAGTCAATGCTCTTCTCCCATCACCAAAACAAGGCCAAGAATGCCCCCCTATTCATTCTCCCCAGCACTCTGCACCTGCTGGAGCAAGTGACCTCTTACAGATAGCTAGGCATCACTTTCAACTTGTCTCTCACCTTTCACACCTACATCAATGCCCTATCCTCCACCATAAATTCTCAGATAGGCCTACTATACCATCATAGAGATTGCCTCCCCAAGTTGCCCTCTGGCTGGCCATCACCTCTTCCATCCTGTCGCTAGTAGACTATCAAACGCCCATTTACACTGCGGTGGACAATACCGCCTTGACTAAAATCCAGCTGTCAATCAATAAAGCCTGCAGGCTCCTGACTGGAGCCCCTAGCTGCACTCACATGCCTGCTCTACTCCACCACCAACCTGCTCACCTTTGAAGAGCACCTGTGCTACCAGACCTGCCTCACCAAAAATCTCTTCTAGGGCTCTCCCCGGGGTATCTGCTTCCCTATGACATGCGTCCTTGTCTGTTGCCACCATAGCTCTGTCAAGGCCACCTTTCTGGTGCCCAGAACCAAGACTTTGCTAGCCCAGGATCCACGATGGGTGGTCAACAAATTCCCGTTGAATGCCCCAACAGTGAAACCGCAGGTCGACCGCATATTGCAGTTGGCTGCTGGTTCTAGTGGCTGGATGTATTTTCTTTGTGGGCTTCACCCCCGAACCCCCCATGAGGGGGGCTGTGCCCCCCGCACCCCTCCACTTAAGGATTATCAACTCTGAGTCAGAGCTGATTGGGGGGGTGCTGGACCCCTGACAGGCAGTGCCTGGTTCCAGTGGGTCCCCTACAGCGGCATGGCACTGTAGTCACTGTGGGGGACCTCACTGTCAAACTGTTGCTGTTGGATGGGTAAACCATTAGCCCAGAGGTCCTTCCATTACTGAGCCCCTGCTTGGTTCAACTCCCTCCACCCTGCATCACAGACATTGCCAAATTGGTCCCTTCAAAATCGCCCTCCAGAACCATCTCTTCAAGCTCATTGCTGTCGATGCACCTAATTAATCACACTGTGGAATCCTCCTGTCAGGCCTCCCTGACTTGACAATGTCCTCCGGACAGCCTATCCTCTCCTCCTCCCTCCCACCCCTCTCCATCCCTACCTCCACCCTCTCCAGGTATTATCTAGGTATGTGTAAAAATGGTACTGAAAGGTATACCGAGAGTGTGAAACTGGTACTGAAAGGTATACAGAGGGAGTGAAAATGGTACTGAAAAAGAACACAGAGGGAGTGAAAATGGTACTGAAAAGTATACAGAGGGAGTGAAAATGGTACTGAAAGGTATACAGAGAGAGGAAATGGTACTGAAAGGATTATCGAGGGAGTGAAATGGTACTGAAAGCTATACAGAGAGTGAAATGGTACTGAAAAAGAACACAGAGGGAGTGAAAATGGTACTGAAAAGTATACAGAGAGAGTGAAAATGGTACTGAAAGGAATATAGAGGGAGTGAAAATGGTACTGAAAGGAATATAGAGGGAGTGAAAATGGTACTGAAAGCTATACAGAGAGAGTGAAAATGGTACTGAAAACGAACACAGAGGGAGTGAAAATGGTACTGAAAAAGTATACAGAGGAGTGAAAATGGTACTGAAAAGGTATACAGGGAGCGTGAAAATGGTACTGAAAATGAACACAGAGGGAGTGAAAATGGTACTGAAAAAGAACACAGAGGGAGTGAAAATGGCACTGAAAAGTATACAGAGAGAGTGAAATATGCCTGAAAAAGACAGAGAGAGTGAAATGGTAATTGAAAGGTATACAGGGAGCGGAAATGGTACTGAAAGGTACAGGAGCTATGAAAATGGTACCCTCCGAAAGGTATACAGAGAGTGAAATGGTACTGAAAGGTATACAGAGGGAAAGGTGAAATGGTACTGGAAAAGACAGAGAGAGTGAAATGAATTGAAAAAGAACACAGAGGGAGTGAAATAATTGAAAAGTATACAGAGAGAGTGAAAATGGCACTGAAAGTGTATACAGGGGAGCGCAAAATGGTATCAAAAGTATACAGAGGGAGTGAAAAATGTAATGAAAGGTATACAGAGGAGTGAAATGGTACTGAAAAGAATACAGAGGGAGGAAATGGTACTGAAAGGAATAAGAGAGAGTGAAATGGTACTGAAAAAATACAGGGAGTGAAAAAAATGAAAATTGAAAAATAACACAGAGAGTGAAAATGGAAATCAAAAGGTATACAGAGGAGAGGAAAAATGGCACTGAAAGCAGCATGCAGAGAGAATGAAAATACCACTGAAAAAAAGAAGCCAGGAGGAGGAAATGTACTGAAAAGTATACAGAGGGAGTGAAAGGCAATTGGAAAGGAATACAGGAGAGAGGAAAATGGTACTGAAAGAACACAGAGGGAGTGAAAATGGCACTGAAAGGTATACAGAGAATGGTACTACTGAAAAAGGAAACACAGAGAGGATGGAAAATAGTATTGAAAAAGAACACAGAGGAGTGAAAATAGTACTGAAAAAGAACACAGAGGGAGTGAAAATGGTACTGAAAAACTATACAGAGGGAGAAAATGGTACTGAAAGTATACAGAGAGAGTGAAACTGGTACTGAAAGGTACACAGAGGGAGTGAAAATGGTACTGAAAAAGAACACAGAGGGAGTGAAAATGGTACTGAAAAGTATAAAGAGGGAGTAAAAAATGGTACTGAAAGGTATACAGAGAGAGTGAAACTGGTACTGAAAGGTATACAGAGGGAGTGAAAATGGTACTGAAAAAGAACACAGAGGGAGTGAAAATGGTACTGAAAAGTATACAGAGAGAGTGAAAATGGTACTGAAAGGACTATAGAGGGAGTGAAAATGGTACTGAAAGGAATATAGAGGAGAGTGAAATGGAAAATTGAAAGCATACAGAGAGAGAAAATGGTACTGAAAAAGAACACAGATGGAGTGAAAAATGGTACTGAAAGGTATACAGAGAGAGTGAAAAATGGTACTGAAAAGGTATACAGAGAGAGTGAAAATAGTACTGAAAAGGAACACAGAGGGAGTGAAAATGGTACTGAAAAAGTATACAGAGGGAGTGAAAATGGTACTGAAAAGTATACAGAGAGAGTGAAAATGGTACTGAAAAAGAACACAGAGGGAGTGAAAATGGTACTGAAAGGTATACAGAGGGAGTGAAATGTACTGATAGGTATACAGGGAGCGCGGAAAATGGTACTGAAAGGTATACTAGAGAGTGAAAATGGTACTGAAAGGTACAGGAGCGTGAAATGGTACCTGAAAGGTATACAGAGGGAGTGAAATGATACTGAAAAGGCACAGAGAGAGTGAAATGGTTCTGAAAAGAACACAGAGGGAGTGAAATGGTTCCTGAAAGCATACAGAGGAGGTGAAATGGTACTGACAGGTTTACAGGAGCGTGAAAATGGTACTGAAAAGATTGTGAGGAGTGAAAATGGCAAATGAGTTGCATACAGAGGGAGTGAAAATGGTACTGAAAAGTATACAGAGGGAGTGAAAATGGTACTGAAAGGAATACAGAGAGAGGAAATTGAATTGAAAAGAACACAGAGGGAGTGAAAATGGTACTGAAAGGTATACCGAGAGAGTGAAAATGGTACTGAAAGGTATACAGAGAGAGTGAAAATGGTACTGAAAGGTATACAGAGAGAATGAAAATACTACTGAAAAAGAACACAGAGGGAGTGAAAATGGTACTGAAAAAGTATACAGAGGGAGTGAAAATGGTACTGAAAAAGTTATACAGAGGGCGTGAAATGGTAACTGAAATGAATACAGAGAGAGGAAACAGCTGAAAAGAACATAGAGGAGTGAAAATGAAATTGAAAGGTATACAGAGAGTGAAAATGGTATTGAAAGGTATACAGAGAGATTGAAAAATAGTACTGAAAAAGAATACAGAGGGAGTGAATATGGTACTGAAAGTATATGAGGAGCAAAATGGTACTGAAAAGTATGGCAGAGGGAGTGAAAATGGCACTGAAAAGCATATGGAGAGAGTGAAATGGTAGCTGAAAAAGATACAGAGAGAGAAATGCTACTGAAAGGTATACAGGGGGCATGAAATGGTAATTGAAAAGAGCACAGAGGGAGGAAAAGTCAATTGAAAGGAATACAGAGAGAGTGAAAATGGTACTGAAAAAGAACACAGAGGGAGGGAAAATAGTGATGAAAAAGTGTATAGAGGGAGTGAAAATGGTACCGAAAAGTATACAGAGGGAGTGAAAATGGTACTGAAAAAGTATACAGAGAGTGAAAATGGTACTGAAAAGGAACACAGAGGGAGTGAAAATGGTACTGAAAAAGTATACAGAGAGAGTGAAATGGTACTGAAAGTGTAATACTATAGGGAGTGAAATGGTACCGAAAGGTGGCTACAGGAGGAGTGAAATAGTACCGAAAAGAACACAGAGGGGAGTGAAAGGTACTGAAAAGCATAGAGGGAGTGGGAAAATGGTATTGAAAAACGCGAGAGAGTGAAATGGTACTGAAAAAGAACACAGAGGGAGTGAAAAATGGTACTGAAAGGTATACAGAGAGAGTGAAAATGGTACTGAAAAGGAATACAGAGGGAGTGAAAATGGTACTGAAAAAGTATACAGATAGAGTGAAAATGGTACTGAAAAAGAACACAGAGGAGTGAAATGGTACTGAAAGGTATGCAGAGAGGAAATGGTATTGAAAGGTATGCAGGAGCGTGAAAATGGTACTGAAAAGTACAATAGAGGAGTGAAATTGTAATGAAAGGTATACAGAGGAGGAAATGGCACTTGAAAAGCATAGAGGGAGAAAATGGTACTGAAAGGAATACAGAGAGAGTGAAAATGGTACTGAAAAATAACACAGAGGGAGTGAAAAATGGTACTGAAAGGTATACAGAGAGAGTGAAAAATGGTACTGAAAGGTATACAGAGAGAATGAAAATACTACTGAAAAAGAACACAGAGGGAGAGAAATCTGAAAAAGTATACAGAGGGAGGAAAATGGTACTGAAAAAAGTATACAGAGGGAGTGAAAATGGTACTGAAAGGAATACAGAGAGAGTGAAAATGGTACTGAAAAAGAACACAGAGGGAGTGAAAAATGGTACTGAAAGGTATACAGAGAGAATGAAAATAGTACTGAAAAAGAACAGAGAGAGTGAAAATAGTACTGAAAAAGAACACAGAGGGAGTGAAAATGGTACTGAAAAAGTATACAGAGGGAGTGAAAATGGTACTGAAAAAGTATACAGAGAGAGTGAAACTGGTACTGAAAGGTATACAGAGGGAGTGAAAATGGTACTGAAAAAGAACACAGAGGGAGTGAAAATGGTACTGAAAGGTATACAGAGGGAGTGAAAATGGTACTGAAAAAGAACACAGAGGGAGTAAAAAATGGTACTGAAAGGTATACAGAGAGTGTGAAACTGGGACTGAAAGGTATACAGAGGGAGTGAAAATGGTACTGAAAAAGAACACAGAGGGAGTGAAAATGGTACTGAAAAGTATACAGATAGAGTGAAAATGGTACTGAAAGGAATATAGAGGGAGTGAAAATGGTACTGAGAGGAATATAGAGGGAGAGGAAATGGTACTGAAAGGTATACAGAGAGAGTGAAAATGGTACTGAAAAAGAACACAGAGGGAGTGAAAAATGGTACTGAAAGGTATACAGAGAGTGAAAAATGGTACTGAAAGGTATACTGAGAGATTGAAAATAGTACTGAAAAAGAACACAGAGGGAGTGAAAATGGTACTGAAAAAGTATACAGAGGGAGTGAAAATGGTACTGAAAAAGTATACAGAGGGAGTGAAAATGGTACTGAAAAGTATACAGAGAGTGAAAATGGTACTGAAAAGTATACAGAGAGTGAAAATGGTACTGAAAGGAATACAGAGGAGAGAAAAATAGTGGTAAAAGTATACAGAGGGAGTGAAAATGGTACTGAAAAGTATACAGAGGAGTGAAAATGGTACTGAAAAGTATACAGAGAGTGAAAATGGTACTGAAAAAGAACACAGAGGGAGTGAAAATGGTGGTGAAAAGTATACAGAGGAGTGAAAATGGTACTGAAAAGTATACAGAGGAGTGAAAAATGGTACTGAAAAGAATACAGAGAGAGAAAATGGTAGTGAAAAGAATACAGAGGGAGTGAAAATGGTACTGAAAAGGTATACAGAGGGAGAGAAAATGGTACTGAAAGGAACACAGAGGGAGTGAAATGGTACTGAAAGGTATACAGAGGGAGTGAAAATGAGTACTGAAAGGAACACAGAGGGAGTGAAAATGGTACTGAAAAAGAACACAGAGGGAGTGAAAATGGTACTGAAAAACTATACAGAGAGAGTGAAAATGGTACTGAAAAAGAACACAGAGGGAGTGAAAATGGTACTGAAAAAGTATACAGAGAGAGTGAAAATGGTACTGAAAAGGTATACAGAGAGAGTGAAAATGGTACTGAAAAAGAACACAGAGGAGTGAAAATGGTACTGAAAGGTATACAGGGAGCGTGAAAATAGTACTGAAAGGTATACAGAGAGAGTGAAAATGGTACTGAAAAGAACACAGAGGGAGTGAAAATGGTACTGAAAAGTATACAGAGAGAGTGAAAATGGTACTGAAAGGTATACAGGAGCGTGAAAATGGTACTGAAAAAGGATACAGAGGGAGTGAAAATGGTACTGAAAGGTATACAGAGGGAGTGAAAATGGTACTGAAAAAGTATAGAGAGGGAGTGAAAATGGTACTGAAAGGAATACAGAGAGAGTGAAAATGGTACTGAAAAAGAACACAGAGGGAGTGAAAATGGTACTGAAAGGTATACAGAGAGAGTGAAAATAGTACTGAAAAGGAATACAGAGAGAGTGAAAATAGTACTGAAAAAGAACACAGAGGGAGTGAAAATGGTACTGAAAAAGTATACAGAGGGAGTGAAAATGGTACTGAAAAAGTATACAGAGAGAGTGAAAATGGTACTGAAAGGTATACAGAGGGAGTGAAAATGGTACTGAAAAGAACACAGAGGGAGTGAAAATGGTACTGAAAGGTATACAGAGGGAGTGAAAATGGTACTGAAAAAGAACACTGAGGGAGTAAAAAATGGTACTGAAAGGTATACAGAGAGAGTGAAACTGGTACTGAAAGGTATACAGAGGGAGTGAAAATGGTACTGAAAAAGAACACAGAGGGAGTGAAAATGGTACTGAAAAGTATACAGAGAGAGTGAAAATGGTACTGAAAGGATAATAGAGGGAGTGAAAATGGTACTGAGAGGAATATAGAGGGAGTGAAAATGGTACTGAAAGGTATACAGAGAGAGAAAATGGTACTGAAAAAGAACACAGAGGGAGGAAAATGGTACTGAAAGGTATACAGAGAGAGTGAAAATGGTACTGAAAGGTATACAGAGAGTGAAAATGGTACTGAAAGGTATACAGAGAGAGTGAAAATAGTACTGAAAAAGAACACAGAGGGAGTGAAAATGGTACTGAAAAAGTATACAGAGGGAGTGAAAATGGTACTGAAAAAGTATACAGAGAGAGTGAAAATGGTACTGAAAGGTATACAGGGAGCGTGAAAATGGTACTGAAAAAGTATACAGAGGGAGTGAAAATGGTACTGAAAGGTATACAGAGGGAGTGAAAATGGTACTGAAAAAGTATACAGAGGGAGTGAAAATGGTACTGAAGGGAATACAGAGAGAGTGAAAATGGTACTGAAAAATAACACAGAGGGAGTGAAAAATGGTACTGAAAGGTATACAGAGAGAGGAAAATGGTACTGAAAGGTATACAGAGAGAGTGAAAATAGTACTGAAAAAGAACACAGAGAGAGAATGAAAAATACCACTGAAAAGAACACAGAGGGAGTGAAAATGGTACTGAAAAAGTATACAGAGGGAGTGAAAATGGTACTGAAAAAGTATACAGAGGGAGTGAAAATGGTACTGAAAGGAATACAGAGAGAGTGAAAATGGTACTGAAAAAGATCACAGAGGGAGTGAAAAATGGTACTGAAAGGTATACAGAGAGAATGAAAATACTACTGAAAAAGAAAACAGAGAGAGTGAAAATAGTACTGAAAAAGAACACAGAGGGAGTGAAAATGGTACTGAAAAAGTATACAGAGGGAGTGAAAATGGTACTGAAAAAGTATACAGAGAGAGTGAGACTGGTACTGAAAGGTACACAGAGGGAGTGAAAATGGTACTGAAAAAGAACACAGAGGGAGTGAAAATGGTACTGAAAGGTATACAGAGGGAGTGAAAATGGTACTGAAAAAGAACACAGAGGGAGTAAAAAATGGTACTGAAAGGTATACAGAGAGTGTGAAACTGGTACTGAAAGGTATACAGAGGGAGTGAAAATGGTACTGAAAAAGAACACAGAGGGAGTGAAAATGGTACTGAAAAGTATACAGAGAGAGTGAAAATGGTACTGAAAGGATAATAGAGGGAGTGAAAATGGTACTGAAAGGTATACAGAGAGAGTGAAAATGGTACTGAAAAAGAACACAGAGGGAGTGAAAAATGGTACTGAAAGGTATACAGAGAGTGAAAATGGTACTGAAAGGTATACAGAGAGAGAAAATAGTACTGAAAAAGAACACAGAGGGAGTGAAAATGGTACTGAAAAAGTATACAGAGGGAGTGAAAATGGTACTGAAAAAGTATACAGAGAGAGTGAAAATGGTACTGAAAAAGAATACAGAGAGAGTGAAAATTGTACTGAAAGGTATACAGAGAGAGTGAAAATGGTACTGAAAGGTATACAGGAGCGTGAAAATGGTACTGAAAGGTATACAGCGGGAGTGAAAATGGTACTGAAAAGTATACAGAGGGAGTGAAAATGGTACTGAAAAGAACACAGAGGGAGTGAAAATGGTACTGAAAAGTATACAGAGAGAGTGAAAATGTGTGGCAGTGATAAATTACCACAAGTCCAAGGTAGCTTGTGAGGCATGAGGCGCAGTTGAATGCCTTCAACCACCTGGAAAGTGCAGTATATGGTTACCATAGGATCACGATTTAAATTATAAGTAATAACACATGGCAGAGTGTGCAACAGTACTAAACTGCTGCATGCCTCAGGTGGATTGTGAGGCACAAAGCACAGCTGAGTGCCCTCAGCCACCTGGGAAGTGCGATACAAAATTCCCATAGGATCACATTGTAAATTGTAAGTAAGCAATAACACATGACAAGGTGTGTGGTAATGCTAAATTATCACACGCCCAAGGTGGGTTGTGAGGTATGAGGTGCAGTTGAGTGCCATTAACCACCTGGGAAGTGCTGATGTATTCACTCAGGTGCCAAAGGTGTCTATGGTGCTATGAAAGCACATGCTAAGGACATGGCAAAGTCAGCAGGTGACTGCTCTGAGGTGCACCAGGTGCCTGGCTTCTTTGCCTGGAAAAAGAGGTAACATTCTAACTTAATTGGCACAGCTGAATGACACAAAATGAAACAAATAAAGGGAAACAGCAGCAGAGTGAGATGAAGCTCTCTGTAGTATTGCGAAGAGAGCTTTCATGTGCACTGACTAAATGCAAGGAAGAAAAGGAAGTGTTGGTGGATGGCTACATGAGAAATGCAGTGTGCCCTAGATCACTTTGCTTGATAATGTAAAGTGGGAAGACAAGATTATGTGGCTCACACTGTCACGGCGAGGTAGCATTGATAGAGCAGGAGAAAACAGAAATGGAAACATTAAGCGTACAACAGTTTTGTGCCCCCTCCTTCAATTCAGAAGGCAGGAGGTGGGAGCTATTTGAAAAGCAAATTCCATTTTAGTTAATTGGAGAAGGGCATGAGAACAAAACATATCAACAATATTTCCAGTAGGGTGGCAGCAGATTCCATTTATGCCATACCTCCAACAAAGTGAAAAAAAAAATAATTTCCTGCTATTTTTTGCTGATTATAAAAAAATCTAAAAAGTTATCAGCTCAGCCATTGAACAAACAACACCCCCCCCACTTGAGCTGTAAACATTTGGGAAGAATTTTTGTCCCACCCCCCCCCCAGCCCCAACTTCTATTAAATGCTCATGGGAGAAGAGCAATCTAAGAAGACACAGGCCAGGGGCAGGACAATTAGGAGAGGAGGAGGAGTTCTGGGCTGGGCTACAGTCCATCAGGGCTGCAGGATGAGAGACAGCCAGAAATAAAGGACTAACTGTCATGGCGGTTATCGGCATTCTGGTCAAGGGGCTTGAGTCCTTAATGTTGTTCCTGAATAATAGGCCTCCAAGGAGTTCATTATTGTGGTTCATTGTAAGCTTCAAGGGTGTGCTGTAATGAGTGTTCAGCAACAGGCACTGGAGGGCACAATCTATGTTTATAGTTGATTTGGGAGATATGATGTGGCAACAAAAGTGGAGGGGCAACTGAAATGGAATGGAGATGGGGCTAGGACGTGGTTCCCACACTACAAGGGCAGGTATCTTCAGAAGGATGGTAGGGTTTACTGGGCATGGGAAGGCCATGATACTAGCATTGGCTTGGAAGATGGGGGGGCTACACAGTATGTAAGAAGCTGGCACAGCTAAAGGAGGAGGTGTGATGGTTGAGATGAATGCTGGGTAGAGTAAGGGTGAGGGGTGGTGGAGAGGACAGGGGATCCACTGACAGAGTAAGATGGGGCATGGAAGAAGGGTGAGAATCAGTGGGGGTGTAGGAGGTCCAGGAGCCAAAACTGAAATGGACAAGTGTAGTCAGGAGGTGGATGGGGAGAACAATAAGAAATACACAAGTAGTGGAGGGGATGGAGGGGAGGATGCGGGGGCCCTGGGATGTGGGTGGACACAGTCCTGGATGTAAGAAGGGCAAGGGCACTGGAAGATTGTAAGGTACATGGGTGCTAAGACAGCAAGGAAGGTACATGAAGGATGAGGCAAACACCAGAAGGACATAAGGCAGTAGGCATAGAACACGAGAGCAGATTCACATCACTAGTGACACTAAATGAGGGTGAGAGGGTAGAACTTGGATCAGATGTGGATTCAGGGAGGGCAGAAGGGACAGGCATGATGGGAAGCTCAGAAGACATGGGGAGGGGGGCCATCCCATTGTAAAGGAGCAAAGAGGGGGCCAAAGGAAAGGACAAGGGTGCTGGGGTGAACTCACCTCAAAAAGGGCAAACCCTCAGGAGAGAGGCAATGGCAAGAAAAGGTTTTGGGGGGCCAAAACAGGACAAAGATGGAGAAAGAACCAGAACACTGGAAAGTTCAGTCAGGGCAAAGAAAAGGGTGGGACAAGAGGAGGAGTTGGAGCTGGTGAGGATGCATACAGAGAAGGGGGAATTGCATACTCGGGGGGGATATAAGGGGTGAAGGAGAAATGGCATTAGGGGAATGAAGGGAAGGCAAGGGACTGGGAAAATTACAAAGGGAGAATTTACCCATAAGATAATGGAGAGAAGGGTCTTAATTGTTGGTGACTCTATAATAAAGGGAATTCGATGGAGGGGTAGGAGGAACAGAAGCAGTACAATATGGGTCAAGTGTCTACCAGGTATGACAGTAGCAGAAGTAATTCACTATATCCCCTCCGGCAGGAGACAGCAGGATGAAACAACTCACCAAGTGTTCTACCTTGGAACAAATGATCTGGCGGGGCATAGCTTGTTGGAGGGCTCTTGCTAGATACTGCAGCAAGCTAGGGTTCAGATCTGTGGCTTTTTCTGAGGTGATACCTGTACCAAGAGCTAGCACAGAGAGAATATTGAGGATTGAGGACTTTAACAGGTGGCTGGTGGGTTGGTGTGAACAGATGGGGTATGGGTTAGTAGGAGACAGGGGAACAACATGGAGGGATAAGAGTCTGTTTGCCCCAGATAGACTGCACCTAAATAGGGAGAGTATAGCAGAGCTAAGGAGTAAGTTGGGAGACTTCATGAAACAAAACCATAATTTAAAATGATTCAAGGGAGAGGGTGGGGAATGAACCTGCAACAAGGGGCAGTAGTAATGGGGGGCCACTAGCATTTCCCCAGGTTAATGTACACCAGAAGAGAGGAGATGGGAGGGCAACAAGCTCCAGGGGACAGCATAGGAGACCCTACAAATGGAGAACCATGTATACCAATGCCAGAAGCCTGTGCAATAAAATCCCACACTTAGCAGTGTTCATAGCTGAGGCAGACCTGGAC
Source organism: Neoceratodus forsteri (assembly GCA_016271365.2). NCBI lineage: Eukaryota > Metazoa > Chordata > Ceratodontiformes > Ceratodontidae > Neoceratodus > Neoceratodus forsteri. The sequence continues at coordinate 1,444,455,775 of CM028130.1, read as the reverse complement.
ATTGTGGGCATCACAGAGACATGGGGTCAGTGAGGGCCAGGACTGGGCATGGCAATACCGGGCATGCACTTTTAGAAAATATAGGTGGATAGGAGGGGTGCCTCTATGTGAAGGAGCACATTAAAGCTATGGAATTGCAGAGAAGGGGGGGCTGAGGCTCTATCAGTATCATTGGACATGGGGAAGGGAGAAGTCATGCGTACTGGGGTGATATATAGATCACCAGCACAGCAGGATACAACAGATAGGGCAATGATGGAGGAGATCCAAGGGATGGCAAACAGGTGAGATGCTGCTGATGGGGACTTCAACTTGCCAGACTTAGATTGGGGCATCCCATCAGCAGCATCCACCAGTAGCTGGGACTCCCTACAATGTGCCCTCATGAAGCAGCTAGAAAGGGAACCAACAAGGGAAGGGGCAATCCTAAATTTAATCCTTTCAAATGGGGAATGGATAGGAGAGATATCCATATGAGAGAACCTGGGCACGAGTGACCACAGCACTGTCTGGTTCACAATAAACATGATGGCGGAGCTCCATAGGCTCAAAGTAAAGGTGCTGGATTTCCATTGAGCAGACTTCTGGAGAATGGGGGAAGTGTTCAACAGGCATAAGCAGGGGTGGGGAAACAAAGGGGGGAAATGTGGGGTCAAATAAAAGGGGCAATATCAGAGGCCACTAGCCTCTGTGTCAGGAGGGTGAATAAAAATAAAAGAAAGAGGAAACCACTTTGGTTTAACAGGAAGGTGGCAGAGAAGGTCAAATCAAATCAATCTTTATTTTTGTAGTGCCTTTCAAAAACCAAGGTGCTGTACATATTATACATACATTAAAACAAAAATATGAACTATTAAAATCTACTCAGTTCAATTCAATTAACTCCAATCAATCTGGGAAGGCCAGAGAAACTAAATATGTTTTTAACATAGATTTAAAATTAGTGATAGTCAGGCATTCTCTTAACCGACAAGGTAGAGAATTCCACAGGGTCAGTGCAGCCAAAGAAAAAGCACGCGCTCCAGATGTTTTAAGACAGACCCTGGGAATCTCTAGCAATCCCTCATTGGTGGATTGGAGAGGGCAACTGGGGGAGTAAGGAGTCAGGAGATCTTTGAGGTAGTCAGGTCCCTGTTCATGTAGGGCTTTAAAGGTAAGTAAACCTACCTATTAGGTGATCCACCACTGAACTGGCAGCAAGTGCAGTTTGCACAGAACAGGAGTAATATGACTGGACCTAGGGGTACCAGTCAACAACCTGGCTGCAGCATTCTGCACCAGCTGCAAGTGGCAGATATCAACCCTAGACAGCCCTAGGTAGAGGGCATTGCAGTAATCAAGACAGGTAGTGATGAAGGGATAAACTAATGTCGGGAGGTCACCAGGGAGAATCAGGTGTTTCACCTGGGTGATGTTTCTCAGGTGGTAAAATGAGGATTTGACAACAGCTGACACCTGCTACTTCAGAGTCAATGCCATCATCAAAGACAATGCCCAGGTTACGCACCCGATCTGAGGTGATAAGCTGGACACCATCAAGCCAAAGGCCCAAAACATGTGCCCAGCACTAACACCCTCCCCCGGGTGACCTGGTGACTGAGTCTATGTAACAAAACTACGGTGTCCCATCAAAAAGTCGAGTCAAAAACGGTGACTGAGAAACAGCGCTGGCCATTTCAGTGAGGTAGTAATTACAGAGCAAGTGAAGTTTAGCACTGTAAGGGGTATTGCTCTTCTGCTCTACTTTTTGCAGCTCACAACTGACATATAGTGGGGTTTTGCTGTCATTGTTCAGCACTGTATTGCAAAGCACCGTTATGGGTCTAGCTATCTTTCATTCATTCTTTTTGCCCTGTGCTATTTTGCAGGCATGGTTTTCACATGGAACCCAAAACCATAGGTCAGACTACGTAGCAGAAAACCCTGTGAATGGCAAGTCGGTCGGAGAATGTAAGGGCATACATAATTCTATAGACAAAGCCTAGCTTGATGCTAACAGTTGTACATGCAGTAACAAATGTGCAGGGAAGGATCAATGGTGAGGCCAAGGTATTCTAAGGAGTTGACAGAGACAAGAGATGTGCCATTTAAACTGGGCACATGACAGGTTTTCTGAACAGCTCCTCAGTTTGAATGGTGATCCAGACTGCTTAAAGTGAGTCTTATTAGAATTGAGGAGTAGCTTATTTAGTAAGAGCCAGGACCACACCTGACAGAAGTCAGCACTGAGGTAGGAGTTGGCATCAGACTGTGTGAGAGGCCTTTCGGCACCATGCAATTCTGCTTAAAGTTGGACCAGCATAACATTCTGTGGTGATTTGCATATGCAGACCATGATGCTTTGCATTGTGTGGGCATGTATGATTTTGTATTTTCTTGAAACTTAGCTTCCCAGCCAAATGCCCTTTGGGGTAACCCTTGCCTCAGTGTTTGTGCACAGAGATTCTATGTCTTTTAAATGTTTTTTTTATTTTAATGGGTTCACCACAACATATCCAAAACACACTGTCTTAGGATAGCTGGTCCATTCCACTGGAGTGTCAAACAGACGAGGCATACTGATGAGTCCTGGTAGGATGAAACACGTGTCTTTGTTTTCTGTTAGTACCCTTTGCAAACTGTGTGAGAGGCCTTTTGGCACCATGCAATTCTGCTTAAAGTTGGACCAGCATAACATTCTGTGGTGATTTGCATATGCAGCTGATGATGCTTTGCATTGTGTGGGCATGTGTGATTTTGCATTTTCTTGAAACTTGGCTTCCCAGCCAAATGCCCTTTGGAGTAACCCTTGCCTCGGTGTTTGCACACAGAGGTTCTATGTCTTTTAAATGTTTTTTTATTTTAATGGGTTCACCACAACATATCCAAGACACACTGTCTTAGGGTAGCTGGTCCATTCCACTGGGGTGTCAAACAGATGAGGCATACTGATGAGTCCTGGTAGGACCCTTTGTAAACTGTGTGAGAGGCCTTTCAGCACCATGCAATTCTGCTTAATGTTGGACCAGCATAACATTCTGTGGTGATTTGCATATGCAGCCCATGATGCTTTGCATTGTGTGGGCATGTGTGATTTTGTATTTTATTACAATGTATGCTAGCAAGTGACATTGCAAAACTCATGTGAGTCATTTGCCTGTCAAAAGCCTTCTATATGGTTCCAGAACCTGTAGGTGTGCCCAGCTAAGCTTAATAGGAGATCATTGCAGTAGCTACTGTTCTCAAGTTGAATAGCCTTTTTGCACTCATTCCTCCATTTCCTATACTCCAACCAGTCAGTCGGTTGAGATGTGTATTTGAATTTAGACCAGCACTTGCCCAGTGTGGACCAAAAGGGGAAGGAGTGGTGTTGATGGGGGACCTTAATATGCCAGGTACAAACTGGGGAACCATGTCCTCTAAGGTGGCCAAGGAGCAGAGGCTGCTGGATGGCTTCCAGGATGTGTTCTTAACACAGCATGTGATGGAGCCCACAAGGGAAGGGCATGTCCTGGATGTGGTTCTGGCAGATGGGGATCTGGTAAGGGACATGATTGTACAGGAACCCCTGACTGGGAGCGACCACAATACTGTCTGGTTTCAAATAAGCATGGGGGAAGGGAGTGAGATCTAGGACACTGGCAGTGGACTTCAGAGGGGCAGACTTTATGGGCATGGGAAATATTCTCAAGGATCACTTGAAGGGATTACCTCAATGACAAGTGTGGAAAGGAGATGGGAGGTCATAAAATGGAGACTTCATGAGGCAGTCAGGATCTGCGCTAAGTTGAAACATAAGGGAGCAAGGTCACATAAACCATGCTGGTGGTCCAGTGAGGTACAGGTAGCAGTCAGAGAAAAGAAGGTGGCCTACAAAAAATATAAAACAACAAGAGGGGCTAGGGATAACGAAATGTACCAGCTTGCATCTAGAAGAGTCACCAGTATGGTGAGGGCAGCAAAGTCCAGTAAAGAGCAGCAGCTGGCACAGGGGATACATGGAGGGGGGAAAAGGGGTTCTTCCAGTACATTGGGGAGTGGAGAAAAACTAAGGGCCATCTCAGCAGATTGAGATCAGTGGAGGGTGGGTGGAAGAGGCGAGGGACCAGGCAGAGGTATTTAATGAGTACTTTGCCTCTGTGTTCACTAGGGAGGGGGATGGGATATCTACAAAGCAAGGCACGAAGGGGATAGAAGTGTCAGTAAGTGGGATCAGGGGAGCAACAGAAATGGAGCAAGAGGGAGGGAGAAGTACCCCAGGGGTGTCACATCTGGGTAAGGATAGAAAGGCCAGTAAGGTGGAGGGGACGGATGATGATATCTCCGCCAAAAGGGTGTGGTTAGCCCTCAAGGCCCTAAAGAAAGACAAATCTCCTGGGCTGATGGCATTCATCTGAGAGTACTATGGGAATTGGTGGACATACTGGCTGCACCCCTGGCCGAGCTTTTCAACAGGTCACTTGAGACAGGGAGGGTACCTAGGGATTGGTGAGAGGCACATGTGGTGCCAATCCATAAAGGGGGGTCGAGGGAAGTACCAGGTAACTATAGACCCATCAGTTTGACCTCGGTGGTGGGAAAATTAATGGAGAGTATACTAAAGGAACGATTGGGGTGTACTTGGAGGAGGTGGGATGTCTGGATAGGCAGCAACATGGGTTTGTGCCAGGTAGATCATGTCAAACCAACCTTGTGGAGTTCTATGAATGGGTAACATCAGAACTGGACAGGGGTAAGCCTGTGGATGTATTATTCTTGGACTTCAGCAAGGCGTTTGACTCTGTCCCCCACAATGGTCTGATGGAGAAACTGATGGGGTTAGGAGTAGGCCCTTTGATGGTCAGATGGATTGAAAACTGGCTAGCTGGATGCACCCAGAGAGTAGAGGTCTGTGGGAAGCTCTCGAACCCTAGAGAGGCTGGTAGTGGGGTACCACAGGGCTCGGTCCTGGGTCCGATCCTGTTTAATGCATACATATCGGACATCAGGGAGGGTATAGGGTGTGAAATGAGTCTCTTCGCAGATGACTCCAAGATGGGAGCAGTAGTTGAGGGAGAAGAGGGGAGGTTGGCCCTGCAAGGGGACCTGGACACCCTGGAAAGCTGGGCTCACACATGGAAATTAAATTTCAATATCACCAAGTGCAAGGTGTTGCATCTTGGTCAGGGAAACCCTAAACACAGGTACACCCTGGGAGGGGAGGCGCTGGAGGCCTCAATAGGGGAAAAAGACCTATGGGTCATGGTGGATGCATGTATGAATAACTCTGAGCAGTGCAGGAGATCGGCTAGCAAGGCAAACAGGATGTTGGGATGCATCGTAAGGGGATCACCTCTAGGAGTAAGGAAGTGATTCTGCCGCTGTACAATGGGCTGGTTAGACCACACCTTGAGTACTGTGTACAGTACTGGAGACCACACTTGAAGAGGGACATACAGCTCCTGGAGACGGTACAGAGGAGGGCAACAACGATGATACGAGGGCTAGGGGATTTGACGTATGAGGACAGACTTGAAGAGCTCTGCCTGTTTTCATTGGAGGAGAGGAGAGACAGGGGGACATAAGTGCCTCAAGGGAATAAATAGGGTAAACATGGAGGGGATCTTTAGACTAAAGCAGGGAGGTATCACCAGAGGGCATGGTTTGAAGTTGGAAGGTGGAAGGGTGAGGGGGGAAAAGAGGAGGAGGTTTTTCACTGAGAGGGTGGTGGACCCTTGGAATGCACTGCCTGGTGAGCTGGTTCAGAGATCCACAGTGGAGGGCTTCAAGAGAGGGTGGGACAGACACAGAAAGAGGATGTATCAGATGATGGCCTGTCCCAGGGGGGTGGGGATGGATGATAGGGGTTTCTGGAGCACAAGGGATGAGAGGGTCTCGGCACCCAACTAAGGATCTAAGGTTCGAACAGACTCAATAGACAATGAGGCCTAATCTGCTGGCAAATAGTATGTTAGTATGTTGTCCATAGTCTTTGGTAAGGTGAACAGATTGTTGTGCCACCACTTGTGGCTGGTTTTGCCACTTTATACCATAAAATAGGGATGTGCAGCTCCTGCAGAACACTGAGCATTGAAATAAGGCAAGTTAAAGCCTCAGTAACATCAGTAGTGAGGTATAAAGTGGACCAGTCAGTCTTAATTAGGTCAGCAAAATAGGCTTCCTTGTTAAGCTTTGCGTAGTTAGGATTGAACTCTCCTTTGACAGACACGAGGAACAGCAAGCTCTCCAGTCACAAAAAAATGATGAGTGATCACTGATAGCATTAGCTAAAGTGCCTGCCCCCACAATCCTGTCTGGCCTGTAGGTTACAACCCAGTTAACTCAGTTATACCTCAGTGGCCATTTTGTATCAAGGTTAAGCAATGGAAAACTTGGACTTCAAAAAGCACTCCAGGTGGTAATGAGTTAATCAAGGTGGTGCCCCTTCCTTCTGTTCACCCTCCCAGGCAGGATTGAGATTGAACCACTGAATGGGGTGTCTGGGTTGGGAATCCCACACACATGATTAGGTAACCAGTATATTTCGTAGACGTGTACAACTTTGTTAGTTTATTAAGTTTTTTACTTATTGTTAGATGATGCTTAATAGTAATTGCTAAAAATGGTTCCTTTTTTTAAATTTTCTGTACCCTGTTTCATGCAAGTAAAAAGTTTGTAGCTTTTCAAGGTGCTGTAATCTTTGTAACAAAACCCAGACATTATCATTTTTATTTACTTTCCTGTATACTGTACTGGACAGACTAAATGTAATTCTTGACTGGGTACATGCATGATTTGAGTTTTGTCAATTTACTTAGATTTTTCCCCTTGAGTAAAGTGGAGTTTTAGCATGGCATTGACTATTAGTTGTTACACTAGTGGAGTCATTGATGAGCTGCATAACAGGAAGTTTACTTGTTATAGATTCTAGAGATCTCAAGCTTTTCCATAGCCAGTACAGGTTAAAATCACCTAATAAAATAAGCTTGCTCTTGCCAATCGATGCAGAAATTTGATTCAGTACTTCTGATAAGCCTGTCTTGCCACTTTTCGGTGGATTGTAGACATGCTATATAAAGCTTTTTGGCATTAACTAAGGGAAGTATTGAGTGTAAAATCTCACACAAACATATATTCACTGCATTCATGGCTGAACGTGCAAGGTGAACTAGAATAAATCACAATGCCCTTGACGGTTTTGCAAGTGGGATGGTCAAATATGTGTAAGTTAAAATCAAATAGGAAAACAAGGTTCTCCTGGAAGACATAATGAGGATGGTCGAAAAAGACAAGCTATTGCTAGTTGGGGATTTCACTCTACCAGATTTAGAATGGTCCACCTTTACAGCCTCCACAGAAAGGAGTAGAGACTTCCTCATGGCTTTGAGAGGGGGGCAGGACTTAAACAACTGGTGGTTTCTCCCACCAGAGAATCAGCTATCCTGGACCTGGTACTCACTGACAGTGCCAGGGTATCAGATGTTCAAATGGGGACCAGTCTGAGTACCAGTGACCACCAGTCCATCTGGTTCTCCATTAGCAAGACTGAGGACCACTGCCACTCCAGAATCAAAAATGAGGCGCAGGATCAAGCCCCTGTTGGCAACAAATACCACATGCAATGTGGAGGACAAATGGCAAAGCTAAAAGATGCTACAGCATCAGTCACATCGCTATGCACTAAACAAATCAGCAAGTTCAAAATGGCAAGGAGCCCCCTCTGGTTCTCCAAAGAGGTAGCTACTATAATTAGGGAAAAGAGAAAAAGCTTTTTGGAAGTACAAGGAGACCTAATCTGAAACGGCTAGAGAAGCCTACAGAGAGAAACTCAAGGAAGCCGGGAAAGCTATTAGGGTGGCAAAGGCACAGACTGAAGAAAACTGGCTCAAGAAGTGAAAAGTGGGAACAACATATTTTATCAATGCATTCCAGAAAAAAGAAAGAGCAAAGGAAGAATAACACTGCTGGCAACCAAGGAAGGACACCTGGTGGAAAACAACAAAGACAAGGCAGAAGTTCTCAGTGAATTCTTCTGCTCAGTCTTCACACAGGAAGATATTGGTAATGGTCTAGCACCAGCCAGAACACTTCCCCATATCAGGGGAGCTGACATATCCCCCTTCACAAAAAAAAGGGTACTTGAGGAGTTGTCTAAAATAAGGGTGGACAAGGCAATGGGCCCTGATGGAACACACCCAAGAGTTCTAAAAGAACTTAGGGATGAACTTGTTGCCCCACTTGCTGAACTGTTTAACAGTTCACTGGAACAGGAGATAGTACCACAGGACTGGAAAAAGGCCACGGTTGTGCCATTGCACAACAGTGGTAGCAGGGATATAGCAGGAAACTACCACCCAGTAAGTCTGACCTCAGTGGTGGGTAAAATAATGGAGACATTGCTTAAAGAAAGGGTAATGAACTACCTGAAAACAAGTGAGCAACTTGATCCAAAGCAGCATGGCTTCACATCAGGACACTCATGCCAAACAAAGTTAATAGAATTCTTTGACTAGATTACAAAAGAAGTATGCCAGGGGGCAGCAGTGGACGAGTTGTAGCTGGACTTTAGTAAAGTCTGTGATACAGTCCTACTCAGAAGGCTAGCCAACAAACTGGAGCAATCTGGAATCAGTCACAAAGTAGTTAAATAGATCACAAGCTGGTTGCAAGGCAGGACACAGAGGATTATGATAAATGGCACCTTGTCCCAAGAGAGGAAGGTGTCAAGTGGCGTGCCGCAGGGGTCACTACTAGGCCCCATCCTTTTCAACACATTCATCAGCAACATTACTGAAGAACTGAAAGGGAAAGTTTGCCTCTTTGCAGATGATATGAAGCTTTGCAACAGGGTGGACACACAGGAAGGGATCACAGAAATGGAGGGAGATCTCAGGATGCTCAAGGAATGGTCCAGGAACTGGCAGTTGAGATTCAACACCAAAAAATATAAAGTCATGCACTTGGGTAGAAGGAACCTATGCATGAAGTGTGTACTGGAGAGGCAGCTACTAGAAGAAACAAAGCTGGAATGGGATCTTGGAGTCATGATCTCAAACGATTTAAAGATAGGGAAGCAATGCAAAAAAAGCAGCACTAAAGGCAAGCAGTATCCTCGGATCTGTTTGTAAGGATATTACCAGTAGGAAGCATGATGTAATCCTCCCACTGTACAGGTCCCTGGTGAGACCTCACTTGGGGTGCTGTGTGCACTTCTGGAGATCTCACCTAAAAAAGGACATAGACCGTCTGGAAACCACAGAGACATGCCACCAAAATGGCGCAGGGTCCGCACCATGAAACATACGAAGCTAGGCTCAGCCACTTACATTTATTCTCCCTTGAGCAGAGGCAGAACAGAGGAGACATGATTGAGAAATTTAAATTTCTTAAAGGGATCAACACAGTATAAACCAGGAACCTCTTCCTGGAAAACAGGGCTGCACATGCTGGAGGACACAACATGCGCCTAGTGAGAGATAAATTCAAAGTAAATGTTAGGAAGTACTTTTTCACAGAGAGGGTGGTGGACCCTTGGAACAGCCTGCCACCAGAGGTATTGGCAGCCAAGATGGTCAGTGAATTCAAACAGGCATGGGATAGACAGTATAGTCACCATGGCAAGACAAATTGATAGTGGGGGGGCGTAGAAAACCCAGGAAGACTAGATTGACCACACAGTCTCCTTCTGCTACCAGATTCTTATGTTCTTATGAAGCATGCAGAGTTTGGGATAGTGGGCTTAAGCCAGGATTTAGTTATGCAAAATATACCAGGATAGTACTGAGCCACCCAAACTTTCAGTTCCAGACAATTGGCCATAAAGCTATGTATAGTAAGATGCACTATTTTAAGTCACTTCAAAGTGAACCATTGAGAGGTTTCAATGGAATTTATAAAGAAGGATAGACCATTATTGAGCTTTATATTACCATTTATGCAGAGTAAACACACACCTCCAGTGCTTGTTTGGCAGGAGGTGCAGTCGAGTTCCATTAAACTACTTTGGAAATGCCTTTATTCAGCAATGACTGTACACACTAAAGGGTGCTATTGTGCTTATAAAATGGTGTAACTGTTCTGTTTAATAAGCTAATGAGGTTGCAGCCAGGGTGCAATGCATTGTCTTGAGTTACTGCATGACAAAATGGATTACCTGCCATTGAAATTGCCTTGTTTCCTGCAGTAACTCTACTGCAGTATGCTGCAATACAGTGTTGCATCCTAGTGGACACCACTGTTGACAGATAGATTTTAATTTATATAGCCCTTTTCCAGAGTGCAAAGTGCTTAACCATTAAAAAATAATGAGCATTTACAAACTATAACAAGTATTTGTCAATGCCGTATGTTTGTCACTGGTATAGAAGCCTTGTGGTAGTAGATGCATTGTGATGCACTGTGTGGGTTATGTAACATCAAAGTTAGAAGCCTGCATTTGTAAATTTGAATATGGGTTCATTAGTTTGCTATGTTTTAATATTTTTGTCCCAAATTGTCAACATTGCCTTTTTATGACCCTACCTCATGAAGAAACGGTGGCCCACTTGAGCTCGACACCCCCACAGCAGAATTTGAAAACAGACCATTACAGCAACATTCACTGTAATGGCCTGTTTTTGGTTATGCTTTTTCCTGGTGTCCTGTCCCCTTCCCGAATCAACTTTGACCTGGAGTTGATAATCAATAAATGGGGGGAAACCCCCCACATGGGGGTGCGGAGGGCACAGCACCCCGCAAAAAAGACAGTCTGTTGCAAGGGCACAGTACTGGTGCTGGTATTGTGCCATGTTGGGGACATTGGGATCTTCACTGTTACGGTCTCTTGGTGCTTCCATAAAGAAGTGAAGAGAAAACTTTCAGCTCCTGTCTGAAAGGTGATTTCACGCAGGAACCGCAAAATTACCTCTCGGGATGTAAAAACATATTTTGGCCAGGATTTGAAAAAGGACAGCTGTCACATTCATAAGGTGATGTAAAGAAATGGCAATGTTGTAAATCTGGGGTACAAATATTGAAAATTGTCAATGTTAGGAGCCTGCATTCACAAAATTAAACACAGGCTCATACATTTGCTGTTTTTAAATATTTTTACACCAAATTTTCAACATAGCCTTCTAATTATCCTGCCTTGTGAACAAGGGCAGAGAAAATTTTCAACTCCTGTCTGAAAGGTGATTTCCTACAGGTGCTACAAAATCACCTTTCGGGATGCAAAAACACATTTTGGACAGGATTTGAAAAATGACAGCTGTCACATTCATAAGGTGCTGTAAATAAATGGCAATGTTGAAAATCTGTGGTAAAAATATTGAAAATTACCAAAGTTACAAGCCTGCATTCACAAAATTCTATGTAGGCTCATACTTTGTTGTTTTTTTAATGTTTTTATGCCAAATTTTCAACATAGCCTTCTTATGGCCCCACTTCATGATCAAGGACAGCAGACAAAATGTTCAACTCCTGCCTGAAAGGTGATTTCACACAAGGACTACAAAATCACCTTTTGGGACAAATGTGCCTATTATGTAAGCAATAAGACACGACGGGGTATGAGTAGAACATATATTACCGCACGGCTGGGGCGTTGTAAGTCACGAGGCTGACAGGCCGAGTTACTTCAGCCACAGCCGTGTGGTAATATATGTTATACTCATACCCCAGAGGGTCTTATTGCACCTATAAAATGGAGAAATTGCAATAGAAATAAAAAAAAAGGAAATTCAGTTTTTGCATTCAAATATTGCTTTATTTGATTAGTGTCCATACGCAAGGGGAAATAGTTCCCTTTCAAGTGCATCCTTTATTTCGTTCCAGGAGTCCTCAAATTTCGTTTAAAGCATTTTCATTTACAAACTGGTGCCTGCTTTTTCCCGCCACTGCTTTTGAATCTGACAGCTGTGACTTGCTACTCACTGCGGTTCTCGGAGGATCGCTGTTATAGTCGGCAGCTTTTTGACAAGGAATGCTGGCTTCTTCTATGTTAGTTTCATTTCTAAATATTTCCTCTAGCTCCTCTTCAGTTAAGCTAATATTGAAATTGACAGACTTGTTTGACATGTTTGTATGCAGGGTGCTTAATGGGATAACAAGATGGCCAACTGAGCTTTTGTGAACATTCTATGTTTGGCATGTTCAGTACTGAACATTCTAATTCAGAGTATTGATTTCTGACTGCCCTTTTTTTTCTATGTGTAATACACATATGACACTGATTTTCTAGCCAATCAGTGAGCTTATATTTTCATGCCCATTTTATAAGTCAGTGTAACTGTTGTGAGGTTGTGTTCCAAAAAAAGCATGTTAAAAATGTGGGCCAAAATTATGCAAGAATGCATGTTATGCCATTAAGTTCAAAACCCCTTTAAATTACATTGCACCACATACCTGCTTCTTCCCTTCATGGCCAGGCTTTGAAGAGTGAGGACATGTCTGCAGTCCACAGAAGATTATAGTGTTGGACACCTGATAGGTAAGTAAGGGCTTGGGGGTGTGTGGGGTGGTGGGTGCTGAGTGGGATGGTTGGGTGGGGGGAACAGTAATGGACACAACAAACATTGATAGACTTTTTTTGTTACAGGGTTTTTTAACTCATTCATACCACAAGAACATTTTGTGATTGCCACCACTTGTGTCCTGTATACTCTTAACACTGCATCCTGGGCCTTTCTAAGCAAAAATCAAGCCATAATTGGCATGCCACAAACAAATGCAAATACCCCTTGAACCGTAAGTGCTACACACAAAGTACAAGAGGCAAAGTTGTTCAGCACAAAATTACCTTTCCAGTGGTGCTATGCAATCAATTGTAATCAATTTGGTTTTTATTTTATGCAAACTGAAATACCAAACAACTGTGTTTTTTTCAGATTTTTTCAAGGTGTTTAGGTGAGGCTTGAGAGACAAATGTCAGCTATGCACACCATACTATAAACAAATGTGAACAACTCCTAAAGTATGCATGATAGACACAAAGTATCAGTGGGAAAGTTGTTCAACACAAAATTACAATTCTAACGGTGCTATGCAATCAATTCTAAGCAATTTGGTTTGTTTAATATTTAAGTAAAAACTGCTGAGTTCCTTAGATGTTTCCAGGCCTAAGTGAAAGTCAGCTAAGTACGTCTACATTTGTTATTGGCCTGAGTGGCTATGCTTTCAGATGCCACCTACAGGCGTAGCTAGGCCTGAATAAGTTAAAAAAAACTGCAAAGGAAAGTTTTCTTTATTTCAGCTCTTGACACTGGGAGATTGGGCACCCCCAGTGTTACTGTTACTGTTATGTTTGTGAGGAGTGGGTGGGTGTTGAGAAGGAGGGTTGGGTGGTGGAGTATTAGAAAAAGAAAAAAAATCCAAGCAGAGGAGAAGTAACCTTGTATTATCAGCAGTATGTCAATGGACTACCATGGTTTCACTTAGGAGGTAGCAACAATGGGGTACTGGGTACCCCCAATTTCACTGTTATGTTTGTAGGGGGTTGCTGAGAGGAGAGGGTCAGAGGTGGGTGATAGTCACAGGGTCGCCACTACAGACATCAATGGATGGTTTCCTGTTACAGCTGGCAGACATTCCATGCATTCCAGGCTGACTTTGACAGATAAGTTTGTAAGTAAGTAGCTGCCCGGAAATAACTGCCTAATTAACAGCTTGAGAGTGTGTGAATTGTCATTGTTAATAGCACTTGTGCTGTCCCTGAGTGCTGGCATACCAGGTCTGCATTAAGGGGAGGATTTAATACAGAACAAATAGGTCACGGTTTTGGTTTTTGAAAACTGTCTACGGTACCCGATTGTCCACGTTAGCCGTGTATGCGTAAAGTGGCTTGGACTGTATTTGCATCTGTATCTGTATTTGAACATTCGCATTTGGAAAAATATTTCTATATTTCAGCCATCTTTGTTATGTTAATGATTGTGCAAGACCAAGAGTTTGAGAGTTGGCAATAACGTGTATATTTATCAATAAAAATGCATTCATGTAATAAGCAGTACTACTGTATTCATGTGTATGTCACTGAACCTCCGCTTAGGTCTAATGTTACTTTGCATGGTTTACCACAAATACAAATATTTAAGAGCCACATCTGTATACATTTTTTTGTATTAAATCTTTAGTAACTCGGTAAGACCTACTAGGCACACGTCTCTGTTTTCAGAGGCAGCTTGGGAGCACAGCAGAGATAAAGTGACTTGCTCAGAGTCACACAGTATGCAAATGAAAGTTGTAGGAATCAAACTCAAGTCTGCTGGATGTTCCATGCTCATTCATTCAGAGCACATTACCCTAACCTCTAGACTATACCATCAGCCCTAGTTTTGTACAGTCCTAGTCAATAACTCACCAGTCAATTACCACTTAATAGTATATGGTTAGCCCCTGTTGAGTATGACTTTCCATGCACACAGTTTTCCTTGTTATGGTATAGTTCAAATGCCAGGTAAAGCTGTTATGGGACTGTTCTGATGTCAGAACAGTAGCATTACAACTTTTCAGACTTAACTTCAGTGCGTCGCCACTGAGTTGATGAAGATGTAGCTTTCTGATAAAAAGAAAACATGGCAGCACCGCACAGTGAGCAGGTCACCCAACCTCATTTCAACCAGACAGCTGTAAATGGCTGTTGTTACCAACCACATTTATTTGTTGTGGTTTCAATTTTGCAAAAAACTACAGCAACAACATTGTTGATCTGGAGTTCTGTCATCACTAGATGATTTTGGAGAGTGATGTTTCTGGTGCCGGAGCAAGTGGGAACACATTGTTTTCTCACAGTGAGGTGCCAGGAGGAATGGGAGCACTGCAGTTTAAGGAAAGTTTTTTTTTTTTGTTTTTGTTTTTGTTTTTCATACGGAAAAATCATATACCTGTACTATATAAAACAGAGTACGGTTGACCACACAGAACTAAGGCTGTGTTTCCATCTTGGGCATGTGATGACATCATACAGACCACTTGAGCCTCACTTTCCAGGTCTATATGACGCCATGACATACACTTGACAGAAATATAGCCTTGTTGTTTATGGTCAACATACATTATTCCATATTTATAAAAAGGCTCTCAGAAATGCCCCACTCTGATTGACTGTCAGCATTCCATCAGCCTTACATTAATATCTGTTGTAAAATGGGGAGAGAGAAAATCCTGAATTTTGATTGTTTTTTACCTGTGAAACATAGAACCATAGAAAAATAGATTTTGATGGCAGATAAGGACCGCTTGGCCCCCCCAGTCTGCCCATTTACCTGCCCAGTGGATAAGCTGCTGATCCTAGTTAACCAACAGCCTACTTCCTCCTCCCCCACTAGAATTGCCTTATGTCTGTACCATGCATTCTTGAATTCCCCCACTGTTTTTGACCCCACAACCTCCTCAGGAAGGCTTGCTTCATGCGTCCACCACCCTCTCCATGAAAAATACTTAAATATGAACATATGAAATTGCTAGCAGAAACAGGCCTCACGGTCTATCAGGTCTGCCTGAGTGTGCAGCTAGCCCCTCATCACGCAGCTGTCTCTCCCACTCCCCCTTCCCAGTATCCCTTACCCTTACCCTGTTCCCAATCCTTCTTGAAACTGCCCACAGTCTTACAGGACACTATCCCATCTGGTAAGGTGTTCCATTTGTCCACCACTCTTTCCATGAAAAAATGTCTCCTCATCTCCCTCTTGAATCATCCCCCCCTCCAATCTCAGTCCATGCCCTCTTGTGTCCCTCCCCCATCTCATCTGAAAAATCTCTTCTGTGTTGGTCTTGTTTATCCCCTTTTAATACTTAAAGGTCTCAATCGATCATATCCCCTCTATCCATCCTCTCCTCCAGTGAATACATATTTAACTCTCACAGCCTGTCCTCATAGGGCTTCCTCTCCAATCCCTGGATCATCTTTGTGGCTTTTCGTTTCACCCCCTCCAACAATCTGATGTCCTTCTTCAGGAATGGGCACCAGTACTGCATGCAGTACTCCAGGTGGGGCCTGACCAGTGACTTATACAGGGGCAGAATAACCTCCCTCCTGCTGGAGGAGATCCCTTTTGCAATACACCCCAATATTTCATTGGCTTTTGCTGCCACCTTCCTGCACTGAGCAGAGTTGTTCATGCTCCCTGTAATGATCACTCCTAGGTCTTTCTCCTCTGTGGAGCTCCCCAACTGTGCCCCATTTAAGTTGTAATCCCTTCCCTGGTTCCTGGCTCTGAAGTGCATAACCTTGCACTTCTTGGCATTGAACCCCAGTTGCCATGTTTCTGCCCACTCCTGCAGTTTAGTCAGGTCCTCCTGCAACCCCTTCCACCCCTCTGCATCATCAACCGCATCTCCCATCTTGGTATTGCCTTCGAACAGGCAGTGTTGGGTATGTTACTTTTTCTATTACTTTCTATTACTTTTGAAAACTTGTTCCAGAAAGCTCTACGCAGTCACTAGCAAGGATGAAGAAGTACTGGAAAATGTAATACACCTTACAGTTATAATTACTTACGTCTTTTTATACAAAAGAAATATGTAACTGTAACTGATTATATTTATTTGAAAGTAACTAGTAACTAACCTATCACTTTCAAAAAATGTAATCTTTTATAGTTATTTATTATTTTTGTATTGTTTTTGTATAAAAAGAAAAAAGTAACTATAATTGTAAGGTGTATTACTTTTTCTAGTACTTATCCATCCTTGCTAGTGACTGCACAGAGCTTCCTGGAGCAAGTTTCCAAACGTAATATAAAGTAACAGAAAAAGTAACTTACCCAACACTGTGAACAGGCTGATCTTGCTCCAGATCCCATGTGAGATATCTGCAATAAAAATCCCAAACAGCAATGGTCCCAGTACTGATCCCTGTGGTACCCTGCTTATCACTGCTCTCGGTGTCGAGATGTCCCCACCTACCACTGTTTGCTGCCTTCCCTTTAGCCAGTTTGTGATCCATTTCACCATTTTTGGTCCTGCCTCACATATTCCAGTTTCTCCCCCCCCCCAAACCTCCCATGCAGCACTGAACCAAAGACCTTGCTGAAGTCCAAATACAGGACATCCACTGCATGGCTCTTGTCCAGTTCCCGCATTACCCAGTTGTAACACTTCCTCACATTACCCATGAGCCATCCTCCCCCCCATCTTCAAATTGTGCCCCCTTGTTCTTCCACATCTCTTTTTCTGAAAGATGCTACCCTATTGGGCTTTGTTGATTCCCTTGAGGTGCTTAAAAGTTTCTATCATGTCCCCCCCCCGTTCCTTTCCTCGAGGGTATACATATTAAGCTCCCTTAGTCTCTCTTCATATGGCTTCTGGTGCTGACCCTGCACCATTTTAGTTGCACTCCTCTGGACTGCCTCCATCCTGTCTATGTCCTTGCGGAGATGGAATCTCCAGAACTTCAGGCAGTACTCCAGATGGGGTCTCACCAACTGTCTGTACAGAGGGACAACAACTTCCTGTTTTCTACTGGTGATGCCTCTCCCTTTGCATCCCAGTATCCCCCAGCCCTCCTTACTGCCTTCTCACATTGCTTGTCTACTTTTAGGTAATCTAATATGACTACCCCCAGGTCCCTTTCATTTCTGTTGTTGTTAGTACCCCCTCCTCCACTGTGTACTCTTCCCCTGGGTTTTTATTTCCCAGGTGCATTACTTTGCATTTCTTTGCATTGAAGCTAAGCTGCCATACTTCTGACTATTCCTCCAATCTTGTCAAGTCCCTTCTAATCCTTTCCACCTCTCCTTGTGTATCAACCCTGTTGCAGATCTTTGTGTTGTCTGCAAAAAGGCATAATTTTCCTTCCAGCCTCTCCACAATATCACCTGTAAAGATATTAAAGAAGACCGGTCCCAGTACTGAACTCTGCAGTACCCTGCTAGTAACCCCCCTTTCTTCAGAGTGGCCTCTGTTTATTATTATCCTCTGCATCCTATTGTTGCCAATGTTTTACCCAGGCTACCACCCTAGGACCCACTCCCAGGCTGGCTAACTTGTTTATTCATCTTTTGTGTGGGACTGTGTCAAATACCTTGCTAAAGTCTAGGTAGGCCATGTCCACAGCCCCTCCCTGGTCTACTACTTTGGTCACCCAGTCAAAGAAATCTATTAGATTCATCTGACATGACCTTCCCACTGAGAATGCATGCTGTCTTGGGCCCTGTACCCCGCTGGCCTCTAGGTACCTAACAATTCTTTCTTTCTTTTATAAGTGATTCCATCATTTTCTCTACCACTGAGGTCAAACTAAAAGGTCAGTAGTTTCCTACCTCTGCCTTGCTCCCACTTTTGTGAAGGGGAATTGCACCCACCCTCTCCAGTCCTCAGGTACCACCTCATCCTCCCATGATTTGTTAAAAAGGGTGGTCAGTGGTGTCACTAGTTCTTCCGTAGTTCTTTTAGAATTCTGGGGTGAATCCCATCAGATCCCATTGCTTTGTCCACCTTCAGTTTTCTAAATGTTTTCAGGACACTTCCTTCTATGAATGGACTGGTAAGGACCCTCCTATCCAGTGTGTTTCTATTGTTTGCTTTAGGTACCTCCCTTTCCTTTTCTTTTGTGAATATTGAGCAAAATTTTTCATTCAGTATCCCTGCTGTTTTACTGTCACCCTCTGCCCACCCCCTTCCTTTTATTAGCCTCACTATCCCTTCCTTAGTCTTTCTTCACTCCCTAATTTACCTATGAACGGTTTTATCCCCCTTCTTAACCAAGTTGGCTATCTTTTCCTCAGTTTGGACCTTTGCTATTCTGACTGCCTTTCCCACTTCCTTCTGCTTTAACTGGTACAGTTCTCTGTCCTGCTCCTTCTGTGTTTCCTTGTACTTCCTGAATGCTATCTTTTTCACCCTAACCTTCCCCGCCACCTCTTTTGAGAACCATAGTGTTTTTTTCTTTATTTCTTTTTTGTTTATTTGCTTCACACAAAGGCTTATTGCCTCTGTGATGGCAGTTTTGATTTCCCCCCATTGTTCCTCCACCCCTTCTTCTTGCCTGTTTGCTCATGCTTTTCTGTGGCACTCTCCCATTTTGCCAAAGTCAGTCCTCCTAAAGTCCAATACCCTTGCTTTTGTATGGCTTGACTCTACGGCTGTGTTTATCATGAACCATACAGTCTGGTGGTTGCTTGTTCCCAGATGGCTACTCACCTCTAAATCTGAGATCCTCTCTTCATCGCCATTTGAGAGTGCCAGGTCTAAGATTGCTCCCTCCTGAGTGAGTTCCAACACTAGCATTCTTGTGCATCAAATCTGTTCGATGCACAGGTAAAAACAAGTTCTGTAAATGATGGCTGCAGGAGTAAAATAAGAAATCCTTGTGCCATTAGCACATTTAAGTTTTAAAAGCTGCCATGTTGCTTTCTTCATTAGTGACCAAAACTTTCACTCAAATGATCACTTGCAAGCATTAATTTACATAAAGTAACACTCTTAGGCAACCATCAAAAACTGAAATGCAGCCAAAATACTATACACACAAGTAAAAAGGGACACACTGGGACTGGTGGTGCTCACGAGAAGCAACAGCTTAAACGTAAGAGAAAACTCGGGTACTCACCACCCTCTATAACATTACCACACAGCTCTTCAGATTAAAAATGAACTTTTATTAAAGTATCAAACAGACATGGCAATGCTCCGTCAAGTTCATCATGATGACCGGTCCACTAGCAGCTTGCCATATCCCGCTGAATCCCTTATCAGTAGCAGTTCCACCCCACCAGTTTCAAACAAAATCTCAATTTATGTATGTATTTTTTTAAGCTGTAGCCCCTGTAAATGATTTGCAGTGTGTTTGTCCTCTTCACATATAGGAATTGTGACACCTTTCGAGGTGATTGAGTATTCTCTAGTATAATTTCCTAAACAATCCAGAGGTTAGCAGAGTAGTTACAGAAAAAAAGTTGAACTACACATAAAAATTGTTTCTTTACACACTGGGCACCCACTTCTTTGAGTTCCCACCCACTCCCAGCTGCTATATTTATGCAGCGAAGTGCTTCCCTCATGTCTTGCTTCTTCATTTACATTTCTATCAGTGTCCAGCTGTTCTGGCTCTCCCACAGCCAAACAAAGGTGCAACACTGCTCATTTAAAAAAAAAATGTTAAATTAATGTTTAATAATGTCACAGACCTGTCCAGATGCAGAAACACACAGCCCCAATCCCTTACTCTCTAGATCATACATGCATTGCTCACTACACTAAACAGGGGAGAACCTGGCATACAACCAGTAGCAAAAAAAATAATAATAACAAGCCACAACATTCACAAATAAAGTCTCCCACCTAGTAGCAACAGTTCTTCTACTTGTGAGTGTAGTTGGGGGGGGCGGAGGTTGAACTTTGTATCAATACTATGGATGCTATTGTAGGACAAATACCTATATAAAGAAATACACTGACATCATCAGGTGGAAATACTATTTTACATCAGTTTGATTCCTGTTTTTAGACATGTAAACATTGCTTTTTAGTGTGAGAAAAATATTTTAAAATAAGGGACTAATTTTATAAGTACAATAAGACACTCCAGGGGTGTGCATTGAACAAATATTACTGCAGTTCCAGGGGCTGAAGGCACTTGGTCTGTGGCCACATGCCTCACTACACCCTGGGTGTGTAGTCATTAAGCAATAAGGCATGACCAAGGGTTATGTTAATGGTCCGTTAATCACCTCCTAGGGGTGTACTGTGGCACGAGGTGTAGCCGAGTGCCACATGTCCCTAGAGGGTGATTAACTGACCATTAACATAATCCCTGAGAGTGCCTTATTGCTATTATAATAAAACATGTTTTTAAACAGTGTTAAACCTTGTTCATCATATGATTAAGCTCTACATATATGTTAATAAAAGATTAACATAAGGCTTTTAGAATGTTTGCAGCCAATCAGAATCTCCATTTCTCAGACCCTTTTTATAATATCTGTTCAATGCACACCCTGTCATGTCTTACTGCTTACTTACACTGTTATGTATAGGCAGATAACCATGATACAAGAATTCTTCCTGTCAGCATTCCATTCTCTACTACTGCTGAATGACTGGAATGTTGCATTCTAATTCAGAACCAGCATTCCTAAACAGTTGATGGATGAACAATTTTTTACTAAAAATCACCATCTCAACGAGCAAAAACATTCAAAAGACACTTCTAACACTTTTCTTTCTAAATCATTTTTTTTACAATAGCAATAAGGCACTCCCAAGATGTAGATTAAGTCAGTTAATCACCTCCTGGGGGAAGTGTAGCACTCAGCAGCATCTCATACCACATTATGCCCTTAGGGGTAACTAACAGACTGTTAATCTAACCCTTAGTCATGCCTTACTGCTTAAGAAACAATCTAGGTGATCACAGTTAATCCAGGCCATGACCATTCACAGATCATAACCTTGACTTCAAGACTG
The DNA here is from genome assembly GCA_016271365.2 of Neoceratodus forsteri. Taxonomy (NCBI): domain Eukaryota; kingdom Metazoa; phylum Chordata; order Ceratodontiformes; family Ceratodontidae; genus Neoceratodus; species Neoceratodus forsteri. Next base: position 1,444,434,433 of record CM028130.1, on the reverse strand, counting down.
AATGTGCTGCTTCTTTCTTTGGAAAGATTATATGACCTAACTGACAACCATACTACCAGAGTGGACCATGGTCAGTAGGAAAAGGAGAATAACATCTACAGGGGAAGCTAGAGGTATGTCCCAATATGTAAGCAATAATACCCAACAGGGTGGGCGGTAGTGTGCTATACCGGACCGCCCTGGGGCGTAACGAGGCCCGACGCCGCAGGCGGGGAGGGCCTATAGCCCCTGGAAGGTCCGTATATACAATACCCCACCCTGAGGGTATTATTGCTTTTAGAAAATGGACCACTGTCTAAGATATGTATATGTTTCAAAATAAATAATTTTGATGTTAATTTATATGTCAAAATGATAAAATAGTTCCTCCGCCTGTATTAGAATGCTGTGTTGTTTTTTTGAGTTAGGGACTTTTGTCTTGCTTGAGTCTCTGTAGTTGTGCCTTTGGAGCTGGTTGTCATGTTTACTCCCCCCCACACACACACACACACAGGGCTTAACAATATTTGCATATTATTAGGTTTTTTGGTAGCTTTTGTAGTGTGGTCACAGTAACCAGTACTGGATGTGTAGATTGTACAGTAGAGGAAATTGGGATCAGTAAGACTGAGGTGCTGTGTTTTTTTTTTTTTTTTTTCACACAGCATAATCTATGCAGGAGAAGAAGCTTGCTTGCTAAAGAATTTTATTGAATGCATAACGGCTACATGAGTGGAGCGAGACACTGAGACCACTTTCTAAGTCCTGTAATTATGCCTTTTCTCACTCCTCCCCGCTTTAGCACTGCCGCAGAAGTGGCTTTCTTCAGTAGCAGCTCCTGCTGCCTCTCAAGCACCTTACAGCATAAACAGTGAGCTTTACTGCAGGAGCAGTGGTTCGGGTGGGGTGGCGCTTCCACCATTGCCTCTTCCACCTCCCGCTGTCTTCCTTTTTCTCAGTCTTCCGCATACATGGAGTAGGCCGCAGCCTGAGCTCCGTAGGGGGTGGGAGTTATAAGTGCCCACAGCCACTTTCCTTGCAGCACGATCGCGCTATGCATCGACCTGCAGCCCCAGTGTATCCATCTCGCTGCTCGAACACCAGCACATGCACAACTAGCCCTGCTGCACTTTGTTAAACTATGTTGATTTTTATTTATAACAAACATACAGCAAAGTGAAGCAGCATGTCACATTAAAGGGGTGATGGCTGAGCTGCTAGTTTATGGCTCGCTAAACCTCAAAAGCAACATGGAGGCATTTTCCTTTTGCAAAATTCTACTGGCCCATTTTTTTCAGAATGAAATGAGGTGACAGAGACGGGGACTCGTTATTTCACGGTCTCTGTTGCCTCATACCTGCCCAGCTAATTGAAGCTTTCACCCAATCAGGATATAGAATTCCATGTGCCCATTTTCTAAGTAAGTAATAAGTAACACATGAAGGGGTATAGTTTACTCTGGATAAACACACGCATAGAGGCATAGTGAGTCTTACTGCCCCTAAAAGTGCATTTATCCAGAACAAACCACACCCCAGCATGTGTTATTGCTCTTATAAAATGGGTATATATTGAGAAATATTATAGCTTTTTAAAAAAATATTAAGAAATATTGAACGTTTTTTTTTTAAGTAAAATAGTCCCTTCGCTGTTCCCATTGTCTATTTATTCTGGTGCTGTTTTCTCTGAGATCTGCCTGTTTCCTTCATTGAGAAGCTGCTTTTTCTCCCTTCCACTCTCTGGGTTGATTGTGTATGTATTTTGAGATTGTTTACTCTCACACCTGCCTCTTCATATCATATGCAGAGTGACCGCAGCAGGTCACTAGGCCTCCAGCAAGACCAAGATTTCCTTGTGGTCTTGCCAGCAGCAGGCTTCCATCTGTGGTTGCTTGCACTGTAAAACTGCTGGCAGTTTCACACTTTGCCACTTGGAATGGAGACTGAGTCAGTTGCAGAGTCGGGTGAGGAGGGCGAGTGTGAGACCACCACTCAGTCAGCTGAGGAGCACATTGAAGAAGACAATATCATTTTTTTTCTGTCTTGTCCAGTCCAAATCTACTTTGTTGCTCCGGTGTTTTCACAGTGTGGTGGACAGGGAAGGGACACAGGTTGGGATTACCACATCAAGAGTAGTGTTGTGTGGGTCAGGTTCGGGATGGAACATTTTTTGGGTTATAGTACCTTTGCTTCTGCATGGTGTGTGGAGTGGGGTGGAGGAAAGCAGCATGCAGAAAGATAATGACTGAATGAACCGGTTGTGGTTCCATTCACAGCACTGTCTGTTTTCACTGTTCTTGCCACTGTAATTCAGGGAATTTGGATCAGGAGGGATCCATGAGGTGCTAGGCACAAGAATATCCTGGGTGACTGGGTCACTTGTATCCAAAATAAAATACACAGCTGGCAAGGGGTGCCAGCCAATCAGGTTTCTTTACTGTCTCTACCCATTTTATAAATCCAGTTATACTGTATCTAGATATTTCACAGGGAATCATCATTAATTTCAATGGGCTTTTATGTGATATGTAGAAATATAGAAACCCAGATTTTGTTAGCAGAAAAAGACCACATGGTCCATCCAGTCTGCTCAAACCCTACGTAACCTTATGTGATGGCAAGGGGCTATATTCAGCCCCCAGCCTTTCCACCTTCTCCAGGTGATTCCTCCTTTTATTGATACTCATGTGCCTGTCCCATGCATACCTGAATTCCATCACTGTTAGTGCCCCCACTCCCTCCCCAGGCAATCTGTTCCACCTGTCCACCACCCTTTCTGTGAGGAAATATTTCCTCACATTCCTCTTGAAAATCTCCACACTAGCTTCACTGTGTTCCCTCTTGTAATCATGTTTATGCTCATCCTAAAAATCTTCCAAGTTTATCCCAGGAAATATTTAAAGGTCTTAATCATGTTCCTCCACCTTTCCTGTTCACCAAGGAGTTCCTCCTCAGGCCCTTTGGCCATTCCTCGTAGGGCTTCCCCTGCTGCCCTGTATCAATTTGGTTGTTCTTCTCTGCAAAGTATCAACCTTGTCAATATCCTTTCTAAAGTGGCGGCTTCAGAACTGCACACAGTTCCCAAGGTGGCAGTGTACCAGTGACTTGTAAAAGGGGAGCATAAACTCCTTCATTCTGCTTGCTACTGTATGCCCCTTCCTATGCATCCCATCATCTTATTTGCTCTCCCTACCACTGTTGAACACTTGGTCACTACTTTTGGTTGTCTGTAATGATAATTCCTAGGTCCCTTTCCTCTAAGGGACAAGCTTTGACCTCCACACCCATCCTGTACTTTGCTGTTCAGATTTCGGGTCTGATGTGCATGACTTTGCACTTTCTGGCATTGCATCCTAGCTGATGAATTTTGGATTACTCTTCTAGCCTTTCCAAGTCTCTCCATTATGTCCACTGTATTGTACATCTTGGTGCCATCTGCAAATAGACATATCTAAAGATTTACTGAGACTTATCTCAGGCTGCCACTGTACAGTGGTTCTATCTGACTGTCTTTGTGGCCACCATCTGAATTTCTGTGTCTAGAAGCTCATAAACAAAGACCCCTGTGAAGTACGGTGACCCGGTGCAGAGTTTTTAATCAATGAATTATTGTGCCAAAATTAAAGCATTTTTACTTTTGATTCTGCCCAGTCAAACTTTTCTGTCACTTCAGGATCCCTTTGGCCAAATAGTTAAAAAGAACCTGCTAGCCCTTCCCAGGCAGCCAGGCAGCCAGGGCTAGTCTCGTGGCACATCCTTGTTATTTTCAACCTTCCACCTCCATTCCCAGACATTTTTTTAACCTTCCTCCTCTATCCCAACCTTTTTTTTTATAAAATAAAATGATTTCAGCTCCTGGCACCATGCCAAGGGCTGACTGAATTTTGTTTAACTCTGTCTGAGGAACCAGGGAAGGGTGAAAGAGATTGGGATTGACTGGGGTGAGTGTGATGAGGTGGAGTGGTGCTGCTTATTCCATTTGTATTCTGCTAAGCAACAATACCTAGGACCTAAAATGTCTTTAGCAGAAGTGTTGAAACAAAACCAAAGACAGGGGTCTGAACTGAAGTCAAACCAAAGTTACCAATTTTTACATTGCTCATCTGTACTACAAAGCAGATCATGACTGCCTTGCATAGGTATTTTAATAGAAATATGTTCTTTTATAGGAAGTTTCCCATAATTAATCCCCTTCCCCATTTTCAACTTCAAATTAATACTTTTGACTCTAGGCAGACCCTGCCGAGGTTTGTTATATTTTTGCTTCTAGCTTCCTCCAGGAAATCGTGTTTGGACAAATAAACCAACTGGAAACCAAACAGAGCCATGTTACAAACCCCTAGTGAGTTGTGGAGCAGAGCTGCACTTCAACAGTGTGTTCTGAGTCACAAGGTCTCTGGAGCAGAGGACTAAAGTGCTCCTCTGACATGCTGCGTTCAGTATCAAAGAAATGATTATAGTAATGATTTTTTCTGTCACACCTAGGAACGTCACCTGTTCAGATTTAATACCAGACTGAACATGTAAAGAAGACACAACTTTATTGGCCCCCAGTTTTATGCACTCTGATCTATTCTACCTTGTTGGAAGGCTCTGATTCCAGAGACTATAAATGGACTGAAGTGGCATTGATACCAAAACAAAATAATTAATCAGCTGAACAATAGACCTATTTTGTTAATCCCCAGCTGTACCCAAGTTACTGAACAAGTAGTGTTGTACACCTGGTAGGCTTTTGTGAACCTAAACTGAATCCCAGTCTATATAGAAATTTAGAATGTTGTTCATTTTATACATTACCTTCTTAAACGAGTCTTGCACTGTTTGCTACCTGCACTCCATTGTGTTTATTTGCATTACTGTTATTGTCTATAGCATTTCATGGTGACTGCATTTTTAATACTTGCCGCCCCCAAAAAAAGGTACATGGAAACAAGCCTTGGCTCAGTGTGCCTTTTCAGCTACCAATTTTGAATAAATAAACTAATATGAGCTTCATGTTGCAGATGGACAGGGACAAATGTCAGATATAATAAAAGTTTATACAATAACAAGGTCTTCACCTTTATTGATCGTAAGTTACTTACTGACAAAACAGGCCTACTGGATATACACCCCTGGCTAATCAGATAGATGAGTTCCTTTTAAATCAACCCTGGCAACACATTAAATTGGGCATTATTACATAATATTGAGGCATGGTAAATTGAGGGGTCACAAAGGGTGTCATACTTTGCCAGCCCTACTTCTCTTTCTGATTATGGTAAACAATAATTTATAGGAATATTTTTAAGTGAAAAAGATGTTCCAGGACTAGAAGGCATGGGATGAAGTTGGAGGGAGGACGATTCAAAAGAAACGTGAGGAAGAATTTCTTCACAGAATGGGTGGTGGACAAGTGGAACACCCTGCCAGAGGAAGTGATGGGGGCTGAAACAATCACTGGATTTAAGAATGCATGGGATAGACATAAAGGAATTCTGGAGGTCAGGGTAAGGGGCAACAGACTTCTAGGAAAACATAAACTGAACTTACAAGCTCAAATGGGCAGACTGGGTGGGCCATAGGCCCTTATCTGCTGACACTGTCTATGTATCTATGTATCTATGTAATATGTGATATGCTGCCATCTGTGAAGTATGTCATCTATGTTGCTGACACTACATTATATGCACATCATAATAAAGGATACTAGCACAGTTTAATTCATTTGAGATACCTTAGCTGCCTGGACTTAGAAAACAAAATGAAAATCAATCAGCATTATATGATATCATGAAGGTAAATATTTTAAAAATGGGGGAACAAAGCAAAGGGTTAATATGATTAATAATCAAAAAACTTCAACTGTGTCAGAATCTAAAACGTTAGATGCTCAGATTGAAGGACAGCTTCAATATTCACAACAAAAATATTTTGATCATGGTAACAGGGTTGGGAAATTATTTATTTGTTTATTAGCTTTTGTTGACCAGGTAGGTGCATTAGGCAAACACCCTGCCTATTTTCAAGCACAACCTGGGAGAGTACAATAAACAGTTTACAAAAAGACAAGCAGTAAAATAATACAGAATCAGTAGATATCCTAGCAGGGATAGCCATGGAAACAAATCATACATGTGACAATGACCATCCACACAGGGATGGAAGGAAGCAGGCAGAAAACAGAATAAAGCATTACATTAATAAATAGAGACTGTGATAAGTGAGTTTAGGAAAGCTTAAAAAAAGTGGGGGTTAGGTACAAACACAGGAATCAAGTGCATATATGTAGGAAAAAAGTGCTGTTTTGAAGGAGGAGTGAGATAGAGAACATTTAAGACTAGGAGGTAGAGAGTTCCAGAATTTAGGAGCAAAGTGAGAGAAAGCTTGTTCCCCCATTTTTGTAGAGCAGTGCGGGATGGTGAGTGAAGAGGAATTAGAGGATCTCAGTAGGTGGGAGTGAGCCACCAGGGTGAGCATAGCCCCTATCCTGCCTGGACAAGAGGGTCTAGACATGGAGTCAGTGAAGTAGCCCAGAGTATATAGGCACAGGTTTTTGGGGGACAGCCAGTGTAGGGTGGAGTACAGAAGACAGTGGTGAGTAAGGCGAGGGTCAGATAGGGCAAATCTGCAGATATTGTTGTATGTGGTGTCCCATTTATGAAGAATACCAGTGTTGGCATGGGAAAAGATGGGGAGGGCATACAGAAGCCAAAGAAGCAGGACCCCTCTGGCCACAGAGATCCTAGCAGCAGGGGTCAGGGAGTGACGCACCTGGTATGTGGCACCAATCTTAATGTTTACGGATCTGCACACCTCCATTAAATGAGATGAGAAATCAAGAGCTGGATCCAGTGTAACTCTGAGGTATTTGAAGGAGTCCGTGGACCGGACCACAGACCCATTACTGCAGCGCACACAGCTTAGGGGTCCCAGCATGGATTTTTCTAGCAGACCTGAAGAGCATGGCCTGTGTCTTTGGTAGACTGAGAATCAGGGAGTTGGTATGGAGCTAGAATTGGAGCGTTTGTAACGCGGACGACAGGTGAACATTAAGGTCAGCAACAGAACGGGCAGCTGAGTAGAGCACCAAATCATCAGCATACATGATGGAGTTGCAGTCGGGGAAGGAAGAGGGACAGTCATTGACAAAAATAGAGAAAAGCAGGGGTCTGAGAATGGATCCTTGAGGGACACCACAGGAGATGGGGTCAGATATGAGAGGACTTTATTGAAGGAGACAGATTGAGAATGGTTAGAGAGGTAACTGGAGATCCAGAACAAGGTGAAACCAGATGCCCAAGAGACCACAGTTTGTGCACAAGTAGAGGGTGATTAACCCGGTCAAAAGCTTTGGTAAGGTCAATGAACGTGGCCCCAGTAAGGAGGCCAGAGTCCATGTTAGTCTTAGCCTCACTAGTGAATAGAGTAAGAGCTGTGGTGGTGCTGTGACCAGCCCAGAATCCATGATGAACTGGCAATTGGTGATTGAAGTTTAATAAGTGGGCAGAGATCTGATGGTGAATAAGTTTTTCCAGCGTCTTGCTGAGGGTAGGTAGAAGCGTAATGAGGCAATAATTGGGCCAGAAGTTTAGGATCACCTTGCTTGAAAACTGGTATGATTCTGGCAGATTTCCAGGCTAAATGCATGATAGAGGTGCTGATAGACAAGTTAAAAAGCCGAGTAACTGGAGTGGCTAGTAGGGAGGCTCCAAGTCTGAGTATCCTAGGTTCAATACCGTCTGGTCCTGCACTGCCACGGAGAGGAATGGACTATAATAACCTAAGAACGTCAAGGCAAGATATAGGGGATAGCACCAGAGTAGGTGTAGTATGTGAGGGAGCTGTAGGAGATGGCTGGGAGCCACTGGGTCCTGGAGGGGAGATGTTGGGATCCTCATTGAAGAGCAAGTTGAAGGCATTGGCTATCGTGCAGGCATTGTTGCAGATACAATCGTTAATTACCATGTCTTTGGGAAACAGCGGTTTAGTATTACCCAAGATTTCATTAATCTGGGTTCAGTATTTCATTGGGTCAGCAGCCGAAGACTGGAGGAGATCGCGGTAGTATTTGTTCTTGGCAACCCAGATAGACTTCTTACAGGAATTTCGCAAGGTGCGGTACTCATCAAAGTCAGACGACTGGAGGATGATTTCCATTTTAGCCACTGCTTATTACGCTTCTTGAGCAGCTGCAGGAGAGGGCAGTTCAGCCATTTGGACACCTTCCCTCTAACTCGACACTTACAGTATGGGATGTGCTTGTGCTGTAAGGCAAGTAGGGTCGTGTTGAAGTAGTCGGTGGCCAGGTTGATGTCATTGGTAGTGAATAGGGGAGACCAGTCATTTTGCTTGAGATCAAGTAGGAACTTGGCTGGGTCTAGTAGAGAGAAGTTAGCAAAGGATAGGATTTTTTGGGGATGTGAGGATGGGGAGGAGCCACGCACACAGAAGACAGGACAGTGGTCAGTGATTGTATATGGTAAAACCCACAGCAGAGGAGTAGCAATCCATCCAGTTAGTAAGAATCCAATTGATCATAGTACAGCTGGAGCTGTTTGGCAACTTCAGAGTGGGGGAGGAGATAAGTTTGGACATGTTGGCCTTACTGATGGAAGAAGCAAGGGAGGAAGAGGATGGTCCAAGGCAGTCCAGGTTGAAGTCACCCAAACAGATTACCTCATTCTTTTTGGTCAAGGCAGGAATATGTTCAATGAGCTCCTCCAGACCAAGCTTGCGTGTATGTGGAGGTAAATAAGTCGAAAGTATGTGCAGCTTCTTGGCTCTGCTTGGCCTCACCATTGTTGGGGGGGAATAGGATAGAGGACAACATCCAGGTGAGTCTTGTAGTACAATGCCAGTCAACCCCCTCATTTAGTGTATGGTTGGTCAGCCCAGTGCATAAAATAGCCTGGTAATACACAGCTATGACCCAGGAAGGTTGGTTTCAGCCAGGTTTCCAATAGCACAAGGATATCCGGATTATTCACCTGGACCCAAGTCTCCAGGTCAGTGAGATTGGCCATGAGACAATGGATATTGAGATGGGCAAAGGTCAGTCCTGAGTCCTGCGGTAAGAGGTGGGTGACCCCAGGATAAGATTGGGGATGGATGACATGAGGACTGGGATTCATTTCAATGTCCCCAGTGAGAGCAAGAGATAACATAATAGTCCATGTCATAGCTAGAGCAATGGCACAGGTTACTGTTCCAGCGAAGGTAATTTTCTTGCAGACAATAAATCTCAGTAGCGACCCTAGGGGTTTGGGACTGAGATACATTGGCAGAGTAGGTGCAGAGGCACGCTTTCCCACCATATTTGAGTAGGTGAAGTCCCAGATGGATGTCACAGCCTGTGGAATGGAGGAACCGAAGAAAAGGGATAAGGAGTTGAGGGTGAGTAGAGCCACAACCGTTAGGGTTAGGCAACTCAGAACAGCCTGAGTCATTGTGGCAGGAGGATAAGAAATGCTGCAGGGCAGAAATTAGGGGAGGTATTAGAAAGGGAGAATACTTTTAAAGATAGAAAAGCAGCTAAAGGTGAATCAAAGGGGACAAAAGATGGGCAGAATCAAGAGGATAGGGAAAAAAACTAATAGCAGGTAGAAAGAGCAGATAGGACAAGTAGATAGGGTAAGGTGGGAACTGAGAAACTGAGGACACAGAAAGCTGACAGAGAACTTTGAACAGGAGTAATTGAAAAGTGCTGCTAATGCTAAAGTAGGGAGCTAATTCTGAAACAAAAGGGATGAGGCGACACCTAGCGATGAGACGATATAGCTTGCAGATGGGAAAGTAGACAGATAGAAAATATATGACATGCACTTTAGCCCACCTTAGCCTACATCACGTGACATTCCAGTGCCTATATAGGTAAACACGGCTAAGGGTGGGTGGGTATTGGGGGGCAGGTGGGGAGCAGCTGCATAGAGGCTGCAGGGCAGGAACAGACGTGGATCCGGAGCAGCCCTGACCGCTCAGCTGTGCTCCATTCCAATGCAGTTTAAATTAACCCAGGGTACTGAATTACCAGTCTGTCCCGAAAAACTCTAAAATTAAAAGCCCCGAGGGACTACAGTTAAATCCTTCGGCTGCAAGAATGCCTAAAGAGCACCTATTTGACTAAAGCCATAAACACAGCAGCTGGCCATTGTAGAAAAACAGCTGAAGCACAGACAAAAAAGACGTACAGAAATGGCACCAAAATTTGAATTCAAGGCAGCAGCCTGAATGATAATTCCATCAATGGTGTCCGTACCTGGCTTCAGAAAGGAGTCCCCAGCAGCTCCGAGGGTGGAATACCCCTCAAGAATGAAAGTGAGCTGAGGAGAGAAATAAATAGGAGGTGGGTGGGAATTCTTAATGAAAAATGCAGCAATATGAGACAAGTGAGGGACTGAGGTAGGAATCCAAATATGCGGAGGGGGGGTTAGAATGGGTAGAGTTAAGAAATTAGTACAAACTGGGGTCACAGACAGTAAAGGAATGCATCAGTACAAGGAACACATCATCAGTGCATACAGATTTACAGACTAGGCTAAACAGTCAGCAGCGTATTTAATCAAACCAGTCTTGCAGTTCAGCTAACTCCCCAGAACAAACACATACCCCGATGTTCAGAGAAAGACTGTAGCAAAAATTACACTTTATAATCAGGAGCAGTTAATTGTTTATGGGCAGGAACAGACGTTGATCCGGAGCAGCCCCGACTGCTCAGCTGTGCTCCGTTCCAGCGCAGTTTAAATTAGCCCAGGGTACTGAATTACCAGTCTGTCCCAAAACACTCTAAAATTAAAAGCCCTGAGGGACTGTAGTTAACTCCTTCAGCTGCAAGAATGCCTAAAGAGCACCCATTTCACTAAAGCCCTAAACACAGCAGCTGGCCATTGTAAAAAAACAGCTGAAGCACAGGCAAAAAAGACGTACAGAAATGGCATCAAAATTTAAATTCAAGGCAGCAGCCTTGTGATAGTAACATCAACAGTGTCCGTACCTGGCTTCAGAAAGGGGTCACAAGAGCTCCAAGGGCAGAATGCCCTTCAAGAATGATGGTGTGCTGACTTCAGAAAGGGGTCCCCAGCAGCTCTGAGGGTGGAATGCCCCTCAAGAATGCAGGTGAGTTGGCTTCAGAAAGGGGTCCCCAGCAGCTCCAAGGGCGGAATGCCCCTCAAGAAAATTATGAGCTTGGCAATTAAGAAAAGAGGCAGTGACCAGAGCAGTAGTTAGGCACAGGTCCCTGGGACAATGCTACAAGTACTAACTCCAGCATAGTACAGCAAATCTTAGCCTGTTTTTATTCTGACCTTTATAAATTGGAATGTCCTGCAGATGACACAGCTAGAGTAAAGGTGTTCTTAGACACCTTGCCCTTCCCTTCCATTCAACAGGAGGACAGGGACAGGCAAACGCACCGATCACAACACAGGAAGTAGAGGCCAAAATTAAAATGTTAAAGAATGGGAAAGCACTGGGGACAGATGGGTTGCCTTCTGAATTTTATAAGGAATATACCCCTCAATTCGTACAGTTACTCACTGAAATGTATAATGAGGTGTTAGGGGAATAGAGAGGGATCCCATCATCCTGGAACCAGGCTCAAATTCCAGGTTTACTGAAACCAGAGAAAGACCCAGAGAGCTGTGGTTCATATTGACCCATCTCTCTTTTACCTGTGGACCTCAAGCTTTTTACAGAGAACCTAGCAAAATGTTTACAAAGCTGTATCCCACACTTGTACACCATAATCAGATGGAGTTCATTTCAGGGAGGCTGCTCCAGGGCAATATTCATAGATTCTTGAATATTATTATAGCCCAAAGAAACAAGAAAACTTTCTAACTGGCCATCAGCATGGACATGGAAAATGCCCTTGACAGAGTGGACTGGTCTTCATGGCAACCACCCTGATGAAGATTGACCTGGGTCCTCAGTTTATTTCCAGTGTAAGGGTGAATGGTCAACTTTCAAAATGAATTCTGGTGGAAAGGTGTACCAGACTGGGGTGCTCCTTGTGCCCGCTGCTGTTTGCCTTGATCCTGGAACCACTGGCCGTAGTAGTTTGCAACAAAGAACTTATCAGATTGATGTATGGGGGGGTAGTGTCAAGCAAAATCTGGCCCTTTATGCAGGTGACTCATTTTTTCTGCATGACCCCTAGTCCTCCCTCCCACATCTGCTGCAAACTGTGGGACTTTGGAAAATTGGCGGGTTACAAGATAAACCTGTCAAAATCTGAGGCCAGGATATTAAGCGGGGACCCTCACTGGAGTTTAAAACAATGTTTCCCTTTGATGCAGCTAAAAGGAACTCATTCAAGTATTAGGGAGTCCATGTGTCTGCGGATACCTCATTACTGTTCAGGAATAAATATACAAAGCTGTATCACATACTCTACAAAAGGACTTCACCAGATGAACTCCTCTGCCCTTCATTTTATATATTGCATTCAGGTTATAAAAGTGAATGTACTTCCCCACCTTTTGTTCTTTTTGGCCCCTCCCCATCTCAACACCAGTCTCATATTAGAACATCCTGCACAAATATATCAGATGATTCATTTGGGCAGGGAGGCACCCATGATTAGAAGAAAAAACATTACAAGCATGGCATAAATGGGAGGCTTCAGGCTTCCATATTTCAGAAAATATTATGTGGTGGCTCAGGGGGAACTTTTTGTGCACCTGGGATAGGCAATGGGTGAAGTCAGGTTGGTATCAGACAGAGGAAGACATGCTTCTGGGCAGGGCATTTTGGGCACTTCCAGCTACTGCAATATCACTCCAAATCTGGAAACATGTACACAGTCCATGGACTAAACATACATTACACATCCTGATAAGGCTGCATAAGTTTATGAGTACACCAAACATAATTGGACCTCTCTCCATCATAAGGCACAAGGACTCCTTTCTCCCCTAGCAGCTGAATAATGGTTATGTCTTCTGGGAGAGCAGAGGCCTCATCACCTTTTCACAATGCACTGACCACTGAGGCTATGTGATATTTGTACAGTTGGTCAATATATATATGCTTTCTGAAGGGAAGATCATTTTACATTTTCCAAATCAGACACTTTATTTCATTTCCCATTATATTTCCGCACCAGCAGAGGGATCAAATAAAGCTAGAAGTCTTTTTATGACTGCAAGGTAATGTCACCATGCTAATGTACTGCTATGACTAGGAGAGAGAGAGAGAGAGAGAGAAGAATGGATTCTGGAAGCACCTGACAGGATATGTAAACTGTCACCTTCCAATGAGTGCTTGGAGTGGAACTAAATCACATCTCTCCACCTCCATAGTGCTATTCCTTGCTGTCCCTTTGTCTCCCCCATCACATGCCTCCCCTCCACTGCACTAGCTGCACTATTTCCTTGCCTTCAACATGAACCTCTGAGCCTACAAACGGACACTGTCAGGGTTTTAAAGGGGACATTAATGTTTATCTACCATTTAGATAATTTACAGGTGTCTCCCAAGCTTTTTCTGATCATGACAATGTTATTTATGTTTGTTTATGGCATAATTAAATGAAAAATGAAGTTTCTGTTATTTCATGTCTTTCTTTCAAATATGGCATTTACTGGAAATCTGTTCAGTTGAGTTCCACTCAGCTTGGCAAAGCATGTAACACTTCAGCATGTTTTTTTTTTCTTTTTAAGGTTAACCCTTTATCTGCCAGCTCCACAGTGTTATCAGCTGTGCTATAATCTTATTGCTGTCATGGGGTAATTGTTTAAAGATATTTTATGTACTAGCCTAGTAAATAATTATTTTCCTAGTAAGGATGATGTGGTATGCTTTTGAGTTGGTAACACACACGGCATCCAAAGTATGTTAGTGCATTCAGTTACCAAAGTTACAAGATATGGAGGTTTGTTGCAGTCTTTATTTCATCAATGTGAGAGATTAAAAAAAATTGACTGTCAATCAGTCAACTGTGTTTTGTTTAAACCTTAACTCCTCTCCCACCTTCAGCAGCAGTGCATAGTGAATCTCGATATCCAGCAGTTAATTCCATCAAATTTATAGTAATGAGGACATCAGGCTTCCTGACATATTAAGCTTTATTTGCACTGAGCCCATCTACTGTTACTATAAGAATGATGGAACAGAAAATAAACATTTTCTTTGTGTCTGGTACATCTTTATTAAATATGGTGCCCTATATACCTAGTATTTCTTAGTTTTCAGATCAGAAAGAAGTTCATATGTATGAATTTATTCAGTCAATATATTTTGTATCATGAAATTTAACTGCTACAGTCACATTGGAAATATATGCCTTCTTCAGAGTTGAGCAGTCTTTAGTTTGTACAATAAATAAAGGAAAATAACATAACAGTGGCTGCTAAAAGTTGCTTCATTCATAGAATTCAAGCACAGAATATAATATTGTTTCAGGTATTCCCAAGAGATGGAACTGACCTGTTTAGATAGTCAGTTATAAGTGGGAAATTATAATGGGGGAAGCAGTTCCAGTGGTATATGACTTCTGTGAAATCCTTAAAAATAAAATTAAAATTTAACTTGACAAGGATCTTTTGTTATTTTATTACATGATTTTTAATGTAATGCAATCAGTAGCCATTTAGTTTATAGCTGAGTTCCTGTATCAAAGTTTTAACTGAAGTCCAACAGGTCAAAATCAAAACTAGCAAGTGATTATTGATCTTCATTTACCAGATTTTTTAAGTCAGTCTTTTATTGGTGTTCACTCTTAAGAGCTTCAATTCCAGAAACTGGATCTACCATACCACTGTGGTAAGTGCACAAATGGTAATGTCCCTCTGGACGTCGCATCCAGACTGATGTTCATGAGCCTAAATAAGAACACAGAGGAACTTTGGTTACAGATTCTGAGCACTATGTGTTATAAACTAACAAACAATGACTACATGAGGCAAAGAATTGTAAACAAATATCATTTTATTACAATCACACAATAGATGAATGATTTCAAAATCAAACATTCATTCTTGTCCCCTTTAAACCATACTGCAAAAAGGTTTCAGTCCTCAGACCAGTATTTTTCTACCTAGGCATCTGTGACACATGAGTTTGCATACAGGGTGAGATTAGGTTGTTTGCAAATTATTCGAAAATTTATGCCAAAGTAGAGGAGGAAGTTCAGGAACTGAGGAGTGACCTAGCAAACCTGAAGAAATGGTCTGGGGTCTGTCAGCTCAAATTCATTGCAAAGAAATTTAAAGTTATGCACATTAGAAATAACAGCCCCAAAACAGAGTATTGGATAGGTGATATCAGAGAGAACTGGACTACAGAAGAACGGGACCTTGGTTAAGCGTTATTAAACAATGGCAAGAAAGAATACTAGCCTCTGATTGGTCAGTCTGGGACTGGACCCGTGATGTTATCCCAGTACAACATCACAGGTCTAGACCCAGCACACAGATGACTGCATGACAGTCATGAATCATGCATCCTCTCCACAAGTTCCCACAGCTCCAAGCTGCTGCTGAAGATTACTTCAGTACCCCTGATGATGATAGCCCCCACAAGACACAACAAACAGTTAAGCCTCCACAGATTCAGCCCACCTTCCACCATCCATCACTCCATGGCTTCAGCTGGAAGCAAAGTAAATTAAAAAAATGAAAGCAAATTAAAGCCACAGTCCTCGGCTTCTCACTCCACTCACTTGACAGTGGGATTCTACCAGCGTATGCCCACTGAAAGAGCCGCAATCCACCGAAAAGACAGAAACATATTTTTATTTCTAAATAAACTCTGCAGTACTGTTTTCAGTGCTGTAACTCGATATGGCTCTACCACACACAGTGGAGACTCCAAGACAGCATTTTCTTTTCTTTTTTTTTTTTTAACTCCAGGCTTCCTACAGCGGCCCCTTTCTGACCAACCCCACCAGCCCTGTCACCCAGCTCCTGCAGGACTCACCTTCACTGCAAACCTCTGCCACTTGACCCATGGTTCTGTCCAGCCACTGGTGCAGTGTCTGAGAGGAGTTGGTCTCTCTTCCTACAACATGGAGTTTTTTTCCTCCACTTTTCTCCCCTGGCCCATGGACGTGCAATGGGTACAGTGTCCAAGCTCCACCTCCACAGAGATGGCTCCAGCACACTGTCTGTGAGATCCCCCACTGTCACCAGCCACCGCTAGGCAGCAGGCAAGCAACATGCCATTGCATTCTCCTTCCCGAGGAAGGACAGCTGTACTGGGATGTTCCATCCTTCCTCTCCCCACCAGCCCCCAAGCAACCAGAGTCTATTCCCAACCCTGGGTTGCTGGTGTAGTGTGAGGTGTGGCCCAAGACAGCACTTTCAATTGTAAAGTTAAAAAAAATGCCAGAAAACAGACAGGCTGCAATCCCTTGCATCTCTGCCCAACACGGTTCGATGCGATATGGGCGACTCCAAAATAGCGAGCCCATATCAGTGAATGGAAAATGTTGAGAAATCAAATGGCAACTGTGCTGTTTCAGCAGGGAGCTTCACCCTCACACCCCCATTGCAGGGGGCTTTGCCCCTGCACCACCCATTATTAAATATCAAACTCTGAGGTCGTAGCACTTCTGCGTAAGGAAATACCAGTTTTACCATTCCAGTACTTGCTATTTTACATTTCCTGTAATGTGGGCTCACTCTTTTGCATTCGTCCACATTAATTGGTACCACCCAATACCATGGCTGTTAGTGCAAGCACCACGTCAATAACATTTTCATTTCTCTTCTCCAGCTTTAATTTTGTTTTCTAATCACCTTTTGTCCACCAGAATAACAAAATAAAAGGCAACTCAACACTACCTTAAGCATGTGGTGGCAGGACTTGCCAGTTCAACTCGAGACTTGTTCTGCTTCAGCAACTCCGTTTACCACCTGTGAATGCTGCCATTACTATCAATCAGCAGCAGTCATCATCAGCCATGAATGAATAACATCTTTTTCTCCCAGAACAGACATTTATTAAAGGAACTATACCTGGAGAAACACTAAAGAAATATTCCTTTCTGGGTTAGGGATGAGTTCTGTCAACTGACACAAATTGTGTCACTCACACGGATAATGGCTCCACCTAGTGAAGAAACAGTAAAGGAACTCTTTTTTAAACAAATGTGCTTCCACTTTAAAAAAAATACTGTATTTATTGAATTTTTTTCTAATTCTGTCTATAAAGGAGCCATTGTACAAAAGCAATAATGCACTCCAGGGTGTGTGTCGTGCTGGGATAACATCATGCCTTGGGCATTGGATGCACTTGACCTGCAGCCTCATGCCAACCACCCAAGGTGTGACGTTATCCCAGCATGACACACACCCTGTCATGCATTATTGCTTAAGTGACAGCCTCAAGCCACCAACCCAGTGTAACACAGTATATATGAAGGCAAACAGTACTGTGACGTATTGGTGGGGAAATCCCATGCAGAAGGATACGGTGAACCTGTCCCTGTTTGGTCTTTGGTGAGGTTGCACCTGGACTACAATGCACAGGCTTTGAGACCCCATGTCAAAAAATACCATACCTGGTTTGAAACAGTGCAGAGAAGGGCCACCAACATGCTATCAGGACTGCAGGTGCAGCCTAGCATGTACTTGTTTGTGCCCAGAACAGAGATGGACAATATAATAGAAACTTTTAAATATTTCAAAAGGATTAACAAAGTGAACCAAAACACATTGTTTAGACATGGTGGGTCATGCACGAAGAGCCAATAGTAAAAGTTGGTCAAGGGTAAATTTAGAAGGGACACACTTAAGTTCTTCATCAAGAAGAGAGTGGAGGACTACTACAATCATCTACCAATAAATCCAGTGGGTAAGAGCAGAGACTGTCCATGGTCTTAAAGTGGAAGCATATAGAAATAAGGGATTTGTAACTGTTGGAATGGGGGGGCAATGAAACTGCAGAACAAATGAAGCTCACAGTAGCAGGCTTAGTTTAAGGCTGTACAGCAGTAGGATGGAGTAGTTTTTCAGATAGAAACAGAACAAGTTTGATGAACTCATGGGGCTCAATTTTTAAAGAGCCTTTAGATGGCCACAAACTGTGGTGATCTAGGGCTGTGACAAACTTCAGGTGGATCAGGGACCCTGTACCCAATTTTGTGAAATTAGAGGCCCCTGTACTGAAGACCTGGGAGTTGCCTGAGGGCTGTGCCAAACATTAGGTACACCTGCAGAGTCTGACAGAGGAATCAGTTAACACCCCCGGTGCAAGCCTACATGACCTGCAGATGTGGGGGGGAGAACACTGACTGGAAGGGTGGGAATGGGGGCTGTTGGTGCAGTGAGGGTGCCATAGGGCATGAGTGGAGCATGGTGGCAGTTACAGGAAGCAGAAGAGGCATCTGCAAGAGGTGACATATGGTGTATCTGACAGCTGAGGAGGTCACGTAGGGGGGTTGGCATGGTGATACTGTTATTACATGACTCCAGGTGGAAGCAGCCCTGGTACCTGCCATACATGACTACGGTTTCTGTGGGGCAGGTTCCAGGGCTGCTTCCATCTGGGGCCATGTCATAACAATATTCCTCGTAGGCAGGGTTCAGAGGGTGGTCACTGGAATTTATTTCTCTGATGCCCTAGCCCTGTCCTGCGGGGTGCTGCAGGGCTCCATATTGGCTCCCATGTTGTTTGCAGTGTATATGCTGCCATTGGGTGAAATCATCAGGTGATATGGCTTGAGTTTTCACTGCTATGCAGATGACACTCAGCTGTATATGTCCTTTGTGTCCGGACAGGTTGATTCACTCTCTGTGCTAAATAATTACCTGTCCGAGATCAAAGACTGGATGAGCTCCAGTTGGCTGAGACTGAATATGGATAAGACTGAGGTGTTGGTTATGGACCCGGGTCACCCGGGAGGAGGGTTTGGGGGCTGGACACGTGTTGAGCCTGTGGCTTGACAGTGTCTGGCTCACTGCCTCAAATCGGGTGCGGAACCTGGGCGTTATCTTTGATGATAGCTTGACCATAAAATCTTAGGTGTCAGCTGTGGTTAAATCCTCATTCTACCATCTGAGGAATATCACCCGGGTGAAACACCTGGTTCCGTCAGGCGACCTTCCAACTTTGGCCCATGCCTTCATTACTACCCGTCTTGACTACTGCATTGCCTGCTACCTTGGGCTATCTGGGGTTGATATCCACTGCTTGCAGCTGGTGCAGACCGCTGCAGCCAGGCTGTTGACTGGTACCTCTAGGTTCAGTCACATAATGCCTGTGCTGCACGGACTGCACTGGCTGCCAGTTCAGTGGTGGATCACCTATAAGGTAGGCTTGTTTACCTTTAAAGCCCTAAATGAACAGAGACCCAACTACCTGAAAGATCTCCTGGCTCCCTACTCCTCCAGTCACCCACTCTGATCCACTGACAAGGGATTTTTAGAGATTCACTGGGTTCATCTTAAAACATCTGTTGCTCATGCTTTTTCATTCATGGTACCAACCCTGTGGAATTTTATACTGCATCGGTTAAGAGAATGCCTGACCATCAGTAGTTTTAAATCTCTGTTAAAAATTAATTTATTTTCACTGGCCTTCCCAGACTGATTTTAGATTTAAATTTATTTTGTTGTTTGCCTGTATATTTATGTTCTATATCCTGTAGAGTGCCTTGATATTGAAAGGCGCTTTATAAATAAAGACTTGCTTGCTTGCTTGCTAGTATCGATATGCCAACCCCTCCACCCAGTCCCTCAGCTGTCAGAACACCATATGGCACCTCTGCAAGGTGCCTCTTCTGCTGCCTGTAACTGCCACCATGCCCTCTTCATGCCTTATGGCACCCTCACCACCCCAGCAGACCCCCTTCCCTACCATCCCAGTCCCACAGCTCACTTACTGCCCTGCCAAGCAGTGGAGCAGAGCCATTAGACCACCTCCTGGCTGGTCTAATGTGAGCCCCTGTTGCAGCTTTGGTGGGGCTTATAGAATCCAAATAAGGGGATGGTGCAGCCCCACTGTGCTGCATCCACTCTTGCAACTTGGCACACAGGCACCTTTGATACAAGGGTGGTGCAGGGGGGTTTGCTGCATGGAATCCCGATTTTGCCACAGCTGGTGTTAGAAAATCAGGAATGTCACAAACCATGATGCAAGGTGCCACTTGCATCATACACCTCTGGTGCAGGCACCTTGCATCATAGTTCATCCTTTTAAAATTGAGTCCTTTGTCATTTTCTGTCTGTAAGGGTTCTATATTTCCATATGTATCTCAAAATAATAAACTGCAGTTTGTAGACAAAAGCCCAAGTCAACTGGCAACCATGACACTTTCAATGGAATAATAATGATGTGACTGAATGTGGCATAAAAAGGGAGGTAAGTTTATTGATATAAACCTACTGTAGTTGAACTCAACAAACCTGAGGAAAAGTACTTTGCAATACAGCTGGAAAAAGGACTGGAACTGGACAGAAGTAGAATCAAAAGTTCAAATAATGGAAATAGGATATGGGAAAAAGATAGTTTGGGTTTTGCAGTAGGCACCTGGTAAAGATAACTAAACTGGGGTACTGCAGGTAGTGAAAGACACTAATCAAATTCATCAGGGAAAGAGAAGAGGATGAGGGAGAGAGTGTAGAGAGAGGTGTGTTATGGGTAAACTATAGGTAAAGTGAATGGAGCTAGGTAGAGGAGTGGGAAAACTAAATAACGAGATGGCAAAAAAGTGTCGATCCATTCCTAATGCACTGAGGAGTCTATAAGTGGCTCATTGCTATAAAATGGCAAAAATGTTTCAGTCCTAATGCACTGGAGACTCTATAAGTGCCTCACTGTTAAATTAAGTCTCACCCCTGGTATACAGGGCAGTGAAACATGCAGATGAGAACTAGAATCAATGTGTGCTAACAGTAGTATTATGTGGCTCCAGAGGGATGTGTTACTCAAGTTCACCAGCAAAGTGGTTCTGTGGGCTAGTGTTACAATAAGGGAGGTGTTTATGAGCAGTAAGTTTATGTACTGTGTACTGGGAACATGCTTTCAGAGTTACCTTTAGTTTCTCTCCTACTGCATAAGGGAGTGGGGTTACACAAGAGAACTGGGACTGCAGGGTTACCGGTACACACCAGCAAGAGGGAAAGTGACCAGGTGGAAGACAGTGGGGCAAGGAGTATACTGATAGTGATGAGGTAAAGAGAATAGCCCAGGCAAATTGGTAAATCATCAATCATGGTTTTCGAAAGTCAGTCATGACTGAGCATTGTTAATCATCACATGTTACCATAAGATCATCAAAGGAGATCCTGATGTAAGAGCATTATCTAGCTCATGATTTAATCATCAGACATGAACTTTCAATTCAACAACTGATGATTATTAATTATTTCTGTAAGCTTAAATCAGCATAATAGTTGTTGATGACCAGTGAATGATAAGCTGATGATCATTGATTATTATATTAGTTCAGTATTATAAGATTGCAAGTCATAGAAGTAATACTTAAAGTTTTTCTGTATAAACGTAGGTGAAGTTTCTCTATGGAAACCAGAATATCCATTGCCCCTACAGCAATCTTAGTATCCCATTTATACTATTGTGCTAGTTTGTATTTTAATTTGACTGCAAAAGAAAACAAAGTCTTATGCGTTGCATATAATATTTGTTGGTTTGTCTTGGGTTTCTCGAGCCATACTTATCATTGATTATTGTACTCTACCCTAGGATGGTTATCATTAAATGGAAGACTTGGATATATGTTTGGAAATTTAATTAATAAGTCTTTGTTTCCTACAGATATTTATCCAATTAGCAGACTGATTGTGATTCGTGATACATCTTTGAATTTGCATTCTTTTAAGGTTCTTCTTCTGCAGTCAGTTCCTTATAAAACTAAACTTGGATCTTGTTCATTTTCTTCTGCTGCACCACATTTTTGAAATTCATTACCAGATAGTTTACGATCTAGTCCCTCTCTGCAATGTTTTAAAAGTAAACTGAAAACATATTTACAAAGCTTGGATGACTGTAATTGTTTTACCTAGTTATGTCTATGTTTTGCTATTTGTTTGTATGTTTTTTGTATCATGTCTTCATGTGAAGTTGGACTTGAAAAAGTGCTTGTCCCAATGCCCTTACCTGGTAAACAAAATACAAATAAAAAAAATAATTTATTTGTTACAATTATGAAAATATGAATGTCACATATCAGCAAAGACAAATTCATTACCAATTATAATGTAAATCATGTTAAGTCAAGTTTTAATCCCATAAGGAAGAGTACATGCAATGTCTGGTATAGTACACATATTTGCATACTCATTTGCATATTTCACAAGCACAATTTATGGAATAAAACAATGGCAATTTCTATTTTTTAATTACGTTTTCATTGACAGTATTAATTTACAAACTATAAGAAAAAGTTTTGAGCACAAACCAAGTACTTTTAGGAACTCACCACAACCATAATCAGAAGCACTTAATGGGGATATATAAGCAGCATGAATGTTTTTTAACTCCAGTAAATGTGAGGTATAAAACTAAGAATAACTGAAAACATAAACTTCTAAAGAAAAAGTACTAGAGCAGGTTATTCCAATAAAGATGTCTAAATACAAGATAAATTCCAAAAGTATAGAGAAGAGATTTTTTTATTTAGTTTTATTTATTTATTTGTTAACCAGGTAAATGACACTGGACCAAAGGCCCCTTTTCAGGTCTGACCCAGAGCAAACAATACACAAAATACAGACAACAAAAAATAAAAGGAAACAGTACACAAGCAATATACATTAACTATTACATGCACATTGATACTTTGTCAAAAGAAATACCACTTTTTTTTTTAACACAGCAATTGATGAGACCTGTTGAATAAACAGGGGAAGGGCATTCCAATAAATGGAGCAGAGATGGAAAAAGCACGAGAGGCTAATTTCAATTTAGACAATTCAGTCAATAAAGAAACCCCAACAAATGAACACAAGCTAGAAGGAACATTTCTAACATTAATTAAACCATTCAAAGGAAATTCTGGCCCAAAAAAACATGCTTTTAAAGACCAAACAACAAAATAAATATTCAATTCTAGCTAATGGAGACAACCAACCCAATTTAGAATACAATAAACAATGTTGTAACTGAGGAGATTCTAACAAAGCAAAATGGCAAATATTATTATAGGACACCTTCAATAACTGCAATTCCCTGCTACCAAACCCCAAATAAATATTGGCAACATAATCACAAAGAGGTAACAAAGAACCAACCACAACAGACTTCCTAACTTCAAAAGAAAAATAATCCTTATATTTATAAAGCAGACCCAGTCTTTGATTTATAGTACAGGTAACAGATCTAACATGAAAGGAAAAGGACAAACTGGGATCTAACAAAACACCAAGGTATTTAGAAAGAAAAACCTGTTCAATACTATGTCCATTTTGATCAAATAAGTTTAACATTGGATTTGAACTTAACATAACCTTAGTCCCAAAAAACATGGATTTTGTTTTAACTGAATTAAGAACCAAGGAATTTCCCAAAAGACAAATACAAACCCTTCCAAAATCACAACTTAAACCCATAGATATTTCTTCAATAGATTTCCCCTGACAATAAATTATCAAATCATCAGCATACAAAATAGATTGACACTTCAAACTAATACTAGAAGCTCATCAACAAACAAAGAAAACAACAAGGGGCCCAAAATGGACCCCTGAGGAACCCCACACTCAATCACAGACACCTTAGCGAAATTAGACCCAACAATAACAAATTGTACACAATTAGACAAATAATCCCTTAACTAAGCCACAGCAGAACCAGTAAAAACAAAAATCCCTAACCTTTGACAAATTAAATCATGCCCCAACTGATCAAAGTCTTGGTCAGGTCCACAAACACCACTCAGTCATAAGGCCTTTATCAAAGCCCCTCAGGGCGGCGTTTGAGAACCCGACAAAGGCAGTACCTGTCCCATGGTTTTTCCGAAAGCCATGCTGATATGGTGAAAGCAATCCATTCAAATTTGAATAATCATTAATCTGATTTGTGAAAACTCTTTCTACCATCTTGCTCAGAGGGTTCAAAATTGAAATTGGCCTAAAATCATCCAATGAAGTTGCATGATTTTTTGGGGGGACAGGCACCACACTTGCCAGCTTCCAATCTGTTGGAAATTGACAATACTGTAAAGACAAATTAAAAAGAAAACAAAGAGGCTTAACCAAAAATGGAAGAGCTAAATGCAAAAATCTACCATCCAACCGCCCACTGCAATCACTATATTTATTAGGGAGAACACTTGATAAGTGCAACATATCATCCTTATTCATCTTCTTTAAATTAAAGAAGACTGACCAATCAACTTAGGATGCCTCTGAAATCCCCCCTTAAAATAACAATTACCCACCCTTCAAAATTCAGATAAATCAGAAAATTTCTGATTAAACAAATTAGCTATATCAACAGGATTTGTAACAGCAACATTATCAACTAGTAAACTCCCAATAGTAGAACCAGATTTAGGGGAACACAGGGTATTTATATTAACCCAAAATTTGATTTACTTATTTATTTATTTATTCTGGTAAGTCCATGGGCCAAAGACCCATTTATGTGGTTGACCAGAGTGCAAATTGTATAGTACAAATACTATAAATGCAACTTGATAACATACAAAAGGATCTATATAAAAAGCACAGGGTACAAATTTTGACTAACAATACAAGATAATTTTTTTGTGTTTATTAATGTAATCTGGGTAGAGGTAGTTGAGTTTATAAAGTACCTAGGAATCACTACACACCAGGACCTTACCTTCAAGGCCCACATTTACCTGCTCACTAAGTTATTGAACTAGAAGCTCAGACTTCTGTATCACCTCATTCCCTAGCCAACACAAGACTCGCAGTTCAAGGTTGCACAAGGTACCATTCTACCCACCCTATTTTATGGTTCCCCTGTACTGTTATCCTTTAAAAACATTAGGATGAGAAAGCTCAGAACCCTTTATCATAGAATCTGCACATTCGTGGCAAGGGCCCCCTATAGAGAACATCATCATTATTAGGTCCTCCAAGCCCTATTCTGTCCCATCTTAGAAGGCAAACTAAAATACCCATCTCTCTGCTTGCCATACAATCTCAGACTGGCCAGTGCCCCCCCAACCCCAAGTTTGGCCAAGTTGCCAACAACAAAAAAGAACAGCAGGACACTAAGGTCCTCAAGCAGACATCTCCTAATGGTACCTAAAGTGAAGTCTGCCCAAGGGTCTCGGACATTTTTGGCCTTCATACCTCCCCTCTGGAACACGCTTCCAATAAATCTCCAGGAGTGAAACTTAATAGGGGGATTCAAAAGGGGACTTAAGGCCCACCTGCTGGAGCTAAACCAATGCACTTGTAACTGTTGATAGCTCAACTTTGTTCTTCTTGATCCAAATAACTCTATTCAGTGAGTGGTTCTATCCAAAAATGTATTTAAATGTATTAACAAAAGCTGTAATTTGTTGATCATTGTAAAGCAATGTACCTTAGTATGTGATATGTAAACTACTGCTTCTGTAACATCTGCCAAAATTGTAGTCTGTAAATGTTGCACTATCTGTAATTAATTCCGAGTCACCCAGAAAAAGGGGCCATTACTGGGCTCAGCAGGCCTACCCTGTTACCAAAATTAAATAAATAAATAAGTTACTGTATTCTTGACCATGAGCAATCATGAAAAATCATGATGATATGAGATCATCATTAATCATAATCACCATCTCCATATCTTCATTGTTTTTGATTGGCAGCCATTTAACCCTGATGTTTAATTATTGTTAATTATGATTACAATGATGGTTTTTGAAGCTTACACATGATCTCTGAACATAACTGATAATGATCATCCATGATACATCATTATAAAGTCATCATCTTTTTAGCTGGGAGATGGGAAGAGGAAAAGTTACTGCAAGTTGCAAGTGACAGCAAAGAAAATTTCTGACCTGGAGCATTGATGAGTACAGCACCAACTTACTGCCAAATTAACTTTCAGTCCTAACAAACAGCAGACTGCAGGGCATATAATGAAACAGGGGCTGCTGCCCACTGGCAGTTCCCAATCTTGACCAGAGGGTGCTTGTCTCATGATAAGCAGCATAGTTATGGTCTTGCCTGGTACACTTCTACGTTTAGCAGCTACTCAGCATGAATGCAAATTTGTGTGCTGGTGTACTGAGGAGTGTAACAGTCACTCAGTGTCAAACTAAGGTACACAGAAGAGAAACTAAAGACAAGGGAAAGAAAAGAGGTAGTAGTCTGTGGAAATCTGATGGACCCTTCTTCCCTCCCTCTACGCAGGCCCGTACCCCAGCACCAAGATGGCAGCCAGCACTGCTCTCAGCTAAACTGCTGGCTGCCATTAACTCACACAAGTACAATATTGATCCAGTGATTTGCACGTGAAAACTGATTGTACTTGCATGAATTTAATGGCAACCAGCAATGGAGCTAAGAGCAATGCCAGCTGCCAGCTTAGTGCTAGGCCTCAGGGCTTTGGATGGTCCATTGGACTAGCAGAGAATACTTGGACCAGAAGGTAGTCACCACTAGAGCATCAGGCAATATTATCAGCAAGGACTGGAGCAGTACACCCACCCTTCAGAGTGGAGCTCTCTCAGGTCACTAGCTCAGGTGGGTTGAATGTACAAAGAAGGATTCCCCTGATGGTCCAAGCAACAATTCCCCTCAAATACACCAGAGCATATAGACGTACAGTTGGGGGGCTGCTGTGCAAGGAATGGCATAAAACAAACATGTAAAACATGTTTCCCTGCATGACGAATTGCCAATACAGTAGAACCTCTGTGTGTGTGTGTGTGTGTGTGTGTGTGTGTCTGTCACTTCAGCATCATTGCTTGGAGCCCATAGCTCCAGACCCTTGTTGCTGGTTATGATGCAAAACTGGGATCTTCCCGCTGGGAGCATGTAAGATCTTCACCAGTGGAGGAGATGTGCACCCTAATATCAGAGTTTTCCTTAGTAGCCATGGAACAGTGTAGCAAGGATGCGTACAGTGCTCTCACAGACTACACTGATACTGTTAGTTGTGAGGCCAAGTGAGCATGAGGGTTGAGTACAGCATGATCTCAAGAGGTTTGCCTCTTGCTCATGCAGTCCTCATGCATGCATGACAAAGCAAACAACATTATGGTTCTAGTGTGTAATGGACACCAGTAACAGCAAAAGGCAGGAGACTTCATATTTTTGTTTTGGATAATTACATATCCTTTAAGTCCCACCACCAATACATTCCTATGGCATAACTAAAAAAAAAAAAAAAAAATGAGGAAAGGGCATTTAACAAAACATGAGATAATGTGCTATCTAAACAGAATAAAAAGGTATAGGTACAGCATTTTCAATGTAAAAATCCACTGCTGTTTTGCATTTTAAACACTAATTGCAGCTCTTTGGAATTCCATAATACATCAGATGATATATGTGACCACCCCCTTCCCCTCCCCTTCCCTTGTCTAGGGGCTTCCAGATGTTAATTATAGAAGGGGGCACGGTGACCCAACACAGAATACTCACAGAGAAACATTTTCCATGCTCACGACATAGAAATGGAAAAACACATCTGAGCCTACCTGAAGATGTCTTCTAAGCTGGGTATCTTCAGGCAAAGACTTATCAACAGGTGGGAATAAGAACATACCATCACCTCACCTGATCTGCTATGGACCTAGACATCTTCTTTCTTCAGCCATGGAGCCCCCCCCCACCCCACACTGACCTGAGACCCGAGATGCAGGATAAATAGATAGTGGACCCACTGTAAAAGAACACTTTAGAGGATTAATTTGGGTTTATTCAAGTCATTGATACTATTTACAAACAACATCAACTTCACTCTGTTCTCCCTTAAACCAATCACTTTATTTCTCCTGTGCCTAAAACAATTCAAATGAGCACAGGGGTTCATCAGCAGCTTAACTGAACATTTTTACAGCTCCATGGGACTAACTTTTGTACAAGTATTTCAAGAGGGGCAGAGTTTCCTCCCAAGGACAGAACCACAAGCAGGAATAAGATTTTCTTCTATAAGCATCCTGTAGCAGGATGTATACTCACCACATAAGAAACATTACTGATTAGATTTCAGGACCATTAAGTCCCTCAACACTGGTAAGCACCTGACTTGTCTAGCTTCACTTCCAAACCTGGTTCTCTTTCAGACCTTTAACAAGTGATCCCATTCTCTCTACCATTGAGCACTATCCGGTGGAGAAGCGATGTTCTTCACCCAGCAACCCCAACCCATTCCAAGACTGGAAGGGTGACAACACTTACAGCCCAAGCTCCCCCTCCTGGTTGCTGCTCTGATGCACCTCAGACTCTAGCTCAGTCTCATGCATCAAGATTGTTCATACCTTACAGTTACCCCACCAGAGCAGAACCATGACCTAAATAGGGCCTAAAGCCTACTACCTTAGTATAGGCCCAGGCCTGCCTCAGACATGAGCATGGCAGACCCACAGTGTACTCAGGCCACAACCCACTCCCCTGGCTGCCAAACCCTTTGAGCTGCCCTGCCACGCAGGGTGTCATGAGCCCTGCCACAACCCCTGACCCCATCGACAGTTCAAAGAAAACCTGTCCAAGTGGGCACTGATCCCCCACGGGTTTCTGCTTTACATTCCCTGCATCTCCTCTCAGAGTGCTATCACCACCCTAACCCAGGGACCCAGGACCTAAATGACCACAACTGCCCTACCTGAAGCCTACCTTGGATAGTACCAAGGGACCCGGCGCCTCGCTGCCAAAACAGCTGACCTGCCTGTAAAGGGGAGAGTCACCCCCTTTCTGACTCCCTCTCTGCTTATCCCCCAATATACTGTCTAGAAAACCCCTACTCTCTGCTTCCACCACATGGCGACTAACAGAAATTGCATCCCAGAACATTAATAAATCCCTAAATTCTGGGGGATGGGGGGCTTAATGTAAGCATAAGCCCTTCTCAAAAGAGAGGGGGCTTACATATATATGTAACTTTTCATCCTATTCATCTTGAACAGAGTTCACAGGCAGTAAAGCAATACACATGGATAACTTAGTTTAGAACTAAGCATTTATGGTGACAATGAGAACCTTATTGAACCAAAATTGTGCTGTATTATATGTCATATACAGTATGCTCACATATAAGTCAAGTTTTTATTGCCAAACATTTACACTAATGAATAGGGATTTGACTTATACATGAGGTCAACCTATACACAGGTTACTTACCAAGTCACATTAAGCTCCGGTCAATTTAAGGTATCCATGAATTTCCAGCTAAAACAACAACAACAAAACATTCATTTTCTTGTTGTTAATAAAAGAAGAAACCAGCTGCAGAATACTATACATAAAGCCTTATCTCCCCCCACACCATCAATTCAATTAGTTTACCCACCCACCCTGGTAGCAGTTCCCTCCATCTGCCACCCAATGTATCCATGCAATGTTAACAGTATTTACCATAATTTAAAGTACCTAATGTTGAAAAAACACATAGCTACCCCCCACTGTAAACACGATTCTCTTGAATTTTTAATAACAATACAACATGCACTCCAGTCATGTCCAAATTGCACCCCTCACACCCACTGGCACCTTGGCACCCAGCCACCCTCCTCCCTCTCCCTCATCCCCACAAAAATATATATTCTGTGGTGAGCACTTCCTGCTGGGGTGGGGGGCAACTAAACCACCATGGAAGGGGTCATATTATATATCATAAAACAGGGTCACATTGGGGAACAGGGAGGGGGACATAATACAGCCATTTACAGAGGCACAATCATTTTATTATAATAGGGGCTCACATCGGGGAAGGAGGATGCAATACAACCAGGGACAGTGGCATCATTATTTTATTATAATAGAGGCTCACATCAGGGAGGGGGGATGTAATAGCTCAGGCTGGTCCCAATAGCAATAGCTCAGGCTGGTCTAAGGGTACTTAGAATTTCTTTCTTTGGGAGAGTTCTGAGAATCCTACATTTGGGGATGTGGAGCTTGCATCTGCCACATGCACCCTAGCACCATGTCAGAGCCCATTTTGAGTGCACAGGCAGTGCATGCTCCTTTGGGGCAGACAGCCTGCAGTTGATGCAGGCTGCCTTTGTGAATCACTCCAGGGGCATTGTTTAGTGCATGGGGCACTTTCCATCAGTCACTAGGGTGCAAGCCCCTTGCGCTACTCTGGGAACTTTGAGAATCGGGCCCCACATCTTTATGCCATAAATGGAAAAAAGGACAAGGACTTTACAACAAAAGATTATCATTTCATTTTATTAAAATAGAACTGCAACCAGTTAAAGCACAAGGACACTACAAAGAGTTTATAATTTCATTTTATTAAAATGAAATTCCAGCCAGTTTATCATTTTATTAGGGAAAAAAGTACAAGCACCCAGCTGTTCACTGGCTGCATGGGGATTGTGGTCTTATTATTTCAGAGACTGCTAGGTCATCTCTGAGGGAGAGGGGGTTCCCTGTCACTCTGAATGGGGCAGTGGTGTGGCTCCTCTTAAAGAAACCATCTTTGGACTCTGCAGTTCTCTTAAATTATAGGCCTGTCTCAAACCTTCCCTTTCTGAGGAAGGCGATCAAGAAGGTGGCAGTGATGCAATTGGAGACTTACCTGGAAAGGTATGACATCTATGAGACTCTTTTGGTAGGATTTCAGCCTTGTCACAGTACTGAGACGGCACTTGTCAGGGTGTTCAATGATATCCTCATGGCGAGAGAATAAATACAATGGCAAGAAAGAATCTTTGGCTCAGATTGGTCACTGTGGGACTGGACCCGTGGTGTTATCCTGGCATAACACCACGGATCTAGTCCCATCACACAGATGACCGCATTATTAATATAAAAAATCATCAGTCAGCGCTGTGAACTTCACTGACCACTCACCAGTCTGCGTCACTGTGCCCCACTCCTCACTTCAACCAAGCAAACCGACTTATAAGTAAAACAAAAAGTCCCCAAAAGCCACAAAACAATCTGCAAATATTTTTCTATCCTTTCCTTTTTGTTTGCTTGCGGTATGAAACATGGAAAGCAAGTGATTTAAGAAAACACTGGCACGTGGCTCCTTTCATAACTCTCGCTTGCTTCATCTCGAAGCTTCATTTTCTATCCCATTTAAAAAAACAGAAAAAAACATTCTCCCTACCACCTCCATAGGTTGTTTCCTCTAGGGATTTGACAACAATGGTAGTGGTCATGTGGCAGCAGCGAGGATGGGGCGGGATGTCCAAACCATGACAGCAATGGTAGCAGGCAGCAGCAGCAGCGAGGATGGGGCAGGAGCTCCAAACCATGAGTGTTTTCAGGGAATGTCTCACTTTGAAAAGGTCGCCCATACAATATTTTAACATTGTTGGGGGAGGAAATTAAAGAAAGGAAACCATATGCCACACTGCCAAGCAGATACAAAACAGAAAGAATCCAGTTACTTGCCACATAGCTCCACCTACAGGACAAACGGGATAAAGGATCTTCTTTTTAAATAAGTATACTTCTACACACAAAATCAAGTGAAAAGCTGTTCTAAAACCTATTTTTTTAACTTTTTTTTCTTTTATTAAAAAATTAGCCATTGTGTAATAGGAATAATGCACTGCAGGGTGTGTGTTGTGCTGGGATAACACCACGCCTGGGTTGTTGGACCCAACCACCCCAGGCATGGTGTTATCCCAGCATGACATACACTCTGTCATGCATTATTCCTTTATTGTTCCATACTTGTCCTTCTTGACCCTCATTGGCATTTGACACAGTCATCCATAGGGTGCTTTTGGAATTCCTGAGGCAATACATGGGTCCCCCCACTACTGTTTTGTGCTGGTTTGAGTCCTACCTGTCTGGAAGAATGCAGCAGGTAGTCTTGAGTAATACCATCTGAAAGACAGCTCCTTTGGATTGTGGTCCTGGCCCCTGAGTTGTTTTCTGTGTATGTGTTGCCTTTAGGTGAGATCATTAGATAGTATGCATTATAGCTTCACTGCCAGGCAAATGAAACCCAGCTATACCTGGCATGTGCACTTGATGGGATAAATGTTGCTTTGGTGCTGTGAGGTTGCCTAAAAAAAGATTAATGACTGGAAGGTCTCCAACTTGTGAAGTCTTAACCCAGGCAAGACTGAGGTGATGATTACTGAACCAGGCCACTGAGGGTTGGCTATAACAGGGAGTGACACCTAGTTGCCATCTTTAAATGGAATGTCTCGTCAACCAATTTTCTGTATACCTGTGTAGTTTGTAGGCATGAACAATGATTCCCTCTCTTGAATACCGCTAATTTCATCCTAATTTCAAAATAAATGAGGTTGCTTCACACTGAAAACCTGTTTGTCTCCACTGCTAAGGTCATGACCCCACTCATGCAAGGCATCATGGAAGTTAAATAAGTCAGATCATGACCTTTTGCAATGGACTCAAGCAGGTTTGCACACCAGACTTCAGTATCTTCATTTACATTTAAATCTTGATGAAATTAGGAGGGTACAACAGAGACAATAATTGTTTATGCCTACAAAATACATAGGTAAACAATAAAAAGCTGAGAAGACCTTCTCTATAGATTGTGATGCCCTTGGGGCTGTGGATGCAGTTCAGAATCTGGGGTCACTTTGGACTGCCAGCTGACTTTGGATAGTAAGATGTAAGTGGTTGTTTGTTGTGACTTTTTTCATCTTTGAAACATCTTCAAAACATCACCTGAATCAAACCATTTCTAGTACTCAGTGTCCAGGCTGGGTTACTGCAATTCTGTCTACCTAGGGTTATCTGGAAGTCTAAGGGGCCACCTGGAGCTGGTGAAGAACACAGCAGTACATTTAATCTCGGACTTCCAGTAAAAATGAGAGCACTTTGTTGCTGTGCAAACCAAACTGGCTGCCTATTCAGTGGCATATCAGCTTCAAGATATGTTTGTTATACAAGGCCCTACATGGTGTGGGTCTTGATTGTCTAAAAGATCTTCTGACCCCACTTACCTCTTCTACTCTCCCCACTCCACCAGTGCTAGTTTACTGTTTGTCCCATGGTCATGGCTGAAGCTTTCTAGAAACAGAGGCCCAGATATTCAAACTGCGCCCAAAAAGTGTGCAACAGCAGGAGCAAGCGCAAGTCCATTGCGCCCATGTGCAAGAGGCACAATATTCAAAAACTGCACTGGCCAAGATGCGCCTACAGCCGATGACTGAATATCACACCATCTGTGCCATAGCGCAACTAGGGAGGGGAAGCTGAGCATATCTGATGCTCCATAGTGCAACAAGGGGATGCTCCATAGTGCAACAAGGGATGCTCAGCTGAGCAGTCCAGATGCGCCATAGTGCAACCAGGGACACCCCCCAGCATCAGGGCAGCAATGCAACAGCACAACCAGGGATGCAGGGACCTACCACCCATGCAACAGATGGGCAGAGGAGGGCACAGCAGAACGGACATCGTCCCCCCACACCCCATGCACTGCACAACTGGGGGAGGGCTGGAATAACCACTAGCCCATGGAGAGAAGCAAACAACCCACAGCTGGGCCATGGTGCCCCATCACACACCTTGGAAAGCTGTGACTGGCACACAAGGAGGGCCGACCACCCCATGCCACACCATCCTACCAATGCAGAGCACACCCTGCACCATGACTCCCAGACACCCTGCCCAGGAGCAGCATCCACCAGTGCAGGAGACCCCATGCATGCCACCACCCCCACTGTGACAATGCAACCCTGTGCACCACAGAACCATGCAAGGCAGCCCCACCATGAGCACCCATCAGCGGGTGGCAGCACACAGCAATGCAACAATGGCATACACAGTGCCACCATGCACAGCCCCCCTGAGGTACAGCTGAGAGACCGACCATGCATCAGCAGACGAGGTACCCCACATGTGACAGGGCATGCCCCGGACCCCACCACCAGTGGTACAGCACCCTGCACACCCTCCCAAGGACACACCCCGACCCAGCACTGACCACAACAGCCAGCACATACACCCACAGTGGTGCATGGAAGCATGCACCACACCGGATGCAACACAGTGCATGGACAAACACCCACCCATACCCAAGGGCACACCAACACAGGGACACAGTAGCGAGGCAACCAAGCCCCCAGCATGGGGCCATGGAAACTGTGTACACACAGCCAGCAGTCCTCCATGGCACAGGAGTGCCAGCCACCCTGTTCAGGCACTGTGGAGCTGTACGCCACCAGCATTTGCCCGGAGCACAAGTGACAGACAGTGGTGCACGTCCCCTGCAACACACACAAGCCACAGCATGGAGGTGGGACAACAACCGCAGAGGCCAAAGTGTCACTCGAGGCAGACAAGCACCACACCAGTGACAGGAGGCAATCCGGCATTATGACGGGTACAGTGGCTGTCCTGCATGGACAGCCACCACTGACATGCCAGCAGACCGTGCAGGTCACAGACATGCAAGGGTGTCATCTGCACAGGCCATGGATGGGCTGACAGGTGCGCCATGGACACAGAGCATGAACCATGGACCACTGCACACAGTCATCCAGTGCACAGGGAACAACACACACACCACAGACAGTGGCTGATAGCTGCACCCACACCATAGTCACTTCCCCATGGACACACACACATGCATAGGACTGCACCACCCCTGATGCCATGCACACCACTGCAGCTGAGCACCTATAGGCCACTGCAAAACAGATACTACCTCATTAGGTATATCAAAGCAAATGTATTGTAAAAAAACACACAAAACCATTTACATATATTTATAAAAGGTTGGGGGGAGGGTCACAAACAAGGTGGGGGTGGGTAAGGGGCAGAGGTGAACAAATGGTAGAGGGAAGGAGGGGTGTGAGGGTTGGTCCAGAGGAGTAGGGAAAATCAGGGGCATATGTATGATCAGTGGAGCCCCGCTCCCCGATCTGGCTGCTCCTCTTGCCACGCCTCCGTTGGACTCCCACACGGTCAATCCTTTCCAGGATCTGCAGGGAGGCCTTGGCAACTTGTAGGATCTCCTGCAGTGTTGCTCATATTTCCTGCAGCTGCTGTCCACTTAGGACAAGGGAGCAGAGTCAATAGGTGTGAATGCACAGCCCCATACAGCCCACCCACTGTGCACGGCATACGGCCGTTGGACATGCCTCTGTTATGGTGTGTGACCACCCACAGCGATCGTGTCCACAAGACCTGCCCAGCCAGGTGCACACAGCCATGTGGACCACTGCACACACCCACCAGGCAAGTCCTGCACAGCACCACCATGGCTGTTTAGTGACATGGCTATGTGGTGCAAAGGCAGTGGCACATCCATGTACCCAGTGCACGCATGGACCACCATTGATGCACTCCCAGACATGCAGTGCCACTGGACAGTGCTGACTGTAACAAGTTGCGTACATATGCCCCACTGCCCACCCTGTTACACAGCATGCAATAGTAATCATGGATATAAGGCACTCACCATCATCAGGCTGGTCCCTCTGCCGCTGTGGACCTTCGCCCCTCCTAGTGTTCCGGTCTTCCAGCTGGCACCTCTTCTCCTTTGCTAGCCATGTCTCTTCTTGCCCTAAGGTGCAAACATGGAGAGAGGAACATCAGTACAATCCTGTAGCAAAGTCCTCCTGCCCCCATGTGTGTGCAATCCCACATGGCCAGACCCACCCACCCCACACCCTGATAACACCACCACAGCCAACACCGGACGGTCCCCCCCATGTTCCGGACACATGCAACCGTGATACCCATATTGAAGATAAAAGTGTATGGATGTTAACACCTACCTGGCCGTGGCATCAAGCCCCTCCTGGCACGTGCCCGCAGGCAGGCAAGCAGGTCCGGGTTCCTCTGCCTAAGGTCCCCATATCTGTGGCGGCACTGCTCCGCCATCCACCCCATTCCTGTGGCCTCCTCCAGGGCATCAGCCACCTCCTGCCACACCTGACTCATGGACCTGTCCAGGGGTGCCTCACCAAACAGTAGGCCAACAAGTGGCTCAACAATGGCAACCAGGTTTGCCATTTCAATCTGGCTCCACTGGGCAGCTCTCCTCCATGCCATCTCTCTTGCTCAGTATGGTCAAAATGGCTCTGCAGCGCAGCTCCACCATGTGCAGATGCTGCGCAGTACAGCGCTGCCATTCCCTATCGTGCTGTCATCGAACAGCATGATAGTGGTGCACCCATGCCTGACGCATGGCACCTAGGGGGCAAAGGTCGGGCACAGGGTCAAGGGTCTCTGGCGCATGGACAACCACTGCGCGATTGGAACCCAATGCTTGTAGCATGATTGGGTGCCTGTGTGTCACCTCCAGTAGTGGCCTACCGCACTGTTGCCCCAGTGCGCCTATGATGCCCCAGTGCCACAGCGCCATATAGGTGAACATCACTGTAGCGCCACTGGCACAATGGTGGCCATGCCCTGCATTGCCTCCCATGCACAGCATGTCAGCAGCGTGGCAGGCACCTGCGTCATCAACCTGGGCATGCGCAGTTAGGTGTGTACTGTGCATGTCCCAGAACTGCACCCTTGGCTCAGCACGTTCAACACAATTGCGCAAAGGGCAAAAGCACAATAATCAGCCATCATATGCAAATCAGCTAATCAGCCATTCAATGGCACAGCACTGCAATTTGCATCCTCTTAAAGTTGCGCCTCACTCCATTTGCATAGGTTGCGCTATAAAAGTGCGACATTGGGCTGTATTGGCCATAGTTGGTTACTGCAGTCTATTGGTGAGTTGCATGCTGTTTGGGAGTGTGGACTGTGGATTTTGGGACATGCATGGGACTGCACAGTCACAGTTAACAACTGTCATTCTGACAGGCTGAATCATGACAGAGCGAGTTGTGGGAGAAGAGGAACAGAGTTATGGGAGGAGGAGGAGGAGGCCAAATTTCACCAAGGCCGAGATGGATGCCCTGTTTGAGGCCTACCTGGACCAGGAGCCGCTTCTCAATGGATGCTAGGGAACACCACAGGCCCGTGCTGCTGCATGGGAGGAAGTGGCACGTGCTGTGAACCTGCATGGCAGCCACTAGCACTCCGTGCAGGAGTGCAAGAAGATGAGCACAGACAGGAGGAGGATTAAGGAGAAGGTGGCTGCCATCAGGGCAGCATGATCTGCAACAGGTGGGGGACAGCCGGAGGTGCTACACCTGACCCCACAGGAGGAGAGGGTTGCTGGCAGCATGCAGTGCTGTGCCATTGAGGGTGTTCCAGGTGGTGGATTCCAGACAGGTGGTAGCCTATCACTGCGTGGTAGGTCATGGTCTGTCTATGGGGGGGACAGGGCAGGTCACATGCAGTAACGCGACTTTGTTTTCCCTTACAGCTCCTGAGCGTCTGCATGGGTCAGCGGTGGTGGGCCTCTCTACTGAGGCCAGTCAAATGAGATGGAGGAGGGCCCATCCACCTCGACATGAATACACATCTCAGTGTGACAGTGGGCCTGCCTGGATGTCCAGACCGATGTTATTGGAACGGGTGCGAAGGAGGCTCTACCCGTGTCCCAGCGTGCCAGCATCCACGGATGCCAGCATGCTGTGACTCAGGCTGGTTGCCAGGTCTGTCACCAATGATGATGTCACCAATGTTATGGGCAGTGACACGTGTGTGCCACAGGATGGCCACACTGCAGGTAACATCGTGGCCATGGCTGTGGATGGTGCTGCCGTGGAGGCCTGCATGTCATCACAGTCCCAGCCTGTGCCTGTCAGCACTGGTGGGGCAGCACTGGTGTGTGTACAGGACAGTGGGAGTGTTGCAGCCACTGCGGTGGCACCAGTGAGCCCTGGGGAGTGGCAGCCAGAGGGGCAGCATCAGCAGTCAGCCAATGGGCTTGGGGGTATAGTGTCAGGGGGTGGCATCAGTGCACTGCCTGTGGACATGCCCAGGCCTGGTCCGGGTGTGCAGCGCCCACCCTCAAGGGGTATTGAGCATCAGGGCTGAGCACACCCTGAGGGACAGAATGCCGATCAGGAAGATGACTTCTTGGATGAGCACACCCGCATACTGCAAGCATCAGTCAATCAGCAGATGCGGCCTGCGACGGTGTTGGATGCACTGAGTTCGGCTCTGGAGCAGGCAGAGGAGAGTTGCAGCAGAGACACCGATCTGCTCCTGGCAGGGATGGACCAGTTGCGGGAAGATGTGACCGCTGCCATTGACAGGCAGACACAGGCATTCACTGCTGTCATGGCTACAATGTGCACACAGTTATTTGCCCATGCATCGCAGACACCTCGCAGTGCACTGTCCACCCCCTCCCGGCGTCGTGTGACACCACTCCTTGTCGACACTGGGTTCAGCTGTGGGCATCCTGAGCACGCCTGGCTCAGGTATGTTCAGTGTGCTGCAGACCCCTGCATGAGCATAGTCGTATTCACGTAGTGGAACCCCTGGGGGACCATTCGTGCCACCCCAAGAGGCCAGTGGTCAGCCTGTCAGTGCTGGCAGGTCTCAGTGGGGCCGCCCATGCATCTGTGGTGGCCAGGGCACTGTGGCACATGACTGACCTGTCTTCCAACACAGCTACTGTCTGATGCTGCCCTGTGTGCATTGTGTCATTCAGTGGGCAATGCATAGGTGGGTACCCGGCCCTGCACGCAGACACACAGTCCATCTGCACACCCTCCCTGCTGCTGTCTGCAGTTGCATGTGCATGATGATGCCTGCATTGCGCTGTACACCAATGTGCAATGGTGCCCAGCATCTGACACACACACAATGACAGGTAGTGGGTGTGGTGGTCTGTGGACATGTGCGTGGCTAGGGGTGGCATTCTGGGTCAGTGTGCCTCCTACCCTTTGTACATGTCTGGTGCATTTTCTGTGTGTGTTGTCTGTCTGTCTGCGTGCCATGTTAGACCTCACCCATCCCTGGTGGTGTGTGTGGTTCCATGCCCAGCCAGTTCCCTTGACGGCATGCATCCCTGGTGTGTGCCCATGCATGTTTGTGGGTTGTGCCTTAGCCACTGGTGGTTGCATATGGCCCCATGACTTACCTAGGTTGGCTGAAGTGCTCCTCTGTGATAGTGTCCTGGTGCAGCTGTGCCAGCCAGATCAGTCGGGGGTCCCATCGCCCAATGGGGGGCCTCCCATCACCATTGTCACCGGTGTCTGCATTGTCCCCATCGCTGTCCCCCTCTTCGACCTGTATGGCTATCCCACATTCGTTGGCTATGTTGTGCAGGATGCAACAGGCCAGGAATAGCCTGCAGGCCTTTGAGGGGCTGTGCTGTAGGGCACCGCCGGAGGTGTCCAGGCAACAGAAACGTGCCTTCAGCATCCCGAACACCAGCTCGATGACATTAGGTGTGGTGGCATGTGCCTCATTGTAGCGTTGCTGCGATGGGGTTGCAGGTTGCCGGTATGGTGTGAGCAGCCAGGGGTGGAGTGGGTATCCACTGTCACCTGTGTGTAGAGGGTGGAGGTTAGTTTGGTGATCAGCAACACCCTGCCCCGGGCCATATAGGCCACTACCCATGTCACCTCTGACCATGCCCCCCCCGGCCCTATGATTGTCTGTGTGGTTTGCATACTCACCCACTAGGTGGCCAGTGGGGATATCCCCACTCTCAGATCTGTGGCACAGTGCCGCTGGTGCCAGATGAAGGCATCGTGTACTCCCTCAGGGTGCGTGGCACAGACATTGATTCTGCGCCCCCTGGCATCGCACACCACCTGGCAGTTGATGCTAGCATAGCCCTTCCTATTTATATATGTGGCCCCCTTGGGGCCAGGTGGTGTGCAGATGGCCACATGGGTGCAGTCTATTGCCCCTATCACACCAGGCATATGTGCTACCCTGTGGAACTCCTGTATGTTTGCTGTGCATTCCGCCTGTGTGCTGGGGAAATGGATGTACTCCGCAGCATGTGGCAGCAGTGCGCTGTGGAATTGGGTGAGGTGGCATGACGCAGCTGACTGGGTTATACCTGTGGTGTCCCCAGTTAGTCTCTGGAAGGTACCCATGGTGAGCAAGCACATGCAAGCTGTCACTTTCATCTCCACTGACAGAGCATGGCTCCGTCGTGTGGGTGCCTGCATCACATCACTTCACAGCTCACAGAGCCATTTCAGAATTGCCTGATTCAGGTAGTACTGGCCCACAATCTCCATATCACTATACAGCTCGAAGCTGGTGCAGGCTCAGCACTGCCTGTTGAGGGCATACAGCCGACGGGCCCTTCCACCGCAGCACCCCTGCTGCCCACCTTCTCACCCCTCTCATTACTGCCTCCATCTGGATGGTGGCTCTGGCCTTGTCTCTGGCTTCTGTTCACTCCCCTGGCAGCTGTTTCTGTGTCCCCCTGCTGTCCTGGCTGCTACTTACCTTGCACTGGGAACACCTGACTGTGCTGGCCTCACTGCCGTGTGGCAAGTACTTCCCCCTTCTGCACTGTGGCTCCCCACACCTTCCCCTGAGCCTGTGAGTTCCAGATGCCCTTTCACTGTCCTGCTCTGTGTGTATGTGTGTTGCCTGTGTGGCTGGCTATAGTTCCACAACTTGAGGCTTCCCTGTAGCATTCTTGTGCCTCTCCCTTGCTCCTTTTTATTTTGGCTCATTTCCGTTATGGCGCAACTTCAGCAGGCTCCCCTATTGCGCATGGCGCATGTTGTTGAATATCGCACTGCGCCATTTATGCATGATTCTGCCCCTTCAGTTGCACATACATTCATTATCATTGCGCTG
Organism: Neoceratodus forsteri; assembly: GCA_016271365.2. Classification (NCBI taxonomy): domain Eukaryota; kingdom Metazoa; phylum Chordata; order Ceratodontiformes; family Ceratodontidae; genus Neoceratodus; species Neoceratodus forsteri. The sequence continues at coordinate 1,444,393,800 of CM028130.1, read as the reverse complement.
TTACTCAGTGTGATTTGGGGGGGCGCAACTACCTCCCATTGAATATCGCAGAATGGTACATTTTCGGACTTGCTCTGGCGCAACCCTATTGCGCATGGCACAACTCTTTTGAATATCTGGGCCAGATTGTTTAATTTCACTGCACCTGTATTGTGGAATACTTTACCTGTCCATATAAGAGCTGCCTATGTTGGGGGCCTTCAGAGCTACTCTGATGTATCCCCTTTTTAATTTTGCTGATTGCCTGACCTAGTTAATTTATTTATGTATACACAGTATTTATTTATTACTCTAATCTGGAATTGGCTAGCACGAAATATGTCATCTGATGAGATGATGTTTATTTTGAAATCTTATTTATTTATTTTTCTCTGATCTCTTTGGTTTGTTTAGTTTATTTTGTACGGCACCCTGATCCCTAGGGAAAGGGCACCAAAGACATTAAATTGCCATGTCTGAAAGGATTGCATCAGATTTATCATTTTATTTTATTTACAGGTAACTGCAAGTATCGTAAATGTTTTTGTTACATAAAAAGTTGGCTCAGAAGTCTTACTTGTACAATCTATAAAGCAGTTTAACAATGCAGTGAAGGTATTTTGGAGTTTGTTTTCTGACAAAAATGAAATGTTATATTTTCTTTATTTTTTGTGCAAACTTAATTTTTTCCTCCCTTTATTCAGATGGGTACATTACATGGGTTGCCAGTATGGGCAGCATAGTGGTGTTTTTGGGGGTGGGTCAGCCTATCTGGGAGGTATATCTAAAAAGCTGCTGAAATCACATGGAAAAGGGGTGGGTCGACTTGTACATGAGGTCAGCTTATATATGAGTATATACGGTAACTGTATTTGTGCACAGCAGTCAAGTGACATTGCTGGGCTTCATAGCAATAAATAGGACAATACGGAGGTGAAAGTTTGCTTTGTTACATGTAAGTCTGTTTTAAAATCCAAGATAAACTGCTGCAACACAAATACTAAGTGTTTAGAATGGGCGGTGGTAGAGGGACAGCTGCACAGAGTATATAATACTGCAGTACATTCAAAAAATGAGCTCTTTGAAAAAGCAAATGCCCAACAGACTGAAACTAAGAGAAGTATCCTCCTAGTTCAAGTTGCATGACTGTCAACTTCTTTCTTCAGTTAATCTGTGAATGACTATGTTTCCGAGCACAGCAGCTTACTCTTACCTACTGTATGGTGTTAGATCAAGAGTTATACAAGTACTGACAATATTATCCTCATCTTTAAAGAAAACATTCCTGTTTCACTAATAATCTTTACCGGCACACATATTCAACTACTGTATGTACAGGAGCTGTATGCAGTGTGGTTTTAACCAGGCTTCCATTTCCTACATGTACATTTCAGAAAAATATTCTGCTATGGTTAGATTGCATTTCAACTTTCTTTCCATATCAGTCTCTTCTTCAGCTTTGCAGATTTACTGAGCCTTCTTTACTCCTAGTAATTTCCCTAATTTAAAAAACATAATGAATTACCATTTGGATGATAAATAACACCCTTAGTGTCTTGAAGCAATAGCTTTTAAACCAGTACGGATTGGGATTGTGACTATGTTGGTAGCACATCCACCCCTGGGACAGAAGGTTGCGGGGTTCCAGTCCCACACTGGAAATTGGACTCATATCATACAAACTGGTACCTGAGTGCAGTAGGAGGAGGATAACATACTGTTGGGGTGTGCTGTATTCTGGATGGGATGATACACTTCTGTTCCTTCTGCCCATTTCCGATGCTGTCCTGGTGGGTGTCCAGGTGGAAGTAAAGGGAACAAAGGCACTTCTCACAAGGGCAAGGGATTTTCTCTGGCACCCTGGTCATCACTCCCCTGCCCATTAAACCAGTCGTGAATTTTCCAAGGCTGCGCATGGGTGTTGATGTGTGAAACAGCTGCAACCATGTTTATAGTCCCTTCACTTCTAGGCTGTCATTGCTTGTAAAGCACTTTGGGATACAATGTACATGAAAAACACTAAATGCTATTTTTCTTCCTCTTAGTTACCATAGAAACATGCTATTTCTGCTATTTTTGGATTTGCTCAGTATTTTTATAGCATAACAGACTCATTGGATACAGTGACCTCTGTTGCTGGTCCAAAACAGATAATTCTCTTATACTACTGTATATATTGTAGTACAACCTTATTATTGACACACAGTCCTTTCATCAGGTGCCCACAGGAATGTACAATTTTTTGTTTACTGTGTATCCACTATTTCACAGCTGTCCCCTTCTACCCCAAGCCAGCTTCCTGCTCAGAAACTGGATCTGGGCTCTGGGAAGTCCCTTCAAATAACATTCCTATATCCTGTGCTTCACACTACTATTCCCCCCACCCACCCACAGAAGGGCCTACCAGGCACTAGGATCCATTGAGTACAGGTGACAGGGTTCTTCTGAATATCAGCATTCAGGTTTGTAAGTGTGAGGACTGAATGCTCATCCTCCCATTGCACAAAGTGGAGCATTTTCTCCCTTTACTCCCTTTCTTCTCCCCAGCATAAAGATGTGCACACATCCACTGGTGCCAGCCTGTTAAGGGGGGACAGAGCTGATGACACACAACCCCAGCACTGTCTATCCTCCCCACTGTCCACAAGAAGTGCTAAAGAACCAAGACAAGCATCTACTGCCCCCTAAAGCTGAAACAAGCTGCCTCTGCAGCACATCAACGGCTCCTCCAATTCTGGGAAAAGAGTCGGGGGGGCTGCGATGTAAAGCCTAGGGCCCCGAATCTCAAAACTCTGCCTGGTCACAAATCCGGTTTTGTGTGAGCAAATCAGCTTTTGCACTGAGTTGCTATTCACAAAAGGCTACTTTGTACTCTCAAACCAGGTTTGTACTCAGGCAAAGTTTGGAGGCAGGCTCAATGCAAATGAGGGGGCCGGACCTGAATATCAGCACAGTCCAAATCAGCAGAGCATTTGCGCCATGAAAAGGCCTTTTGTGTTGTCCTCTTGAGTGGCATAAATACCACTGACCAAGACCTTGCCTTAATCTGCACAACCCTAGTGGTTGGTGAAGGTACTGCTGCTCCCTCCCCACCTGACTCTCAGCACAATAGTCACTGGTATCCAGTGGTCACTTCATCCACCTGATCCCATGCCCGAGTAAGACAATGTAATACTCCCTGGTATCCAGTGGTCCCACCCACTGTCTGATCCCCATCCCCATAATGGTGGTCCCACCCTCCGTCCAACCTCCATCTCCTTAGTGGTACAAGCCCTTCCCAGGCAGACAACCCTTCCCTTGTGATCAGTGACCTACCACTGATGTGCAGGATCACCTGGTGCAAAGTATCACCCCCCCAACACACAGCCCCAGCCCCATTTCTAAGCAGTGATCCCCAGCCTTCCAACCCATCCCTCATTGATGTCCAGTGCCCCCTCTCCAGCAGATCGCTGGCCCCATGAGAGGAAATAAACTTGCCCTGGTATCTAGTGGAGGTTAAGGAGGCAGTATAGTGCAGAGGGTTAAGGCTCTGAGCTACAGATCTGGAGACCTGGGTTTGAATCCCACAGCCACCTAGGTGCATACTGTGTGATCCTGAGCAAGACACTTAACTTTCTTGTGCTCCCAGGTCGCATCTGGAAACAAACTTCACCTTAGTGTGCTACTCCTGGTTAAACAATGTTCCCTTCCCCTAGTGGTCCCTCCCCCCACCCACACCTATGCCCAATGTTTCAATACTGATTACCTGTTGTACAGTGGTCCCCTCCCATCCCGATCCTCTGTATGCTAACGTGAAACCATTCCCTGGTATCTAGAGGCCCCCCCATCCCGGATCTCCTGTATACTAATGTAATGCTGTTGCCTCATATCTAGCACCCCACCACCCCGCACCCCCCCATCATGACCCTTAGCCAGTGGCCGGCACAGCCCTCCATGTTCTACTATGGCCAGCTGCTAACTGAGCTGCCAATGAGCGCTTATTATTACATCATAATGTATGGGGGTGCCTGGCATTCCTTCACCCCTGACCAGTGATCATTTGTTCATTTCTTTTGATGTATTTAATATAAATCACTTCCATGATTTCAGCCAATCAGCACACAGAGCCACTGCACTGTACCTCTTATTCTGCATATACTGGTCTCTCATGCAGGAACTTATAAGAGTTGATAAAATAAAAAATTTAATAAAGCTTATTTAATTGCAAAAAAAGGAACTTAAGGGGTGGCCTGTTCCACTTCACAGCTGGAGGAAAAGGGACCTTATTTAACTTTTAAAATAAAAAAAAGACTTGAAACTTAGAAATCAATATAAGTAACTTGAGGAATTTGTAATAAGTTAATAGGGCCTCTGTTGGTGTCTCCTATGTAAGAGACTCATGAGGTTTCAGCAGCCAGAACTGCACAGCTTTGCCTCATTGTCTTCTTGCCCAAAGTTCACAGACAGAGTCTCTTATACAGCTTTAAAAGGATGCTAGGAGGGCCTCCAATGGATATAAGAGTGTCATCATGCAGGTTCTCAGGGCAAGAGAACTGGAACTGAAGGTAAGTAGTTCTGGTGCCCTACAGATTATATAAGACACCCTGAGTGTGAGGTTTAGGCAAGAGGACCACGAAACAAAGCTGAGCAGGTCTGCCTGCCCAAACCTCATAAGAGGATCTCTTATACTACAGGAGACATAAACAGAGGGCAGAGAGATGTTCAGAAATACTTCTTCACTGAAAGGGTGGTGGATGACTTGAACAGCTTGCCAGGAATGGGGGCAAAGATTGAGGGAAGCTTCAAGCATGTGTGGATAGGCAAGAGGCATATTAATAGAGGAATGGGGAGAGGGAGTGACACCTATGACTAACTAGGATCAGTGATGATGGACTACTCATGGACAAGAGGCAGACTGGATGAGCCTAAAGGCCTTTTTCTGCCAACAAAATCTACATTTTGATGTTTCAATCCATAAGAGACTCTCCTCACATCCCTACAAAATTATTGCAGTATATTCGGCAATATTTTTTTTAAATTACCTTTTCTATTTGTACATAGTAACATAGAAACATAGAATATGATGGCAGATAAGGACCAATCAGTCCACCTAGTCTACCCATTTCCCTATTTGGTTTGGCAGTCCTTACCCTTATCTGGACTGCTGTTCCCCTGCTCTGCTGCACAGCAGAGTGCCTTTATGCTTATCCCATGCACTTTTAAATCCCCGTACTGTTTTCGCTTCCACCACCTCCACTGGTAGGCTGTTCTATGGATCCACCACCCTCTCTGTGAAAAAATACTTCCTAGCATTCCCCCCTAAGCCTCCCTCCCTCCAGCCTCATGTTATGTCCCCTTGTCCTTGAGCACTTTCTTCTCTCAAATATGCTTCCCTGCTGTACCATGTTTATTCCTCCAAGGTATTTGAAATTCTCTATCATATCCCCTCTCTCCTTTCTCTCTTCCAGTGAATAGATTTTAAGTTCCCGGAGTCTTTCTTCATAAGGTTGGTGGTGCAGTGCATGTATCATTTTTGTTGCTCTTCTCTGGACTGCTTCCATTCTGTCTATGTCCTTCCTGAGATGCAGTCTCCAGAATTGGACACAGTATTCCAACTGAGGCTTCACCAGTGATCTATACAGTGGCATCACCATTTCGCTCCTCCTACTGGTTATGCCCCTTCCTATGCACCCCAGCATTCTGTTTGCTTTCCCCACTGCTTTTTCACATTGTTTGGACAACTTCAGGCCATCGGATATGCATACCCCAGGTATCTCTCCTGACCTGTAGTGCCTAGAACCTGCCCCCCACCCTGTATTCCTCTCTTGGGTTTCTGTGTCCCAGGTGCATAATCTTGCACTTCTCAGTATTGAAACCCAACTGCCAAACCCTTTACCATTCCTCTAGTTTTAGGTTATTTCTCATTTTATCTAGCCCCTCCCGTGTGTCATCTCCATTGCAGATCTTGGTGTCATCTGCAAAAAGGTATACTTTTCCTCCAGTCCCTCTGCAATGTCACTTATGAAGACACAGAATAGGACTAGACCCAGCACCAATCCCTTTGAAACCCTGCTGGTCACCTCCCCCTCTTCAGACTTTATGCCATTTACTACCACCCTCTGGGTCCTGCCTTTTCGCCAGTTTACAACCCATTTTACCACTTTAGAGCCCACACCCAGATTCCCCAATTTGTTAAACATCCTTCTATGTGGAACAGTGTCAAAGACCTTCCTGAAATCCAGGTAGGTCACATCCACTGCCCCTACCTGAGCCACCGCCTTGGTCACCCAGTCAAATAAATCGATAAGATTAGCCTGACAGGAACTTCCCTCAGTGAATCTATGCTGTCTTTGGTCTTTTGGACCGCTTCACTCCAGGAACTTCACTACCATCTCCTTAATCAGGGACTCCATCAGCTTCCCCACCACTGAGGTCAGGCTTTCAGGTCTGTAATTGCTTGCCTCCTCCCTAATGCAATGAAACAGACAGGCAGCTAAAAACAAGGAGAGAGCCAAATGCAGGGTACTCACATACAGCAAACAGCAGCACAGCTACATATCACCATAAGGCTTCCAAAAAAGCAGAATATTGCAGTCTGGCTACAGGCAAAATAATTTTATTTGCACCACAAACACCAGCACATAATTGCACACATTTTTGCAAGGCCTTGAGAAAGCGTGAGAGTTAGCGCGAAAACGTTTGGCTGCTTGGGGAGGGGCATGTTGCAACTGCGTGTTGGCATTTGTGGCTCAAATAAAATTATTTTGCCTATAGCCTGACTGCAAAATTCTGCTTTTCTGGAAGCCTTATGGTGCTATGTAGCCATGCTGCTGTTTGCTGCCTCCTCTCTACTTCCACTCTTGTGAAAGGGGACCACCTCTGCCCTCCTCCAATCCCCAGGTACCTCCCCTATCTCTAGTGATTGGTTGAAAAGGGTCATCATTGGTCCAGCTAGGACTTCCCTGAGTTCCTTCAAAACTCTAGGGTGAATCCTGTCTGGCACCATTGCCTTGTCTGTCTTTACTTTCCCTAGTTCCTCTGAGACTCTATCCATTGTAAATGGGCTGGTGTCCACCTCTCCCCCCATAAACCTTTCCTCGTGAGTCTTGGCCCCTTCCCTGCCTCTTCCTTGGTAAATACCTAGCAAAAATACTTATTCAGTATCTCAACTTTTTCAAAGTTGTCCTCCACCCACCCACCCTCTCCCTTCTTTAGCCTAACAATACCATTTCTGGTCTTCTTCCTCTCGCTAAAATAACAGAAGAAGGTCTTGTCTCCCTTTTTAATAACCTGTGCTATTCCTTCCTCCGTTCTTGCCATAGCCTCTCTCTGCTTCTCCAAATATTTCACATTTCTTCTTCTTTCTGTGTCTCTTTGTATTTCTTGAATGCCTTATTTTTTTCTCACACTTTCTTGGCTACTGATTTAGAGAACCACAGTGGCCGCTTCTTTCTTTTGCTTTTGCTAAGCAGTCTGACACATTGACTTGTCACTCCTGATATGGATCTCTTGAGCCTAACCACTGTTCTTTACCCCTCATTCCATACCATCTGCTGCCAGGATAATTCTGAGCTGTTCCCCCATCTCCATGAAATTAGCTTCCAGAAATCTAGGATCTTAATTTTTGTATGGCTTTCTTCTGCCAACATGTTGACTTTAAACCACACAGTTCTGTGGTCACTGGTACCAAGGAGATTGCCCACCTCAACATCCATGATTCTGTCCCTGTTTGTCAGCACTAAGTCCAGTACAGCCCCCTCCCTGGTGGGCTCAACCACAAGTTGCCTTAGGTTTGCCCCATACATGGCAGACATGAGGTCCCTGCTCCTTGATGTACCCACAGTCTGGGTATTCCAATTTGCATCTGGCTTGTTGAAGTCACCCATTAGTAGTACTTTCCCTTTGGCCATCATATTATATCATATCCACTAATATTAGATTTATATCCTATCCCTGCATGGGAGGGCTGTAAATTACTCCAGCACGGATGGCTGTTTTGTTCTCCGACTCCAGAGTAGCCCACAATAGTCCTTTTCTGTGCAGCACAAGTGGTGCTAGTGAGAAGCCCATTATGATGGAACAGTATGTAAGACACTGTTATGGAAAAAAGTCTGCTGCAGCAGAGGCCCTATTAACTTTATAAATTTTGGCCAGGAAGGCAAGCTGAGCCTCAACTGATTTCCAGGTGAAATCTGGGGGCAGGATTACAAAGGACACTATATAGATAAATACTGTACAACAAAATAATACACAACAAATGTGATACAACTATGCAGACAGCCCAACAACTCTGTAACAGTCTCTTGTGACTGTGAAGGCGGCACACAATTTCTTCCTCATAGTATGAATGTCCCCCAAATTTTAGCATTGCTTCACTTTGCCCTTAAATTGAGCATAAAAATCTTGCCTTTAGTCTTTCAGGAAAATTATTTGTTTCCATATTCTTTTATACACTTTGGCAGTACCAAGAGCTCCTTTGCTGCATCAACTCACCTAGCCCAAAATAGACAACAGAAAGTCAAACCCCTCAGAGTTGGGCAACAGTAAACCACTGCTAGTTAACCATTAACTGTACCCTTCAATGGATTGTTGTATTGTCCATCCCAAAATGCAAAGTCCTAAACAGAAAAGAGAATCTGATAAATGTTAAACTCAGTGAGTCAGGTGTAAAAAAAAACTAGGTTTAACCATTAGAATTAATTATTGTCCAGAACCGTATGCTCAACATAATCTGCATTTTGAGTCTTGCTATGAAAACAACTTCATAATTTACTTGTTAACTTGGTTCCTCTATCCTTGCTAATATGTTCAAGTCCCCCGTCAATGTGATCACAGAAAGTACAGTATGTGGTGTTAACAGAGCTGTGCTGAAGGTGGAATATAGCCAAACCAAAAACCTGTGTTCTGATTTACAATGGACACAGTTCAATGAACATGGTACCTGGAGAGCAAAGACCAACCAAATTTTTTCTTGGCCCACCATGCCAGCATTTTGATCACCTCACAACCTAAGCTATTTTTTTCTTGCATACTGGATGCATCTTTTTTTTCAGTTCCTTGAAAACATAACTAAGTATTCTTTTTTCTTAATTCAGATTTTTATCCCCATAGTCTTCCCCCTGATTGGAGCTACAGGCAACCTCTCAGCTTCAGTAACCACAACACAACTCCTATAGCACAAGGTGTGAGAGTACCAGCAGCTCTCATGATGCTGACTGGGGTTGAGATTTCTTACCATATTTTTCTCCGTGACACCCTCAGGGTGCCCAGTAGCAATACCTGTAACCTTCTGCAGCCCTGTAGAGGAGGTAGGAACCCCCTTTCTTGCCCAGCACAGGGGTGACTGCAGATGCTGGAATCAGGACCAGTGTTAGGCACCCACGAAACACACAGCCACGGGATCCCCATCATGTTGTGGGGCTAGCAGGTGGCCCCCTCACCATGGTAACATACCTTACAATCCTCTCCAGATTTTCTGTCAGCCTGCCTGATGTTCCAAATGATTTTTGGTAGGTTTTTTCCAGTCCACTGTCCTAAAATGCTTCCCTTTGCAGGTGGCTGCCCGGGTGCCCCCAAATCCCAATTTAATTTCCCCACCAAACCATGCAGTCCATGCCATCTCCTTTACTATTGGTCTCCATCTCGCCACGTTCCCCTATCATGTTACACAAAGGTTGCAGGTGCACTGGCTGGCTGGGATACTAGTGACAGGGGCTCTAATCTGTCTGTTCATTTTTTGCACCTCCACCCACACAGCCCTGATGTTTCAGTCCCCCTTCAGCCTCAAATCCATGCCATGTGTATAAACTGGTCCCCCTGGCACTCTTACAACACATAGCCAAGCATGAGTTCCAGAGAACTGGCGAGAATTTGCGAGTACAGTCACCAGAGACAGACAAGCCAAGAGAGAGAGATGCTGGAGCCAGCCAGCAAACCTTTCAGTTCTGACCTCACCATCACCTGCCACCACCGATAGATGACTGAAGGCTGCCACTGTAATCTGCTGCTAGCTGCCTACAGCTGTAATTCACTTTTTCAAAGCAGATCTAAGCAGCAGTAGCTATTCAGTGGACAAGAGCAGTGTTGTGCAGACAGTCAGTGCCCAGAGACAAGACCAGATCAGCTGACCACCACCATGATTAGCCAGAGTGAGACCAGTGCCTTGGCTTCACTTCCTTCTTTTTTAATTTAGGTATGTACCATTGGCATTATTTGTCCTTGACTTGAACCTAAATGTTTGCTAAAAATAAAATGTATTAGTCTCCTCTACAGCTAATTTATAGCCAACCTGCAAGTTATATTAAAATTTGGCAAGGTTTTGGGATGTTCCTGTTTTGGCATATATTTTAGAAGTAATTCTCCCTGTGTGAGTTAGTCTAACATCCTTTTTACTGCTGGCATGTGCTGCACATTTTTGCATTAACATTTAAGAAGGTTTCCACTTCAGCATGTGTATTTCAGTTTATCATGCATAGGGTACTGTTCATGTTAAATCTTATGTTACAACATATGTTCCCCTGTTAGAATTAATTTGTAATCCTGGGCTCCCTCTTGTGTGGCACTTTAATTCAACAACTGGGCTTCACTTTGTTCTGTTTCTCTTGCCCTTGTTGAATTGGGGTTTATATTTTATCCTGCCAGTAGGTAGCACAAATTTTTTTGGTATACATTTTTTTCACTGGAACGCCTTCAATATAATAGTTGCCATTAATTCCATGTAATTCCATTCTGATGTGTCTCACAAATGGATCCCAATCCATTGATAAGGTTAATGCCTGTTAACTTCTTATTTAGAGTGCTGGAGGTTTATGGACTATACAGCAACATAGGGCCTGTTTCCAGAAGGAGGATGCAGGGTGTGACACAAGCCCTGTGTCTTCCACAATGGGATCCAAAAATGCGTCAATGCTCCTGGATGCAACCCTGCACTATTCCAGAAGTACTGATGCAGTTTGCAACACTGTAGCCCCTTTACGACAGCTTGCCCCATTGTGGGGGCCGCCCCATGGATGCAACGCTAGACCATCGGGGAGATGAGCTCGCGGTTGCATCATCGGGGATCTAAGGCATCGGCTTCTGGAATCAGGTGCATGACACAAGTCTGGACTTGTGTCAGACACTGTGACTCAAGTTCTCTGTGTCGGACAAAAACTCCTCAGAATCAGGCCCATAATGTTCTACTGGTATTTGATTCTCTGGTTACTATGAGCTTTCATTTTCTTAGACTATGGATTTGAATTTTTCTGCCCAAGGTTGTTCGGCACAAGTACATTTTAAAACATATGGAAGGATTATTAGAATAACAATTTGGCCTAATAATTTTATTGGTTGCTATTAGCTGGTATAAATAATTCAAGTTGCTTTACCTACATGTTTGTCTGTTTTTAATTAATTTTGAAGTTCTTGTCATTCTATATGTACTTGAATTGCTCGACTAATATACCTGCAAGTTGCAGTTTTTATTGGGATTTTTCAGTATTTTCTTCTGAGCAGACCACCTCCGAACCTACAAATTTGAAAGTAGACATAACAAAAAAGCGAGCATCCTCTATTGCTTTGTTTCTATATGCATAAACCCTATTCTCGTCTATCAAAGATGTGTGGAAATGACATGCAGTTGAAATTGTTGTATGTATAAAACATACAGATATCCCCCACCCTATTTTAAGTAATATTGGTTCCAGAGGGTGTAACAGTGTCAGAGGGTGTCACAGTATTAGTAATTTACTTTTGTTTGCATTTGTAGAAAATGAAGCACACAGCATGACAAGTGCTGTATAGTACAATGGTTTAAGGCTCTGAGCTGCAAACCTTGAGACCTTGGTTTATATCCTACAGCCCCAACCTGCATACTGTGTGACCCTGAGCAAGTCACTCAACTTCCTTGTGCTCCCAGGTCACGCCTGGAAAAATGTTTTGGCTTAGTGTGCCTTTCCTGTTTAAATAACTTCACCATCCTGGTTAAACAATCCTTATAACACAAGAGTCTGATCACTTCTAGATCCAACTTAAAAACAACCCATGTTTTTGTTGTGGATTGTACATGTTTAGATGATCAACATGTACTGGGCAAAACATTATGAATTGGTCATGGGGTTACTTAAATACCATGGAACATCCTTAAACTCTTTTCTGCAATAAAGGGCACAAGCACAATCTTGTAATATGGGACATTTGCCTCAATGTGGACTGTGGATGATGGACAGTGTCCAACTTAAATGTGTGATTTTAGCAGGTAAGTGTGCATTAGTATTTTAATCTTGTAAAATATAGGCTATGTAGAAAGATTACTGGGGGCCAGTCTGTGGGCCCCAGTCATTGAGTTTGATGGAGGCCCCAAAGTCCTAAAAATGGCCTGGCTGGAATCAGTGTGTGTCTTTTCTCTCCGCCTAGGAGACAATGCCACTGTCATCCCCAACCCAGGGGCCACATGACTGGAGGGACCTGACCTCACTTTCAAACCCTGGTTCTCTGCATAGTAGTGTGGCACACCATCACTGGGCTAAAGGGGTGTACCAACCATTTTGTTTAAACATTGTGTATTGTGCATCAAAAATGATTTATTTATTTATTAGTCTTTGTTGACTAGGTAAGCACACTAGACAATTAAATGTCTATTTTCAGGTACAACCTGGGAGGTTCCTATAGAGTAATACAAACAAATGAGTTATAGTACATATGATAACCAGAGGAATAACTGAAGACAATGGAGTTTGGTATTTGGACAAAATCAGCAGAAAAAAATACATTCCTGATCAGAGTTATCATGACTCCCCACTTCTGGAAAAAATAAGTATGTGAGAATTTATTGTTTTACACTGGAACACCACAAAATTGAAGATTATCAACAGCACTGTACTTTTCTGCAGACATCCCCAGACTCGCTCTTCACCAACAAGTTCATCTGCAGCCTACAGACAGCTGAAGGATTCAGAGCTCTGGTTGGGTGGACCTATGGTGAGGTCTCCTATAACTACAAAGAAGATGTAGACCTGGTTAGTTTCACAACTCTTCGGCAATAGAGAATGTGCTGAAAGAGAAATTTGGTTTTATACTAGAAAATAAATTAGTGCCAGTTAATAATTCTGTATGTTACACATTTTAGGTAACATGACCAGTATAATCAAATGGCATGAAAATCAAAATGAAGGAAAATGTTTCAGATTATCATATAGCAAACTGATACTCTATTTCAGTCTCAGATCAAAGTATATCATATAAACTTTGACCAGAGTTGAGAGATATAGTGTGAAAATATTGACCCCGAGGGATGAACTATTGATTGGCAATAGTTATATAGCCCAAAGTCAAAAGTTGAGTGCAATATGAATATTGGGTGTCAATTGTTCTTCATGTGGGGTCAGTTTTTCCCCCACCATATCCCAAACAAATACCAGTCAGTATCCATTTTATCAAACATCATTTCATAAATTGACTGCTCCCCTCCACCAACATGCATAGGAGTATGAGAAGTCTCCTATTAGGCTGCCAGTGTTTGTTTAAAAAGGTAGTCAGGCTCTGCTGTTCTTAAAGGGAAGGTCCCCTCAGCCTTTTGAGATTGCCTGCAATGCATAGCAGTGGTCAGGTCTTTGTCTGTGGGCACTGCCCCAAGTGACACCTGGGCTATCAGGCAGGTTTTTAGGTAACTGCCCACTGGGGGGTAGACAGGTAGGTGTTCCATAGGGGAGGGTGGCTTAAAGCCAGAGGGGAGGAGCAGACTATATAAAAGTAATAGTACCTAAGAGACATTAATCTCTTGTTTTTCTCCCTCAGGTTAGAACCCACCCAAACCTCACCTTTGTAAAAGCAGAGGGAACTGGGGGTGGTAAGGGAACTTTATGCCACAATAGAAGGGATCACCTTAGGGGTCAAGAAGGAATTTTCCCAGTTTTTCCCACGTGGCTTTCTGATTTTCACCTTCTCCACGAGTCTGGGTAGATCATGATAGGTAGAGTCAGGTTAGACTGGTCAAGGACATATGTAAGCAGTGGCACAGTAATCTTGGGGAAGTGCTGGTACCATGGGGAGAAGATAATGCCTCCAGTACAGGAGAGCAAGAGTGTCATTGTATGGTGCACTGCAGTGTGGGGGCATGCTGAGCATCAGGGCTGTGCCTTGCTGGGCAGTTTTTTGTGACAGCCCAAGGAAATGTTTAAATTGGCTGTGCCCAACTTGGACACTAACAAGTGGCCGCTATTTTTAACTGCATCTGCATAGAAGAACTGAAGACCAGCCCCAGTGCCTTCAGCTATGTCATACTGCATAAATAAAGTTGTTTTCTCTTAACCTGAATCACTTGTCTTCCACTAGTCTATTAGAAAATAAGTGCAAGCTTCTTAGGGTGTGTACTGCCATTGAGTGGGTCCACTGATGTGGTGACACAGTGGGGAGGTAGGTAAGTACAAAATTGCAGGGGATTGTACTAAACTGTCATCAGACCCACTTTAATTTTTCTCAGTGTGGAAGCACCACACTATTTCTACTATCTAGATATGAACCTACCTCACATGTCAAGGGAGACTTATTGAGCCCAGGAGCCACAGTGACTTCTACATTAACCATGTGGCACACAAGATGACTATGATCTATGCCCATTGGGAGGACAACTGCCTCACTGAAATGCAGGCAGTTAGGTCTGCAGGAAATAGGCAGAGTGCCTATTACTGAAACTTGAGCTAACCTAAATAACTGCTAGAGCCTAAATGTTCCAGGGTACAAGCTCTTCAATATGGACAGGAAAAACAGGAGATGGGTGGCAGTGTACAAGAGAGAAGACTTGAGGGTGTCTGAAGATTCAGTTATCTACAAGAGGTGGGTGTAGAGTCCATGTAGCCAGAGGTCATAGAAGAGGGCAGGAAGAAGCACAGGGCAAGGGTTGTGTAAAGGCCACCAGATCAAATGGTTAAGTTGGATGATGCTCTGGAATGAGAGAAAACAAAAATAACAGCACTGGGAGAAATAATGTTATGAAATGGGCGGGATAAAACACGACCTCTAATTGGCTGAAAGGGATGTGATATTCATTCTTATACACAGTAAAAAGGACCAGCAGTGCCCTGTGGGCATTGATCCTGGCAAAGATGCCAATTAGAATGTTAGCAATCTGTAAAGCAGCCATCTTGATTATCACTAACTGTGGTGACTGCATTCTCAATTTGTCAACATGGCACCTTTACAGAAACCAACTTTAACATTAGCCTAACTGAAGAAGATCTATAAAACATAATGACAATAGAAAATGAGCCAACAGATGAGGTGCCCAGAGCCTCGAAACAAAGCACCTCTGCGAAATGAAATAAAGCGACCCCAGATGTCAAAAAGCCCATGAATGCCAGCGAGTAACTGTTTCTCCAGCTACAGTGACAACCAGCTTGATATTCTTGAACAAGGAAAGAGTGAGTGAAATACTGAGCGATCGACTGCATGGGTATTGAGGGTATTTAATGAATGGGCAACATGTACAAAAACTGAAATTAACTGGCACTCAATTTCAAAAGAGACCTGAACACCATGCTAAGAAATTATACACGAGGCTTGGATGACTGCAGGACTCAAGTACACTATCTGGAGCATTTGCGGTCTCCAAGCTGCACTGAACTGTCACCTGGGGTCACCAGGCATTGGACGGCCTATAAACCTCATGAAAGATCCTGAGTTCTGGACCAGCAATGCTGTGTTTACAGCTAAACTAAAACATACAGAAGAGTCCAGCAAGATAAATCCACTCACCGTGAAGCACTTACAGCTGCAGATCTGCACAAACCAAGACATTCTCCCACTTGTTCTCCCCGAACCGCACCTGGCTTAGTCAGAAAAGTCTGGCTAGACATCCAACTATATATGGCCAGGCATGACTGGGAAGGTCTGCACCAATTGAAGCCTGAGCATTTCTCCATAAAAAGGCGAAAATAGTGCTGAATTTGTCATTCTGAACTTTAAAAACATACCAAAAATCATAACAACTCCTCAAAGCAAGCAAATCAGGACACCGTGGATTTAGTATTCTCAATCGGGCAATCCCTTTGCCTGGTTGCAAGTTTTAAACTTTAGCTCAGTAAGCTGCCTCCGGATCCAAAGGTCCTCTATCTGCACCCCTACAGACATCCACAAATCCAGCTAGACTCCTTCCTGGTGTGGTTTTCCTCTGAACCAATGGGGGGTTAACTACTTGTCCACCTTCATGCCCCGCTTAAGTGAAAAAGCCGGGCTCTCGCAGGAACCACCATCTGAGAGCGACCGCAGTGCAACTCCTGTCAGACACCAGCACGGAAAGCCATGAAATCATGTCGATAACAGGGCACAAAAATGAATCTAGCCTCCAGAGTTACTGGCGTGCCAAGCCAGATGACCACAGGAAATGGTGCACTATCCTTGCACCGAAACAAGAAAACATCACACTGGAAAAAGAATCAACAGGCATGACACAATCCCCAATGCAAAATCTGAAGCAGCTGTGCACCACACTGACTCCCGATGGCAAGTTCACTGAACAAATACAACAACACCAGCCCCAAAGTCCACAATTTGCAGGAGTGGCAATGCAAAACTGCAGCATGACTTTTAATGGCATAGTTTATTTTGACAAATAAAGTCATACAGTTCATACTTCATACATTAAATATGAAACACTGTTAGCAACAGAAATAAATTCTATATTTACAAATAATACTAGTTTATTGAAGTTACAATTAATGTTTTTTGCAGTTGCCAAAATGATATCTTTTCATTTTAAAAGAAAAAAAAAATAAAGTTACAAAAGTTGCCAAATACCCATACATATGGGACTACTTTAACTGGCATAATGTTACTGCCTTTAATAAACTGCTAAATCTTTAATGTTAAAGTTGTAATGTCATTATTGATTTCTCTCATTTTATTGACCATTTATAAGCATAATAAACCACTCCAGGTGTGCGTTAAACAGTTTAACACGGCTAAAGGCTTCAAGCACTCTGCTGATGGCCTCGTGCCTCACTACACCTCCTAGCCATGTGTTAAACTGTCTAATGCACACCCTGTCATGGCTTATTGCTTACTTAATAGGTGACTCTAACCTTCCAGATATAAACAGGGGAAGGCAGTGGCTAGGATTCAGAAAGAGCAAAGATTTGTGAATGTCAGTCAGGACTACTTCTTCACACAGTAGGTGAGTGAAGATACAAGGTGGGAGGCAGTACTAAACTTGATGATGTCCAATCACAGTATTATTAGAGACGTCAAAGTAGAGGCCCAAAATACCCACAGTGACTTTTGCATGGTGAAATTCAACTTGTAATTGGGGTCACATCAAGTGACCATTGGCACGTGACTTCTTGACTTCAGGAAAGCAGATTTCAGGAGAATGGGGGTGAAAATGCAGAGAATCTCAAGGACATCCATAAGATCAAGTGGGTGGAGGGAAAGTGGTCAGCATTAAAACAGGCTATTAAAAAGGCCACACAAGACTGCATCAGGACTTTAAAATTAAAGTTCACAAAATACAGGAAACCCATTTGGTTAGACAGGTGGGTAAAGTAGGTTATTAGGGACAAAAGGGTACATTGGGGGCTATAAGAGGGAGCAGAGTGAGACAAACTGAGAAATGTAATGAGAATCTGAGTATAAGTTCATTAGTGAGTCAAAGGCAGAACTGAGGTTAGTGGTTCAAGGAGACTGACAATCTTTTCTTTAGATACATAGGTAAAGGAGACAAGATGGGGTAACATAGAAAGCATATGTAAGGACAGGGTAAGTACAGAGGACAATGTGGAGAAGGCAGGTACAGTAAACCGAATGAATACTTTAGTTTGGTGTTCACAATAGAGGAGGCAGGCCCACTCCTTAACAGCAGGAGAAATTTCAAGGGGAATATAGGGGGCTGGTCTGAAATGGGGTAGATAACAAGGGAACAGTTATTAAAAGAACTGGAGACACAGAACACCAATAAAACACCAGGGCAAGATGGGATGCACTCTATGGTACTGAAGGAAAACTAGGCAACAGCTACTGGAGCCATAGGAAGTTCTCTATGGAGAGAGTATGTAGTGCCTGAGGGACTGGAAGGTAAATACAACTCCCACACACAAAGAGTGATACAAATCAGGCAAAATACAGATGAGTGAGCCTGACATCAGCAGTGAAAGAACTCGGAAACAATTATTAAACGAGGGATAGTCACATTCTTGAGAGAAAGGGCACCAGCAAAATGGGATTTAGCATGAATTCATTAAAGGCCAATCATGCCAAACTAACATTACTGACTTTTTTAAATGTAGTCACATAAATGGCAGACTGGGGATCAGCCGTAAACATACAACACATGGATTTTAGCAAAGCCTTTGATGCACATAGGAGATTGATTAAAAAGGTGAGCGATCTAGGGATAGTGAAGATTGCAGTGTAGTTACAGTGTAACTATTCTGTAACTGTATTGAACTACAATGTAGTTACATGCAACAAACATGTTACTACACAGTAATTACCCTGTTGAGTTTAATTAATGCTTAGTTACATTGAAACTGACACTTAAATTACAACCAAGAAATGCAGAAAAACTAGGAAATGGTGCTCCACCTCTGTAGTCTGTGCCCAGCAAATAACAGAGCAAAAAGCAGCATACAAAAGCAGCACCAGACTTCCAGCAATAGAAAAATGCTTTACTCCTTAAAGTGCGAGTGCAAAACAGTGCAATGCATACCTTGTGGTGACATAGACACAGCACAAATTGATACTTCCAGTTTCACTGCTCTACAGCAATATCAGGAATCAAAAGTCTATTTAGGCAAACAGATACATGTAATATAAAATGCAGATGACAAAAAAACACTTCTCATTTAGTTTAAAACACATGTAAAATGCAAAAAGTGTGCTGAGGTAATGACATAATTAGTACAAGATATTTTGTCTCTGTCTGATACAGACACTAGAGCCAATATGGATTATATGGAAAGCAGTTAGCTGTCTGCAGGTGCATATCTTGGCTCCGTTTTTCAAATTTATTTACTAACACTATCAGTGTTCACTTTATTTACAGACCCATGAACTCTGATTAGACATCAGATACTCTACTGCATTGTATACTTCATGAAATAGCGATTTGAAAAAGTTAAACTTCATACACCAGATGTGTGCAAGACGTGTGTTTGTGGTGGAGATATGCTTCCAGCCAGTGACTGAAGCAGTGCACAGCACTTGGTCTGAGAATAATTAGAAAGATAGCTAACAAAATTATACATATATATATATATATATATATATATATATTGCATTGTACTGACTTCATTTGCTGGGGTCCAGTCCCCAAATCAGGCTTACTTTGGTCCATCGCAACTGGCATTGTTGGTACCCTCTGCTGCCTCTTGTTTTGCACTGTCCTTATAGCCACCAGCCAGAGATCATGTAGGTTCTGTGGTGTTACAGTAGGTAAGAAAAATGGGCAGACTAGGTGGGCCAAGTGATCCTTATCGGCCATCAAAGTTTCTATGTTTTATGTTTCTTAGTGTGTCCCCAGAGGCAAACTGGTCACTGATTACCGGAAATTAAATGGCATGGCTGACAGTGTCCCTTTAAATAATTCAATTACAGAAAGAAAATGGCAAATCTGCCCTTGTAAGCTACCAGCTGCCAGATTCAGAACACAGCACAGTGAGCTGACACACACAACAGCTGCTCACTTCCCATCCCCCCACACTAACAGATTTTTATTTATTTATTTATTGAGTAGTAGGATTCTATAAACCTTTGAGCGGTTCTATGTCATAATGGCAACCACAGCGATTACTATTACTCTGAAGTCACATCACTGAAAATCAGTTTCAGCAATACCACTCCCCAGCACACAGCAAAACATCACCCGTGACTTACAATTTTAATGTTTTATGTGGAGGGCTGTGCCCCACACCCTCCTACTTAAGGATTCTCAACTCCAGGGGGGTGCACGTCGGGGGTGCAAAACATGGGAAAAAAATTGGGGCCGGGCTCAAGAAAAACATACCTGTGCCCAGACCCAAACTCAACACCCTGTCCAACCAAGCCATGAACCCACCCACCACAGCACTGGGCCAGCTCAGCAGCCCACCATGGCACCACTCCTCAAAAACCATTCCATCCATTGCTGAGCATGCTCACTCCCACCCCCCACTGCACATGTACATGTAGCAACATCCTGTCACTATATGCATGAACCCACCCCCATCCAATCACCCTACCTCATCGGTAGCCCCCATGACATGTGATGTGATTGAGTCACCATTTTTGGTTTAGCTCAATAGTGGTCACACATTTCACAGGCTACCCCTTTGAACCAAAGGTTCATTTACAAAGGTTCCACATCAAAAGACAAAAGAGAACAAACAACAGAACAATAGTCAATGCAAGATAGGTAAACATTATAGCTCAGTAAGTTTAACAGGCTAGCACACTCTAGTTACTACAACATTAGACAGACACAAATAAAACCAGGACAGTAAGAGTGGGAAGATGTGAGGGAAAAATTCCAAGAGTAGAGCTACACGCACAGAGCATAAGAAAATAGGGACAGCAAATAGTGTACAGAGGATGAAGCAGTCCTAGATGAGACATTGTCATAGAAGTTCTAGCAGTGGTAGAAGTGTTAGGTAGGACTGGGAGAGGGTGCAGGAGGCAGAGGTAGGAATTGATGCTAGAAAGAGGGATGGCAGTGAGAATGGGGAAGAACAAGTGGGAGAAGGTAAAAAAAACAGGGGTAGGGTATAAGGAGCAGGGTCATGGGGAGGAGGTGGTGGAGGAGAGGAGGGTAGGCTAGGGAGGGGAGTAAGTGTAATCTTAGAGGGTAGAACTGGGATGGACATAGGGTACGAGATACAGCAGTATATTATGTACTGCAAGATGAAAAAAATTCTCAGCACTGTAAAGAAGTAAGAAGTCACAGAAATAGGATCTTTTTTAGCCAACCAACAAGCAAAATCTGGCTTAGCCTGCAACTGCAGACAGCACCCCCCACCCTAGCCTGAAGAATTA
Organism: Neoceratodus forsteri; assembly: GCA_016271365.2. Classification (NCBI taxonomy): domain Eukaryota; kingdom Metazoa; phylum Chordata; order Ceratodontiformes; family Ceratodontidae; genus Neoceratodus; species Neoceratodus forsteri. The sequence continues at coordinate 1,444,372,866 of CM028130.1, read as the reverse complement.
AGATCACAACATGATTTGTTCTGATATAGATAGATAGACAGATAGATAGATAGATAGATAGATAGATAGATAGATAGATAGACAGACAGAGAGATAGATAGATAGATAGACAGACAGATAGATAGATATTGTATGCAAAAAAATGTGTTAATGCATTATTTAGAGTTAAACCACAAAAAGTCAAGAAATGAAAAATCTTTAGGGTTGCCCCTCCCCCCAGACCAGCCAATCATCCCAAGATTGACAGATGACAGCGTGTGTCATTGGGGTTCTGAGGCCTAATTGTCACACGATTCCATGTGTAATGATATTAACATGAGACAGTGAAAAGAATGGGGTGACATTTAGGCTCACAGCCTAATGGCACCCCATCATCTGTCAATCTTGGAGATGATTGGCGGGTCCGGGGAGAGGGCCAACCCTAAAGATTTTTGTGGTTTAACCCAAATTATACATTAATGCAGTTTTTTGCATAGAATTTCCTCACTTTTTGAGAAAGAACAGAAAACTAAGAACTTACTGAACTTGGTGGGAGCACAGACCCTCTGGGACATGAGCTCCCACCAACTTGTAAATGTGTCTACCATCAACACCTCCAAATTTCAGTGTGAAAGACCAAACTGTGTCCGTGATATAACATGTTAAAGTTTGAGATTTTCATTCATTGAGTTGCAGAATTCCACACCTGTTGACATTTACAGACACAATGACTGAAAAGTACATCCATGACACTAAGGCTAGGTACCCTATCAAATTCAAGACACTACCACAATGCAAAACACTGTCTGCAAAATGTAAATTGCATCACACAATATCTCTGAAAAAAATATTTTCTCTGACACATAAACACCGTAATTCACATGCACTGGACATACCAGCAAAACACTCCAAATTTCAAGTAAACAAACCAAACCATTTCTGAAATATTTAAACTTAAGGATTGTGAAAATTGGCCTATCTATTCCATTATAAAATCTGGCCATCTTGTCCCTCCCTCGCGATCAAAGATGGCGACCAAAGAATCTCACAATCAAAGAATTTGCAGGCTCATGATCAAAGATAAAAAATAGGTGAAACTAGACTTTGAGGCAGAATTACATGAAACCATCACCATGCCTCAATAGAACAAATCCAGGAGCAAAACCCACCCTCATTTGTGTTCCTAGGCCACCCTGGGCTGAGAAATTAGAATTTTCAAAGGGCCATCTTGTCTCTCTCACAGTGCAAGATCGCGATCAAAGAATTTGCAGGCTCACGATCAAAGAATAAAAATGGTGAAACTCAACTTTTAAGCAGAATTACATGAAACTATCACCATGCCTCAATAGAACAAAGCCCCCTGAGCAAAACCCACCCTCATTGGTGTTCCTTGGCCACCTCTGAGCTGAGAAAATTGTATTTTTACCTCACAATGCAAGATTACAATCAAAGAATCTCGCAATCAAAGAATTTGCAGGCTCGTGATCAAAGATCATTAGTGAGTCACGATCAAAGAATTAAAAAACTTATAACTCTATTTTTTGACCATTTTTGGTAAAACCTAAGGCATGGGCCATAGATCAAAGCCCCCTGAGTAAAATCCATGCAGGTTTTCATTCAGGAGTGAACCCTGAGCCAGGATATTAGATTTTTTCAGATGGAATTTAAAAAACAAGATGGCGGACCTCGCGATCAAAGAATTCTCAGGGACAAAGATTATTTTTTTTCAATTAGAGTTTCTCACCTGCAGCAACAGTCCTACCCATATCCAGCCACTGCTCCTCCACTGCTGACCCCAGGCTGTCATGCCCAGCTGGCATAGGCAGCTTCACTAATGAGAGGGTTCCCCTAAGTCCCCATGCCCAGAGATGATCCACTGCAGCACATGCCTTCAGGAATCATCGGACATTGAAGCTGCAGCCATCAAGCTGCTGTGGAATTGTGCTGCCTTTTTCCTTGTTCTTCCCCAATGGGAGCACAGATGTGCAATGACATCCACGCACTTGCATGCAGACATCTGTTGTGCTCCCCCCAGCTCTGCACCTGCACATCTGCAGTACCTCCAGGTGTCCCCAAGGACCACTAGAGTGTGGTGTGCATCCACCCATTCCCCAGAACTAGGAGAGTTGTCATTGGATGCTCAATTCAAGTCCTCCCCTGTGACCCCTGATGACCCGGGCTCGTTTCCGAACCCAGGTCACCAGCATGGAAAGAGGTGTGGCATCCAGCACCTCAACCCTCAGTGCCACTGGGCCAACGAAGACAAAGATTCTTTTACTGCGAGGCTGAAAATTCTTTGACTGCCAGGCGGGACGAGATGGCCCCAACCCCACTCTTTGTTCACAAAACAACCATATAAATTTCCCATTGACTTATAATGGGAGCTTAAAAGTGCCATAACTTTTGAATGCCTTAGTATTTTTTCGCCAAATGAAAAGAGGCATGTTCGGCCACTGATGCTGTTTCAGATGAGCCATCACACAGACCAGCATGCCACATGACTGCCACGTAGTGACACAGGCAAAATCCCCAAAACTGCCTCCAAAACTGGTGAAAAGTGCATTTTTCAGTGTTTTGGTTTGCAAAGACCATCAGTCTGACCAAAACTAAATTGGCAAATCAAGAGATCTACCATGCCCCACCATGCATACCAAATTTCAGGCAAATCCGTTGCACAGGTCCAAAGTTATTAAAGTGCAAAATTTCAAGTTTAACATAGAAGTGCCTTCATAACCTTAAATATAGTTTGTTTATTTAAGGTAAAAAAAAAAAACATTGAGTATAAACTCATTCACAATGGTGACCTTTACAAAAAGAAAATACATCCATATATAACATATAATACACTAAAATAAATACAATCAAGTACAATCGCATGACCGGCGCCACTATAATACATATATATATATATATATATATATAACCAAAAACTCAGTCTTAAGCACTGAGAGCAATGATTACCCAAAGGGCTTTGGCGGGAAGCCAAGTTTCAAAGAAATACAAAATCACACATGCCCCCATAATGCAAAGCATCATGTGCTGCATATGCAAGTCACCACAGAATATTATGCTGGTTCAACTTTAAGCAGAAATGCATGGTGCCGAACGACCTCTCACACAGTTTGCAAAGGGTGCCAACAGAAGACACAGACACATGTTTCATCCTACCAGGACTCATCAGAGTGCCTTGCCTGTTTGACTCCCCAGTAGAATGAACCAGCTACCCTAAAATGGTCTATCTGGGTTATGTTGTGGTGAACCCAATTAAAACAAAAAAGCAAGTTAAAAGACAAAGAACCTCAGTGCGCAAGAACTGAGGCAATGGTTACCCCAAAGGGCATTGGCTGGAAAGCCAAGTTTCAAAGAAATACAAAATCAGACATGCCCCCATAATGCAAAGCATCCTGGGATGCATATGCAATTCATCACAGAATATTACGCTAGTTCGACTTTAAGCAGAAATGCATGATGCTGAAAGGCCTCTCACACAGTTTGCAAAGGGTGGCAACAGAAGACACACACGTATGTTTCGTCCTACCAGGACTCATCAGTGTGCCTCATCTGTTTGACACTCCAGTAGAATGAACCAGCTACTGTAAGATGGTCTATCTGGGTTATGTTGTGGTGAACCCAATTAAAACAAAAAACAAGTTAAAAGACAAAGAACCTCTGCACAAGCACTGAAGCAATGGTTACCCCAAAGGACATTGGCCGGGAAGCCAAGTTTCAAAGAAACACAAAATCACACATGCCCCCATAATGCAAAGCACCATGGGCTGCATATGCAAGTCACCACAGAATATTATGCTGGTTCAACTTTAAGCATAACTGCATGGTGCCAAAATGCCTCTCACACAGTTTGCAAAGGGTGCCAACAGAATATATATATATATTCTATGTAAAAAACTTAATTAATGCATCAGTTAGAGTTGTACTACAGTGACAAAAGTGAGGAAATTCGACATTAAGGTAGCCAACCCTTGCACCCCACCCCACCCTGCCCCAACCAACAGGCATCGGGGCGTGTGTTGGTGTTATCGGCCCTAAGACTTACCCCATCCCATGTGTAAACAAGCTGAGGTAGTGCAGTGGAGAAGAATGAGGTGAGAGTTAGAGCCAATGACCCCAACGCACACCCAGATACCTGTTGGTGGGGGTGGGGTGCAAGGTGTGGCAACCCTAATGTCAAATTTCCTCACTTTTGTTACTGTAGAAGAACCCTAACTGATGCATTAACAAAGATTTTGCATAGAATTTCCATATTTTTTAAGAAAGAATAGAAATGTAGAAAGTTGCACAAGTCGGTGGGGCCCTGCGCTCCCACCAACTTGTAAATGTCGGGCCACATGACACATCTAATGACTAAAAGTACATTGACAACAGCACAGGCAGCCACCAAACAAATGTTAATCTAGAGGAACAATAGAAAAGCTGTCTGCAAAATGTAAATTAAGCCACATAATGTCTCTAAAAATATATTGTCCGACATGTAAACACATAATTCACATCTACAGGACATACCATCAACACTCTCAAATTTCAAGTGAAAAGATCAAGCCATGTCCGAAATATAACATGTCAAAGTTTGAAATTTTCATTCGTCAGAGTGGCAGTTCCACACCTGTTGACATTTATCACACACAACAACTGAAAACTATGTCCATGACACTAAGGTTAGGTATCCTATAAATTTCAAGCCACCACCATAAGCAAAACTGCTGTCTGCAGAAAGTAAACTGCTACGCCATATCTCCACCAGTAAAATTTTCTGACATGTAAGCACTGTAATATGCTTCCACACAACATGCCGTAACACCTCCAGATTTAAAAGTAAAAAGACCAACCGTTTCAGAGATATTCAATGTTAAAGATTGGTAAAATGTCCCTATCTATTCCATTCTGAAAAATCAGCATCTTGTCCCTCCTTCATGATCCAAGATGGTGATCAAAGAATCTCACGGTCAAAGAACCTGCAGACTCGGGATCAAAGAATTTGCAGACTCATGAACAAAGAATAAAAAATGCTATAAATAAAAAAAATTGAGTAATTGAGATAAACCACCACAATGGTTCAACAGTACAAAGCCCTCTGAGCAAAACCCACCATCATTTGGCTTCCTAGGGTACCCCTGGGCTGAGAAAATAGATTTTTTTAATCTGGCCATCTTGTCCCTCCTCACGATGCACGATCGCGATCAAAGAATCTAATGATCAAAGAATTTGCAGGCTTCGCAATCAAAGAATTTGCAGCCTCACGATCAAAGAATAAAAAGTGCTGTAATTTAAAAATACAAAGAATTGTGGTAAACTGCCGCCATGGTTCATCAGAACAGAAGCCCACTGAAGTAAACCCATCCTCATTTGTCTTCCTAGGTCATCCCTGGGCTGAGAAATCATAATTTTAAATCCGGTCATCTAGTCCCTCACTCACGATCACAATCAAAGAATCTCATGATCAAAGAATTTGCAGGCTCACAATCAAAAAATTGCATGCTCAAAACCAAAGACTGTAAAATGAAGAAACATGACTTTTTCACCAATTTGAACCAAACCAATGGCATGCCTTGATAGAATGAAGCTCCCTGATCAAAACCCACCCTCATTTGTGTCCCTAGCCCACTCCTGAGCCAAGATATTTGTGTATTTAGGTTGCAATGCAGGATCGCAATCAAAGAATCTCACAATCAAAGAATTTGTAGGCTCATGATCAAAGATCATTAGCGAGCTGCGATCAAAGATTTTAAAAGCTTATAACTCTATTTTTTGACTGATTTGGATGAAACTAAAGGCATAGCTCAATAGATCGGAGATGCCTGAGTAAAACCCATCCAAGTTTTACTTCAGGAGTGACCCCTGAGCTGAGATATGTGTGTTTTTCCAATTGGAAAACTAAAAACAAGATGGCGGACTTCATGATCAAAGAATTTTAAATATTCTTGGGAACAAAGATTCATGAACCACGAGGCTGAAAATTATTTGATTACCAGGTGGGACCAGATGGCCAGAACCCCATTCTTTGTTTGCAAAACATACATATAAATTGGGGTGTAGTAGCTGGCACCAGAGATTAGGTACCCCAGTGTCATAAAATTAGCAAAAAAGGATAGGAGAGATTGGGGGATGGTTTTCTTATGTTTGGCAGCACTGGGGGTGTGTTCTCTGGTGTTGCACAGTGCAAATCGTTGGGGCGGGGAGTACTAGCTGGCAGAGGGGATTGGGCACCCTTGTGTTGGAAAATTAAAAAGGAAGGTATGGGAGGGATTGACGGATGATTTTATTTCAGGTTACATTTGGGGGGGGACCACAGCAGACTGATCATGATGGATCAGCTCTGCTTGATGGGCAGTATTATGCAGATCAGTGAAAAGAACCACCCCATGATTGGCGACTCTTTCCTTTAAACTACATGAATTTTCACCAGCAAAACCAGAACAGTGTTGGCTCAATCTGGCTGATAACTGGTGTGGCACTGATGAGCCCTTGGAGACTGCTGTGCATTAGACTGACAGTAACACACCTCTTAAATCCCACTATCATATCAGAATGTTCTCTTTGCACAAGGGTGAGCAGAAAAAATTACATTGAAGTCCACACCACTTAAGAAACCCTGCTGGGCTGCTGTGAATATCCCAAATAGGTCATTTATGACACATTGATTGAGAGCCCCCATCCCCATCCCCATCCACACAGCTACAAGTTACAAGCAATTGAAGAAAATATTTTAGACTACTAGTGACAAGCTGTCTGGTCATCACAATTTCTATAAATGAACTGGAGTTGGTGATCTCAATTTTGTTAATCAAATTTGCAGATAACACAAACCTAATGAGAGTAGTAGATTGCAGGAAGAAAAAGTCAGTCTACAGAAGGCTTAAATGTACTCAGTAATGGGCCAATGAGGGCAGATGAAATTCAATACAAATAATTTTAAGATGCTTCAATCAGCTCCAAAGAAGTTATGGTGCAGGTACAACAGTATTTAAGCAAAAAAAAAAAAACAACTAGCAACAATGAACTATGAAAAAGATCTGAGGTTTATCACTGATGGGAAGTTAAAACTATCACAACAGAGAGCAATAGGAGAAGGGAAGACGAAATATTAGGTTGCATTAAAAGGGCATAACATGCCATGAAACTGAACTGATTCTGCCCTTAATAGGCATTAATAAAAGCAAAAAGGGCCTTATTTTGCTTAGCATAGATACATAGATACATAGATACACAGACAGTGTTGACAGATAAGGGCCTATGGCCCACCCTGTCTGCCCATTTGAGCTTGTAAGTTCAGTTTGTTTTCCTAGAAGTCTGTTGCCCTTACCCTGACCTCTAGAATTCCTTTATGTCTATCCCATGCATTCTTAAATCCATGATTGTTTCAGTCCCCACCACTTCCTCTGGCAGGGTGTTCCACTTGTCCACCACCCGTTCTGTGAAGAAATTCTTTCTCATGTTTCCTCTGAATCGTCCTCCTCCAACTTCATCCCATGCCCTCTAGTCCTGGAACATCTTTTTGCTTAAAATAGTGTTTTCCTGCACCCTATTCCTCCCTGTAAGATACTTGTTTGTCTCTATCATATCCTCTCTCCCTCCTCTCCTCCAGGGAGTACATGTTCAGTTCCTTCAACCTGTCTTCATAGGACTTGTGATGCAATCCATGCACCATCTTTGTTGCCCTCCTCTGAACCTTCTCTACCCTGTCTATGTCCTTACGTAGGTATGGTCTCCAGAACTGTACACTGTACTCCAGGTGGGGCCTCACTAGTGTCTTGTATAGTGGAATTATGACCTCCCTTTTCCTGCTGGTGATGCCCCTGCCTATAGATCCCAGCATCCTATTTGCTTTACCTGCTGCCTTGTCACACTGTTTCCCTACCTTGAGGTCATCAGAGATGACAACCCCAAGATCCTTTCCTGCTTGGTGCATGCTGTATCCTCACCCCCCAACTGATATATTGTGCCAGGGTTTTTGTGCCCCTATATGCATTATCTTGCACTTCTTTGCATTGAATTTCAACTGCCAAACCCCTGACCATTCTTCAAGATTCTGCAGGTCGCTTCTCATTCTGTCTACACCCTCTGGTGTGTCTACTCTGTTACATCGCTTTGTGTCATCAGCGAACAGTGAAATTCTGCCCTCTCGATCCTGTGCAATGTCACTGATGAAGATGTTGAATAGGACCGTCCCAGCACTGATCCCTGTGGTACCCCACTGGTCACTCTTCCCTCTGTGGAGTGACAGCCATACTACCACCACCTCGGTGTCCTGACATCCAGCCAGTTACCTACCCACCTCACTACTGTCCTGCCCACACCCATATTCCCCAGTTTGTGTAATAGTCTTCTATGTGGCACAGTGCCAAAGGCCTTGCTGAAGTCCAGATAGGCCATGTCCACTGCCCTCCTGATCCGCCTCCCTAGTCACCCAGTCAAAAATTCAATGAGATTGGTCTGACATGACCTCCCTGGTGAAACCATGTTGCCTTGGGTCCTGTAGTCCATTGACAACCAGATGTTCCACCAATCTCTCTTCAGTAGTGCTTCCATGATCTTCCCCACTACCGAGGTGAGGCTGACTGGTCTGTAGTTCCCTGCTTCCTCTTTGTTCCCACTTTTGTATAAGGGGACTACATCTGCTGTCCTCCAGTCTTTGGGTACCTCCCCTGTTTCCAGTGATTGGCTAAACAGGATAGCCAGAGGTTCAGCCACCACCTCTCTTAGTTCATTAAGGACCCTGGGGTGCACTCCGTCTGGCCCCATTGCTTTATCAACTCTTATTACTTCCAGTTCCTTCAGGACCCTTTCTCGTGTAAAGGGACTTGTGTCCATTTCTGCACCATTCTCACCCTTGTACTCCTTCAGAACCATTACCCCCTCTTCCTCAGTAAAGACTGAGCAGAAATACCTGTTCAATATGTCAGCTTTACTGTTGTCATCCTCCACGCGGCCCCCATCCTCCCCTTCAGTCTCACTATCCCTCCCTTTGTCTTTCTTTTTTCCCTTATGTACCTGTAAAAGGTTTTGTCCCCTCTACCCACTGATTTTGCAATGTGTTCTTCTGTCTGAGCTTTGGCTTCCCTTACTGACCTCCCTGCCTCCCTTTGCTTCTCCTGGTACTTCTCCCTATCCCCTTCTGCCTGTGTCTTTTTGTATTGCCTGAATGCAATCTTTTTGGATTTCACTTTCTTTGCTACCTCTTTGGAAAACCATAATGGTCTCCTCTTCCTTTTCCTCTTGCTAACCTGCTTAATGCATAATTCTGTTGTTCTTGTAATCCCCATTTTAAATACTACCCACTGTTCCTCAACCCCTGATTCCTGTCCCATTCCCCTTAATGCCTCTTTCAAGTATCTTACCATTTTCCCAAAGTCTGCCCCCCTAAAATCCAGGATAAGTGTTTTTGTGTGGTTTGGTTCTGCTCTTTCTGTGATTTCAAACCACAATGACTGGTGGTCACTGTTACCCAAGTGCTCCCCCACTGTTACACCCATCACACTGTCCCTGTTTGTGAGCACAAGGTCCAGTATTGCCTTCTGCCGAGTTGGTTCCATGACCAGTTGCTTGAGGAAGGCACCCTGAAGGCAGTCCAGGATAAATCTGCTCCTAGTTGATGCTGCTGCTGGGATGCTCTAGTCCACGTCTGGAATATTGAAGTCTCCAACCAGTACTACCTCACCCTTGTGAGGGTTGAGCTGGTCGCCGCCCATTCTGGGAATCTGTTTTGGATGGGTGGGTTGTCACTGTGGGGAGGGACTACTAGACTACCAGGAAAATGAGTTTGTTTTTTACACTGGGTCTGGAGCGGTGCTTGGGGGCCACTAGACTACCAGGGAAATAAGCTACTGTATTTTGCAACCGTGGTCGGGAGCGGTGCTTGGGGGGGGGACACTAGACTACTAGGGAAAATGAGTTTTTCTATTTGTACACTGAGGTCAGGAGCGGTGCTTGGGGGGGGCACTGGACTACCAGGGAGTGGTAACAACACAGTTGGAAACAGGGACCATGACGGCTGTGAAGGGCTGCCTGGCCCAGCCTGTCCGCCCAGGTCCCTATATGTTGGATAGCTGCGCTGCACAGCCCCAGTGACCCTACAGCTGACAACCTACCCCCATCCCCAGCAGGTTTGCCTTATGCCTGCCCCATGCATACATGTGTTCCACCCATACCTGCTGTGGGCTGCCTCTGTTGTTGTGGAGTGGGGGCATCATCCAGGGCATGTGTGGCCACTGGTAGTGTGTGCGTATATATATATATATATATATATATATATATATATGCATGTGTCTTTGTATCGATCTATAGCTACAGATCGCTACGGATCTATATATCTCATTATGTACTGCTTGCAGTGCTACATAGCTACGTTGTATGCACTGCTCATACCTGCCAGCGCACAGTTTCTGCTGCTGTCAGCTTGTACATCCATTCCGACCAACAGGGGATGCTGTGGGCATGCCTTGGCCTGCAGCATCCAGCCTGTACTTCCATTCCGACCAAAAGGGGGAGCTTTTCGCTCCATGCAGTAGCACCGGGCAAACTGCATGGTAATGTATGCTACACAGCACTTAATGAGATGCAAATGTACTTATTTGCTCACGGATTACCTAAGTAGGCTCATTTGCATGGGAGCTTTGAATATAGCTCCCGTTTGCCCTGGGCTAACCAGTAACTGGGCTAATGTGTTCGCACTGTGCAATCAGGTTAGCCCCGGGCAAACAACCTCACTTCAGCATAGCACAGTTCTGCAGTGTGTAGCTTACATTATTGTTTGCAGTCATACCTCTCAACTGTGCCTGATTTACAGGGACGTCCCCGAATTTACCTCAAACGTTTACTCTGTCCCTCCTACAACCATACCTCTCAACCTTTTGTCCCCCAAATGTGGAACATTGCCTCTCAAAATGTGGAACAATTGAACAAAATGTGGAACACTTAATCAAATCTTTGCCTGAGAGGATCAGAACACTGTTAAAATGTTGCATTTATGTTCAGAAAGTCTGTTATTAATTGAATAATATATTTTTTGAATCATTTTCTATAGATTTTTGCTTTAAAATGTTAATACTGAATGTGGAGCAAGTCCTCACAATGTGAAACAGGGAGCTTTTGTGAAGTAAAATGAGGAAGGTTCCTCATAATGAGGTACAGTTGAGAGGTATGCCTAAAACTTGTGTTTCCATGACCAAACAGTGGGGCTTGTAAGCATAACATAATGTCAGACATTACTGTTACAGATGTGTTCTTCCTTAGAAAATGCATTTTATACTACACCACTTATTCTACCAGCTTCCTGAGTAGATACCTCCAATTTATAAGGCGTGTCCCTGATTTTAAACCTTTGTCCCTGATTGTTTTAAGCCTTGTCCCTGAGTTATGAGGCAGGAGGTTGAGAGGTGTGTTTGCAGTAGCTGTGTGACATCTCTGTGCAATCACACACAATGTTCTCCACCTGCAACACTGGCTTGCTACAGAGCCTAATAAGCTGCAGCTGCAGTTTGCACTTCCCTGTTGCTATATTCAGTGCTGTCTTAATCCTGGGCAATGTTTGCCAGCACTCCTGAGCCTGTTGCCCGGCTTCCTTAAGCTTGCAATATTCAGCTGGTTTTGCACTCGGCTGTTCGCTTTTTGAATATAGCTATATGTTTTTGCTCTGGGCACAGTTTGTCCAGCCGGTAGTGGTAATTTAGCCCCGGGGCAAAGTTTTGAATATCTGCCCCTAGCTGTTTTCTTACAGAAAACTCAATCAGATTTCAAGTATTTGCAAAACTATAAATGCAGGTACCAGTATTCTATTAGGCAGAACTAACATTTAGTGCTGATTTTGCTCTGTGACATGATTTTCATTTTTTTACAAATGAAGTGTATGGTATGAAGCTGCAACCTAGAAACTGCAAAATACTTTAAAGTCACTTTTTCGCCTGTGTGTGTGGTATAGCATGAAAACAACAGGATGGATGACAGGGACTATTTCAGCTACACATTTGATCCCATTTTACAATGGTTCATTGCACTACACATTTAGTGTATCCCACTTTTTCAAATAATAAAACAAATATTCACCAACCTAAATAACTTGCACATACATAATTTTATAATTTATTAAAAAGATACTTCACATTTGCAACAAAAAAAAAAGGAAAAGCATGTCACCGAGCAAAATCAGCACTAACTGCCAGTTCTACCTATTAGAATAGAGGAGGCAGTATAGTGTGGTGGTTTAAAGCTCTGAGCAAACCTGGTGTCCTGGGTTTGAATCCCATAGCCTCCACATGCATACTGTGTGTCCCTGAGCAAATCACTTAACTTCCTTGTGCTCCCAGGTCACACATGTAAACAAGCTTTAGTGTCTCTCCTGCTAAAAAAAAAAAAAAAAAAAGAATGCTGATACCTACATTTACAATTTAGCAAATACTTTCGAGCTAACTGAGTGAGTTTTCTGTAAGAAAACTGCTATAGTCTTTACTAATTATAGCAGTGATGATCTGGGGCAATTTCTGTGCTTTTTATTGTTGTGCATAGTTTGATGAAATTAAATTTTAAAATGAAAACATACGTTACTGCTAGCTAGACATGACACACCCCAAAAACACAAATAGTGAATTATTGCTATTTAGTAGCTGTTTTCTTACAGAAACCCCCATTAGGTAGCTCTCAGGCATCTGCTAAATTGTAACTGTGGCCATTTGTGCTCACTGGATAAAAACAGCTACAAAGCTCTGCTGTTGTGAACTGATTGTAAAAAGCACTGCATATGCTAAATCTATGGGCCTGGCTATATCACTGTCACATGAGACAGGGTGCATTGTAGGAGGAAGAAGGCAATAAACCTATTTGTGATGGAGATCCCCAGGGGTCATAAAACTACCCTAAAGCTATTAGCCTAATGTAGGAAAAACTCCTAATAGCAGACAGAGGGAATGGCACACTAGGACATACAAACCAAAACACTCTACATAACATATGTTTTTGCAAATTCTGGGTGGACTACTCCTTTAATTGAGCCATCCCCAATCTGTATCCTTCCAAGAACCACTTTGTGGTGCACATACAAGCATGGTTATTTCACTCTTATTTACAGCTTTACACCTTTATCAGTTTTTAATTGCAATTGTGTCTAAATGCTCCACCATGTAGTCTCCAGTCTCCCACTATACCTGCATGCATTGCAGCACTGTTTCACTGCATGCAGGGAGATCAAAGGCTACCATGACATATTCAGATGGCAGTGTCTCACACGGGTGTAGGCTGCAATACTGGGATGCCTCCATACTACAGTAACCTGACAGCTGTACGTGCACCCCCCGGGTGTATACCCATGTCCCCACCTAACCTACCTTTCTGTCTGCACTTACCTCCCCGAGGGCCACCTCCTGATGGTATCCGTGTACTGTCCTTGATTACTCTTCTCACTGTGCAGAGTGTTGGGAGTACCCTGCCTGCCCATGTGTGATGTGGCAGCAATACTACCTGCAGAGCAGTGCCAGTAGTGAACACTTATATTAGCAGCGCTCCTGAGTGCATCATGGAGCACTGCTGCAGTGGACAATAGACATGTGGCGCTGTGTACAGTGGAGCAGTGTGGAACACTGAAGGCAGTAGTAGAGGGTCTGCCTTCAGCCATACAGCAGCAGTACATGAACATCTGTTGTGCCCAGGTGCCCTAATACTGGCAGAACTGATGCCATGTCTCCCCCTCTCTCTTTTCCTCCCTCTCTTTCCCTCCCTCTTACTGACGTAGCCCCTGCTTCCAACAAACAGATCTCCCCTTCCTCGAACCTCTCTCTGTCACCTCCACAACATAAGTGTGTCTCGCTACAGTGAAATATGGTTATTTACATAATATGACTGTGCCATATACACAGTACTCCATAGGACATGTAGGAGGGCATCTCAAAATGCAGCTGTCATCACTGAGCGCACCATGGGATGTGAACTGCCATTACAGGGTTGAGACCACACACAATATTGCACTCAGTATGGACAGGCTGTGATGTTTTTAAACCATTATCCACTCTGTTCACAGGCAGTGTGGACACACTGTAACATTTACAGTCTGTAACAGTTTGAATGCATTACAGCTTTTTCTAGTGTAGTGTGGACAGGGCCTGCATGTCTATGTAATTATCTATCTTTCCATCAATTGCATGTATCGCTATTTTTACCTGTTTCTAAAACAAACCTGCATATCACATTTGCCTGCACTCTGAGCACATACTTATGAAACTGTGCGTATTTGTACTCTACTTCTGCATACACCTCATACTTTCCTAATATTCCCATTATCACAAGCATAACTACCTTGCCCTTATCAAAAGCACCCCCCTCTGAAAGTTGCTATCACATTTTCTCTGCCAACAGTTCATCATCATTACACCTGACTTCCTAACATCGACACATTGCTTAAATATAACGTACATCACCTCATGGACAAAAACCCTGTTTCTCTGAAAAAAAAAAAAAAAAAAACCAACAACTGTGTAAATAATCCCAAGGCTGAACATATGCCAGCCATTACTTTTTCATGTACTGCCACCTTCTGTACCATCATGGGGATTTGCATATGTTTCCCATGATGCTTTGCATTATTGGGATATGTGCAATTGTGTTTTTTTTCTAAATGTGGCTGTCCAGCCAATATCATCTGGGATAACACATACATCAGTGGCATTTGCTCTGGGGTTCTTTTGTAAACCTACAGTGTGCTTCCTATTCCTTCCATTAAAATGTACACCTCCATGTATTTTCCAAATAATGTGTATGCCTTCCTTAGAACAGAAACTAAAACAAATTTTACTGCTTACAAATCATTGTGTTGTTTCTCCATACCTCCTTAACAATTCCACACAACTTCACTAACTTCATTATGAAGCCGTAGTGGATCTAACCAGAATTTATTTTTTTAATTTACACTTCCTCCAGTGCAGCGATCTCTAGCAGAAGAGGTTCTGTCTCCTCTCCATGGTTTAGCAGCAGCTCAGGGTGAGTAGGTTTGGAGCCCAAAAGTCTTTTATAGTCTGCTAGTAGGCGAGAGAGAGAGAGAGAGAGAGAGAGAAAGAGAAACTGTTTATGCAACTCACCCTCCAGGCAGGGAGGGAGTAGTTTAATCTGTCCAGTTTTGCTTGAAAGAAACAGAGAGAGTGAGAGACGAGGGAAGATTCGATTAGACTGAAGCTAAGAGGGGTCTCTGTTAGTTTAACCAAGTAATGGGAGACACTGATGAAGGGGAGGCAGAGTGTCTGCTTCACAGGCAGTTCCTGTCTAAAGCAGAAAGCCTCGGTCACCCAAGTAGATAACAGAAAGCAAAGGCTGCTAGCTAAAGACAGATCAGGGCACTGTCTGGGGAAAGAGAAGGGATACAGCACCCTAAGGCCCCAGCTATCTAGCTGTAACTGGAGCTGATTATTGTAATTTAGAGGCATAAGGTTAAATGTATTTACCCTCTAAGAATTCCATTGTATGCCATCACGGTGTTCTTGTTTGGCTCCCATGCAGAGGGGAAGGGGTGGGACACAGCAGATTCACCAGTGCTGATCAATATTAATAAGGGGTGGGCTTTCTCCTGGCATGTAGGCCGAGAGGGTTAATTTAAAGGGCCAGCGCACACACGGGGGTCCTTCAATACCAGACTGTTTTAGTGTCCACTGAGTGAACTGCATGGTGTTGCCCCAAGCATTACCCAGATAGAACCATACCCATCCCTGAAATAAAACACGTGAACAGTCTTTTGGATTTTTGGCAGAAAAGGCCAAAACTTCACTTCGACTTGATTGTCAGTGCCAATAACATTCACATTACATAAATAAAATTGACTACACTGAACACAAACAAAAAATATCATAAACATTATTACATGCAAATCTATTAATACAGTATTCTCCTGGGGCAGCAGATGACTTTGGCTACAAATAAAACATTCAGAACCAAGCCAACCCTAGGCCAAGAAAGCCTGGCAAACCTCCACCGGGCAGGCCAGCTCCTTGACAATGCAGCTCAATGGACTGGTACACCGCTAGGCCACTGCCTTGCAGTTATTCCCTCACTGGGCTTCAACTGCCCAACCATCACCCCCACAGTCCCAGGCTCCATTCAGTGCTGTGCAATGTCTTTTCTGGAGTGTACCCTCACCAGGCCACCCCCTTCACATTTAAAATACATTCTTACTTATAGCCCATAATTCCGAATTGTCCGCCACAAGATCCATAATTTACTTACAAATTTCACACAAACGCCCAAGGAGAATACTTACAACCAAGTTTCCTAAACATTCTGTAGACTAAGATTGAACATTGCTTGCCCTGTGTCTGACAGGTGCACCCCATCTGAATCAAAATAACTCTCTTTCCCTGGTGATATGTCCTGATGGCTGATGACCTGAATGTCCCTGGGAAGGCAGAAACATGCCACCTCCCTACTTACTTCCCTGTGAACCTTTCAAAGTGGCCTAGCCACTTAACCCCTTCTCCACTTTCACCAAGGCACAATCTTAGACCAGGCCAACCTAGTGTTTGGCATCTGCCTCCTTATCCAGCCGAGCTCAACCATGATCTCCCGGATCACATCTATAGAAGACAAACCCCTCAAATTGTTTCCTCCCAAGTGAATTATTAAACCCTGTGGTGGCACTCTGACTAAGCCCAACCTTTTCAAGGCTGATATGAGGTTCACCCACTTCATATCAGCAATTCCACACCAGTGTACAATTGCTTTATTCACTGGGATGCCCAGTTGGTCTTCTTGGCCCTGTTGTGTCGCCCATGTGCAGATAAGAACTGCTTGGCCCATCCAGTCTGCCCATGTGCCCAAACCTCTGCCATTAGCTGACCCAAATGGGAAACATTTTCTTGTGGCAATCGAGACACCATATGGACTGTGTCCAGCTCTATTCCGAGGTATGTGAGCCTGTTTACTGGCCCCTTAGTTTTCTCATGCGCTAGCGGCACTTTGAACCAATCCATCGGCTGAGAAAAGGAAGCTAGCATGCCTTCGCATATCCCCATATCTGGCACCCCCATGAATAAAAAAATCATCTAAATAATGTGTGATCAAGCAGTTTCCACTGTGTTGCCTGGTGGCCCAATCCAAGAAATGGCTGAATGTTTTAAAAGCTGCACATGAAACTGAGCATCCCATAGGCATTGACTTGTCATAGTAAAACTTTCCCTCAAATGAAAAACCAACATGTCAAAATCCTGAGGACAAACCGGCAGCAGCTGGAATGCCAACTTTTTATCGCTCTTTGCCAGCTGAGCACCATTGCCTGCTTTCTGAATGAGCTTAACCGCTGTATCAAAAGACACATAGCACACTGCACTGTCTACAGTGCTGATGAAATCATTCACTGATGCCACTTTCAGATACGACAGGTGATGGATTAACCTGAACTCACCTGATGTCTTTTTGGGGACTACCTCCAACAGGGAGATCCACAAGGGGCTTAGTGGAGGACTCTGGAATGGTCCTGCCACCCTCCCTGCGACCACTTCTTTGTATACCTTCTCAGTCACAATGTGCCTAAGTGTCATTGCTGACTTCAAATTGCACGTTGTGGTAGATACCCTTGGGCCCTGGTAGGAAATGTGGAAACCAGTAGAGAATACCTTAAATAAGTACTCTGCATCTTTTTTGCAAGGGTAGCAGCCAAGCCAACTAGACATGCGATCAGTTCTTATTGGCAACGTCCCCAGGCTGCTTGACATACTTATCTCCCTGTTTGTTGTCGGCTTGTTGGCCTTCACCTTTTTTGTAAACCCCTCCCCCTTGGCAGGTGCTAATCTTGTGCTTGCCACCACAGCTGCTGCACTCATTCTGGAATTTTCAGTATTCGAAAAAACATTTTCCAGTGTTGTACTGCCTGCAGGTACCCACGCCTTTTTGCCCCGACCAAACCATCTTAGTTACCATATGTCCACTAGCAGTGTAAGCTATGTTTGCAGGCTTGCCCATGTCATGTACCTACACCACAAATCATAGTTGATCTTGCCCCATTGCATCTCTGGAATTTTGGTTCACCTCATGCAGAACAGCTCATCGTACCTCAACTATGCATTACCTTCAAACGCTAAGTGAGCTGTCTTAATGTTATCCCTGTACTTGAGCAGTTGCCCTATCTTATTCAGGAACTTGTGACAGTAGATAGAGACAAAGATGTCAAAGGCCGCTGCCCAGTTTTCGAACGTGTGTGGAACTTTGGGCCATCTCAGCTTCTCCTGTGTCTGTGTATCCTTGTCTTCTGCTTCCTGTAGTTCCCTGTGCAACAGTTTGAATATTTGTATATATTCCCCTTTCCAGATTTTTTCCCTAATCACTGGTGTTAGGTGGGTATCCATTGGGTTATCTACCCCCAGGTAAGTCCAATGATCCTGCCCTGGCATTGAGGGGGAGGCCACCATGGGCACTGGCTGTGGCATGGCTGGAGTGACTGATGTGGCACCCCCTACTTACTGTTGGTCTGTGCCACCGGCTGCTGGCCTTGCCCCTGCTGCCTCCAGACCTCACATTTGCCTCACTGTACTATCTACACTGTGCCATAGTCCCCCCTGACTGCGATGACTCATTAGGCACAGATGGGACTCCCTCCCTGGCCGCCCCCTACACTGCTGCATGGACAGCCACAGTGGTGAGTACTTGGAACATTGTAGTGTTGTTCCCTTATGTTGCTGCCCTCCCAAAAATTGTTGCCCTCCACAAGGGCCTGATGACCACATCTGGA
Source organism: Neoceratodus forsteri (assembly GCA_016271365.2). Taxonomy (NCBI): domain Eukaryota; kingdom Metazoa; phylum Chordata; order Ceratodontiformes; family Ceratodontidae; genus Neoceratodus; species Neoceratodus forsteri. The sequence continues at coordinate 1,444,354,181 of CM028130.1, read as the reverse complement.
ATGCCATTGGGGGGACAAACCCCCAACCCCCCTCCTTGCTTGGTGCAGCCTGCTCTGTCCCATTGTGAACTGCCTCTGGCATATATGGTGAGGAACCACGGGATTGTCAGAGGCCACCATCCCTGTTGACCAGTGGCTGCTGGTACCTAAACTGCCACAGGGGCACCTTGAGCTTGTGGCCTTGCTCCTCGAGCCTCCCTACCAGGTGACTTACACTGGCCACTTTCATGAACCCTGCATAGAGCCTTTCTCGACAAACATCTCCCCACCATGGATGCAGCCTCCTCACTCTGCCCAACTTTCCTTTATATGAATGAACCCTTTTCTTTTCTAGCCAACCCTGACCCTACGTTCCCCCATGGACATTGGCTTCTACCTGCCCCTCTCCCACCCACCATCCAATGTCGATGGAGGCACAGTGCTGGGTTCCTCACGTGCACTGTCCTCCTCCTCCTCCACACCTTTGTCCACCAGCTCGACAATCGTGACTTCTTGATCTTTCACCGTTATCTCCATCAACCCCTCTTACCGTTCTTCTACAGCCACCACCTTAGGGACAGTTCTAGCTGCCAGGGCTTTCTGCATCTTCTTTGAGGGCTTCCTTGTCCTCTTGGGAGCTTGTTTGGCACTGGGCACCCTGTGTTGCTGCACTGGCACTTCTTGCATGGTGACCTGGAGCCAGTTGGGGCCAACCAATTCCATCAGTCACTGCAGGGTCACCCTGAACTCTTGAGTGGGTGGGCCAAGCCGGCCTGGGTTCAGAGAGGCCTGCACCTCATTGCCCCCCTGCCGTGTTGCCTGTCTCTTGTTACTCATGCTCTTAACTCCTGCAACAACAGAAAACTTGCCAACCTGTTGGAAAAAACAGAAAACTGCCACATTATTGGTGTACAAACAACGTCCTGCTGTGGTTTACTCCTTATTCTACAAACAATCCACAAACACGTAAAATAAGGGGGTACGATGGCCCTCTGCCCCAATAGCCTCAATTTGTATAGCTTACCAGCCAGGTGGCTAGCCGGTATCTACAGTATGCAAACCCCTTATGTTGTCTTGCTCCTGAACATCCTAGTCAGGGTGGTTTGGAGATGCCAGAAACTGTTGTTTCTCGGAGAGCCCAGTACAGCCTGGTTATCTGGGCTCTGTGCATTTTATCCCCCCCCCCCACTGCTATCCCCTTTTTGCCCAGTGTGGACAAATATCCTGTGCCATTTCCCCTCCCTGCTGTGCAGCTAACGGTAGACTTGCCCCATGACATGTATTTATTGTTTTTTTTGGTTTGTAATTTTTTTTGTATGTATTTGTTTTTTACACCCTTCTTCAGAAGTACACAGTGTCTGGGCAAAATAAAACTGATTCAGTTATTGGGCAGTAACCTGCAATAAAAAGGCCTTATGTCTCTGTTTTTCTGACCCTTCGGATTTCTCTCTTGGCCCTGAGCTGAGTATGGCAGGCAAGTGGATGCCCCCTTCCAACACCTGTATAAGGTGGTGGCTGAGCCACTGCTGGCAGCCTTCCCCAACATAGACGCTAAATGTGGGCAAACATGTAGCCTGCCGTGCATGCACAGCACAAGAACATGCTCCTTTGCTCTTGTGCACTCCACCAGAGGTCCCCCACACACCTTGAAGCCCAGGATCAGTGCAAATAAAACTCAAATGTGAGCACGCTCCACTGGAGACATGGTCAGGGCGGATGATTCCCAGAGAAGCCGCCACCCCACAGCGGACCCCAGAATGGACTGCAACTAAAATAGATGTCCACCCACTGCCAACCCACTACCCAATGCAGGCAAAAGCCAAAGGCGCACGTGATCTGGGGACTCCACACCATACCACACCCCCTGATGCCCCCTGAGGAAGACCACGATGTGGAGCCCGCGACCTAGCCACCCCAGCCTTCACCAAGGACAGCTGCCAGGGATGGACCACACAGGTAATGGGAAACCTGATTTCCCCTCATAAGCCTAGGAGCAGAAAAGGTTCGCGGGTTAATTTTACCAAGTAGATTTGTGCCTCGCAACTGTGTGGAGGGGAAGGGATGGATTAGGAGGAAAAGAAGGATGGAGGGGAAGGGGTGATGAGCAAAGGATTGTGGTGGCTCTTAACAGGATTTCTGTTATTTATTTATTTTTTAAAAGGGGGTTCCCACTGCCCAAACCCAACATGGAGCAGACCCAAGGAGGCAAGCCTCCGATCCGGTTGTGAATCATCCCTTCCCCGGCCAAAATGCAGGAGAAAGGGAAGCATCTTGGGCAGCCTTCCACACTTCCAATTCCTACCAACAACACAGCGCTTGCAGCAGTGCAAAAAATCTGCCGAGATCATGCCATTCTGTTGGATAGCCCCTAAAACCCCCATTTCCCCAAGTACCTGGCATTGGGCCAAGGCTCTGTACCAACGACCGGCGGTCCAAGACCTGCAGTATTCAATTGCCAATTGCAGGGGATTTACCTACAAGCATTTAAAGAAAGAAAAAACATTTTTTTTGTACTATGCTAAACTGTTCTGAGAATGCCCCAGCCCCATCACCCACTCCACCCTTGCAAGCCCCCTTTGCCCCAAGGCCCAGGTGGCCAGTTAGGCACAGTCCAGCCCTACCTTGAGGGATCTTGAGCTGCAGGGAGCGATGTTTTTGAGTTCCTCCAGTGTCTGAACAGAGAGGATCCTCTACTGTCCAGACCCTAAGTAGCTTGACCTTTGTCCCTCCCTGCTCCAGGCTACACCTAGCCCTTCACCCTCAGGGCAGAGACCATTGGTCACCTCCTTCCCGTTCCTTGAACCTAGGAAGGTGGTGACCCAAAGTTGCCTATTGGTCACTGGGCAACTGTCCTCCCAGAAATTCTGGGATGAACCATACTTAATCTGCCAAGCCTTTAACCCATTTTAGCGTGCTCATCCTTACCTCATATTGCTGTAAATAACTACTTAAGCTTGCTTAGTGCTGTGCCACTTACAGATTGAACTGTGTTGCTGTATTTGCCCCCTAGAGACTGAAACTGTTTTGCCTAAGAACTAAACTGCATTGCTTACAGCCTAAGCTGTGTTATCAAATTGTGTCCCTTGTGCAGCATCCCGGTACAGCATATTCCTGTGGTGTTCCTCCTGTGACTCTTCCTGGAGTGATGTGAAATGTCGAGACTTTTGGAGCTAGCTGTAGAAGTAGTTAGCTGTTAGTAAGGGCCACTGAGTGAGTAAACTTAGGTGCCGCCCCAGCTCAAGTGTTAGGGCCTTCATTCATTCAGTGGGCTAGGGATTGTTCTTCTAGGCTTTATTGGTTTGATGTTCGGCTTCACCTCAGTTGCCAGAACCAGCTCCTTCAGCACCCGACACGGCCTCGGGAGGTCCTTGGCCACTCCTCTGCCTTTAGCATACCTGCCTCCAGTGTCTTCGACCTGCTTTGAATCTCTGCCATGGTATTCTAGCATCAATCCCATGGTGTTAAGCTGTAGAGACCCTGAGCCAGGTATCCAGAAGTGAGTCAGTGTGGGAGCCACCCTGTTTCAAGGGTGAGGGACCACAGTTGACCTCTTGTCTGACCATTTTCTTATTTTGTCACCTGTCCATGAGCCAGATGCATACCAGTGTTGCTCCACAGAGGCTGCACCGAAGATCTCATCACCAGTAGTCTCCCATTGGGAGGTGACCTGGATGAAGTGGCCTACCAATGGTCATTGCTACGGATCATCCAGTGAATCATTTTCTTGACCAGAATACTTCGACTTCTCTTCACCAAGAGCCTCTAGCTTCTTGCCAGGAGTCATAGAGAATTGCCAAGTTCTTCATCATCCAGCTAGCAGTGTTTTTCTTCATTTTCTGTTCATCTGGGGTATGCCCTATTATTGCCTGTTCATAAAAAGTGATTTGTGGGGTCAATCCCCAATTGCTGATCAGCCAACACTTCACAAAGCCCAAGTTTGGTTCGTCCATTGTCTCTTCAGATCTCCATGTCCTTGTCGTCTCTGCAAAGCGCTCTGAAGTCTTGGGATAAAAGGGTTAACTCACAGCTGTTGGTAAGGACAATTGTTTTTCCTGATTGTGTTGTTTCTGCTTGCTTGTACTATTGTAGCATTGTAGAAAAATAGTTATCATGTTGTTCCTTTAGTTCTCTGCAAATAAACCTTTTACATCTTGGTCCCTGAGTAAGCTTCCTGCCTCTCATTCCAGATTTGTCCTGCCTAACCTAAACTCAAATGGGAGACACAAACCTCATTCCACTAGAGCTTCAGACACCTACATTACAAATGTATTAAAGGGTTTCTCTGTTTTTGTAGTAACCACCCAGGTTCTGATGAAGTTGTCAGTAGGCCATGAAATGCCAACTATGTGGTGGACAGTAATAAATAATACTACATAATGTATTACATAGGAGTTGATCCTTTCTCACTTTGTCTTGGTTTGTCAGACCACATTGAAACATAGAAACACGAGCCAGCCTGCTGGCACTGATGGTTGAGGCAGTGGATGACACACCTCACACCACACTGGCGACCTGGGTTTGGGAATGGACTCGGATTGCTCAGGAGTCAGCTGGGGGGAGGAAGGATTGAGTGTCCTTAGACAGCTCTCCTTCCTTGGGGAGAGGGAACTAGTGCTATGTGCTGTAAACTGACACCCAGCGGTGGCTGAGTATCAGCACAGGCACACAGCCATGTACGGGGATGGCCCACATCCAGGGCACTAGACTGCCTCCACAGAGGTGGGGACAGCCGCCCTGCCCATTGCATGGATGTGGGCTCAGGGAAAAAATGGAGGAAAAAGCCAGCAGCTGACAGGACACATGATGGCCCGGTGCGTTCCTCCACAATACTGCCCCGACTTCTGGATTTAGTGCTCCAGTGAAGGTGAGTAAGCCAGCGCTCCTCACTCTGGCCCTGCTGTGGCAGGCAATCCAAGGGGGAACTGCAGGGGTCAGAGGAAAGGAGGATGACTGGAGCCGGAGGACGAGCCCTCTAAAGGAAGGCCGGAGCCACCTGTCGGCTCCGCAGAGGACGTAGAAACTGTAAATGAAAAAAAAAAAAACAAGAAACATAGAACTTGAAGGTAGATAAGAACTGCTTGGCCCATCCAGTCTGCTCATTTCTCCTTACCTACACTATTACATCAGATGGTGCCTAATCAACAGCTCTTTCTCCCTTCCCCTTTGCTTTCCACTATGATTCCTTTGTGCTTATCCCATGCATTCTTGAACCCCACTACTGTTTTTCCCCGCCACCTCTGCTGGAAGGTTATTCAAGAATCCACCACTCTTTCTGTGAAGAAGTACTTTCTCTCATCTCTCCTGAATTTACCCCCTCCAGCTTCATAGCATGTCCCCTTGTTCTTGAGCATCTTTTTTTCTGAAAATACTCCCCTCCTGCACCTTATTTACTCCTGTGAGGTATTTAAAGGTCTCTATCATATCTCCCTATGCCTCCTCTGTTCCAGAGTATATATTGAGGTCCTTTAGTCTCTCTTCATAGGGCTTTTGATGCAGACTCTGCACCATTTTAGTTGCCCTCCTCTGGACCACCTTCACTCTGTCTGTGTCCTTCCAGAGATGTGGTCTCCAGAACTGGACATAATACTCTAGGTGGGGGTCTTACCAGCGATCTATACAGAGGCAACACCACCTCCCTCTTTCTACTGGTAATACCCCTCCCTATGCACCTCAGCATCCCACTTGCCCTCTGTACTGCCTTATTGCACTGTCTGTCCACCTTTAGATCCTCTGATATGATTACCCCCAGGTCTCTTTCCTGCTTGGTGGTCATGGATACCTGTGGCAAAAACTGCCCCTTGGGCTGTCCCAGCTTACAGGGCAGTTTTAGTGAAGGGCTTCTGATTCTCTGCCACCACCTGATTTTTGTCCGGAACCAGGAAACCACTTTTTGCCTTCTACTCAGGGTCAGGAAGGTCAGGACAGCAACTATCAGTAGAGTGCACTTCAGAGATGGACTGCAAACAGAGTTTAGCAGAAATAATGAAAGTTACCATTTCAATAATGAAGCAGTCATTGGTTCTATCAAAAATAGATTATTTACTAGAAGATGCTACAAGTATTTACAAACATGATATATTTACAGTAAGACAAAAGGCTTACACATTTAGTAAGAATATAAAATAAAACAAGTTAGACAGTTGATGGTTAGAAAAAAGTGAACTTTAGCCTCACATAAAGTCTCTTTTACCTGCCACTAGCTACAGAAGACACTTCCCCTAAGCTGTGCTCCCCTCACCATTCAGCTAGCTTCCTTTGGCAGGGCTCTCCTTCTTTCAATGTTGGATGTCCAAGAGAGACAGAGAGAGCTTCCTGTCCCTCCACTTTTATGTCCTCTTGGCTGTGGGGGCATGACCTCTCCCTGGAATGACAGTCCCCCAGCTTCCCCACCTATGTGAGGGCATATGTGTGTGTGTGTGGGTGGGGTGAAATCACCTCCTTTGTACTTCCTCAGTATCTCTAAGGTTTTTATGACATCCACCTGCACTACTGTCTGCCATGGGAACATATCCCAGGTAAAGACCCTCACAATGGCTTTATGACTTAATTGCCTCCTGGCTGTCAGCAAGTCTTGTTTAATTTCCCACAAGAGAGTTGTCACCTTCATGTTAGATAACATCCCCCATGAGTTGCCTGTACATGAGACCAGGCAGCCATTCGGTGTAGCTCAAACAGAACTGGTAACAGCAGAATATTAAACTACAAAAAAGGAATAAATGAATCTGTTATAATACCACTTCACCCATTTTGTAGTCCGCGCCTGTGGTTTTGTGCCCTAAGTGCATTATTTTGCAGTTTTTCACACTGAAACCCAGCTGCCATACCCTTGACCACTCCTCTAGTTTTCTCAGGTCTCTGCATATCCTTTCCACCCCCCTCTGGAGTGTCCACCCTAGTGCAGATTTTGGTGTTATCCACAAAGAGGAAGATCTTCCCTTTCAGCTCCTCTGCAATGCCACTTATAAAAATATTAAAGATGACTGGTCCCGGCACTGATCCCTGAGGCACCCCACTGGTCACCCTCCCTTTCTTGGAATGAACTTCATTTACCACCACCCTCTGTCACCTATCTCCTAACCAATTTCTTATTCAGTTTACCACCTTTGGACCCACTCCTAGGCTACCCATCTTGCTTACTAGTGTCCTATGTGGAATGGTATCAGACCCCTTACTGAACTCTAGGTAGGCCACGTCCTCCGCGCCACCCTGATCTAGTTCCTTGGTCACCCAGTAAAAGAAATCTTTCAGATTTGTTTGACATGATCTCTCCCTTGTGAAACCATGCTGCCATGAGTCTTGTAACCCTCTGAATTCAAGATATTCCACAATCCTTTTCTTCAGATGTGATTCCATTAACTTTCTCACCACTGATGTCAGGCTGACTGGCCTATAATTGCCAGCCTCCTCATTACTACCACTTTTGTGTACTGGGACTACATCCATCCTTCTCCTCCAGTCCTCTGTAACTACTCCTGTTTCCATTGAGCTGTTAAACAGAACTGTCAGAGGTGCAGACAGTATTTCCCTGAGCTAACTCAATACCCTTGGATGCACCCCATCTGGCCCCACTGCTTTGTCCACCTTCAGATTAGCAAGTCCCATCAGGACTCTCTCCTTCAAAAAAGAACTAGTGTCCACCTCCCTCCCTCCCTCCAAAACTTTTGTTACTTTTTTGCGGCCCCTCCCCTTCTCCTTCATCTGTGAATGCTGAACAAAAGTATTTGTTCAGGATGTCTGCCTTTTCCTGGTTCCCCCTTCCCTTTTTAGCCTTACAATCCTACCCCGGTCCTTCTCTTTTCAATCAATAAATCAAAGCTTTATTTATAAAAGGCACCTTTCCAAACCAAGATGCCTGTACAATAAAACCGCACACAGTTTTATAAATATTCAGATAAAATTAAAACTAATAAATACAATAGCAGCTTTTATAGTTAGAAAATGTCAGGTTAAAAAGATATGTTTTCAAAGCAAGTTTAAAACTTTGAACAGCCAGGCAATCTTGTACCCAATGAGGTAGAGAATTCCATAGGGTTGGGACTACAAAACTAAATGCCCTTGCCCCAGATGTTTGTAAAGAAACCTTGGGAATCTCTAGCAATTCCTCATTGGTGGATCAGAAAGGGCGGAGGGAACAGTAGGGGTGAAGGAGATCTTTCAGGTAACTGGATCTCTGATCATGTAGGGCCTTGTAGGTTAGCAAAGCAACCATGAAGGTGATCCACCAATGTATTGGCAGCCACTGCTGTCTGCAGAGCACAGGCATTATATGACTGTTCATAGAGATACCAGTCAAAAGCCTGGCTGCCACATTCTGCATTAGCTGCAAGTGGCAGATATCAACCCCTGTTAGCCCTAGGTAAAAGGCATTGCAATAGTCAAGGCAGGAGGTAATGAAAGCATGGACCAACATTGGAAGATCATCTGGAGGAATTAGATGCTTTACCCGGGCGATATTCCTCAGATGGTAAAAAGATGTTTTGACAGCTGTCGACACCTGCAATTTTAGAGTCATGCAGTCATCAAACATAACGTCCAGGTTCTGCACCCGGTCTGAAGTAGTTAGCTGGACACCTCCAAGCCATAGACCCGAAGGGGAACCTGCCAACACACCCGCCTCATGACGACCTGGGTCCACAACCAACACCTCAGTTTTTGGGGGGTTTAACTGCAGCCAGCTCACATTCATCCAGTCCTGGATTTAGGCTAGACAGCTGTTAAAGACTGAGACAGCATCATCCTGATCAGGCACAAAAGACATGTGAAGCTGAGTATTATCTGCATAGCAGTGAAAACTCAAGCTGTACTGCCTAATAATCACTCCCAATGGCAGCATATATACCGCAAACAACATGGGTACCAAGATGGATATCTGCGGTACCTCACAGGATAGGGAGAATGGAGCTGAGGAAAAAAAAAAACAGGCACCACCCTCTGGGTTCTACCTTTGAGAAATGATCAAAACCATCTGAGGACCAACCCTAAAAGTCAACAGATGAACCACAGGCGATCCAGCAGCACATCATGGTCCATGGTGTCAAATGCCACAGAGAGATCAAGAAGGACCAAAATGGAATGAGTCTTTTGATCGTTTGCTATTAGGAGGTCATTTAGTACCCAAACAAGGGCTGTCTCGGTACTATGTCTCTTCCTATATCTGGATTGGAGAGAATCATAAATATTGTGGCTGGTCAAATAGTCATCCAGCTGTGACGCCACCACCTTCTCAAGAACCTTATCCACAATGGGTAGGTTAGAGACAGGCCTGTAGTTATCCAGACAGTCTGGGTCCAAGGAGGACTTCTTAAGAAGGGGCCGAACCACAGCCTCATTCAAGGGATCTGGAAAGATCCCCCTCTCCAAGGACATCCAGACAATCTCAGCAAGGACCAGGCCGATGGTATCCACACAACCTACTAAAAGGCGCATGGGACCCGGGTCCAAACTACAGTTGATCAGACGTAGTGACTGGTTAACATCACAGTATCACTGATTGTGGGTAGGCCAAAGTCACACCATACAAACTGGGCATCCGACATCTCCTGCCGACCACTGCTACTCCCTTGAGAGAGGGTCAGGTGGACATCAGATCTTATTGTGGCAACCTTATCCATGAAGAATCAAACAATCTCCTCACAACGCTCTTGTAAAAAAGCGTTTCAAGGCTGAAGACAGAGTGGATTGCACAGTCTGTCCAGGGTCCGGAAAAGCTGGGCTGGTCAATTCTGCACAGCAGCATTTTCCCTTGGACAGGAATTCTGCCTTCTTATGAGTAATTGACGATTGATAGACCGAATAACGGTCCATCAAACTAAATCTGTCACACACCAGACCCGACCTCCACCAGCGTCTCTCTAACCTTTGTCCCACACTCCTCAACTCCCTCAATGTCTCATCAACGTCTCCTCTAGCGGAGCTTTTCACCATCTCTCTGAGGACAGGGTGGGTGCCCCAGGACTGGAAGGTGGTGCGTATAGTGCCTATCCACAAGGGGGGATCAAGGGAGGTGGCAGAGAACTACAGGCCTGTCAGCCTGACATCGGTGGTGGGCAAGGTGATGGAGGGCATTGTCAAGGAGAGGCTAGGGGGGACCTGGAAAAGTCAGGGTACCTGGACAATAGACAGCATGGATTAGTCTCAGGAAATCGTGTCAGACAAACCTTGTGGAGTTCTATGACTGGGTGACGAGTGCCTTGGACCTTGGTAGACCAGTGGACGTCCTCTTTCTAGACTTCAGCAAAGCATTTGACTCTGTTCCTCACATGGGCCTGTTGGATAAGCTGGGAGAAATGGGGGTGGGGAACCAGATGATCAGATGGATAGGCAATTGGCTCCATGACCGGACCCAGAGGGTCGTAGTTGGCGGGATAGTCTCATCCCCAAAGAGGGTCATTAGTGGGGTCCCACAGGGATCAGTCCTTGGTCCCCTCCTGTTCAACGCCTACGTCTCTGACATAAGGACAGGAATCAGGAGTGAGATGAGTCTCTTTGCAGATGACTCAAAACTGGGGGCGGTGGTGGATGGGGAGGAGGGGAGGGTGGCCCTACAGGGGGACCTGGAGGCTCTGGAAAGATGGTCTAGAAAGTGGAAGCTGAGGTTCAATGCAGGGAAATGCAAGGTACTCCACCTGGGGACCAGAAACCCGGGCCAAGTGTACACCCTGGGGGAAATGCTACAAGTCTTGATGGCTGAGAGGGACCTGGGGGTGGTGGTGGATGTCAAAATGAACAACTCTGAGACTTGTAGGAGGGCAGCAGCCAAGGCCAACAGGATGCTGGGATGCATCGCTAGGGGGATCACCTCCAGAAGGAGGGAAGTGATGCTCTCTGTATAACTGCTTGGTGAGGCCACACCTTGAGTACTGCATGCAGTTTTGGAGGCCACACTTAAAGAGGGACATTAAACTCCTGGAGAGGGTCCAGAGGAGGGCAACCAAAATGATTTGGGGCTTGGGGGACAGGACCTATGAGGAGAGGCTCAAAGAGCTAAATATGTACACATTGGAAGAGAGAAGGGACCGGGGGGACATGATAGAGGTCTTTAAGTACATGAAGAGGGTAAATAGGGGAGGAACAGTCAGGGTGCTTCGAAGGAAGGAGGAGGGGGCCACTAGAGGGCATGGGTGGAAGCTGGAGGGGGGAAGATTCAGGGGAGAAAGGAGGAGGTGCTACTTCACTGAGAGGGTGGTGGAGCCATGGAATGCACTGCCTAGGGGGCTGGTGGAGGCAGAGACGGTGGAGGGGTTTAAGAGGGGCTGGGAAAGGTACCGGGGAAGGGTTCTGGAAGCAAAATCCAATGCAGCAAGAATATCTGGAACTGGGAAGGGAGAAGCCAGAGAAGGCGAGGGGGGCAGCAAGGTCAGCACCCACGGTGGAGGCTGACCCATCGAGCAGACTCGAAAGATCGTTAGGCCTATTCTGCTGGCATTTTAGTATGTTAGTATCAAACCAAGGAGACCTGGAGCGAAGAGTGAGGGGGAAAACATGAACAGGAGCAATGGAATCCAGGCCTCTGTCACTGCCTTGTTATAGGCTAGTACCAGATCCCCTGGATCCGTGCATTCACTTGGCATATCCGATAGGTCCAACACTGCCATCAGGCCATCGGGAGATACACCCCTCAAAGGGTGGTATCGGACCATCTCCACAAGAGCAGGCCTCCTAGGGGGGCCATGAAACTGAACCTGATGATGTGATGGTCAGACCACCTGACTGGTTCCACCACCAAGTTGGATATCTCCATCCCTAGGAGAAACACCAAGTCCAATGAATGACCTCAATGTGAGTCGAGGAGGAAATAACCAGTGTGAGGCCCAGTGAACTCATTAACTGGAGGAAGTCCTGTCCAAACTGTGAGAGTTCATCATTGACCCAGGCATTGAAATTTCCCAGGATCAGCCATCTATGGGATCCCAACGTCAGGTCAACAATGAAGTCTGTGACTTCCCACAGGAAAACATTCCCGTCTCTTGGTTGACGATAGACGAGAAGAATCCTGCACCCCACACCCTCGCCCACGATACATTCAAAAGAGTTGGTGGCTCCCACTGGTACTTCCATCAGGTTCAGTTCTTATTTAAAACAAATGACTACACCCCTGACCCTATGATCCATCCTTGGGCCGTGTATCACCGAGTACCCTGTAGGAATTGCTGAAGCCAAAATGATACCAGCATTCTCATCCAGCCAGGTCTTCGTGATGCAAGCCAGGTCAAGTGATTTAACAAGATCTGCTACTATAGCGGTCTTGTTTTTAATAGACCAGGCATTACATAACACTGCTCAAGTCGGATGAGCAGCTGAGGAAGACCGAGTTTCCTGCCTGCCATAAGCAGAGCCCTTGGGTATGGGAATCAGACAGGTAGGACCCCTTTCCTGGACCCATTTTGCCCCAGGGCATCTCCTTGTCCCCACTATCCCAATCTGCCCACTCCTTTCCATTCCCCCAACAGGCTGAGTCCCCACCCTTGACCTCCTAACTATCCCCAGTGCCCTACACCATCGATACATCTCCGGGGACAGGGATGGACAAAAGAAAGGGCAGAGATTCCTCAGCCTGGAGGGGGAATAATGCCTGACCATCAATTTACCTGCCCAACACATCTTCGCCACAAATCACAAACACCCAATCAAATAACATTCAGTGCAGCAGACCTCCAAAAACTCTCAAACTTCCACACCACTTCACAGAACAACCACACATGCAGCAAACAATCAACCAAAAATCCCCAACCCCAACAACAATATAGAATCAGCTATATAACAAGGTGTGAAAGGTTTGTAAGTATCAGAAAATATCACAAATTCTTCACAGTTGAATAGTTAATTTCCTATGGGGATCTCCCACCTCTCCAGAAATGAGAAGTATTGCCCCCGACACTATCTCTCACAAAGGTCAGTTACTAGACACCCTCACTACCAAAAAGTCTCCAGATGATGTCTCTCTAAAGATCCCAGATTTACTTTAAAATTTGAACAGTCATAGGGCTCTCTCACTGCCCATAAACCAAAAATCCATCCCAATGTAATGAATGAGGAAATAAAAGGGTCAAACCAGGATGTGCACCAGTCCAGATTCTCCAATACAAATTCTTCTTTAGGCTTCCGAATCTCCAGCTCATACTCCAACAGTAAATATCCAATAAATCACAGGATATCCCCCCAGTACTCCGGAGTCGACCACCAACACCTCAACTCCTGTTTGAATCAGCCCACTGGCTGATCTCCAGGGAGTCTAGGGGTAGCAGAATCAAAGGGCCCGCCCTTCAGCAAGCCCTACTTTTGAATCCCATGTGGAACACAAGTTAAGCACACACCAAGTGGTCCCCCAAAGCCCAGGGAGTACAAGCAGCTCCAGCCAATCCAACATGGAACAAAGCCCCCAGTCCGAAAGGCCAGCACAAATCCCTAGACTCTCAGATCAAGAATCAGCATGAAACCAGTTCACGGAAGCAGTTCCACAATGAACGGGATGGTCCAACGTCAAACCCAGTCCAGCAACATACGCCCGACCCTGCTCCCCAAACAACAGTTCCGAAGCAGGATCCACTCCCTCATCAGGGTGCACAGCTCCCCCAGTCCTCCAGGTAACAAGGTTGCACCACTCAGAACAGGCCAGGAAGGTAAGGGCCTTAGTTATTCCACTTCAATATGTTGGGCCAGAATAACAGATAATGTTCCACACCTCCTAAGGGTCACAGCGATACACTGATAGTGACTCCAGAGCCCCAGATTAAATTTTGTCTGCCACCTAAATCCCGATATGCACCTAGCGATAACTAACTCACTAAAAACACCCTCTCTCACTAAACGCTAAATGCTAAACTGTGACTGGCACTGCTAATGCTGTTACTGAGACTAAAAATAAATGAATTACTAAATACAACTAATGAAAAAATAAAATAAAACAATAAAATATGCTCTGCTCTAGTTCTGCTGTCTAGAGGTCAGCCTAGCGTGGCAGCCATCTGGGTCCTCACTTACATATCTGAAAAAATGTCTTGTCCCCTTTCATTACCCCCTGGGCTATTCTCTCTTCAGGTTATGCCTTTGCACTCCTTACTACTTTCCCTTTTTCCCTCTGTTCCCCAATACACCTCCCTACCATCTTCCCTCTGCATCTCCTTATACCTTCTGAATGCTACCCTTTTTGCTTTTACCTTTTCAGCCACCTCTTTTGAGAACCATAGCAGTCTCTTTTTCCTCTTGCTTTTACTCACTTGTTTGATGCAGAGGTTTGTTGCCTTTACTGTTCTCCCTTTTATCTTCATCCACTGTTCCTCCAACCCACCCAAGTCACCCACCCTTGCTAGATCATCCATGAGGCATTCACCCATCTCTTCAAAATCTTCCCTCCTGAAGTCTAGGACCCTCATCCTTGTGTGGTTCGATTCCACAGTCATCCTTATATTGAACCACACTGTATGGTAATCACTGGTCCCCAAGTGGCCTCCCACCTTGATGTCTGCAACACTGTCCCTGTTAGTGAGTACCAGGTCCAGTACTGCCCCATCCTGAGTGGGTTCACTGACTAGTTACCTGAGGAATGCCCCCTGCAAAGAGCAAAAAAACAAAGAAGGGTGTGCACTCCAGTGAATGAAATGAGCAAAATATGCTGTACAAATGTGAGTTTATTACAGAGTCAACATTAAAGAACCCTGACTGGCAGCCCTGATGCTTTGATCGTTAGGTCTTCCTCAGGGTCCACGATCCCTGAGAAAGACCTAACACTCAAAGCACTGGGGCTGCCAGTTGGTGTTCTTTGATGTTAGCTCCATAAGAAACTCACTTTGGTACAGCATTTTTGGCTTGTTTCGTTCACTGGAGTGCACACCCTTCTTTGTTTTGTCATAGCTGAGCTAGCCACCTGTGTTTGCACCAGTGGCCTGGGTCCTGAAGCAAATGTCCTTTGTGTCAAGTTTATCCCTGCAGAGAGTCCTGCTTTTAGCTGAAGCTGCTGCTGGGAGGCACCAGTCCACATCTTTTCTGCTATCGTGCCAGTGGCTTCCACCAGTACCTTGTCTAATTCCTCACTCTTTGCTGGAGGTCTGTAAATCACTCCAGTGCAAACAGTGGCTCCATTCCCTGTCTCCAGGGAGACCCACAGTATCTCTGGCTCCCCCTGTATTCCCTACATCTTCATGGGTTTTATGCTTTCCCTCAGATTTAGCACCACACCTCCTCCATTCCTTCCCACCTGGTCCTTCCTGAACGGAGTATAGTCTGGTACGGCCATGCCCCAGTCATGGTTTTCTGAGCACCATGACTCAGTAATGGTCACAATACCCAGGTGGGCCTCTGCCATGATGGTCTCTAGGTCTGGAATCTTATTTCCTAGACTGCTAACATTCACACATAAAGCCTTTCAGATTTTGATTCCACTCTGCTTGTTGCCCTCCTTTTTTCCTTTTTGCCCTCCCTCTTTCCCATCTCTCATTTTAATGCTCCTGTTCCTTTTTCCCTTTATTTCTACCATACTGCTCAATTTATTAATCTGCTTCTTTGGGGATTCCTCTCTCTCAGGTTCTCTTTACTCTCTATTTCAGCCTGTGGGGGAAGGAAGTTTCTGACTCCCTGATTCCTTCTGTCAACTCCCCTCCCCGGCTAGTTTGAATGTTCATTGAAGTATCATTTAAACTGTCCACTTAGGACTGTGTTTCCTCTCCTGGATAGATAAGGACCATCACCCCTATATAGGCCCTTATCCTCCCAGGTGGGTCCCCAGTCCCCAATATAGCTAAACCCTTCCTCTCTGCACCATTCTTTCAGCCACGAGTTGAAATTCCTGGTGCAGTATTCCCTCTCCTGTCTCCTATCATAGACAGGCAGCACCTCAGCGAAAGCCACTGAGAGAGCTACCTTTCTAAGACCCCTCTCCAGCTCCGTGGAACTCCACCCTGCACTATTCCAGCCACGTAGCATGGTCATTAGTCCCCAAGTGGACAATGGCAACCAGCACTCCCTTCCATCCTGCTGCCCTAGTAAGCTGCAGGATTTGCTTCCCATCCCTCTAGGCTATGGCACCAGGTAGGTACCTAACCTACCTTTCCCCCCTTTCTTATTCCCAAGTCTATCCCCCTCACAATTAAGTCACCCACCAGAAGTTGCTTCCTCCTCCTCCTCCTCCTCTGGGGTCCTTCTACCACCCTCCTTGTGGTCTCCACTACAAAGGGCCCCCACATTCCTCTTGATCACTACCATGGGTGCTACATCCTAGCAGTTCCAACCCACCAGAGCCACATAGGAATGTTGTTGTGGTACTGGTTGAGAAATGTGCCTCTGTCCCACCACCCCCACCCTTCTAGAGCCCACCATAGTCCAGCCATTTCTCTTCACTGGCATCCTCTGAGGTAATGGTGGCAGACTTGGTGGCCTCTGGGTAGGGGGAGAGGTCTCCCAAATCATAGCCAACTCAGCCTGGAGTCTTGCAACCTCCTCCCTCAACCCAGAGTGGTGTGAGCAGGTGGGCAGCACTGCAGTCTCCAGAAGGTCTCTCTGAAAAGCGCCACCCTATAGTCACTGCACTGCACCATTCCCAGCATTCTTAACCTCTGTTCTCCATGTGTTACCTAAAGATGCTTTTGTACACTTAGTCCTGATAGGGTGTTTCTAGTTTTCCCTTTTTTATGTTTTTCTATTTTTGCTCACCCATGCTTTTTTAAATCTTTATATACTCATACCCTAGACAGGGAGTTGCTTCTATTCCAAGTTTGCGCCTACCTTTGACCTTCCACCCTTCCCAGCAGTGAGTATTACACAGAAGTAAACAGACACCTTGCCCTAGTCAACCAGAAGAGTCTCCCTCTTCTCCACTTCCTTCTGCTGATACCTGCAATGCCAGTCATCTGTTCCACTCTTTCTGTGTTCCACTCACTCACTGGACACAAATGTGATGGACTCTTTGGCGATGGCTGCTTTTATGCAGAACTTTCTCCTTCCTGGTGGCATGCAATTGGCTGTGGGAGGTCAATTAGCAAGTAGCTGAGGCCTCAGGCCAGACATTTAGTAGCCCTTCCCCAAACTACAGGGCTAAACACAGGTCTTATAATATGGCCTTTAAATGTGGGCTACTCTGGCTGCTCTCAAATTTACCCTTCACTCAATAAGAAATACTCTAGTTCAACCAAGTTTCACCACAACTTAACACACCTATGTTGTCTCCAAAAAAACACAAGCCTTTTTTGTCCCTCCTGACTGTTGCAAATATAGGCAGATTCTGGTGATTGCCAAGATCTCACCAATCTGCTAAGCACTGTTTCAGTGATCCTTTGATGGAGGGGAAAATACTGCAGGCTGTCTGCCTGTAGGTAACATTCAATACATAACTGTGCTGACAGGACGTCAACCAAGGTTTGCATATTAAGTGTTTTGAAGATGGGAGTAATCAGGATACATCTCACAAAAATACGAGACAGTTATGCTGTTTTTTCAAGGGTGGATTTCGGGTTCCTCAAAAGCTTGCCTCCAAGGTAGTAAGATCTGCTCAACCGAGAGCTATTGTTTAATACCATGAACTATGTCTCCTGAGATAATAATGAATGTTATCTGAGCTTGTCAGGTTGCTCCTGTGGTTGTACAGTATATACCAAGAATTAAAAGTAATTTCAAAGTTCCTGGTTAAGACATCTATGTGGTGATGCATTATTCTGGAGCTTTACTGATGGCACCAGGAAGCTTGCTCAGGGAAGGAAGTCAAACTTGAAATTAAGTTATGTTATGAACTGTTGGTTTAACACACAGAGACCCCCGGTACATAGAGCCTCCAACCCTTCATGTGATATTGAAACAATCTCTTGGTTTCACCAAACACCCAGGCCCTGGACAGCACTCACCTAGCTGGGACCAGTTTCCAAGAAATTAGGAGCCCAATTCTCAGTCACAAAGAGACTGCTGCAAATCTGATTTTGTGACATTCCTTTGGGTGCAACACCCATAAGCTACAGTATGCTCAGAGGGGAGCCTGGGGGCCATCTGTTTCAGCACACATCATCGTCTGCTGGTACAGGAAGGGGGCAGGGCTGGTATGTAAGTAGCAGGCAGTAAAGTCACATTGCCAATTATTGTAGTTGAACTTTGTGCATTAGTTTTGTGACTGCCAACAAAAAAAGCTGATGATGGGGTAATTGGAATGTTACACTGGGAGTGTACAGTCATCATGAGGGAAGATTTTCAGTGTGGAATGAGCATGAGCAAGAGAAATACTTTATACAGTATGTAGGAACTACACAGTAATATTGCTTAATACAACAGAACGATAACAGCAGATAATCTATTAACAGTAATAGCTATAAAAGAAAAACAGTTTAAATTAAAAATAAAATGAACTGTCACAGTCTCACCCCATGCAGGCTATCCTCTTCATAGCTAGAATGTAAATGTGCTTGATTCTCACAAAATCACCTGCCACCTGTCCTCTAACTGTCAGACTGCAAATGAAAATAATCTGAATTTTTTTGCTGAGTTGCATAAACTACACAGAGAAAGGTTTAGCCCAATTTGAATCTGCTTGGACCATTTTCTCAGATTAAATTTTAAAGATCCACATCCCACGTACTGGGGGCATGTACAAGCTTGCTATGTTTCCCAGATGCAAGGCACAAAAGCAGAAGAATCAGCATTTATATAATGCTCTTTATACACATTATATCCCAAAGCGCTTTACAAGCAATGAGACACTGGTAGTGAAGTGACTGAATGTGTAGTAGTAGCCATTTCACACATCAGCACCCACACTCAGCCTTGGACAATTGCCTGAACTGGATTATGGGAAGAGGAATGTTGGCCAGGACACCGGGGAAATTCCCCTACTGGCTGCTGGTCAGTGGCTGGTAGGGGCTCTTGCTGACGTCAGAAGCCGTTATGGCAGATGGTCTCGAGGTCGGAATGGAGGAGGTGGTGGAGGAGCCCAAGATGGAGAACGCTATAGCTATCATGGAGCCCTTTTCCGATGTGGAGGTGAATTTGCCAACTTATGCAGTCGCTTTGCCCCAGCTACCAGTTACTGTGGAGAACGAGAATGGTGTACTTACAGCGGTGCCTTTATTACCGGAATCTCCCCATGGTTCTGGACTTCTCAGCGACGGAGATACAAGCCAAGAGGATCTTCATACGCCGCAATTGGAGTAGGATCTGGTGTTTCGGGAGAAGGTTTCTGGGAGGGCCGCAAACAGTGACGGACCGCGCACGACGCTCCTGGTGCAACAGCAATTCGGGCTCCAGGCAGGAGGAAGTCGGGAGTTGCATGCAGACTGGTCGGAGGAGATGGCGCTTCTAGATGCCGGATGGCGAGAACTGAGTCGGGAGCCTGGGCACTGATCTGGAATGGACTCCCTCTCAGGTAAGAAGACTCCATTCCTGATTTGCAGTGTTCCCCTCAACCATCCACATTGAGGGAATCTAGGGGTAGGCCTGAATCTGACTTTTCCACAGTGGCCTCTGCTTCTACTTTGATTGGAGTTTCGGGTGAACCTGCTAAATCCACAATGGCAGACTTATTTAAAGCCAAATTAGAGCAAGCCCCTCGCCGTAATGCTGTCCGTTTGAAATATAGAGGGGGCCTACAAGAACACCCCGATAGATATTATGTTTTCAAACATCTTTTGAAATCCAAAATGGGATTCTGTGCTAAGGACATTTATGCCCTTATTCATGTTTCTGGAGAAGATTCCTATGATATCAGCTTCCAATCCGTTTTATGGACAGATTTTGGGACAAATATGCTCACCAGAAAAATCATCCAGTGTGGTTGCCTTTTTTTGCTATTCCTTTGTCTAAACCATTGATGAGATATGTCACTATAATGTTCGGAAATGAGGGGGTGAACGTCAGCGATATTTATAGATGGCTACAATCTAAATGTGAAGTGTTGGGGTCACCTGAGGCTCTCTTAGATATAGAGGGCATCTGGACAGGGGGGTGGAAATTTAAAGTGAAATTGTTGCAAGTTGATTTGGAGGTTGTGCATTTGCCGAACAGTTTTTTTCTGGGAAAGGACAGAGGGTATGTTTTTATGCAGGCCAGCCTAAGGCCTGTTATAAATGTGGGGATAGAACGCATATAAGTAGTGTATGTGACATGATGAAGTGTCCTCTTTGTGGGGGTTTTGGGCATTCTGTGGACCGATGCACAAATATTTTTAAATGCAACCTTTGTGAGGAGAAGGGTCATGCCTTCCATCAGTGTCCGTGGGCAAGACATAATTGTTCTGATGGTCTGGACCAAGATAGCCTACTTCGAAAGCTTAGGCTAATTAGATATCCGGGTGAAAGGTTAACCTCCCCTCCCCCATGGCAAGACCCCCACGGCTAAGACCCTCCACCTCCCCCCTCATTTCCCAGTACTGGTCCACCGGTACAAAAGGTGGCTATTGACTCCCAGAAGCTTGTGCCTCGTGGTCCCCCCGTTGGAAGATAATCAGAGTCAGGTCACCATCATGCCCTTTGAAGCTGTTAAAAGCAGGAGGTTCACCAGAGCTTCTCAAAATAGGCCCAGATCAGTCCGGGTTGTGACTGAAAATTTTTTTCCCCCCTCCAGGATGAGGTGAGAGACTCGGATATGGAATCTGAGGCCTCCCATCTCTCGGAACGTGTAACAGATGATGACGACAGCAAATCGACTGAGTTAGCCAAAGATAGGAAAGGAAAAAAAGGGAAGAAAAGAAAAGTGAGTCAAAAGCATAGCTCATAAGTATTTTCATGGCAGCTTTAAAGTTTGCTTCGTTGAATGTCTGCAGTTTAAAATCTTTTCATAGGCAGATATCTGTGTTCTCATATCTTTCAACTTTAAAACTAGATATTATTTTTTTACAAGAAACAAGGGTTTCTTCTGTTTCGGAGGAAAACAGATTGAAAAGATTATGGACTTGTGGCCCTTCTTTTTGGTCTTATAGTACTGAAATTGCTGATGGGGTAGCTATTTTGTTTGGTAACTCCTCTTTTAAAATCATGAAGGTGACTGATTTGTTGCCAGGTAGGTTACTTATCTTGGATTGTTCATGGGGCGACTATTCTTTTCGAGTTATTAATATCTATGGCCCACAGACTAAAACAGGCCGAATTTCCTTATTTTCAGACCTAAAGCCTTTTCTATTTACAAGGAAACATTTGGTTTGGGGGGATTTTAACTGACATTACAAAAAGTTTTGTACTACAATTGGGTCAGTT
Source organism: Neoceratodus forsteri (assembly GCA_016271365.2). Classification (NCBI taxonomy): domain Eukaryota; kingdom Metazoa; phylum Chordata; order Ceratodontiformes; family Ceratodontidae; genus Neoceratodus; species Neoceratodus forsteri. The sequence goes on along the minus strand of CM028130.1, from coordinate 1,444,333,044 downwards.
AGCTCCGGCTTTATCATATTGTTATGATATCCCTCTTGTGTCTGGGCCTCAGAAAATCCTGCGCGTCTGGTTTGGACTACATGACATGGAGACTTATAATTGGGAAAAACAGTTAGCTGTCGGAGAGACCAAAGTGAATCAGTGGAAACACTGGAAATTTGGGAAGAAGAAAATGGTTGTGATTATAAAAAATTCATTCTTCCATTTTTCTTTATATAAGTCACCTTTTCCTCCTCCTCTCGTTAGAACACGGCTTATAGTGTATATTTTTCAGATGTGGGTAATAGATTAAACCCGTGGAAGCGGACTATACATACCTTAGATTCCGAGAGGGTGGGGTCCATATGATTAACCCTGTTATTTTTTTCATTCTGTTTTTCTTTTTCTCCTTTTCTTTTTATTTGCAAGCCCCTGCCTCTCACTTGGCAATTTTGGAACAAATCCATTTGGCATAAATATTTTTTAAATGGTCTCTTCTTCCCCAAGAGTTTTGTCCTCAGACGATATTCCAAATTATGGGATATCTGCCTTAAAAATTACATCAATGGAAGATTCCTTTGACAAAATACAATCTTTGCACAGAAAATCCTTTTACGAATTATATTGTATATGATGTGCAGAAAATAATATTGCTTTTTCCATCTTGTTCCCCATCTAATATGAAAATGTTTTCAGTAAATTGACTGATGACAGACTTTCCTTTAAAGTTTGGGATATTGTATGGATATCTGCTCATGGAAGGCTGGGAGTCCGTGGTAATTTAAAGTATAAACCAGTTTCTGAAAGATACTGTTTAAGGTCAGATTGTACTAACATTGAAGAAACTCAGATGCATTTTTTTCTTGAATGCCCTTTTAGTCAGAGTTTTGGGACTTTACAGCCCGACAGTGGAATATGCCTCACTTGCGGTCCCTTTCTTATGGTACTTTAGTATTAGGGGAATATTTAGGTGATTGGGACAAATATCATAGAAGTACTCTGAATGTTTTTTTTGCACTTTTTCAATATTATTTATGGCAAGCTCGTTGTTCTTTTGTGTTGCAACAATCTCATACAGATTTTGAGACTATCCTTTCTGCTATTATTTCTGATTTACAAATTATCCGCTGTTTAGATGGAAAAAAATATTCTAGATCTTATGTTAATTATTTATGGAGAAACATTTCCTTTTGTTAATATTGGTTCTTTATATTTTCACTTTATCTGATTTTTATTGGTGATATTTCCTTTGTTTTGTTTTGCTTTCTTTTTGTGTGATGTTGTGTATTATAACCAACAAAGTACCCCTACTCTCCTGTAGGGGAACCTTTGACATCCTTGTTCTTGATCAAGATGGCCACTGTGGAGGAGCCGAAGGAGCTGATGGATGCTGAAGGGGATGGGGAACAGGTCTCATCTCCTGTCTCTCATCAACCTGAAACCACTTCAAATATGGAAAAAGTACAGAGGGAATCTTCTAGTGTGGAATATAATTCTTGTGGACAACCTACACCCGTTAAAGATTTACACAGACCAGCACCGATAAGCCGATGTGATGTTACTGATGACTTATGCACTGAATCTATGTCTGTTGAAAGTCTAGAACATCTGTTACAAACTGAAGCAGAATGTTATGCTTAGCACTGACATAAATTGCAAAAAGCACTGGAAACTGCTCAAACTAAAGCTCCTGTGGTGAACACCACTCAGGATGCGTAACTAAAGTGTTTCACCTGATGGAATGTACAGTTCGGTAGTGGTGGAATCTGTGCACACTAACCCTCTTTCTCCTTAATCTGGAATGCTTCTACTTCAAAGGCTTGCCGCGAACATCAAAGAGCAGAACATAGTACAGAGGGAACACCAGGAATGACAAACACGGACCGAGTGTCCAGCCTAAGATGCTCCCCCAAGGATACTTCTGCATCACAACCTTGGTCTGTCGATAATGCACTTGAAAACGCTGGATGGATTCATGCAGAAAATGGACAGTGGATGTCCAGACTGACCCCTATTGTTACCTTGCCAATGCACCACCCTGAGACAGCTGTTACTGACCTTCTCTCTGCCGATCCTGTTGCTGGACAGGTACAAGGGGAATAGCAAGCTTGTGGAGATACTTCCCCACTACACTTACCTTCAGAGTTGAAATTGACAGGGAATCCCATATTAAACCTGGTTTATCCTAGTCAAAATTCTGGACAATCTGACAATTTGAGGCCATCTTCTTCACCAGCTGCACCAGAGGGGCCCCCAGAAGCACCACTAAATCTGCTACATAAAACTGCACAATGACCATATGCTTCTTTATTTCATCAACTCATCTACCCAGCTAAATGGCATAATGCCATCAGACTTCTGTACAAAGGGTGTATGGACACATTGCCTGATAGGGTGTTTGTTGCTAAAAATATAGAAACATAGAAGTTGATGGCAGATAAGGACCATGAGGCCCATCCAGTCTGCCCATTTCTTTTTCTACCTTATGAATGTGCCATCGGCCTTTGCTCTGTCAATGGCCTATTTATTCATACTCATCTGTATTGGTCCCTTATGCCTATCCCATGCCTGTCTGAAGCACTGAACTGTATTTATATCCATCACTTCCTGAGTTAGGCTGTTCCATGCATCCACCACCCTTTCTGTGAAAAATAACTTCCTCTCATTGCCCCATAATCGGCCTCCTTCTAATCTCATGCTGTGTCCTCTTGTTGAATGTGTTGAAAGAATCCATGAAATGTTTTGCTAATGAGATTTATGCACTTATTCATGTCTCAGATGAGACCACACTTGATATCAGTTTTAAGCTGAATACTGGTTTGCAAAGGTTTTGGGCCCAATATCATGTCCTAAAACAGATCCCTTTATGGGCGCCATTTGAGGCCATTCCCCTTACAAGGCCTGCTTATAAAAATATTACCATCTTACTCAGGAATGAGGGAGTGAGTGTCTCTGACTTAACCTCCAGTTGAAACAACGCTGTTCAGTTATTGGGTCACCTGAGGCAATATTTGATTCTGAACATATATGGACAGGGGGGTGGAAGGTAAAAGTGATGTAACATTCCACTGATGCAGGGTTGAGTCATCTCCCGAATTGTTTTTTCCTTGGTAGGGATAGGGGTGTACTTTTTGACGTGGGCCAGCCAAAGGCCTGCTATAAATGCAGTTCCACTGCCCACCTTAGTAGCATCTGTGATCAAGTTAAATGCACATTATGTCAGGAGTTAGGCTATACCAGTGGGAAATGCTTGAATGAACCCAAATGTAATCTGTGTGACTCAGTTGGGCACACTTACTAAAGTTAGACATGGGCAGCTCACAATCAAGCAGATTCCTCTGATGATGTAGAGCAGAGATTACTGATTGCCATTGCTCAAAGAGAATCTTTCCCCTCACCCTCCCAGACAGGCTATGACCCCTAGTATACCTCCTTCCCATGCTTCTGAGGCAGTTTTTTTGGCCCCACAGGTGGAAAAGGAGACCCCTCCGCAGGACAAGTGGAGACGAACAGTGCTCCTCCCATGGAAGGGATAGAACAGTCTAGCGGTATGTCTACAGCTATGCCTCCCCAGTTACTAAAAGGATGACCAAAAGTCATCAGACTACTGAGCAGCCTGCCCCTAAGGTGTCTATAATCTCAAAATTACCCCTGCACAATAGATATGAGGCCTTTCAGATGACTTCAGAAATCTTGGATGCGGATTCAGAGGGTTCCTCTCTGTGGCCTTCACAGGTAGATCCCCAATCTGAACCCAAGGAACAACAAAAGAAACCCAAGGAACAGCAATGAAGATCTAGGAGAACAAAGAAAGAAACCCCCTTGATAGTTTTTAGTTGCTTATAATAGGAGGAGCAATACACTTTCATTAAGATGGTACCCACACCACTGACCATTGGCTCCCTTAATGTCAATAGCATAAAAAGCAGCAAAAAGAAACAAATAGCCTTGTCCTTTTTTTTGGCTAGTCCTCTACATGTTATTTTCTTGCAGGACACTAGGCTACATACTGTTTCAGAAACTGGTCACACTACTAAACTGTGGCATGTAGGACTATCCTACGGGTCCAATGGTACAAATACCTGCTTGGGGGTGGGGATTTTATTTAGTTCAGACATTCAGGTTCATTTAATAAAATTAGTGGACTTAATACCAGGCAGGGCTTTGGTTCTCAACACTAAAATCATTAATTCTTACTATAGGTTTAATATTTATGCCCCACAAACCAAAGCAGAAAGGATAACTTTGTTTAAAACTATTCAACCATACTTTGTATCATCTCAGGCTGTAATTCTTGGTGGGAGGGGACTTTAATTGTGGTCTGGAAAAGCAGGCTAGGGGGCAGCACACTACAATGAGTAAAATTTACTGTGATATGGCCACTCTAAAATCTATTATATCCACAACTAATTTGAAAGACGCTTATATGTCTGTACATTGGATTGCTCACCCAACATTCCAAAAAGGCCATTTAACCACAAGGATAGACTTCTTTTTTATTTCTACACCCTTAAACATTTCATCCATGCAGCTTACAGAAGTTGAATTTACAGACCATAAACTGTTGAACTTGCATCCACGTTCTCCATCTGCATCTCCACAGGGTCCACGTACATGACAATTCAACGCTTCTCTTCTATCTATGGTAGAGGTAGCCCAGAACATTCAGTATTTTATAGGACACAAGAAATCTGTTATGGAAATGTTTAACAATCCTGCCCTCTGATGGGAAGATGTTAAATTAGATCTTCGAAGGTTTTTACAACAAGTGAGTAAGTATAATAGGAATACTGCTTTCTTGCATTATCTTAAACAAAAAAAAGTGCAGTCTTTAGCCCGAACGTCTACTCATAATTTTAGTGCACAAATTAAGAAGTTAAAACAACACATGCAAGCCTTTCATTTAAGGCAACAAGAGAGTTTGCACAAACAACAGAGTTTTGGTGTACAAGGGAGGGCGGAAGTTATTTGTCCCTTTCTGCATTGCAAGGATCGAATAAGACATAAACAAATGGATTCTCTTAAGGATTCTAATGGGCAGATATTTACGGATAAAAGTAATATCCTGAGGATAGTCTCACAGCATACTATATCTCTCTTTTCTTGGAAAGGATCTCCAAAAAATCACATTGCAGACTTTTTACTAGCAGCTCGAATTCCTGTTTGCTCTGCCTTTATTCTAAATTAATTAACTAAAGATATTTCCGCTACTGAAGCTGAAGCAGCCATTCAGTCATTGCACAATAATAAAGCCCCGGGGATAGATGGATTGACCCCTGAGTTATACAAAGTTATACAAAGTACTGGGTCCTTTATTATCAGCAGAATTGGCCTTAGCCTTTACATACATGCTGTAGCATGATTCCATCCCACTAGACATGACAAGGGCCTCTTAATATTTTTATATAAGAAAGGAGAGAAAGCCAACATTACCAATTGGATGCCAATTAGTCTCTTCAATACTGATTTTAAACTCATTGCTAAAACACTTTATTTATTGATTTTAGCTTTTGTTTACCGGGTAAGTACATTAGACAAGTATTATGCCTATTTTCAGGAACGACCCGGGAGAGTACAACATGAGGAAAAACAGTCAAGGAGACATGCCAAAGAGAGTACAGTTTTTTGTCACAGTAAACAAACATGTGGGAAATACATCATTTGATGCTAGGGGAAACATACAGTAATAAGCACATTTCAGATTATACACTCTACACTAGCTAGTTCAATTGACATATATATACAGGTCATCATACATAGGAGTGGAGCATAGCTCAAGGACTGGATTGGTCATAATATAACTTGTAACATTGTCGTATACACCCCCTAGGCTAGTTGGATCGTGGACAGGTATATACAGCTCATCACATTTTTCTAAATATGCACATGTTAGACAGAAACATTAAATACTAGATTACTGCAAGCTGTCCTTCACTTCATTTCTCTCACGTAAGCATGCTCTTTTCCTGAAAGGAAAATGAGTGATCATCTACTTCTCTTACGAGAATTGATAGAAAGAGATAATACTGGAGGCTTAGAATGATTTATTTTCTTTAGATCAGAAGCAGATGTTTGACACAGTGGAACATCAGTATTTATAGGCTACCCTTGCCTATTATGGTATTCCGGATTCTTTTATGCACCAGCTTACAGCTTTGTATAAAACTGCCACTGTAACCACACAAGTTAATGGTTGGTTAGGACCAATGATTCATATACAAAGAGGAGTGAGGCAAGGTTGCTCCCTCAGCCCCCTATTATATGTTTTTAGCATTGATTCTCTTTTAAGAGCACTTAACTCTACCCCGGACCTTGCACATATTCAAATAGATACCTTTACTGTTCCCCATGTTGCTCAGGCATATGCTGATGACGTTACAATACTGGTACGAGATGTAGATTCAGCAACCCGAGTAATGGACATGTGTCAGTTGTTTGGGTCCATATCAGGTACCTCTCTAAATATGAGGAAATGCATAGGGAGACAACTAGGAAAACCACTGTCCACTCTTACTGATGTAGCGGGTATAACCCTTACCCAAGACCCAGTCACTATGTTTGGAGTATTATTTGGCACATAGATACATAGATACATAGACAGTGTCGGCAGATAAGGGCCTATGGCCCACCCAGTCTGCCCATTTGAGCTTGTAAGTTCAGTTTGTTTTCCTAGAAGTCTGTTTCCCCTTACCCCTGACCTCTAGAATTCCTTTATGTCTATCCCATGCATTCTTAAATCCTGTGATTGTTTCAGCCCCCACCACTTCCTCTGGCAGGGTGTTCCACTTGTCCACCACCCGTTCTGTGAAGAAATTCTTTCTCATGTTTTCTCTGAATCATCCTCCCTCCAACTTCATCCCATGCCCTCTAGTCCTGGAACATCTTTTCGCTTAAAATAGTGTTTTCCTGCCTGTTCCTCCCTGTAAGATACTTGTGTGTCTCTATCATATCCCTCTCTCCTCCTCTCCTCCAGGGAGTACATGTTCAGTTCCTTCAACCTGTCTTCATAGGACTTGTGATGCAATCCATGCACCATCTTTGTTGCCCTCCTCTGAACCTTCTCTACCCTGTCTATGTCCTTACGTGGTATGGTCTCCAGAACTGTACACTGTACTCCAGGTGGGGCCTCACTAGTGTCTTGTATAGTGGAATTATGACCTCCCTTTCCCTGCTGGTGATGCCCCCCTGCCTATACATCCCAGCATCCTATTTGCTTTACCTGCTGCCTTGTCACACTGTTTCTACCTTGAGGTCATCAGGAGATGACAACCCCAAGATCCCTTTCCGCGTGGTGCATGCTATATCCTCACCCCCAACTGATATATTGTGCCAGGGCTTTGTGCCCCATATGCATTATCTTGCACTTCTTTGCATTGAATTTCAACTGCCAAACCCTGACCATTCTTTAAGTTTCTGCAGGTCCCTTCTCATTCTGTCTACACCCTCTGGTGTGTCTACTCTGTTACAGAGCTTTGTGTCATCAGCGAACAGTGAAATTCTGCCTTCTAGATCCTGTGCAATGTCACTGATGAAGATGTTGAATAGGACCGGTCCCAGCACTGATCCCTGTGGTACCCCACTGGTCACTCTTCCCTCTGTGGAGTGACAGCCATTTACCACCACCCTCTGTGTCCTGCCACCCAGCCAGTTACCTACCCACCACACTACTGTCCTGCCCACACCCATATTCCCAGTTTGTATAATAGTCTTCTATGTGGCACAGTGTCAAGGCCTTGCTGAAGTCCAGATGAGGCCATGTCCACTGCCCTCCTGATCCACCTCCTAGTCACCCAGTCAAAAATTCAATGAGGTTGGTCTGACATGACCTCCCCCTGGTGAGACCATGCTGCCTTGGGTCCTGTAGTCCATTGACAACCAGATGTTCCACCAATCTCTCCTTCAATAGAGCTTCCATGATCTTCCCCACTATCAAGGTGAGGCTGACTGGTCTGTAGTTCCCTGCTTCCTCTTTGTTCCCACTTTTGTATAAGGGGACTACATCTGCTGTCCTCCAGTCTTTGGGTACCTCCCCTGTTTCCAGTGAGAGGAGTTAGATATTCTTAATTGGTGACCTAAACTCAACCAAGCTCAGAGGCTGGTTAGGGGCTGGAATACATGGCAAACAAGTAAAACAAAAAGAGTGCATTTAGTAAAAACATTCTTTTGCCTATCTTTCTACACATTAGTTGGCTTTTTCCTCCTCCTAAAGTTTTAGAAGTCACATTATATCGTATTTTCTTTCAGGCTGTATGGGGGAGCAGGCTAAACCCCCTCAAACTGAATGTTTTATACTTACCTGGGAACCAAGGTGGTTTGGGAATGGTGAATCCTGTTGTTATGTTTAATGTTATGTATATGGTAACTAACTTGAGGCCAGTATTGTCCCATGTAAGAAGGCCATGGATACCTTTATATGAACTCTCTTGCAGTCCGTGGCTCCCTCAGTGGACGGTTGCCTCCCTTAGGCAGGTTAAAAAGTCTAATGCATGCCTTCATTTTATAAGAGATGCATTTGTAAAAATCAAAAGTTGGCAATTAACTGCTAGACTGGTCAATAGCCAACACTGGAAATTTCTATATAAGCAGATTATTCACAATAAGTTTAGGGAACAGGTTTCCTTCCCTAGCTACCCAGTGCATATACTTCCTGTGATGCTAGACTTTTTGAATAACCCAAGTATACCTGATAAAATGTGGGACATTCACTGGTTGTGTTGTCACAACAGGTTGAACGTGAAGGAAAATCAGAAACACAAACAGTTGTCAGAAAGGACGTGTTCCAGGCTTCAATGTTCTTCACAGTTAGAGACAATGTCTCATTTATTTTTTAATTGTACCAATATTTCGACATTTTGGTCTATTGCAGCACAAAAATGGAACATGCCTAACCTCAATAGTCTCACATTAGAAGTATTGCTATATGGGAATTTTGATGCAACCTGGAGAGTGTGGGATACGTCTACTCTACAAGTAATTCTCACAGTAGTAAAATTGTATATATGGAATTCTCGATGCTGGTTTACTTTGCAACAGAAAATAGTAATCCTTATTGAATTACTGGAAAAGATTATCTGGGAAGTCAAACTGATTTATCAGAAAGACGTCAAAGACAGATTTCATAACTGGGTGTTCCAATCCTGGAGAAATCTCCCTTGGGTTACTGACTCTGATGTGCCGATTACATGAGTGTTGCACTGCTCTGTATTTATTATCTTCTTTATTCCATTGTATACAAAAGTTATCTGGTCTATGTACCATGATGATCTGTGATTTTCTTTCTGTTTGATACTATATTTCATGTGTGTGATTTTCAATAAAAACTAAATACCCCTACTCTTGCGAAAAGTGCCTTGGGTTCTTTTACTTCCACTTTGATACCCACCAGGAGAGCACTAGAGATGGGTAGAAGGGACCTCAGCTTAATTTCTCATCCAAAGTATAGCCCCCCCCCCCCGGTACTGCACTTAGGTGCCAGTGCTTATGATGAGAGCCCACTCTCAGAGTGGGACAAGAACCTATGACCTTCTAGGCTAGAGGAGGACACACTACCAACTGAGCCATGCTGACATCTGACAACAGAGTAGTAGCAGAAATTTGATTTGTCAATGATATCACATGATTTTCTGATATAGTCTCTTCCATTTAAATATCTTGGCCTGATGACTGATACCACACTGTCAGCAATGTGGAGAACATTGGACATCTGCAACTACTGAAGCATAAAGCTATAGTGAATACAGCATTGCGTACTTGCTGCTCTGTTCTGTAGCTGCGCTAGGCTACTTTTTTGTCACATGTTTGGTGTTGGCTTAGGTTTTGTCAGTTTGTTTTGAGTTAGGGGGGCTTCACCCCCAGAATCACTTGTCTTTTTAAAATGTGTGTGTGTGGGCAAAGTCCCACTACTCAAATAAACTAGTTGCATATTTGCTTTTGATTTTGGTTTTGTTTGAGTTGGGGGCTCTGCCCTCACACCCACCCTTGTCTTTTTCACATGGGGGTGGGTGTGTGGAGGGTGAAGCCCACAACTCAAATGAAGTAATAAAAAATAACTGAAACATGTAACTGTAAAAAAAATAACTGCAAGGGAGACCTGTGCGTCAAGGTATTATGCCACAGCCTACATTGGTGCGCTATGCTAATAGCATAGGTCCACAGTGGTCTGATATTTTCCACTATCATCAAACTGACAATGGGATTGAGTGCAGAGGGACAAATGTGTGAGGCACAATCCTCTCTCTGGCTGCCACATGCCACTCTATATGTGAGGAGAAGGCACGTCACAGCGACAGCAACCCTCCACACTTGCAGCGTGCATCTTGACCCTTTTGTGAATCAAGCCCTAGATCCAGAATGCCATACTGGTAAGCACTTGCAATATGGGTCTGATATTAGTTTTGTATACCAATATTAATTCAATGCTACTCAGGCCAGCTCCTTTCAATACTGTTAAAAAATATACAGAGTTATTACCTTTGGAGATCACATCATTTACATACTATAAAGGCCAAAACCCTAGTTCTTGGATATACCGTAACCACTTCTAACTTTTTAGATTCTGACAGAGTTCCAGTTTTTTAATTGTGATTATATTAACCCTTTGCTTAGTTCCCCCATTTTTAAAATATTTATCTTTATGATATAATTTAATCCTGATTGATTTTCATTCTGTTTTCTAAGTCCAGGCAGCTAAGGTATCTCAACTGGATTAAGTTGAGCTGTGTATCTTTTATTTTGATGGGCTCATAATGTAGTGTCAGGAACGCAGGTGACATGCTTCACACATGACAGCATATCACATATTGTTGACCATGGATCCACAACTGGTTGTTGACAAAAATGTTGTTGAACGACCAGACATTGAAACCGACAGGTTGACCGCATTTTGTAGTTGACTGCCAGTTTCTTACAAAAACAAGTGTTTTCTTCAGGAGGCTTTGCCCCCGAACTCCCCATACAGGGGGCTGTGCCCCCTGCACCCCCCACTTAGGATTCTAAAACTCTGAGTTGAAGCTGATTTGGGGGAGGGGGGCTGGACCTCCTACAGACATTGCCGGGTTCCAGCGGGTTCTTTACAGCGCGGCGGTGGTGCTGTAGTTGCTGTAGGGGACCTTGCTGTCAAAATGTTACTGCATCTGCAGTATACTGTTGACCATAACCAGAAAGAGAAGTTAGGTTGGCCAAGTTTGATTCTCTTTGGGACCTCTCCACTTACCATGCCCCAGTCAGATTTAATATTTACCAATTTAATGCTTTGACAGGGGGTCAGACTGAAAGGAGCTCACCCATCTTATTAACGAGGCATGTATATTCAAAAGGTCTAATTTGTAAGTAAGTAGCTTATTATCAATAAAGCTGAAGGCCTTACTGATATCAATAACATTTCCTTTGACCTCAGCACCACTCTATCTCCTCTCCCTCATCCCAGTCAATTCCAACCTCTTTCACCCTCCCCAGGTTTCTTAAACAGAGTTAAAAAAATTCAGTCAGCCCCAGCACAGTGCCAGGAGCTGAAATAATTATTTTAATAAAAATAAATGTCTGGGGATAGAGGAGGAAGGTTGGAAATGACCAGGATGTGCCATATGACTAGCCCTGGCTGCCTGGGAAGGGTTAGCAGGTTCTTTTTTAATGAACTGGCCAAAGAGATCCTGAAGTGACCCAAAAGTTCAATTGGGCTGAATTAAAGTTAAAAGTGCAGAATTCTGGCACATTCATTCATTCATTACAAATTTTGCACTGGCTCACCATACTTCAAAAGGAGTCTTTGTTCATGAGCTTCTAGACACATGAATTCTGACAGTGGTCTCAAAATCAGTTTCACAGATCCTATGAACAGAGACAGCCTGAAATAGGTCTCAATAAATCTTTAGATATGTCTATTTGCAGATGGCACCAAAGATCTGCAGTGGAGTGGACACAATGGGGGGCTGGAAAAGCTAGAAGAGTGGTCCAGCATTTAGCAACTTGGATTCAATGCCAGAAAGTGCAAAGTACTGTAAATCAGACTTCAAACCCCAGAGCAGAGGGCAGGATGGGAAGAGAGGGCAAAGTATGTACTTCAGAGGAAAGGGATATAGGAGTTATCATTACAGGCAACCTAAAGTAGTGTTCAGGAGTGGTAGGGAGAGCAATTAAGATGATGGGCTTCATAAGGAGTAGCATAGCAAGCAGAAGGAGGGAAGTTAAAATCTCTTGTACAAGTCACTGGTTCACCTCCACCTTGGCAACTGTGTGCAGTTCTGGAGTCCTCACCTTAGAAAGGACATTCACAAGGTAGACACTTTGCAGAGGAGGACAACCATGTTGATACAGGGGCAGCAGGGGAAGCCCTAAGAGGAATGGCCAAAGGAAAGGGAAAGGGGAAATTGTTTAACCAGGAAAGGCACTCTAAGCCGAAGCTTGTTTCCAGGTGCAACCTGGGAGCACAACAAAGTTAAGCGACTTGCTCAGGGTCACACAGTATGCAAGTGGGGCCATGGGATTCCAACTCAGGTCTCCAGGTTTGCAGCTCAGCGCCTTAAAGCACTGCGCTATACTGCCTACCAAAGGGCCTCAAGATATGCTTCTTGGAGAACAGGAGAGGAAGGGAACATAATAAGAACCTTTAAATACCTCCGGGGTAAACAGGGTGGCTTGTGTGGAGCTTTTTAGGTTGAGCATAAACTTGATTAAAAGAGGGAATACAATGATGCTAGTGGGGACAAATTTCAAGAGGGTTGTGAGGAACCATTTCCTCACAAAAAAATGTGGCGGACAGATGGAACAGATTGCCTGGGGAGGTAGAGGAGACACTGACAGTGAAGGGATTCAAGCAAGCATGGAATAGGCATGTTGATACCATTAAAAAAGTGACTCACCTGGAGAGGATGGGGAAGACCGGGGGCTGCAGACAGTCGCTTGCCTCCACATAAGGTAGGTAAGTAGGGTTAGGGCAGGTTGGGTTGACCTTGTGGTATTTTTCTGCTAACAAAATCTATATTTCTGTGTTTCTACATATCACATAAAATCCCACTGAAATGAATGTTGATTTCCTGCAAAATATCCTGATACAGTATAACTGAATACATTGGGAAATATCTCTAGCTTTCACTGTAGATGTTCTGTTTTTTCTTCTGACAACGGTCCAGTCCAGTAGACTTATGGTTGACAGTTAGGTCATCTAATCTTTCCAAAGAAAAAAGCAGCACATTCAGTCTTGTAGTCAAGGTTATGATCTGTGAATGGTCATGACCTGAATTAACTGTAATCGCTCAGATTGTTTCTTAAGCAGTAACACATGACCAGGGGTTAGAGTAACAGTCTGTTAGTCACCCCCCAAGGGCATAATGTGGTACGAGATGCAACTGAGTGCTATATTTCCCCTTGGGGGTGATTAAGTGACTGCTAATCTAACTCTTGGAAGTGCCTTATTGATATTATAAAAAAGTGATTTCAAAAGAAAGTGTTAGGAGTTACCTTTTGAATGTTTTCCTCATTGAGAAGGAGATTTTTAATAAAATAGTTCATCCACCAACTATTTAGAAATGCTGGTTCAGAATCAGAATGCATCATTCCCAGTAATTCAGCAGTACTAGAGAATGAAATGCTGACAGAAAGAATTATTGTGCCATGGTGATCAGGCTGCACATGGCAGTGTAACACAGATTATTATAAGGGTCTCAGGAATGCTGAAATCTGCTTGGCTGTCAGCATTCTGAGAACCTTATGTTAACTTACTTATTAACATACTTGACAAGCCTGATCACTAGAGTATTGACCTGCCTGACACTAGATTATTCATAAATTCCTTTTGTAGAATGCAGAGCCGCCATTAGGTTCACCATTAGACCTGGCAGCTACTGCCAGCCTCTCCTGACAACTTCCCCATCTGCTTTGAAAAACACCATACTCCAGAAGACACACAGTAATGGTGCACACCTGTACCTGTATCCGGGCCTGCATCACACATCAGTCATTCTCTTCACCTGCACAACAGTACAGTAGCTGCTTGCTTCATCTTCCTCTGTGTCCGGAACTCCCCCTAACCACTTCTGCACTCACTTTAAGAAGTATCATGCCACAGTATGTGGAATCCTCCTGTAATAGCCCATGTTTTTTTTTCTAATAAGATTTTCTATCTAAATATTTTAATAAAATGAACCATTGATTGAGGTGCCATGAGACAGAATCGCAGCTGACAGAAAGGGCACATCTCCAGTTAGTGCTGCGTGAACAGCCTTCGTTCAAAAGGAGTTTGGCACAGCTTACATTCTCAGCCATCTCCCTGATAGGTCTATGTGATAATGGTGAATGCCGAAAGGCGATTGCCATTATGGCTCAGTCAGAGTGCCGAACACATTTTCAGCAATCTGACAACCCTGGTGCTCCAGCACAAGGGCGCCAGGATGTATTTTTACTACTTTCTGTAGGGGGGCTGCGCCCCCCCACATCACCCCTCATGGGGGCTTCACCCCACACCACCCTACTTAAGGATTCTCAACTCCGGGGTGTATGAGGGGGTGAAAGTAGTAAAATAAAGGTTCTGGCTGGGTGCAATAAAAAAATCGCACCAGCGCCTGGACCCAAACCCAGTATCTCAGCCACCCCAGCCATTGCCCAATACCCGATGCCATGCAGCAGCTCAACCCATGACCACAGCACCACCCCCCACAGCCTCTCCACCCCTTCCCAGCCCACGCTTGCCGTGCTCGCTCCCACCCCCCCGCGTATGTACGTATAGTGACATCCTGTTGCCTAGTTTGCCCTCCTCCTCATCCAGTCGCCCTACCTGTCAGTTGCCGTGAGTGGATTGCACAAGGAAGGTGTTGCCGTAATGGATGACGCCCTTCCTCATGCGCCCACTTCACGGGTTACCAACAAGTAATAATTAAATGATACTTATGCCCCCATGCCCCCCAACATAGCCTGCCTGCAGTCCTCCTTCACACACACTCCAGTTTATGCTGAAGTTCAGAAATTGCTTTCACTCAGTCCAAGCCTGGGTGAAGTGCTACACTTTTTTGTGACATCTACTTTTTACACTCCCATGTTGTAGTTAACTCAGTATAACTGTCAAGCCACTGAATGCATAACAAAAAAAGAGCGAGGCTTGGTGGTAGGGGTTGAACTGGCCTTGGTCGTATACTAAAAACTGTAACAATGTCAAAAAGTGGAGGTACCACTGCAGCAGGACCGCAATGCCACTGTCAAAATACAGTTAGTTCAAAGTAGCAAGGGACCGCACCTGCCTAAGGCTCACTCCATTACTACACACACAGTCTGTATATTCCAATAGCTGTAAAGCAAAAGATGACTCACCAAAGTTCCATAACTGTGACGTATGAAGAAGCACCTTGTTTGTGATGGAGCGGTACTTTTATCTTGTTACCATTGCTTGAATTTTAAATGCTTTTATCTCCACTAATAATAAAGAAGGAGCATGTTTGATACCAGTGCCGCTGTGGTGAGTCATCTTTTGCTTTCAAGCTATTGGAATATACAGACTGTGTGTGTTGTAAAACTCCATGAGCCTTAGACAGATGCCGGTCCCCCTTGCTACTTTGAACTAATGTCAAAAAAGAATGTTTTCTGCAAAGCCAGTAAAAAGCAAACAATTAATAAGAAGATTTACCCATTCACAGTGTCCCTGTTTCAGCTTTTTTTTCTAACTAGTGAGTAACTGTCTACAGGCTATTTAGTATGGGGAATTAGCATAGCGGAGGGACTATTTTATTTACACACAAAAAAATAAGCAAAAAATATTTAAAAAAATTATTCAAAGTATAGTAGCTTGTGACCCAATTATAATAATAGCAATAATGAACTCTGGGGGTTACGTTAATGTTCTTATTAATCACCTCGTGGGGGCAATATGGCACCTGGCTGCTCCTTGTGCCATATTACAACCCCAGGGGATGATTAACTAGAACATTAATGTAACCCCCTTCGTTCATTATTGCTTAATTAATGTAAGCCTGTTGGGAATGCTAACAGTCAATCAGAATGGAGCATTTCTGAGTTGACCAGTGAGATATTGATTAGGACTGTGTAAAACTAGGGCTGGCAGTATAGCCTAGAGGTTAGAGTTGTGAATGAACTTGGTACATCCAGCAGACCTGGGTTTATTCCCACAACCTGCATTTGCATACTGTGTGAGAAAGTCACTTAACCTTCCCAGTGCTCCAAGGTTTACCCTGAAAACAGGCAATTGTGCCTGGTGGGCCTTACCCAGTTACCAAATAATTAATAAAAATACTATTCAGCGCAAATACACATAAATACTGCTCTTTTTACAAATGTGACTCTTAAATATTTGTATTTGTGGTAAAATGTTTAAAGCAGCATTATACCTAAGCCGAGGTTCAGTGACACACATATGACTACAGTATTTCTGCTTATTGCATGCATGCATTTTTATTGATAAATATACATATTATTGTATTGCTATATCTCAAACCCATGGTTTTGTGTGATCATTAGCATAAGAACCAAGGCTGAAATGTAAAAAGTATTTTTCCTAAACTTGAATGTGTCAATACAGATACAGATACAAATACTAGAGATATAAATACAAATATCAAAAATCAGCACCATGCACAGCACTATTGTTGATTAAAGTGAAGAGGCTATATAAATTTGGGGCACAGTATGGGAAAGGGCTGTGCATGTAGTCCACTGGAAGAGATTTACTGTAGGAGACTTTATTTGATGTGCACAAAATATTTGATTGCTCCACAAACTATACAGTAGAGTCAACACTCAGTAAGAAAATGCATATCCAGGAAGAGCCCTTTTGCTCGGACACTCGCATCATCATGAAACCTTTTCTGTCTTTCCTATCATTTTTTTTTTTTTTTTTATGCTTTTTCCATTTTGTCTCACCTGGCATGGAAGAAGGGACATACAATGGTGCCAATGCCAGTGCCACACACTCCCGTGAGCAGCACATTGGGTGTCTGCCCCACCAGTGCCCCCAGTGAAGTGTTAGTGCACCAACTCTCAGCCACCACTAGGGGCCAGACTAATGCTGACCACTGATCTGCACCCTTCCCAGAGGAGGACAGCTGTCTTTGGGATGCTTGATCCTCCTCCTCCCCAGCCAATCCTCTGCCATCTGAGGCCACTTGTTTTCTGTTAGTATGAAGTACTAGGGCAGTCACATGCTTGGTGTATATTACAAATGCATGGCACAAACGACAGGAAGAGGAATATAATTTGTCAAAGATACAGAATGAGTTCTCTTGATTCTAATTAGACATATCATAATGTAGTTATGTTTTGAGATTTCTGTGAATATTTTACGTTATTAAACCGTGGATTGAAATACTATCATGTTGTTGGTCAAACCAAGTCACACATCTTTATTTATTTGAAACTATTGCCCTGTTTTTCTGTAGCAATGGTCATTAGCTTCTGTGGCTGGGCAGTAGTTAAAAATATTGACCACCATCAGTGCATTCATGCATGTTCTCTGTACTTTTCTTCTCCAGCAACATGGCACCAGTTCGCTGTCAGAAAACGAAAGTGGGGAACAACAGATGTGGCTTTTCCTGCTAAAAACTAAACTCAGTCCTGTACATGTTGCTGAGTCACCAAGAGAAAAAAAAAGCAATCTGATTGGCTACCCACATTCCAAGACCCATACTTTATTTTGCATGACAGCACTACTGTTGAAATTGTAAGGCACATTTTTATGACATATATGGTATATGTGTGCCTTTTGCAAATGTATAATTTTTGTAGTTTGTAAATGTTCATTATTTTTAATTGTTAAGCACTTTGCATTCTGGAAAGGCATGATATAAATAAAAAAATCTATCTATCTATCTATCTATCTATCTATCTATCTACAGTGGTGCCAGCCATAATGCAGTGCAATACTCCAGCATACTGCAATAGAGTTACAATAGGAAACAAGGCAATTTCAATGGCAGTTAATCCCTTTTGTCATGCAGTAAACTCAAGACACTGCATTGCATCCTGGCTGCAACATCATTACCTTATTAAGCAGAACAGTTATGCCATTTTATCAGCACAGTAGCACACTTCAGGGTGTACAGTCATTGTGGAACAATTGCACTTCCAAAGTAGTTAAATGGAACTTGACTGCACCTCATGCGTACAGCCAATTGAGGTGTGTGTTTATTCTGCACAGATGGGGACAAGAGGCTCTATAATGGTCCATCCTTTTCACTAAATTCCATTGACATCTCTCAATGGTTCACGTTGAAGGGCCTTAAAATAGTACATCTTAATATATGTAGCCTTATGGCCAGTTGTCTAGAACTGGAAGTTTGGGTGGCTCAGTATCATCCTGTTATACTTTGCATATCTGAGTCCTGGCTTAAGCCCACTATCCCAAACTATGCATGCTCCCTACCTGACTTTACCTTACTCAGATTTGACTGTCACACTTGCAAAATAGGCAAGGGCATTGTGATTTACTCTAGTTCACTTTGCACTTCCAACCATGAATTCAGTGAATGCAGGGAGGGGGACGGACGGCTCAGGGGCAATGTGAGGAAGTATTTTTTCACAGAGATGGTGGTGGATGCATGGAACAGCCTTCCTAAGGAGGTTGTCAGGTCTAAAACTGTGGGAGAATTCAAGAATGCATGGGACAGACAGGCAATTCTTGTGAGGAGTAGGAAGAAATAGGCTGTTGGTTAACTAGGATCTGCAGCTTATCCTGTAGGTAGGGAAATGGGCAGAGCAGGTTGGCCAAGCAGTCTTTATCTGCTGTCAAAGTGTATGTTTCTATCTTCATGTGATGTTTTACACTCAGTACTACTCTTAGAAAATGCCAGAAAGCTTTACATACTGTGAGTCTACTATCCCCCAAAAGGTGGTATGACAGGCTTATCTGAAGTACTGAATCAAATCTCTGCATCAATTGGCAAGAACAAGTTTATGGTATTAGATGATTTTTACCTGGACTCACTTGGGAAAAAATAGAGGGGCTTGATTTAAAAAGGTTGACACAGAGTTTGTGCCAATCTCTGCATCAAAGCCATGGTTTAGTGCAGCTAAACCAAACTCTTTTGCCACAGCTGCACCTAATTTTCTATTGTCGGGTGCAGTTGCAACAGTTTTCTTACTTTACAGCAACTTGTGCCAAAGGTTTGGTACAAGCTCTATAAAAAGGGTCCCCCAAATGGAGCAAGTTAGCAAGTTAGACCAGGGAAAATCTGGTCTAACTTACGTTATTTGGTGCTTGGGATTGAAAATTCCAGCCACCAGCTCGGAGAAAGTCGCTAGCTCCGTGCACTGAATGATTGGTGCACCAGGGGCTTGCAGCATTCTCAGGGCTTTGAAAATCGAGCCTTAAGTAAATCTCACCTCATGTAGCTCATTAGTGACTCCTCTAGGGTTGCAATTAATTGTAAATACCACTCTGTGATTAATTGGGTTGAACCAACAGACCAGACAGGATTGTGGTGGCAGGCACTTTAGCTGATGCTATCAGTGACCACTCACCATTCCTTTCTGACTACTGAGCTTGCTGTCCCTGTTGTCTGCCAAAGGAGAGTTCACTTCATGACTACTGAAGCTTAACCAGGAAGTCTATTTTGCTGACCTAATTCAGACCGACTGGTCCTCTTTATACCTCACTACCATTGTTACTGAGGCTTTAACTTACCTTATTTCAATACTCAGTGTGTGCTGCAGGAGCTGCACATACCTGTTGTAAAACACTGACCACACCCAGTATGGCTTCTGTAATGGCCACAGCACTGAATCAGCACTGATGGGGTTCAAGCAGGCCATCCACCAGTACCTGGATCAGGGTCAGTTAGCAGTGACAGT
Organism: Neoceratodus forsteri; assembly: GCA_016271365.2. NCBI lineage: Eukaryota > Metazoa > Chordata > Ceratodontiformes > Ceratodontidae > Neoceratodus > Neoceratodus forsteri. The sequence continues at coordinate 1,444,313,280 of CM028130.1, read as the reverse complement.
TTTCATCAACCTTACCAAGGCTTTTGACCTTGTGAACCACCAACTTCTTATCAGGAGCCCTGGGAACCAAGGCTGCTCAACTGAAGTCCAAGGCTGATGTCAGAGCTACTTGTCTGGGAGGATACAGATGACACAAATTGCCAACTGCCTGTCCATAGTTCAGCATATCTTCACTGGTATTCCCCAGTGGTCCATTCTGGGACTGCTATTTTCCAGCTTTTTCTTAAGCACTCTACCACTGGCATGCAAAAGGACAAAAATCCTAGTGTACTCTGATGATGCTGTGATCCACATGGGCGGCACCAACATTAATGATATACACAGTGCCATTCAAGCCAACTTCAACTCAGTACAACACTGGTTCATCAAGCACAAGCTTGTACTAAATGTCTCTAAAACAAAATATATGACTTTCTGCAACTCTAAGAAAAAACTGCCAGATAGTGTCAGCACACCGTTCATCACCTTAAAGGGAGCAAACATTTATTTATTTATTTTATTTATGTCTTTGGTAACCGGGTAACATTGAAACATTGAAAATGTCCATGGGGCCTATTCTCGAAGACGTTAGATTGCCGCAAACCCCAGGTGTGCCAAATGCACAGCACATAGGGCTTGCAGCATTCCTGGGTCTGGTTTCAGGATTCTCGAAACTCAAGCCCTCCATGCAACACATGCGACAAGTTAGCTCAGCTTTTGCTGGTTTAACATCATCGACCTTTATATGGGGCTTGTGCCAAGTCTGTGGTTCAAGCCCCTGAAAAAAGGGTGTTGTGTGGCAAAGGCGCACAACCTTTGAGAATTGGGCACACCATGCACCAAAGCTGCTCCACTGGCACAGGGCTTCTATACACTCTGTGTCAACCTTCAAGAATCGAGCCCCACGTGTTCAAATACCTGAGCCTCCTCATTGACTACAACCTAACCTATAGTAACCATATTACCCACCTGATAAAAACACCTCACCAGAGACTAGGTGCTCTGTACTGGATAAATCTTTCCTTGCTCCCCTCAACAAGACACCTCCTGGCCCAATCTTTCCTGCTTCCATTGCTCAACTATGGTTTACCCTTCTATGCCATGGTGACCAAAACTGAACTCCACAGGGTAAACCCCTGTATAACCAAATAGCCAGATTTGCTACCACCCCTGGACCCACCACAGTGACCTGCTCAAAAAGTCAAACTTACCTCCCCTTATCACGGGAGTCAAGTTCTGCATAGGCACTATGGTGCAGAAAATCATTATGACCAAAGCACCACCTATCTACAACACTTTCTTCCAACCCAAAGCCCCACTAATCCAAACCAGATCAGCAGCCACTGCCCACTTCAAAATCCCCATACCAAGAATGGGCAGTGGCCAAAGGGCATTACTTTACCACCTGCCCTGTCTTTACAACTCCCTACCCCAGCATATAACTGACCAAATGCTATCTTTCACTGTCTTCAAAACTACACTTTGGGACAGATACTTGTAATTGCTAGTAACATGCTCATTGCTTGCCTTGTATTTGCCTACCTCAAGCCACCTTACTTCATTATTATGCCACACCTATTGCATACTTGTAATCCTGTTTTTTTCCATGTGTATGCACTTGTCTGGTCGTCTATGAAAATGGGCAGTTTTGCTCATAACCTCACCAGACACAAATAAATAAATAAAATAAAATAAATGATGTGAGAATAAGAGCCACAAGTGTTTGCACAAAGATCTGTTTACCATACCAAAGACTATGGACAAAGTGTTGTCTAAACACATATCTATGTCTCACCCTACTGACTAGCTGGAGTACAGGAGCTGAAGGAATTAATGCAAAAAGGATATTCAACTTGTGAACAGTTCCTACTGCAATGATCTCCTATTAACCTCTGCTGGGCACTCCTGCAGGTTTTGAAATTACATAAAGGGCTTTATGAGGGGCAAAATGACTCATGATTTTTGATGTTACTTGATCGCATACATTGTAATAATGCTGATAATATGGCAGATGCCTTCAATTCCCATTTCTCTGACATGGCCAAGTATTCTTACCTGGGCTTACAAGCAGATATTTTAGCTTCCCTGCAGTTCTACTTTAGAGCTGTTACACCTAAGGAAATGTTGCAGCCTTCTGAACATTGTATCACCTTGCAGCAGTGTTGCCTCTGATGAGCTAGAATCCAGGATCCTTAAGACTGCTCTTCCTATCTTGCCTCTCTTCTTGCTGTCCATGGAAAATATATTACCTATCTTAGTCTTCTGGTATTGCACCAATTGTCTCAAAAGTGGCCAAGAGTGTCCTGGTTTTCAAGAAAGGTGATCCTAAATTAATAGATAAATATCACCCACTGCAATTTTGTCTGTACTCAGTAAACTTCTCAGTAATCTAGTTGGTACTCAGCTCCTGAACTCCTTCATAAATACAGCTTACTATCACCTGATCAATATAGTTTTAGACAGGATCCCAAGTACCTCTACAGTTCTCATTCAGTTCATCAGCAATGGTAGAGCTGACATGGACAAGGGATTTATGCAAGGCTGTGCTCCTAGACCTAATTAAAGCCTTGGGTTTTGTTAATTACTCTGTTCTTAAGGCTAAACTGATGTCCCTTGGTATCTCATACTAGGAGTCATACTAGGAGAAATAAGATGCTCAGAATGCTAAAAGCCCATTAATGTACATCTCCCAGAAAGGGGTTATATCCAACCTTGTTGATCAAACAAGTAGTGATCTAGTTAGGATTTAAAATGGGAAAAGGAGTATGACTAGTATTCTGGAGTAAACTGGCTATCCCATCCTCACAATGGTTGTATACCCTGTTATACCACTGACAAAATTATAAATCTTCTATGTTTGCCTCCCTGCCTGTGCTTCTGCAAAATTCTGATCAGGCCTAGCTCATGCGATCTGGTGATCTATCTCTCCTGTCTGTCCCCAAGAGCTCGACAGATATGGGGGAACAAGCCTTGTCCTTTTTTTTGCTCCCAAGTTTTGGAACTCCTTTCATGTTACCCTTAGACACTCTCAGTCTCACATACTTTTCAAAAGGGAATTATATAAGTATGTAGGTTCCACTTATAATTGTACCAGTACCGGTTGCCTTGTTTATGTGCCTTGCTACTCCATTACAATTTATATATTATTAAGTTGTATTATTGAGTTGAGTCTTATCAATTTTGCCTGTCTTTACTGAGTTTGCCTCCCTAATGTTTTGATAAGCATTGCTTATATGTTCTTTGATGTTCAGATGTTTATTATGACTTATCAACTTGTTAGTTACCTATTAATTTATCCTTGCCATATGCTTATTGTAACTGTTGCTTGATTTCTGTGTTATGTATAATTTTTAAGTGTTATTTTGTACTTTCCAGTTATGCTTAAAAATAGGCATCCTATTGTTTAGCGCACCTACCTGGTAATCAAAAACAAAGTAAATAAATAACTAACTAAATAACTGAACAACCTGTTTTTCTAGTATATGCTAGGGAGCTTAGGTAAACAACCTGTTTAACAATAATAATTATATTAAGAGTGGCAGAGCTTGACTGCCTTTTTAAACAAATATTGGCAGCCTAATAGGGGATCTATTAGACTCCTATATGTGTTGGTGGAGGGGGCAGTCAACTTAGTGAAACAACGTTTCATAAAAGAGATACTGACCAAAATTCTTTTGTGGTATTGTGGGGAAAACTGGCCCCACATGAAGAACTATTGACATCCATTATTGCCCTCAACTTTTGGCTTCAGACTATATAACTATTGTCAGTCAATAGTTCATCCATCAGGGTCAACATTTTCACATTTTATTCCTCAACACTGGTGGAAGTTTATGTAATATACTTTGATTTGAGATTGAACATAGTGTAGCAAATTGCTATATGAATCAATTGAAAGATTTCCTTCATTTTGATTTTCATGCCATTTGATAATACTGGTCATGTTACCTGAATTGTGTAGCATCCAGTATTATTAACTGGCACTAATTTATTTTTTAGTGTAATACCAAATTTCTCTTTCAGCACATTTTCTATCTCCTCATCACTAAGAGTTGTGAAACAAACCAGGTCCACATCTTCTTTGTAGTTATAGGTGACCTCACCATAGGTCCACCCAACCAGAGCTCTGAATCCTTCAGTTGTCTGTAGGCTGCAGATGGACTTGTTGGTGAAGAGCGAGTCTGGGGATGTCTGTAGAAAAGTACAGTGCTGTTGATAGTCTTCAATTTTGTGTGGCTCCAGCGTAAAACAATAAATTCTCCTATAATTATTTTTTTCCAGAAGTGGGGAGTCATGATAACTCTGATCAGGAATGTGTTTCTTTCTGCTGATTTTGTCCAAATACCACACTCCATTGTCTTCAGTTAGACGAAACACACCAGGAATCTGAGGCTGGTCCTTCCCAGAAATCAGCTCCAGTGGCTGCCTTATTTGACTGGAGACACCAAAACCCACATCTGCTATGTAGACTTTTCCATCAATGACTACCTTTATTATAAGGTGTGACTGAATAGCAGAGTAGGCCTTTTTTACTGCATTGTATACACTTCCTCCAAGAAGTGTAATGTTATACCCCATTTCTTTGAGCACCCAAGAGAAAACGCCATTGTTTTCACCACACCACCCACCACGTTTTTTCCTCACAATCTTGTTATAGTTTGCCTCTATGTCCATGACAATCTTCTCTCCACAGTGGATGCTGAGATTCTCAAAAGGTATAGCTCTTAAATGGTGCTCATGGATTTGTGTCAGGGTTGCAAGGTCTGCTTTATCATGAGAGCCAGAATACTGAATTCTTGAGAAATACTCTTCCAGGTTCATGGTTTGCCTATAACAGATCAATGTCATAAATGAGCCTTTATGAAAAGATCCACTATCCCTCAATTCAATACTGTTTTAAAAACAATTGTAACAACTATGTACAGTACCTGTTTACAAAGAAAACATTAGATATTTTACTACAGATGCTTTCTTGAACTTCAGTATCTTGTGGAAAGCCTACATGGAAGCAGATAAGAAAGTTTTCTTTATATTATGGATTCAGCTCTGCAAAGTGCTGCAGCTGTGGAAATTCATGGAAACTCCTGATTCCAGTGCAATCTGCACAGTAATATTTTCACTCACACAGTTGGGGTGTGTCCCAGAATTGGGCCACTGAAAATGTGGACCTTACTTTGGCACACAACAAAAGGCAATTTCTGTGTTCTTCTTTCATGCACATATGACAAGGTACTGTATTTACCTTCAGTGCATGATGGGTAATGATTTTCTGTGCACTATACACAATGTTAAAACAATATGTTTGGTACACCCCGCCAGCCCAGTGGTAGTATGTCACACTACTATGCAGACAGCCAAGGTATGGAAGTGAGATCAGGTCCTTAAAGTCATCTGGCCCCAGGGTTGGAGGACTACCTGTGGCAGTGCCTCCTGGCTGAACCCTGATTCAGCTTCTGTAGCCACACCTGTGCAGGGCAAGGGGCGTGGTTCCTACCTCCTCTACAGGGCTGCAAAAGGTTCCAGGTATTGCTGCTGGGCATCTTGAGGGTAGCAGGGAAAAACATATGGTATGAAATCTCAATGCCGGCCAGCATCATGACAGCTGTTGGTACTCTCAGACCCTGTGCCATGACAGCTGTGTTGTGGTTACTGGAGCTTGGAAATTGCCTGTAGCTCCAATCAGCAAGATGACTATGGGGATAAAAATCTGAATTTAGAAAAAATATATACCTAGCTTTATTTTAATGGGACTGAAAAAAAATACGTTCAGTATAAAAGGAAAAAATCAAAAAATAACAGCTTAGATGGCGAGCTAGCCACAATGCTGGTATGGTGGGCCAAGATATAAACTGGGTGGGCTTTGCTCTCCAGGTACCATATCTGTTGAACCGTGTCCACTGTAAATCAGAACACAGGTTCTTGGTTTGGCCATGTTCCGCCTTCAGCACTGCTCTGTTAAGACCACATGCCTTCTGTCATCACAGTGTGTGTGTATGTGTATACTTGTGTATGTGTGTGTGTGTGTGTGTGTGGTGTGCGTGATATGTGTGTGTGTGTGGGGGGTTACTTGTACATATGAGCAAGGATAGAGCAACCAAGTTAACAAGTAAATTGTGAAGTTGTTTTCATACCAAGACTCAAGAAGCAGATTATGCTGAGCATACTGCTCTGAGACAGTAATAAATTCTAATGGTTAAACCCAGTTTTTATACATTGATCTACTGAGTTTAACATTTACCAGATTCTCTTTTCTATTTAGGATTTTGCATTCTGGGATGGACAATACAACAATCCATTGAAGGGTATGGTTAATTGCTAACTAACAGTGGTTTACTGTTGCCCAACTCTGAGGGGTTTGACTTTCTGTTTTCTGCTTCAGGCCAGGTCAGTGGGTGCAGCAGAGGTGCTCTTTTGGTCTGCTAAAGCATTTCAAAGCATATGGAGACAAACAATTTTCTTGACATACCAAAGACAAGATTATTAAGTTCAGTTCAGGAGCAAAGTGAAGTAATGGTAAAATTTAGGGGAGGCATTCATACTATGAGGAAAAAAATTGTGTGCCACCTTCAAAGTCAAAAGAGACTGGCACAGAGTTGTTGGGCTGTCTGTATAGTTGTATCACATTTGTTGTGGATTATTTTGTTGTACAATATTTATCTATATGGTGTCCTTTGTAATCCTGCCCCCAGGTTGCACCTCGAAAGGAGCTGAGTCTTAGTTTGTCTTCCTGACCAAAATTTATACAAGCTAATAGGGTGCCTGCAGATGGTCCCTTAAGGTGTTATAGAGTGTGCAGAGACATGAGACACTCCCAACCAATCACAGTGCTTCATTCAGTTGTGTGTGAGACACTCTCATTTCCATAAAAGTGTCTTATGTATTGTTCCAACAAAAGGGGCTTCTCACTAGCACTAGTCATGCTGCACAGAAACAAACCATTGTACAAATAGAAAAGGTAATTTAAAATACATTGCAAAACAATCTGCAATCATTTTATAAGGACATTAGGAAGGCCTCTTATAGATAGAAACATTGACATATAGATTTTTGTGGCATGAAAAGGACCTTTAGGCCCATCCAGTCTGCCTCTTGTCCCTGTCTATTCCATCACCACTTACCCTAGTTGGTCATAGGTGTCACTTCCTCACCCTATTCCTCTACCTAATATACCCCTGTGCCTATCCAATACATGCTTGAAGCTCCCCAGTCTTTGTGCCCACTACCTCTTCTGGCAGGCTGTTCCAGTCATCCACCAGCCTTAATGTAAAGAAGTTGTTCTACAGATCACTCTACCCTGTCTTGGTGTCTCCTATGGTGTAAGAGACTCCCCTCATGAGGTTTGAGCAGAACTGCTCAGCTTTGCTTTGTGGTCCTCTTGATAAAACCTCACACTCAGAGGGCGAGATATTCAAAACTTTGCACTGGGTGCAAACCATTTGTGCAGGCTGTGTGCTGGGTTTGCGTGGATCCGCTATATTCAAAAGATCAGATAGCACAGGCAAACTGCATTAGTGCTAGGCAAAATTATAATGTATGCAAGAGACAAACTGAGGGTGTGTCTACATGAATACAGGCACAATGCTGTATTCAGCGAATAGCACCACACAAAGTGCTGTTGTGTGACTGAGTGCAACACTTTGTGAGGTGCAAATTACTGCCCAGGAAAAAGTAGTCCTAACTCTGGGCAGACCAGCTTTATGCAACTTTGTGGCTTTGCATGACTTTTGCGTGGCTTTGCGCGACCCTAACTACTAAGTATGAAATATAGAAATAAGTCAGACAAAGAAGAAACATGCTGCTCATGGATGGCATCCCTATGATGCCATCATTTGCCACCAGTCCCAGCCATACCAGGCAGTAAGTGCTGACCAGGATCCCAGAGGACACCATGGCAGTGCGGCCATTCAGCACACACCTGTAGACCACCCTTCGGTGGACACCAGCAGACACCAGTACACACACACGCAGCACTGTGGGTATGGAGGGTGTTGAGGGGAGGGTGTACAAGTGGCCGGGTTGCACCACAGACTGGTTGCAGCCACAAGGGCTGGACCAGTGTTGTGAATACCCCAACACCAGTGTGCCTGTCTGATGGTATGTGCCCCCCAGCCATGTACCGCACATCTGTACAGACACCACAGCACACACAGCCAGCTGTGTATATGTCACTGTGACTATCCCATGCTAGTGGTGCAGCATTTGTGGGTTGCACAACAGCATAACAGTAATGTCCACTGTCAGTAAACATCTGCAAGTTGGGCCTGTCGCTCTGTACAGTGCAGTGGTGATCACTGCCCTACACACCATAGGCATTGCTGTGTCCCTCACACTACTGACCCCCTTGCTACTGTAGTGTCTGCTGTGCACTGTAATAGAAACTATAGTTTGACAATTGCATACAGCACCACCACCTGTGCCTGTGCTGTGTAGTCCCCTGAGCACAATATTCTATGCTGTACTGTACAAATGTAGCCTGCAGCTACCACCATGCACTGCCAGACTGACCTACAGGTGGAGCTGTGGGCAGACCTAGCCAACCCCTGTACTTCCAGACTGACCTACAGGTGGAGCTGTGGGCAGACCCAGCCAGTCCCCTGTACTTCCAGACTGACCTACATGTGGAACGCTGGAACCCTGCAATAGTGCTGGGCAAACTGCATGCAAATCAGTTCATAATGAGATGCTAATCTAGATGTTTGCCCACGGACTACCTAAGTAGGCTCATTTGCATGTCACTTTTGAACAAAGAAAATTTTTGCCCTGGGCAAAAGTAATAGCACCGGGCAAATGGCTTAGCTCCGCACTAAACCTGCGAAAATGTGTTTGTTCCACGCAAACATTTCAGAAACATTGTACATTTCTGCACAATGTAATTTCACATACGCTAACGCTTGTAGCTTTACTGACTCCACTCCTTTGCTAGCACACACATTAGCCACATAGTTCACCTCTACCTTTCTTCATGTCACTGTGAACTGGAATTCTTTTATTTATTTTTTATTTTAGTTTTTGGCAACCGGGTAAGGCCCACTAGGCACAAGTGCCTGTTATCAGGGGTGACCTGGGAGCACTGGGCGGTTAAGTGACTTGCTCAGAGTCACACAGTATGCAAGTGGAGGTTGTGAGAATCAAACTCAATGCTGTTGTGGTTTGCACTTCCTGGATGCTATATTCAAAGCTGTCTTATTCCTGGGCTATTTCTGCACTGCACTCCCAGCCCAGTTTGCCTGGCTTCCTTAGCATGCTATATTCAGCAGGTTTAGCACTGGGGCTATCCCTTTTGAATATTGCAGGCTATTGATTCTGTGCTTGGGTAGTGCTAATTTTGCCCTGGGGCAATGTTTTGACTATCTCGCCAAGTCCCTTTTACAACTTTAAAAGGATGCTAGCAGGACTTCTTATGGTTATTAAACTGTTGCTTCATGCGTCTGTAGGGCACCAGAACTAGTCACCTTTGGTTTGCAGTTCCCTTACTCTAAGAACATGCAAGGTGACATTCTTACATCCATAAGAGATCTTCCTAACATCCTTTTAAACTTATATACGAGACTCTGAGAGTGAGGTTCGGGCAAGAGGACTACAAAGCAAAGCTGAGAAATTTTGTCTGCCTAAGCTTCATGAGAGGAGTCTCTTATACCATAGGAGATACCAACAGAAGCCCTGTTAACGTATTATATATCCCTCAAGTGAGCTATAGTGATTTCTAATAAGTTTTCAAGTCTTTTTGTTATTTTAAAAGTTAAATAAGGTCCCTTCCCCCCAGCTGTGAAGTGGAATGGTCCACTCTTGCAGTTCCTGCATGAGAGGCCAGTATACACAAGATAAGAGGTACTGTACATTGGCTCTGTGTGCTGCTTTGCTGAAATCATGTAAGTGATTTATAATAAACAAATCAATAGAAATTAACGAATGATCACTGGTCAGGGGTGCAGGAATGCCAGGCACCCCATGCAACCCCCGGAAGCTGAATGATTTTCCTTGGTTACGAGCTTGGCCCCCAGGAGGCCAGATATCACACTTGAATCCAACTGACAACCCCACTAGGTCAAACACCAGTTTATGTCTTTAAGTGTAATCTAGTGTGGTGAATATTGTGTAGATTAGCTGTTTATAAAATATAGTAGGGATTAGCCCACTTTAGCAATTGTATCTCATCACTAACAAATATAGTAGTTATCCAAAATGAAACAGAAACATAGAAATATGATCGCAGAAAAGGACCCACAGCCCATTCAGTCTCTTCCTATCTCTCCCAAAGTTAGCATTTCTCCTCCCTCGCTTTCACCCCCCAACCCAGTGTGGCAGTAGGTGGCAAGAGCCTATCTCAAAACAACGCAGTCCACAACAGCACCACAAAAATGATGCCCACTAGAACAGCACCTACCCAAATCACTGACGGGAAGAACAGTGGCAATGGTAGCAGTCCCTGAAGGCATGGACTGCTGCCGTAAAATCACACAGAGATTTCTGTTTTTTTGTGGGGTGCTCTGCCACCCCACCCCCAGATGTGGGGCTCTGCCCTCACACACCCCTGTATATTTAATATTTAACTCCTGGGGGGGGTGGAATCTTGGGGAGGGGATATCTCTCTTCCAGCATAAAATCAACATTTTATATACTTAGAGTTGGGGAAAAAAGTAAATCTGCAAGACTTGGGAGACTGGAAACAAAACCCTGCCCTGGTCTCCCAAGCCATATTGGCTGAGCTGCTTGTAAGAACACCTCTCTGCCAGGGGAGCAGCTCAGCCAGCTTCTGCATTTTTCACTCCCTCATCTCCTTCCACATTGATGCATTGCCTGGATAGCAACAGAGGTAGTACTTTTAACACATGCTAGTCTACACCTTATCTCTATTTATGCATATGTGGTTCCTGCAGCGCAGTTTAGACGGCGCTGTTCAGGAAGCACTATTTTAGCAAGTTGCTCCCTCATGCCCCTCCTCTCCAACTCTTGTGAGTTCCATCATCCTTCTGTGCATCCAGGAACTTCTGTCTCCAATTCTTACATATACTTATGTATTTATCCTATGCCCTCTTGAACTCTCCTGTTTTTGCCTCCACTATCCAATCCAGCAGTCCATTTCAGGGACTCACCACACTTTCAGTAAAGTAGTTTCCCCATCTATTACCTCTGAATTGCCCACTATCCAGCTTTAAGCTGTGCCCCTAGTCTTCAGGTCACGTTTCCTCTTGCAGATGCTCCCTCCCTTCCTTCACCTTGTTCATTCCGTTTAGATATTTAAAAGTTTCTATCATATTCCCGCTCTCTCTCTCCTTGTTTCCAGAGAATACAGGTCAATCTCCTCCATCCTTTCCACATTTGTCTGCTGATACATACCATGCACAATTTTGGTTGCCCTTCTCTGGACCCTCTCCACCCTTTCTATATTCCCTTTTTGATATGGCCTGCAGAACTGTACCCCATACTCAAGGTGCTGTTGAACCTGTTTAGAGGCATTATCACTTCTCTCCTCCTGTTTATAATACCCCTCTTAATGTAGGGCAGCATTCCATGTGCTTTTCCTACTGCCTTATTATACTGGTGTGCCTGTTTTAGGTTGTCTGAAATTATAATCCCTAGATACCTCTCCTGCTCCGTTACCAAAACCGCCTCCCCTCTCAGTGTGTATATGGCCTTTGGGTTCTTGTGCCCTATATGCATTATTCTAAATTTTCTTGCATTGAAACTCAATTGCCACCTCTCTGACCACCCCTCCAGCTTTCTTAGATCCTCTCTTATATTTTCTACCTGTCCTGGTGTGTCCATCCTATTGCAGATTTTCATATCATCCACAAATAGGCACACCTTCCCATTCAGTCATTCCCCAAAATCCCCTATATAAGTGTTAAAAAATATTGGCCCCCACAAGTACAGTCTGGGTGGAGGCACTGCACATTTATGTTATCTCAGGAAAGAACCAGTTTTAAAGCAAAGTATGTACCCAGGCACCTCAACCTTGGTCAGGCCTACAAGGCAGGAGTAGCGTAGCCTTCTAGATACCCAGTGCCAGGGTTACAAAAATACTGAGCAAATCCATATATAGGGAAATTAGCATGCTTCTATGATAATTATGAAGAAGAAACAAAAAATTGAATTTAGTGTTTTTCATGCACGTTGTATCCCAAAGCACTTTACAAGCAATGACAAACTGGAAGTGAAGGGACTATAAATACATGGTTGCAGCCATTTCATACATCAGCATCGACATGCAGCCTTGGAAAATTGCATGACTGATTTTATGGGAAAGGGAATGATGACCAGGGTGCCGGGTAAAATCCCTTGTGAGAAGAGCCTTTGGTTCCTTTACTGCCACCAGCATAGCATCAGAAATGGTCAAAAGGGACCTGAGTTTATCATCTCGTGTGAAAGACAGAACAGCACAACAGTACATTATCCCCATACTACTGTACTCAGGTGTCAGCATTTATGATAGGAGCCCAATTCCCAATGTGGAACTTGAACCCACAACATTCTGGCCCAGAGGCGGATGTGCTACCAACTGAGACACAATCCCAAGCCATACTGGTTTAAAGGCAATTGTTTCAGGGTACTGAGGGTGTTATTTATCATGCAAATGATAATTCATTTTGTTCCTTAAAGTAATTTTCTTAGTTTTGTTTTAATAAAGATATTGTAATTATGTACCCTTTCTTGGAAGTGTCTGTGTTTTTTTTTAACTCCATGTACTGTAGCTGAAGTCTGCATTTTCACAGCGTTTATTTCCTGACTAGTGCTCCTACTTCCACACATCTTTTCAATTCTTTGTGGTGCTGAACTGTGACACTGTGATGTCATGCAAGGGAAGCAAATCTTGCTGTCAGTATGTGTGATTGCAGAGATTATTCCAGTGATTCTGATTCTGATGAATTATCAGAACTATTTGTCACTTTACTTTGCTGTGCATTAAGGTACATGTGATTGCAATCTGCATGTACAAATACTCACACAGTTAGTTTTGCTGGCTTGTGTCTCAGTGTTCCTCAACCCCCCACCCCAACACCCATTCCACAGAAGGTGGTCACACATCTTTATATTCAGTTTGCAGACACTCAAAGGTGAAATATAAGGTATATTTTAGTAAACCCTCCTCTGGCATTTAATGTCCTGGTTATTATTGTGCTTCTCAGTATATGTTTCTGTCATTGTATGCCATGCTAATTTACCATTATTTCTAACCCGCTTTGAGCAGATTGGAGCCCATTGGAATTCAGCCACCTCAGTGTATGTTCCGGTCTGTGGCTCCTTGCTGGAATTCTGATCCTTGAGATCTCGGGACTACTCACACATCACAGCCTCCCTGTCCAGCCGAACTGTCAGAAACACTCAGCTGTCAGATGGGAGGTCACTGTGGTGGAAAACTTGGTCCCAGGTGTCCTCACACACCGGAGTAGATGAAATGTAAATTGTGATGGTGCAGTTTGTCTAATATCTCAAGCAACTGTGAAAAACAGTGCTAAAGCAAAGTTTTCTTATTCCCGTGATGTCACTTTAAAGTGTTGCTGTTTTCTGACTCAATCAATCAATCAATCAATCAATCAAAATCTTTGTTTATTCAGGCGAACATCATTGAGCATAGCTCATTTACAAGATGGACCTGATTGGTCATAAACAACAAAATGGTTTAAACTCACAAATATACAAATATAGAATGAGTACAGTAACAAAGACTTTTTAAGAATAAACAACAAAAGAATGAGCAAATGCAATAATATACACATACATACAAGGCAAGTAAACAGTGGTATTGGGCACCAGAGCAAATATAGAAAAAAAAGTAATGAGTAGGGGTTTAGGAGGTAGATAATATAGAAGTTAATGGATGAATGCATGAACAGATAAGGGAGGGGAATCTAATGGGGCAGGGGTGAAAAGGGGTCTGAAGAGGCTAGGAATTGTGGAAGCAGTTGCATATCTCTGGGAAAAGATTTAGGTACAGCTTTTTGAAGGAGACTACAGGAATGAAAGTGTTCAGCTTCAGGGTCTTTTGTAGAGAGTTCCAGATGTGTGCTAGAAAGTAGTTGATTGCAGCCCTTCCATGTCGGGTACATGCCTTAGGTAGATTCAGCAAGATGAGGTTATTGCTTCTTAGGGCATATGGCCTTGGAGTAACAAGGGAGAAGCAATCAGAAATGTAGGATGGTAGTTTATTTGTCAGAGTTTTGTATATCAAAGAGCAGCATTTTTGTTCCTTCTGTGATGGGGATGTCCAGCCAACTGCAGCATAGAGAGAACAGTGGTGGGTACCGAAAGGAAGGTCAGTGATGAACCTTAGAGCTCTATGGTACAGGGTATCCAGTTTATTTAGGTAGGACAGGGAGCAGTGGCCATATAGGAAGTCTGCGTAATCAAGGAGGATATAAATGAAGCCTGGATTAATCTCTGCTTAGATTCTCTGTTTAGAAAATGTTTGATCCTGAAGAATAGGTAAGCCTTTGCCTTAGTTTTTCAGGAGCTCTTCAATGTGCTGGGTGAAATCAAGCCTGTTGTCAATCCAGACCCCCAGATATTTGAATTTATCTACATAATCAAGGATCTCACCAAGGACGGTAGAAAGTTGGGGAAGAATGTTCGGTGAGTAGGTATTGGTGGAGATGAACATAGCTTTAGTCTTCTTGGCATTTAATAGAAGCTTCTTTTCAAGTAATTTGTGTTGCAGTAAGGAGAAGTCAGCTTGTAGTAGATCATAGGCTTTTTTTGGTGATGGATTGCTTACGTAAAGGACAGTGTCGTCTGCAAAAAGGTGAACATTAGAATTTGTGAGGCCTGAGTCAATGTTATTGATGTAGATGGCAAAGAGGATAGGGCCCAAGATGGAGCCTTGAGGAACTCCTCTTAAGAGTGGTTTTGAGGAAGAAAGGTTGCCTTCACTTTTTACCTGCTGCACCCTACCAGAGAGGTAGCATTTGAACCATTTAAGAGAGATAGGGTCTAGGCCTAGGGAGTGCAGTGAGGAGATTAGAAGATCATGATCCACAGTATTGAATGCTTTACTTAAATACTTGACTCATCTGTGCTCGCAGTGGTTGTCAGGGACTGCAGTCAGTATTGCAACTCAGTCCTATGCGATAACATAAATGAGCAGTCCAGAGGTCTCGAGGATTGGTATTCCAGTGAGGAACAAGAGGCTGGACCATACACCGAAGTGGCTGAATTCCAATGGGCTCCAACTTGCTCAAAGTGGGATAACAATAATGGCAAATTAACAAGGCATACAATGACAGAAACACATACTGAGAAGCACAATAACAATCAGGACATTAAATGCCAGAGGAGATTTACTAAAAAATATCTTACATTTCACCTTTGAGTGTCCGCAAAACTGAAGGTAAAGATATGTGATGACTTTCTGTTCAATGGGGGTGTGTGGGATTGAGGAACACTGACACACACACACACACACACACACACCAGTGGAAATAACTGTGAGTATTTGAACATGTAGAATGTGATCACTTGTACCTTAATGCACAGCAAAACAAGATGACAAACAGCACTAAGTCATCAGAATCACTGATATAGTCTTATAGTCTCTGCTGTCACACATGCTGACAGCCACATTTGTTTCTCCCTGCATGACACCACAGTGTCACAGTCCAGTACCACAAAGAATTGAAGGGGGGAGTCTCGGTTTTACAAGGTGGACATACAGCTTGCGTCAAGCCCTGTGTCCACCACAAAGGTAGATGCAGCTGTGCCAAAGTTCTGCAGATGCAGTTTGGTCCAATTTTAGAAGGGCTGGTGCATTTGCAACACTTTCTCCAATTAATGGCACTTTGAGCCACAGGTTTGTCACAAGTGCTGTGATCCCGGATGCAAGGTTAGACCAGGGATATGGTGATCTAACTTCTTTCATCCCATCTTCTGGACTTGCAGTGGGCATTTGCGGCAACATTCTTCTAAAATCACGCTTGCTGCAATGTTTGGTGCAAGTTGCAACTTACGCCAAACACCCTGCCCAAGTCTACTGTGCCACCACATCCCCTTCTAAAATCAAGCCCAGGGGATGGAAATAGTAGCATTAGTCAGGAAACAAATACTTGAAAAAACAGACTTCAACTTCATGGAAGTAAAAAAAAAACACACACAGACACTTACAAAAAGGGTATGTAACTACAATATCTTTATTAAAACAAAACTAATAAAATCACATTAATTAAGGAAATTATTAGGAATAAAGAAGGCTAAGCAAATCTGCAAAGCTGAAGATGAGACTGGTATGGAAAGAAAGTTAAAATACAATCTATGTGAAGCAGAAGATTTTTCTGAAATGGACATGTAGGAAACGGAAATCCAGTTAAAACCACACTGTATACAGCTCCTGTACATATAGTAGTTGAATAAATGTGCCAGTAAAGATTATTAGTGAAAAAGGAACAGTTGCTTTAAAAATGAGGATATTATTGTCAGTATTTGTATAACTCTCGATGTACTGTAACTGTGTAGGCAAAAATGAGCTGCTGTGCTCGAAAGCATGAATGTAATCATTCACAGAACTTTAACTGAAGAAAGAAGATAACAGCCACGCAGCAGGAACTGGGAGGATATCTCTTTGCCTTAGTTTCGATCTGAAGGGTGTTTACTTTCTCAAAGAGCTCAATTTTTTGAACAAATTGCAGTATTCTATACTCTCTGCAGGTTTCCCCCTTCAATATCCTACTCTAAACATTCTGTATTTGTGTCACAGCTGTTAAACCTGGATTTAAAAACAACAAACTTACCAGTAACAAGGCACACTTACACTGCATGAATGTCTTGTTTATCTCCCAGCCACGTCATTACTGATGTGTGCAAAATAGTTACCATGTATACTCACATATAAGTCGACCTCACATACAAGTCAACCCCCCTTTCTATATTATCTTAACAGCTTTTCAGATTTATCTCTCGGATAGGTCGACCCTCCCCATTGCTTACCATTTTGGTAACCCATGTAATGTACACATCTGAATAAAGGGAGGTAAAAATGAAGTTTGCACAACAAAATAAAGAAACTTTAGCATTTTAGTATTGTGGGAAAAACATCAATTATACAATGGCAAGAACATTTCCTGGACTCTGATTGGTCAGTGTGTGCCTGGTACAGTGAGGTTTCTGAGTATAACCTCACTGTATGAAGTCCAAGCATACACATGACTGCATGGCAAACTCAGGAATCATTTATCCCCTCCACAAGTCACCTGCGCTCCAATGTGCCACTGTAAATCACTTCAGCCCCCTCAATGACGTCACAACCCACTAAACAATTTAATTATTAAATGAAGGTGACCAAAAAGCACAACAGTGAATGACACAAGAGAAATTGTCATGCCCATTTTTTTCTACCACCAATTCACTGAACTGGGACAACATCAAGATCTGCTTCTCACCCAACTACCTGCACAGTTCCCAGATTCACTCTCTTTTAAAATGTACTATAAGTGCCCCAGTCATTTTAAAGTAAAACAAATGGTATGTGGAAAAGCAGAACAAAACTGTAACTGTAAATGGCACTTCTGTCTTCCGCTGCATCACAGCACATCCTCAAGTAACCACCATGCTGTACATCTGCTGACCACAAACCTAAGACTCCAGTCATACATGTAACCTTTTTCTACAGTCTGGTGACAATGTTTCCAAACAACAAAGCTACAGGCAGCCCATTTTCTACAGCACGGTACAGTTCCCACTTGTACTTTCAGCCTGTCTGACTCTTGTACTCACCTATAAAAGCCTGACAATTTCAGCATTCATGCTGGTTCCACTCATTAAAGGGCTTGGTGCCACAGTAAAGCAATGGTTCTACACTTTAAAATTAAACTACAGGAGACAAGAAAAAAAAAACTAACTCCCCCTCCCAAAACAGGAAAAGAATGGGGGGGGGGGGACAGGTAAACATTGCAGCTGAGGATTAACAACAGAGAAAGGTTATGCTCCTTAGCACAAGATCATCATGCACACAACACCACCACCTAGTGGCAAAGAGAAAAACGGTGTGCTTTTTTCTATATGTACACACCCACACACAAAAATCAATTAAAAAATAAAACTATATATATTTTACTTCCTTTTTCTATTTTATTTATAAAT
Source organism: Neoceratodus forsteri (assembly GCA_016271365.2). NCBI lineage: Eukaryota > Metazoa > Chordata > Ceratodontiformes > Ceratodontidae > Neoceratodus > Neoceratodus forsteri. The sequence continues at coordinate 1,444,295,235 of CM028130.1, read as the reverse complement.
GAGCCATTGTGTAATAGCAATAATGCAATCCAGGATGTGGGTCATGCTGGGATAACCTCACTTCTTGTGTGTTGGACATGGCCTCATGCCCATCCATATGAGGCGTAAGGTTAACCCAGCACGACCCACACCATGTCATGTATTATTGCTTAAATATACCATCACTGCATTGTTACAACTGCTTTATAGAGCATACCAGTAAGAATTCTAAACCAGTTTGCTGTGTAACAAAATATTTACTGTACCTGCAGTTACCTGTAAATAAACTAAAATGATAAATTTGATGAAGTCCTTTTTGGCAATGCAATTGTATTTCTTTGATGTCCTCTCCCTGAGGCTCAGGGTGTCATATAAAAAAAAAATTAAACAAACCAAATGGAATGTAGAAAAATAAATAAATAAGATTTCAACATAAATAACAACAGCCCATCAAATAATGTATTTCTTGCTAGCTAATTCCAAATTAAAGTACTAACTAACTAACTAACTAACTAACTAACCTAGGTCAGACAATAAGCAAGCTTAAAAGAGGATACTTCACAGCCCCTTTGAAGGCCCCCGCCATGTGGGTTGTTATGGACAGGTGATGTTTTCCACAACACAGGCACTGCCACCTTAAACAATCTGTCCCTAGAAAGCTTCAGGTAGGATTGTGGGACAAACAGTAAACCAGCATTGGTGGAGTGGGGGAGGGCAGACAGAGATACATGGGGTCAGAAGATCTTTCATATAGTCAAGATCCTGACCACGTAGGGCCTTGTATACCAAACATATCTTGAAACTGACATGCCACCGAATAGGCAGATAGTTCAGTTTGCACAGCATCAGAGTGCTCTGATCTTTATGGGAAGCCCCAGAGAGTAAATGGGCTGCTGTGTTTTGGACCAGTTCCAGATGTCCCCTCAGGCTCCAAGATAATCCTAGGTAGAGAAAATTTCTGTAATCCATCCTGGATATGACAAAGATATAGACTATCACCACCAGGTCACTGGGTACTAGAAACGGCTTGATTTGGGTGATGTTTTGAAGTTGGAAAAAGCCACTATAAACAGCCGCTAACACCTGACTTTCCAAAGTCAGCAGGGAGTCCCTAGAGACCCCAGATTCCAGACTGCATCCACAGCTCCGGGGGCATCACCATTTAAAGGGAAGATCCCCTTAGACTTTCATTCTGCTTGAGTATGAAGTTTGTAGGCATGAACAATGACTGCTTCTACTGCATCCTCCCAACTTCATCAGGATTTAAATGCAAATGAAGGTACGTAAGTGTGGCATGAAAACCTGTTTGACTCCACTGCAAAAGTCATGACCTGACTCATGTAAGGCATCCTGGAATATCATAATGTTTCAGTGCTAAAGCCTGCAGTAGTAATACTGTCTTAGTTAGTGCTGGTGCTGTCCTAGGCAGTCTCTATGTTCTTGTCTTATGCTGGCCATAAAACTTTTCAAGGCATAGTAAGTGCCCTACTGTTTTCTGTAGTTGAAAGTGTATCTGAGTTAGAAAAAAAATGATATTGGAGAATAGAGGGACTTCACAAGACATAACAGAACTGAATGAAATTTCCAAGACATATTCCTGGCACAATAGGTGGTTGAGCTGAAAAGGGAAGGGAATATCTTGGATCTGATGCTGGCAGATGGTGACCAGGTAATGGATATGGTAGTAAAAGATCCATTGGTAGGGAGTGACCACTGCATGGTGTCGTTCTCTCTTGACCTGGGAAGGGGTGTGAATCAAACCAACATGAGGGTAGTGGACTTTAAATAAGGGGACTTTGGTAGGATGGCAGTCAAGCTAGAAGGGCACTTAGTGAAGAACACCCTGGACATGGATATGGATGCAGATGGGAAATCCTAAAGCTGGGACTGCTAGAGGCCACAAAAGCAGGCGATAAGATCCGCAGCAAAAAGGCAAAGTCAAGGAAACCCAGTTGGCGGACCAGGGAGCTGCAAGAGAGTGTAAAGAGGAAAAGGCTAGCCTTCCAAAAGCATAAGAGAAACTGGGGGGGGGCAGTGAGAGACGGGGTGGATTATATCGGGAAATCAAGGGAGGTATGCAGGATGGTAAACTACCGGTCATAATGTTGTATGCTTAATAGCGTATGACATTAGAGCTAACCCGAAACAGAGCTGCCCATGACAGCGAATGGTGCAATACTGCATACACTGCTGTACACAGTATTGCACCATTCACACAATCCCAGGCAGAGGATAAGACCTCTGCTGGGAGTGGATTCCACTGAGCAGCTACTGTGGCTCACTGGACTGAGCCATTGCAGCAGGAACCCAGGTGCTGTGTTTGGGACCGGGTTTGATTCCTGATCCCAGACATTTAATTTTTTTTCACAAATTGTGCACTCCTTGAGTTGGACCCCCCTCCCAGAGTTGAGACTCTTTAGTGGGAGGGTCTGGGGGGCACAACCCCATAACAGCGGGTATGGGGGCAGAGTCTCCCACTGAAAAAAGACAAGCTGCATGGCAATATCACGTTGTATTGGCAGCTCGATTTTGCCATGCGGCATAATGTCTTGCGACATTATGACCCCATGCCAGGTGGTAAGGGCATCCAAGGCAACCAAACAGCTAAGGCTGGCACAGGGGATCAGGAATGGAGAGAAGGAATTTTTTAAATACATTAGAAAGAGGAGGGAGAGTCAAGATCAGATAACCAGGATGAAGAAGGACAGCTGGTGGACTGAGGAGGCAGTGGAGCAGGAGGAGGTGCTACACAAGTACTTCTCATCAGTTTTTATGAGGGAAATCGATGGGTCAGTTCCACAAAGGTGGTAGGGCAAGGGGTTGGGTTGAGAGGAAGCTAACAAATGGTGAAATCTCAATGAAGAGAATATGGGAGGGCCTAAAGTCCTTGAGAACAGACAAGGCACCGAGACTGGATGGGATCCACCTCAGAGTCTTAAAGGAGTTGGAGGGGATCCTGGCAGCACCCTTGATGGAATTATTTAACACCTCCTTCAAATTGGGATGTGTACCATTGGACTGGAGGATGGCTCATGTGGTGCACCTCCATAAAAGCGGACCTAGGGATGAGCTGGGAAATTACAGCCTTACGTCCATAGTGGGGAAATTACTAGAGACTATGCTGAAGGAAAGGCTGGTGGATTTTCTGGAAGTAAACAGCCTTCAGGATACCCAGCAACATAGCTTTGATGAAGGGAGGTCTTGTCAGACTATTCTGGTTGAATTTTTTGATTGGGTGACAAGATCTCCAGATGGAGGTCGGCCGGTTGATGTCCTGTATCTGGACTTCAGCAAGGCATTCGACTCAGTGCTGCATGGGAGACTGCTGGGCAAACTGAGGAACTTGGGGGTGTGGGTTAAGTTGGTTAAGTGGATTTGGAACTGGCTGAGTAACAGACAGCAGAGGGTGGTGATGGGAGGAGCTCTTGACACCTAAGAGGGTCACTAGCAGGGTCCCACAGGGATCTGTTTTGGGTCCACTGCTATTTAATGCTTTCATACTGGACATTGTGGAGGGAGTTGTGAGTAAAATTAGCCTATTCACCAATGACTACAAACTTGGAGCAGTGTTGGACAGTGAGGAAGATACTTCACGCAGATCTGGATTGACTGGAACAGTAGTCAGAAACATGGAAGCTTGGGTTCAATGCTAGGGAGTGCAGTGTCCTGCATTTAGGGCTAGGAATCCAGGGTACAGCTACCATTTGGGAGGAGCAGTTATCTACCTCTGAGGAGGAAAAGGACCTGGGGGTGGTGATAACAGGTAACACAAACCACTCAGAACAATGTAGGAAAGCAGCGGCAAAAGCAAACAGAATGATGGGTTGCAATGCTAGATTTATCACTTTGAGTAGGGAGGAGGTTATTCCACCATTGTACAAATCATTGGTGAGGCCTCACTTGGAGTACTTTGTGCAGTTCTGGCACCCACACTTAAAGAGGGATGTCATGCTTCTGGAGAGAGTCCAGAGGAGGGCATCAAAGATGATCTGAGGATTGTGGGAGAAGCCTTATGAGGAGAGACTGAGGAAGCTCAACATGTACTTCCTGGAAGTCAGAAGGGACAGAAGGGATATGATTGATACCTTTAAGTACCCAAAGGGTATCAACAGAGTTAACACTAAGGGTTTGTTTAGATTGAAGTGGGAAGGGGCTATAAAGGGACATAGCTTGAAACTAGTACGGGGGGAGTACAGGAGAGGACTGAGGAAGCACTACTTTATGGAAAGAGTGGTGGCACCATGGAATGCGCTACCTGAATAAGTGATCTCACTGCAATTAGTGGGGAGTTTTAAGAAAGGATGGGATAAGTTCATGGGCAAGGTACAAGTTAGGAGAGAAGTGAAAAGAAGGGGAACTCTGGGTGGCAATCTGTGGAGGGAGGCAAGGAAAAGGGGAGGTGAGGCAGCTGCAGTGAATTAACTGGGAGCTGTGCTTGAACAAACGTGATAGGCCTTATGGCCTAATTCTGCTGGAATTGTCGTATGTTCGTATAACTTCTGCAAGCTTGTGCAGGTACATATTAACTTCCATGATGCCTCGAATGAGTGAGGTCATGACTGCTGCAATGGAGGCAAACAGAGTTTCACATTAGAGCAAAACAGAGTAAAGCAATCTCATTTATATATGAATTAGGATAAAATTAGGGGATGCAAGCGAAGGATTCATTGTTCATGTCTACAAACTACACAGGTATACAAAAAAAAATAGCTTGAGGGGACTTTCCTTTTAAAATGGCAGCCAGGTGCACTCCCTATCATAGCTGTCCCTCAGTGGCCTGGTTCAATAGTCATCACCTCAGTCTTGCCAAAGGATGGCAGCAAGGTGTCGCTTCTTGTCATAGCTGACCCTCAGTGGTCTGGTTCAGTAATCATCACCTCAATCTTGCCTGGGTTAAGACTTAACCAGTGGGAGATCTTCCAGTCATTGATCTTTTTAGGTAACCTCACAGCATCAAACCAACATTTATCCCATCAAGTGCACAAGACAGGTATAGCTGGGTTTCATTTGCCTGGAAGTGAAGCTACAACCCATACCATCTAATGATCTTACCTATAGGCAACACATACACAGAAAACAACACAGGGGCCAGGACTGAACCTTGAGGCACACCACAATCCAAAGGAGCTGTCTCTCAGATGGTATTTCCCAGGACCACCTGCTGCACTCTTCCAGACAGGTAGGACTCAAACCAGCACAAAACAGTCATGGGGAGACCCATGTATTGCCTCAGGAATTCCACAAGCACCCTATGAAATGTAGTTGCCTTACAAATTTGATGTGTTTCTATGAGAACGTCAGCTACTCACTGGATCAGAAAGTACCTTATGACATAATTTTAATTGACTTTAGTAAGGCCTTTGATGCCATGCCACACAATCCAATTCAAAAACGACATAATCTAAACATCAATAAAGCTATGATTAACTGTATTTCAAACTAGCTATCAAATAGGACCCAATATGTGATGATCGATGGCCATTTATCTGACACTGGCAGTGTTAGTAGTGGGGTCCCACAAGGCTCTGTGCTGGGACCCTGCTTATTTCAAATCTTTATAAGTGACTTAACTACAGATTGTCTTTCTTTACCCACAAAATATGCAGACGATGTACAAATTGGTGGACTATGTCTTACTCTGAACCAAATAGACATTATTCAGTATGATCCAAACAAAATATCTAACTGGGTTACTAAATGGCAAATGCTACTGAACCCTGACAAGTGCAAGGTCATGCACTTGGACACACTAAATCACCAGGAGAAATGCCTACTAGCTGGAAAAACTCTTACCACTACATCTAATGAAAAAGATCTTGAACTTTGGGGCTGAAGAGTCCAAGGCACACCTTGATGCCTGTCAGTGGCTGCAGGGTGGAGGTGGAGGAGCAGTGGCATGAGCAGTACAGCAGACAATCCAAAGACATACGCTCTGATGCCTGTTAGTCTGTACAGGGTGAGATGTAATGGTTAGAAACTCTAATGCCCTTGACGTGTGTGGTATTTGCACTCCAAATTTTAAAACATGGCCTTTTTGTGACCCCACCTCATGAAAGCATTTGGGACCTCTGCTCATGAACAGTGTCCCTGTGATTTTGTTAATCTGTCTTGAACGTTGATTTGCCACAGTGACCGCACCATTCTGCTCCACATGAAAATGTCAGCTGCACCATTGATAAGGAGGTGTGAAGAGATGGCAATGTGGGAAATCTGGAGTGAAAATATTAAACATTCTCGAAGTTACGAGTGTGTGTGTGTGAAAATTGCACATCGTACGCTCATAACACAGTCATTTAGTGGAATTATTTCATCAAATTTTTAAAATAGCCATTTTGGGATCTCTGCTCATGAACAGTGGCACTATGATTATCGTAATGTGCCCAAACGTTGATTTCCAACAGCTACCGCGTGATTGTGCGCCAGATGTGCAAAACTACATTTTGGGCAGTATGTGACAAATGACAGCTGAACTGTTCATAAGAAGGTGTGCAAAAATGCCAATGTTTAAAATCTGGAGTGCAAATATTACAAATTCTTGAACTTACGACTGTGCATGGACACTGCGCAATGCATGCTTGTAACATAGTAATTTTATGGGATTTTTTCACCAAATTTTTGACATACACATGTTGGAACCTCTGCTAATTAATAGTTACTGTGATTTTCTTACTCTGTTCTGAACACTGTTTTTCTACAGTGACTGCGCCAGTGCACGCCAGGTATGCGAAAACACAGTTCAGGTAGGATGTGGAAAATGTAAGCTGTACTGTTCATAAGGAGGTATAAAAAAATGGCAATAGTGAAAATGTGGAGTAAAAATATTAAAAATTTATCCAAGTTACAAGCGTGCATGGAAACTGCACAATGCACACTTGTAAAACAGAAATTTTATGGACGTTTGTCCACAGATTTTCAACATAGGCATTTTTGGACCTCTGCTCATGAACAGAGTCACTGTGATTTTCTTAATCTGTCCCAAACACTGATTTCCCAAAGTGACCACGCTATTCAGCGCCAGAAGTGCCAAAACGCATTTCGGCCAGGATGTAAAAAATGATGAGGGTGCATGAAAACTGCGCAATGCACGCTCATAGCACAGTCATTTAATGGACTTTCATCATCAAATTTTCAACATAGGCCTTTTAGGACCTCTACTCATGAACAGTATTACTGTGATTTTGTTACTCTGTCCCGAACACTGATTTTTCACAGCGACTATGTTATTCTGTGCTGGAAGTGCGAAAACACATTTTGCCAGGATGTGAAAAATGACAGCTGTTCTGTTCATAAGGAGGTGTGGCATAATGACAATGCTGAAAATCTGGAGTGAAAATATTTCAGATTCGTGAAGTTACGAGCATGCATGCAAACTGTGCAATGCACTCTCATAAAACAGTCATTTTTTGGATTTTCTCACCAAATTTGCAACATAGGCTTTTTGAGAGCCCACCTCATGAACAGTGGCATTGCTGTTTCATTAATCAGTCCCAAAGGGTGATTCCATGTAGTGACTACAAAATCATGTTTTGTGACAGAATAATGACATGACAGTAACTGAATTCATGAGGAGGGTTCCCAATAACCCCATGTTGAAAATTTGGTGGCAAAATTCCCCAAAATGCCTGAGATATGCATCAAAGTAGAAAAAACCCTATTTATGCCATTATACAGCTTACCATCATTTCTTCAGTTTGTGGTCAGCTTTGAAGAGTGCAGATGTGTTCCCGGTCTACAGAAGATCATCAAGATCCGAGTAAGTATAGGATTGAGGGTGGGGAAGTGGGTGGCCTTGGTGGGTGGATGTGGGTTGGGGGGCTGCAGACTGTGAGGGGCCGTTTTCTACTTTACAGGGAAAACACACAAAAACACATTGCAGAAAGGTTTTTTTTTTACAGGTATATTTGTCACGTTGGGGTGGGCTCCCAACGTGTCACCTGCATGTTTCTTTTTTGGGGGGGACTGGAGCCAACCAGGATTGGGCACCCCTTTGGCAAATAAATGAGTGTTTTGGGGGAGATAATGCTTATGGGGATTGGGGGTTCCCCGCTGCCTTTTCTGTGGACTGTGTGAGGTGGACGGTTCAGCCGCCACCATGTCGCACTGAAATGTTACACCGGGAAAGGCATGACCTGCAATGAGGTGGAGTTCCATCATTGCAGTGGCTAAAACCTTTCAAGGTGGTGGCATGCTTTTGCACTGCTGTCATAGACAGCGTGCAATCTAATTTGTGCTTTGGAGCCCAGCCCCAAAAAGCAGTGGCGCCACAGGCCACAACAGGACAACACCTCCAAAACCTGCTATTCCAAAGTTACTGCAACATATTTCTTGCGCAGATGCAAGACAATATCAAACTCAGATATCAGCTTATTAGAAAGGGTGTAGAGAAAATACACAAAACATATTAAAGGATTATATAATGATCCTTATGAATCCCGACTTACATCTTTGGATCTGATGTCTTGATCCACTAGAAAATTACGAGGTGATCTCTTGTTCATGTACAACATAATTTAAGATCCCTTTCTAATTACTGAACTTGTACTTGAGTTTAAACAAAACCCATATAATACAAGAGGGCATCCCCTTCAACTATATGGTAAAACCTTTAATTTGATGGTAGGAAAATACTTCTTCACATCATGTATTATAAATCCCTGGAATTCATTACCTGAGGATATTATCATTGGCAGTTCCAAAACGATGTTTAAAAATCGCCTGGACAAATATTTGGCAACTTGTTTAGTTACTATTAATACCATAAAGAGCATTATGGACCCATAAGCCCCCTGGTTCTCATGCACCTTAGTATGAACCTTTGTATGCACCTATGGTCGACTGTGTCAAATGCCAATGAGAGGTCAAGAAGGACAAGCGTGGAACAATGTCCTTTACCATCTCATTGCTATGATGAGGCTGAAATCCCAAGTAAAGAGGCTCATAGATATCAAACTTTCCCAGTTTAGTGTCCAACAGCTTTACCAACATTTACTTGATCACTTTTCCGAGAAAGGAAAGGTCCAAGAGCCAAGACATGCTTGTAGATCAAGAGAACCACTGAATCCTTTTCAGAACACCCCCTTCCCCAGAGATGACCCGACTTTGAAATAATCAGACCTCAACCCCCATGCAACCAATAAACAGTGGGAAGTTTTTACTTTTTTCAGTAATAAAATGATAAACTGGCTGCAATCCCATTTTAATAAAATGAAGCGTAAACTTGTTGTAGTGCCTGTGTGGTTTAACTGGTTGCAATCCTATTTTAATATAAAGAAAGGATAAACTTGTTGGTGTCCTTGACTTTTTTCCTGTTATGGCATAATGATGTGATGAGGTTTTGAAACCCATAAATTCCTTCTCTTCATCATCACCACTGTCTTCTTTAAGCAGCTGTCTAACTTCATACATGGTCAGGGCAATGTTATGATCAGAGTGTACAGTATGTCTCCATATTTTGTATCACTGTCTCCATCAGCATCTTGATCCTCTTGAGCACCTGAGGGCAAATCTTCCCACATTCTGTGATCTTCTAAGCCATTGAGTGCATTGCTGATTCCACATTTTTTGAAGGAGTTGATGATAGTCTCTTTTGACACAGTATCCCAGGCATCTTCTACCCACTGGACCCCAGCTCACCAGGCTTGCACATTTCATATATTCTGCAGTAGTGTAATCTTATTCTGCAGAAGTCATCCAGTTCTGCCACTGTCATTATGTGAGTCTTAAATGGTTTATTAACCGCAACATCTAGTTGATGAGGACAGATGTGAGTCCTCCAGAAAGTACTGCAAGGTCCATGCCATAGTTTTCTTTCACACTCTTCATACTTTTCATTCTTGATTCCAGTAAATGTGTACCAGACTGATCCCATATCCAGTAAATGTGCACCAGACTGATCCCATACAAATAATTCCTTCTTTCTTTTTTTTCTGTTCTTTCTATTTTTCCTCCTCCTCCCCTCAGCTCTGGTCTCCTCTGGAGCACCTAGGAGTCATCCCACTGTGGTCCGCTCCTACCTGGTCAGTCCTCCATCACCCATATAGCTTCGGTTTACCCCCCCCGGGGTGGGGACGAGGTGGGCCTCAACACCCCAAATTCCTCTGGCAGCATCAGTCAGGAGGGTGCCAGGAGGGCGGCTGCATATTGTGGGCAAACTCCAGTGCTCCATCTCTGCTGGAGCTGAAGGGTATTTTTCCCCTGTCTGGAGAGTAGCCAGCACTCTTACATCAAGGTGTGCCACCTATGTATGTCACTCCCCGCCCCTTCACTACGCTCAGCACTTGCTGTGTCTTTGGCTTCCGCCAGAGGTCAGCCGAGCATTAAACAGGGACCCCTGTCCCTCCCAGGAGAGGAGACCTGTCCTCTGGATGCTTGATCCTCTCCCTCCCTGCCGACCCCCAGCAACCAGGGCTCATTCCCGAACCTGGGTGGCGGTGTGGCTTGAGGTATGGCGTCCAGCGCCTCAACCCTCAGCGCCACTGGGCCGGCCTAATTCCTTCTTTCTGAGGAGAGTACTGGATCTTGTGTATCACACTTTTTTTCACCAAGATAACCATCCCACATCCATCCATCCATATGTCCATCCATCCATCCCTTTTGGCGGACATAAATAAAAATACCAGATGGAAATGTCTCTTTGGGTATAGTTTTCTGTTTGAGGATAACCATAGGTTTTTCAACTTAAAACCACCTGCCATGCAGTTTAACACCATAGAGAAGTGTCTCTTCTCTTCTCTTCTCTTCCTCAGTTGTTTTGGTGGTGATGGTTTTCTCTCCTAAAGTATCTACTGTAGTGTTCCAGGGAATGTCAAATGTCATTGGTATTTCATTATTGATCAAAGAGGTGGGGGCACTCTTATTTATTTATTTTTGAAAGTTGAATTTACAACCTTGTAGTCAGGGACTCATTTACAAAGGCACCTCATCGCAGGGAGGGTAGACATGGTTACAGTGTGAGATACAACAGTGGTAACATACAGGTGCAATACAGATAACAAAAAGAACACAATATAACAGTGGTTTACGGGATAAAGATACATGCTGTAAATAACAATTGTATAAAGTATAACAATAGTAGAAGTCACAACCCTGGTTGTACTAAGGAAATACCTAAGTGGAAGGGTGGGGAGGGGAACAGGGGTGAGGAAAAGAGAGGAAAAGCAAAGGGAGGGGGCAGTCCTATGGACATTGTCAAGGCTATGGGCAAGAAATGAGGAGGGACCCAACATTAGGTTGATTAAGGGAAATTACAGCTTCGGGTGCCAAAGAGTTGGTAGACTTAGTGACAGAGAGTGGGAGGGAGTTGAACCATGTGGGGGTGCAGTAGTGAAAGGACCTTTGGGCTAGGGAGGTCTTGGTATGGGGCACCAGAAAGGTGGCCTTAACTGAGCTACAGGTGGCAACAGATGGGGATGCAAGCCGCAGAGATGCGGTGACCCCGGGAGGGAAAGTCCAAGCGGGGATTTTTTGACAAGTAAGCAGGTTTGGTAGGGCAGATGCTCCTCCAAGGTGAGCAGGTTGGTGGTGGAATGCAGCAGGCCAGTATGGATGTGGAGGGATGCACTGGTCAGGAACCTGCAGGCCTTGTTTATCGAGGTCTGGATTCTGGTGAGGGTGGTATTGTCGGCCGCAACATAGGTAGGTAGGCTGTAGTTCACTAGGGACAGGACGGAGCAGTTGATGGCCAGTCGGAGAACGATTTGGGGGAGGCAACCTCTGTGGTGATAGAGAAGGCCAATCTGAGAGTCTATGGCTGAAGACAGGGTATTGATGTGGGTGTGGAATGTAAGAGCTGAGTCAAAGGTGATGCCCAGGTACTTGTAGGATGACACCTGCTCTAGAGGGTGAGCATTACTGGTAAGAATGCAGAGGGGGGCATTTTTGACCTTATTTTGGTGATGTGAAAAAAGCATAGATTTGTTTTTTTTGAGGTTACTGACCAGCCGGTGGTCAAGGAACCATTTTTCAGTTTTGTTGAATGTGTGCTGCAGGGATTCCTGTAGAGATGTGGGGTCAGGGTGGGATGCAAGGAGTACCACATCATCAGCATAGAGCAACATATTGCCTGAGCAGGAGCTGGGGAGGGTATTGAGAAATAGGCTGAACAGAACGGGGCCCAGGAAGGAACCCTGGGGGACCCTTGAGTGAATGGGCAGGGTACTGGACAGGGTGCCGTTTACCTTCACGCGCTGTGATCTGGCAGAGAAGTAACTGGTGAACCAAGCCAGTGGGCCAGGGGAGAAGCCAAGTTGGTGGAGTGAGTCAAGTAGGATGGGGTGACAGACAGTGTGAAATGCCTTGGAGAGGTCAATGAACACTGCACCCGTAACATGACCAGAGTCGAGAGCATAGTGGAAGTGCTGGGAGAACTACAGGAGGGCTGTAGGGGTGCTGTGTCTAGGGCATAATCCATGTTGTTCTGGAGACAGCAGGTCGTATTTGGCCAGATACTCGGAGAGCTGAATGGCCACTATTTTTTCTAGTGCTTTAGTCAGAGGGGGAAGGATGAAGATGGGACTGAAATTGTTAGGGGAGATTCTGTCTCCATTCTTATGGATAGGGGTGATTTCTGCAATTTTCCAGGCACCAGGAAATTGAGCAAGACATAGTGACCAGTTTAAAAGGTTGGTGACAGGGGCTAGTACAGTATCTAGGACTAATCAGAGAATCCTGGAGTCCAGGGGATCACAGCTGGGGTTGTTGCTAGCTAAGACTTTTTGCAGATGATGCCTGGCTTCAAGGGGTGATATGGCACACAGGTAGAAAGTGGGGTAATCCAAAGTGGGGGGGGTGGAGGCAGGGATAGGGTCTAAAAAGTAGTTGGGGAGGACAGAGCTTAGTTCTGAGAAAGCCATATTGAGGCACTCAGCTATGCGGGGAGGATCAGTAGTGACGATACCATCTATGGAAAGTAGTGATGGTGGGGGGTGGGGCGGGTCTTTCCATTGAGCTCTTTCATATTGTCCCAGATGGCATGGGATGAGCCCCAAGTGGATTCAAGGGTGGCTTGATAATATTTGGCCTTAGCCTGCCTTATAGCCCAGGTGTACTTGTTACGTGCTGCATTATAGGCTTGTGTGTCAGCCAGTTTGCCTGTCTTGACAGCAATATGCCAGAGATTATCTCTTTGTTTCAGTGTTTGGATGAGGGATGGGGAGATCCATGAGGCGTTGTGTTTCATGTTATGGATTCTGGTCAGGGGGGTGAAAAGGTCGCAGGCCTTGCTGAAGGCACTGGAGAAATAGGCTAGGGCAGAGTCAATATCCATTGCGAGTAGGACTGGGGACCAGTCAAGCTGGGCTAGATGCCTTTATAGCTTTCTGAGACCCCCTGGGTGAAAGCTCTGGTGTGAGGTGACCTGATACACTGGTTTTGGTGTGGGGGATGACCAGTGGCAGAGGACAGGAGAGTGCTCACTAAGAGAGTCTGGTTGTACATTAATATCTCTAATTTTATGGTTGCAGTTCGACAGAATTGCATCTAGGAGGGTGCTGGAGCCGCCTGACTGATTAAATCTAGTGGGTGAGGTAACTAGTTAGGTCATATCTAGGGCAGTGAAGAAGTCCCTGATATGGGGGGCAGTGGTACTCGGCCAATAGACATTAAGGTCACCTAGGATGAGCTGCTCTGCCTTGTGTGGGAGTGTGGTGAGGTAATCAATGAGGGAGTGGACAGCTGGTCCCTGGTCCCTTGGGGTTATGTAAGAGACTGTGAGAAAAAGAGGGCCCATGGCTGGGTGAGGGGTAACCTTGAGGGTGAGGGTTTGGGCACTAAAACCGATCTTGGGGGCAGGAAGAGCATGGCCTATAAGTGTGTCACGCATAAAGACTGCACACCCGCTGCCACGTTTGCCTATATGGTCTTCCCTGAACAGAGTGTAGCCAGGGAGGGAGATAACCAAGTCGGGAGTTTTTCTCGAGAGCCAAGTCTTGACTAGTGCTATAACATCAGGATGGTGTTGTACAGCCCAGCACTGGAGAGTCGCAGATTTTTTTAGGAGGCTGCAAATATTCATGGATGCAATGCTGAGGCCAGTACTAGAGTGGGGTGTGAGGTGGCTAGTTGACAACGGCCTGGGGTTGGGGTGTATGTTACTGGAGAGCAGAAGGAGTAGAGCAATTAATCTGATGAGTGGTCTGTTGCAACCAGGACCTTTAGCCAGGTACTGATGTAAGGTCCTGCTAGTGGGGGTACAAGGGATGGGTAGGGTGGGATGGGTAGGTATGGCAAGGAAGGGGTGGGCCCAGCATGTCCTGGGAGGAGGGGGTATTGGTTGAAGGTGGGTACCATGGAAAAATAGGGGTGTCCAGGGTAGGGGAATTGGCTGCAGTGGGGTGGTAGATGGGGATTGGGCTCAGGGTGGAGGGGAAGGGGGCAGGATGGGATGTGGGCAGAGCAAGAAAGGTAACCATGAGTAGACTGAGTGTGATAGCCATGGTGCCCATTGCTATTTCTATTTGGGGAGGGTATAGGGAATAACTGACCTTTAGTGAGTGTGACTGCCGCTGTGGAGTAATTTTTTTTTTCTCTCTTCAGAGTACAGTATGCTAAAAGTGAGAACAAGGCAGGGGATAACGGTGATTAGAACATGAAAAGGCAGAAGCAAGGTTGGAGGATTAATAGGAAAAACAAGATGCCTCAAGTGGGAGATCAGTATAAACTGCAAAATTCAGCAGTGGGCACAAAGACACATCACAGATTTAGTTGCAGAGGTTAGGAAAAAAGAAATTTAGGCAGCAGACAAATGAGCTTGAGGGGACTGTGCCAAGCAGTTCAAATCTCTAGGAGCTGAAGCCAGTCAGGGAGAGATGGAGTGCTGAATCTGCCTATAATTTCAGGCACAATCCACCAACTGGGTTCATGGCTAGCAAGCTGGACTGGAGCTGCTTGGCCAATCAAAGCACTCCTTTCCTCTGTGCATGAGACATTCTTATTCTGTGAAAAGTGTCTCATGTGCAACTGCCCTGGAAATGAGCAAGTTTGGGCAAGGCTTTTCTAAAAAGTAGTATGTTACTGAGCTGGCTAGATAAATAATATTTTAATGCAGCCAATGAGACCACTGTTATAGTTGTAAGAGTGATCTCAAGTACATTATTGGTGTATCAGAATGGCCTTCCTTCAGTTCACTGTTTTCATATCCAAGAATGTACGTGAGACCACTCTTACAACCACGAGACTAGTGTTGTCCACCATATTAACATCCATCCATACCATATTCCCTATCTGATCCAGTGAGTGATGGCTTTTCTTAATAATGCCCTATTATCAAATCCTGAAAAGATAGCACCTTATACTCTATGTCATGAGGCAGCTTCTGAACAATGTGTTTTTTTCCCTCAAGGCAAGGCTGCTACATTTCATGAACCTACTCAACTTACTTCATCACCTTGCTGAAGCCTTGAAAGCATTGCTAACAGTAACGCCCCATTCTTAGACATGTTAAAGCTTGCATTTGGATGTCGAGCCTGGTGATACTACAGCCACTCTACCACTGTTCATGGATCCACTTCTCCCAGCTGCTTTTTTTTCTAAAGTGATTGGCCCTTTTTATTTTGCATACATTCTCCAGCTTGCCTTTCCTTTTTTTCCAGACTCAAACTAGTTTATTACTCACTCCAAACTTTCTCCCAGCAGTACAGATGTTACTTTCTTCAGCAGCTCAAACAACGGCATATTAAAATTTTGCACCGTATGCATTTCTTCAGTATGTAATTGTAAGTTTTTAAGTCAAATGGATTCCAGTGATCTCTTTGATGCACGTTATACACTACCAGTTGGGTTTACAGTACTTTTTCTATTTTTTTTTACTGGCAATTCCCTTTCTTTTATAAGTTTTTACTTCCTATACATTTTCCTGAAAACCTTTATGTCTCTCTCTTTTAAGTAATGGCACCTCAGTAATCCAGCTGTCTGTTCTCTTCCTATGCTGGACTGCCACTAAAAAGAAGAGGAAGTGCCAACAGGATATACTGGGGTGGGGGTGGGGGGACATAACAGTGAAGCACTTTAGTCAGATTTTACCATAACTGTCCCACTCCTCACCTTCCTCCCACAAATAGAAGCCAACGCACTAATATCAGTCTTTTCCTACATTTGCTTTACAGTACATTAATGTATTTACAAAACCTCTCCCACCAAAAGCAGTATTGTAGCAGTATAACTACCACTAAACTAAATATACATTATTAACACCTCCCCCCAACACACATATGTGATACTGAAACAAAAATAATCCATTTCAATGAAAACAGCAGCACTGGAGAACATGAAGAAAATTGTTAGCACTTGCCAGTTCACAGGCCTGTTGTTTCCATCTAGATCTGGATCTCTCCTGCTGCAGTCTACAGTATGTCCTTCAGAAATACACACCCACGCCACCTCTATCTTGCCCTTTCTGATTCTATTGTACTGTATTCAACTCACAGTTTCTCCTGCTTCCAGCATGTAGGCTCCTCTTTATAACACCCACATTTCTTGTAAAAAAAACCTCCCTGCTGCAGAAGCTCATCTATAAATAAAGTAAACTAAATTTGATGGTGTTACCACCCCTCCTACCCACACCAACAACAGAATTACGGTAGTTTACCTCTGCACATACCCATAGCACCTAGCTCCCTCCCCCCCCAGATGTCCCTGCAAATAAGCAAGCAATAATACCAAACAGGGTGGGCAGTATTGGGCAATACCGGACCACTCAGGGGCATAATGAGACCCGATGCTGCAGGCGGAGGGCCTTATAGCCCCTGGAAGGTCCAGCATTGCCCATACTGCCCACCCTGGAGGGTATTATTGCGCTTAGAAAATGGGATACTTGTGTCATTTATATGTGGGATTTAAAAAAAATGAAAAGAGAAATTTAAAACTTTAGCTAGATGAAGTTAAACTTGTCCTGCTGTATAGTAGTCTCTACTTTTCTGTTTCTATGTCTTGTTGCTACCCCACAGAGCTATTTTGATATTCTCCCCACTCCCCCCCACTGCTCCACCACATCTGCGAGAAGATATTGTTTTTACAAAAATGCAGCTTTCTGTCTGTGTTGTCACATTTTTTTTTCACCCCTTCTTTCTACACTCCACTGATGCAATTTTTTTTCGATGTCCTGGGTGTTAAAATGTGACTGATGCAACTCACTCCTCTCCCACAGCGCGAGCGCACACAGAGACACAAGATGAGACTTAGAAAATGAGTGAGTGAGGGTGAATGCTGCGGGAGTTAAAGCAAGGAAAAATAAGTGCAGGGGAGAACGAGGGACAGATGGTTCAAGTAAGAACTGTTTTAAATTAATTTTGAAGCTGCACAGTGGCATGGCAGGTGGGGAGGAGGTGGCGCATGCCATTGGATTGAAGATGTGTCACTCGCTTAGCAAGGGTAAAAAATGGCGGCATTTGAAAAGTTTTTGTCCAGTGTTTTGGCCAATGATGAAAGAGGCTGGGCAGTAGGATAACACTTATGAGGCTGGCAAGGTTGGCATGGCTGGTACTTTTAACTTACAGGACTCTCACTGTAAGTTAATGTACCCCCTGCCAGCCAATGAGATTTCTTTTATTGCTAAACCCATTTTCTAACTGTACTTGCCATACTTTAAAGTACCTAAAATTATTGGGAAAAATGAAAACAAAACATACCTGTCCCCCCCTCCCCAGCAGTAAGTGCAATGCTTATATATTTTTAATAACCATACAACTCCCACCATGGTCTCATCCAAATGTTTTCCTCAGCTTGCACACCACACATCAGCTGGCACCCAGCCACTATTCCCATCATCCCCCAAAATACATGTAGTCTATCTGCACCTGAAAAAATGAAAACAGTCCCTGCAACCATGATCAGCACCTCTCAACCTCAGCTCTCATCCCTAATAAATAAATGGATGACGTGCTTAAAAAGTATTCACTGTTGATTGGCTGACAGTGACCAATCAGATGTTACTACCTTACTAATACCTCATCTATTCGTTCATTAGGAAGGAGTGCTGAGGTTGAAAGAGGTTGACTGCTGCTGTAGGGGACTGTTTTTGTTTTTATTGGTGCAGACACAATATGCATCTTTTGGGGGATGAGGGCTAGAGAGGAGGGTGACAGGTGCCAGTGGGTGTGTGAGGTGGGGGGGTACAGTTTGGACGAGACCAGAGTGGGTGTTGTACTGGTATTAAAAAATACAACAGCATTGTGCTTACTGTGTGTGTGTGGGGGAGGGGTACTTTTTTTTCCCCATTTATTTTAGGTATTTTAAAGTATGGTAAATACTGTTAACACTGCATTGACACATTGGGTGAAAAATGGAGGGAGCTGGTAGCTGTGAGGGTGGGTGGGTAAACTACTGTAATTGAATTGATGGTGGGGGGGGGGTAATATTTTCCATACAGAATTCTGCAGCTGGATTTTCAATTGGAAACAAGAAAATGAAAGGCTTTATTTTTAATTTTAGATGGAAACCAATGGATACCTTAAATTGACCAGAGATTAATATGGATTGGTAAGAAAGCAGCATATAGTTTGTTCTCATGTACTGTATAAGTCAAGTCCCCATTCTTTAGTGTACTTTTTTGGCAATCAAAATTAGACATGTACATGAGTATATGCTATATATAATACAGTACAATTTTGGTTAGATTAGGCTCTGATTGTCATGGTAAATGCTTAGTTATGTATTCCTGTACTGCATGTGAACTCTGTTCAAAGTGAATAGGATGAAAAGTTGCATATATGTCATGTGATGTGTTATGAAATTTCGAAGAGCTACAATCATCTGTGTCTAAAATGTAAAGCAGCAGTGCATTTTTATACCAAAAATGTACCTGCACCTTTTTATTCTGTTTAGATGACCCCTTTTCTCATGTTCTGTTAAATGCCCAATTGTTTTGTTAGTTATGTCATAACAATGTATTTGGGGGTCATAAAGTATATGTAATTATCCAAAATGAAAGTATGAAGTCTTTTGCCATTTGCTGTTACCGATGTCCATTACATGCTAGAACCATACTGTTGGTTGCTTTGTCATGCATGCATGAGGACTGCATGAGCGAGAGACAAACCACTTGAGATCATGGTAATCTTGACCCTCATGCATACTTAGCCTCACAGCCAACAATATCTGTGTAGTCAGTGAGAGCGCTGCACGCAGCCTTGTTAAACTGCTCCAAGACCACTAAGGAAAAGCTTGATGGTAGGGTGCACATCCTCTCTGCTGGTGAAGATTCTAAGTGTAGTCAGAGGGAGGATTCCAGTTTTAGTCCATAAACAAAGTCACAAATGATTGACAAACTGCCCTTGATTCTAAGAATCACATATGTACGCTGTTCCTTGATCTAAGTAAGGCCTTCGATACTGTGGACCATACTCTGCTACTGTGAATATTATAGAATATTGGACTAGATGATCAGGCTATGAAGTGGTTTTCCAGGTATCTTGTAGGCCGTCAACAGCAGGTGAAAGCCCAGGGTGATCTCTCCCCATCAAAAACTATGTTGAGAGGGGGTACTCCATGGCTGTTATTTGCTATTTATATTAACAATATTGACCACAACATTAGGTCAGCAAGCGTCCATCTCTTGGCAGATGACACTGTACTCTATGTTGCTCGTCCTTCCCTTGAGTATGCTTATCTGGAACTGCAGCACAAATTTGATCTATTACAGCAAACTCTGATTCATCTAAAGCTTTTGCTCAATGCTAAGAAGACAAAAGTCATGCTTCTATCCCTGCACATAAAAGCGGTATCCTCCCTCCAATCAATATCCTGCAGATCAAGGCAGACTTAAGGGAACCCTGGAATATGTGGACACATATAAATACCTAGGGTTCGGGATTGACTGCAAGCTTTCCTTCTCTCTACACATCGATGAACTTGCAAAAAAATTAAGGCACAGACAAGGTTTATTCTTCTGTATTAAGCACTTATTAACACAGGATGCAAAACTGAGGATGGTTCAGATGACATTTCTCACTCTGCTTGATTATGCAGACTTCCTGTATAGTCATAGCCCAAAATTTGCTCTTGCAAAGTTGGACACATTGTATCATAGAACACTCAGATTCATTTCTAACACCCCTTATAGTACCCACCACTGCTCACTTTATTCTCTTTTAGGCTGAACCTCTCTTGCCACTAAGAGGATGCAGAACGCCTCTCTCTGGGCATATACAGCCATCGCTAACAAACTTCCTTCCCATATTTCTGCTCTCTTTAAATGTACCCCCTGTGCCTACCCCCTTAGAAAATATGTATACATCACACTTGATGTTCCCAGGATAAGATCTCATTTTGTCGCATCATCTCTGAGTCGTACTATACCAACTGCCTGGAACACACTCCAGCATTCCTTAAAATTGACTCACTAAGTTGGTATACCCCATTTTAAGGCTCTCCTAAGATGCTACGTTATGGACGACTGTCAATGCTATGCATGACTATTCTTGCTTTTGTGAAATCTTTACATTTACCTCCTACTCTTTAGCACTTGACCACTTTTTTCTCCCACCCCTATGCTCCCCCCCTTTTCATCTACTCCCTTATCATTTTACCCTACCTCCTTCCTTTCCTTCATTCTATTCTACCCTATCACCTTCCTCTCTGCTACCTATGCCCTGCAGTCCCTTCATGCCCGGCACCTCATTACCTTCTACTGCTTCCTGAATCATCGCTTGTCATTTTATTTGATGTAGGTTGTTTCTTGCAGAACTTATTGAATGTAACATTTTGTACACTTATTACTTTGTGTATTGTTATATATCTTGTATTTGTTTGGTGTATTAACATATATTAAGCACTTGTATTGCTTGTTACCCTTATCCTTGTATCAGTCCTTCCAGGACCACCTTGTAAATGAGTTCTCTCAACTGTGAATTTTCTGGTAAAATAAAAATTGAATTGAATTGAATTAAAAAAAAAAAGCAGCAATCAGGGTATGGAGCTATGGGCACCAAGCAATGGTGGTGAAGTGACAGATACACACACACAGGTTCTATTATATCATCATGCAGGGAAAAATAATTTACATGTTTATTTTATGCTATTCCTTGCACAGCAGTCCCCCACCTGTATGTCTGTATGCTCTGGTGAATTGTAGGGGAATTGTCGCTTGGCCCATTGGGGGAATCCTTCTTTGTGCATTCAAACAACCTGAGCCAATTACCTCAGAAGACTCCACCCACAGAACACTGGTTGAGTGAAGGATGGGTGTGCTGCTCCAGTCCCTGCTGACAACATTACCTGATGCTTTAGTGGTTACCCCTCCTGGTCCAAGTATTCCCTGGTAGTGCAGTGAACCATCCCAAGCCCTGTACCTAGCGATGGGTGAAGTGGCCTCAATTTGCTCCGTGGAGTGATTCGCTGAGTGAAGGCGAATTTGCAGAGTGCTCCATAACGTGAAGCGGAGTACTTTGCGTTGTAATGGGAAACACAAAATCCATTGAAAACAATGACTTTGCATACACACCACCTTTCCAAACCCCTACTCCACCAATTTCTAAGGTGAAGTACATTGAAAACTATGTACTTCGCCTCACTTCACTTTGTTTTTAAGCTCCAAAGATTAATTTTGCAATGATTCATGGGATTTCAGGTCACATGGGCTCTAAATTGTTCTGCACAGCCTCAGTTCAGGGTAGTGTGTGTAGGAAGCTGTAGGAGATGGTCTGCTCTGAGAGCTCTTTGTGATTCAAACCTTCTAAAAGGTGTTAAAAAAAGCCTTTTTGAGAAATTTTGTCTGCTGAAACTTTAGTTCATCAATTGTAGGAAACCCTCCTGTGCTCATATCATCGAGCATTTATTGTTTGTTGAATGTTAATGTACAACATTCAGTCTGTGTACTGAGAGACAGTGTAAGTGTGTTTTGGGGGAAGGGCGTATCTATGGTGTAGGTAGATTAATTTGGAGAAAAAGATAATTGTTTCTGTTTTGGTGATATTTTTCTTGTATAACTGTGTTAATGTACACACAGTAATATTTTCAATAGTTCTTGAAATTTCTTTGCTGATTATTGTGGTGCAGCGGTGCATAATTTTAGTTTTTTAAAATACGTGGTTATATTACTGAAGCTTTCAATTTACTGCGCATTACTTAATGTGTATGTGAGTATGTGTGTGACATGTGTCATCAAATCAGACACCTTTTATTGTGCCACATAGTAATTTCAGCAATGTGAACCTGCTATCTACTGCAGCTGCATGATTTTTGTACTTCTTTGTGGTATCTTTACTGGTACTAGTGACTATTACTGCAGTACACTGCCCCCGTGGCCTGCCCCAACCGGCAAAGGTATTCTTTCCCAGATTTTAATTTCTGGTGGTGAGCACTGGTTAGGTGTTGTGCCTTTGCATCTGCATCTCTTCAATGCGCAGCACAATCTTAATCTGTCTGTGCATTAGCATCTCTTTAGGGCCCAATCTCCATCTGTAACTTAAGTCACAGTTGTTTCTTTGGCTTCCCTTCAGAGTACTGGACTGGTGTGATGTATATCTCTGCATGAACATTGTACTTATTAATATGCGTTTTTAAGTCAGGGCCATCATCACGAGTCACTCATGATACAAATCACGTTCTTCATCATCATGGTCACAAATGCAGTAACGATTCATGGTCAGATCACGAATCACAAAATTAATTTTTTTACTGTTTACTTGGATGTATTGTAATCCTGTTTTGTAGTATCTCTCCAGGCTTTACCACCCCACCACTGTACTCATTCATAAGAGTTTTTAAATTGGGGAGTTTTGTGCTACAGCTCATTGGGGAAGTGCAACCATAGGCATTCGCATTCTCATACAATTTCATATTGGTTATCTCACACCGAATCACATTCTTCATCATCACAGTCACAAATGTAGTCACAAATTATGATGCATGAATCACGATCATGTCACAAATCACAAAATTATTTTTTTTACTAGTTACTTGGATGTATTGTAATCCTGTTTTGTAGTATCTCTCCAGGCTTCACCATCCCACCACTGTACTCATTAATAAGACTTATTAAATTGGGGAGTTTTGTGTTACAGCTCATCAGGGAAGTACAGCCATAGGCATTCATGTTCCCATACAGTTTCATATTGGTTATCTCACACCGAATCATGTTCTTCATCATCGTGGTCACAAATGCAGTCACAAATCACGATTCACAATCATGTCACGAATCACAAAATTAATTTTTTTACTAGTTACTTACATGTATCGGAAGCCCGTTTTGTAGTATCTCTCCAGGCTTCACCCAATCACCACCACTGTACACATTAATAAGAGTTTTTAAATTGAGGAGTTTTATGATACAGGCTCAGCTCATCGGGGAAATACAGTCATAGGCATTCGTGTTCCTTCCTGTACAGCATGTGAGTTGCAGTACCGTAAGTAGTGGTAGGCGAAGTGGCCCCAATTCACTCTGCGAAGTGATTCATAGAGTAACGCGGAATCCATGGAGTACTCCACAAACCGCAATGTGAAGCGGAGTACTTCACTTCGTAATGAAGAACGTGAAGTCCATTGAAATGACTTTGCGTTATTCCGCTTTCCCCAAACCACTTCTCCACCAATTTTAAGGTGAAGTACATTGAAATCAATGTAATTCACCTCACTTTGCTTTGTAATTAAGCTCCAAATGAAATTATGCAGTGATTCATTGGATTGCAGGTCATATGGGCTCTAGATTGTTCTGCACAGCCTCAGTTTTGGCCTGGGTAGTGTGTGTGTAGTGGTAGCTGGAGACAATTTGGTCTCAGAGCTCTGCAATTCAAAACCTCTAAAAGCTGTTTAAAATGCCTTTTTGAGTCTTTTTTTTTTTGCTCAAAGTTTAGTACATTGATTGTAGGAAACCATTCTGTGCTCATGTCATCAACTGGTTATTGTTGTGTGTGGATTATGAATGTTAATTTAGAACAGTCAGTCTGTGTACTGTGAAGTGTGCTTTGGGGGAGGGGCATATTTGTGATGTAGGTACATTAACGGAGAAAAAGGCATTCTTTCTGTTTTGGTTATAGTTTGCTTGTATAACTGTGTTAATGTACACACAGTAATATTTTCAGTAATTCTTGACTTTTTTTGCTGATTCTTGTGGTGGAGCAGTGTATAATTTGTCAGTTTAAAACATTTGGTTATATTACTGAAGGTTTTCACTTTGCTATGCATTACTTGTAGTTTGTGTGTGTGTGTGTGTGTGTGTGTGTGTGATGCATGCAATTAAATGAGACACCTTTTATTGTGCCACAGAGTAATTGCAGCAGTGTGAACCTGCTATCCACTGCACCTGCATGAATTTTTTGTACTGCTTTGTGGTATCTTTACTGGTAGTGGATTGTTACTGTCATGCACAAATCCCCCAACTGGCAAAAGGTATTCCTTTCCAGATCTGGATTTGTGACTTGTGAGCACTGGTTAGGTGTTGTGCCATTTTGTATGCATCTCTTGAGTGTGCAGTGCAATCCTAATCTGTCTGTGCATTTGCAGTACAACATTAATTCTGGGAGACTGCATTTCTTGTTACGCTCTCATTTCTTTTCATCAGCACTGGGGAATTTTCTAGAAACAAGACAGTAGCATTTTTGGGATGCACATTAATTCTGGTGACTCTGTGTGTGACCACTGTGCACATGACTGAGTGCGCCATTAATTCTGGGAGACTTCACATTTCTTGTTACACTCTCATTTCACTTAGTCAGCACTGGGGAGTTTTCTGGATACAAGATAGTAGTACTTTGGGGATGCACATTAATTCTGGTGACTGTGTGTGTGTGTGTATTGCTGCCAATATTGTTGTCATTCCACCTTATTTCACGTTAAAGTGGAATGGCAATGCAAAGTAATAATCACAAGGTGAAGTGAGCCTTTCCTATGGGGCACTCCTCATAGCAAAGTGCCAATGTGAGCACTTCACTGGTGGAATTTAAATTTGCTGCATCTCTACCTGTACCCCTGCACCAAGATGGCAGTCAGCATGCCTCTCAGCTCTGCTGATGGTTGTCGTTAAACTCATGTAAGTACATTCAGCTGTCACACACAAGTCACTGGATCAATATTGTGCTTTTGTGGGTTTCATGTGATGTGGGTGACCGCGGAATGGCGACACGAAGAAGAACGATGTCAGGGCTGCGAAAACAATTTCGTCACCCTGACAACCTCAGTGCATGGAAAACAGCACCAGGGACCACAAATACTTGTTTTTGTGGGGGCTGCACACTCCAACCCCACGCGGGGCTCGTCCTGCATTTCCTGCTGGGATTCTCATCTCCAGGGGGTGCATGTCGAAGTGCGAAGTGAAAAAAAGATTTTGGGCTGGGTGCAAGAAAAGCACAATAGCACCCAGACCCAGACCTGAACACGGAACCCCAGCACCGCAAGCGAAGGCCAACCCCCAATGCCATGGCACAGCTCAGCAGCTGACCACAGTGCTACCCCCTACATCCCCTCTGCCCCCTTCCAGGCCACGGTCACTGTGCTCGCTCCCCCCCTGCACGCATGTACATGTAGCGACATCCTGTCACTAAGGTCTCCCACCCCACCACATCTGGTCACCCTCCATGCCCCCTAACCTTTCGGGCTTTCGACCATATCGCATCGCTGTTTTGGACGATGCCATGATTCAGGCACCCACCTCACGTGCTATCCTTTTGTGAGTTAGATGGAAGCAAGCTGTGGAGATGAGAGGAGGGAATGTGCCAGCTGCCATCCTAGGACATGCTATGGGCCTGAGTGGGGGTAGGGAAGGAGTGTCCTCCTGATTGCCAGGGATTGCTTCCCCTTCTCCTCCCTGGTCTTCAATTTCACTTCTGTTTACCTTAATTTGACACTGAGTGACTGTTGCACTCCTCAGTACACCAGCACACAAACTTGAGCTCACACTGAATAGCTGCTAAACGTGTAAGTGTACCAGGCGAGACCATAACTATGCTGCTTTATCATGAGACAAGCACCCTTTGGTGCAAAATTTGGAACTGCCAGTGGGCAGCAGCCTCTGTTTCATTATGTGTCCAGTAGTCTGCTATTTGTTAGGACTGAAAGTTAATGTAGCAGTGAGTTAGTGCTGTACTCACCAGTGCTCCAGGTCAGACATTTTCTTTGTTGTATCTTGCAACTTCCATTAACTTTTCCTCTTCCCATCTGTTCTCTTTACGTGGTCACTGTCAGTATACTTCTTGCTCCACCCTTTTCCACTTGGTCACATTCTCTCTTCTTAGTGTAGATCTAGAAGCAAATGATTTGATATCTTTCACTGGACCAACATAGATGTTACAATAATGGAACAAAGTGCTCTAGCTTGCATTCCCCAGTGCACCAGTAAATAAACTTATTGCTCATAAACACCTCCATCATTAGTACACCAGGCTGCAAAATCACTTTGCTGGTGAACGTAAGTGACACACCCGTCTGGAGCCACATCATGCTACTGCTGGCAAACATCGGTTCTAGTTCTGTTCTGCATGTTTCACTGCCCTGTACACAAGAGATTAGAGTTAATTCAGCAATGAGGCACTTATAAACACCCCAGTTCAATAGGACTGAATGTTTTTTGCCATTTCATAGCGATGAACCACTTAAAGACTCCCCAGAGCATTAGGAGCAAGACTTTTTTGCCATCTCTTGTTACTTAGCTTACCCACTCCTCTGCCTAGCTCCAATCTCTTCACCCATAGTTTACCCATAACATCCCTCTCTACACTCTCTACATTCTCTCTCCCTCATCCTCTTCTTTTCCCCTGATGTATTTGATTAGTGTCTTTCACTACGCACAGTACCCCAAGTTTAATTATCCTTACAAGGTGCCTGCTGCGAAACCCAAACTATCTCTCTGACCCAGGTCCTATTTCCATTATTTGGACTTTCTATTCTATCTCTTCTGTCCAGTTTCAGTCTCTTTTCCAGCTATAATGCAAACAAATTCTTCCACAGTCATGTTGTGTTCAGCTACGTTTATACTGGTAAATATCCCTCCTCTGTTTTGCACATTTGATTGCATCATTACTTCAGTTTATTTTATATATATATATATATATATATATATATATATATATATATATATATAGTGGCGTGGTAGTGTGACAATAGGTAGGTAGGTAAAACCTTATTTTTGTACCGGAAGAAACATGTCATTTGGACTTTACAGTCAAGCTTACAAGACATTCCTGTAGTTAATTCTAATCTAAAGTTATTTAACATAAAACAGGAAGACATAATAAACGTATCAAAATAAGACATATATTGTAAAAAAATATACAAAAATACAAAATAAAAAAGCTGTTCATAAATATATGTGGTACAAGCATGTTAATAGCATTTGCAGGTAAAAAGCAACAAATCTGTTATGGTCTGTATGAATGGTGAGTGATCTGGTATGTCACTAACAACCAGGGGAAATGAATTCCAAGTGACAGCAGCCCTTTGAACTAAGGTTCTATTTCCATATTTATTTGATCTTTTCCCAACAGGAATTTTATTTAGATCAAATTAAGTTCAAGTTTAAGTTTACTGGTAGGAAGTTATTCCATTGAGCAGGCTCATTTGCAAGGAGGTCCTGAAGCATTAGTATTAACAAGTGAAAACAACAATGACAAATGCAATAAACACATTGAAAGTACTTGTGGAAGGACTCAAAATGGGGAAACTAGGTATATACAATACAGATCTATGCACAGTGGGACATTGCAATACAGCAGTACATCAAGTTAATAAAATAGGTAAGAATAGATAGAATAGAAATCTATACACAGCAGAGCAGTGCGGTACAACACGTTGGTAAAATACATTGTAGTACATGGGAAGGCACAGGCAGTCAGTTTAGTACAGCATGTAGTAGGCAAAGATGGATAATGGTTCATCAAATAGGCGAGTACAAGCTAATACATGGGAGCACTGTTACTCATATCCTGCAGCTTGTTCTAGGCGGCTGCTACAGGGTAGCAGTAGAAGAGGATAGAAGCAAGGGTTGTGGGCATGGAATTTGGTTAAGTAGTTAGCAAAGGCAGGGAGTTGATAAGCTGGTCGGAAGGGGAAGTGGAGGCAGAAGAAGGTATAGGGCAAATCAAACTACTTAAGTGTAATCAGGGAGGTTGGAGAAGGATGAGGCAGGAGAAAGAAACAGAAGGACAAGCTTTTAAGAGGGTGTCTGGATCATTTAATGGTAAGCAGAGTGGGGTGAGGGAGGTGGGGTAGGGAAAGAATGAGTAGTGGGAGAGAGCCTTGAGAGGAAGTAATATCCATTTATTATGGGATTGAAGAGTGGTACTTGACAAATTTAGTCAAAGGCATACTCAGCTGGTCAGTGGCATGCACAGGAGTTGCGTATTTTGTTGGCAAATAGGCTTTTGAAACTGCCCAGAGGGATTAATTTCTGCAGTTTGAGGCTGGACTGTCCTTTGTTCCAGGCAGCTGGGAGTGCACGGCTTATGGCCAACCCTCTGAGGTGAGTACGGACGCTGGAGACATCTAACATAATGTAGGTAGAACTACATAGGGGGTATAAGCAAGCAGAGTGTCAGAAGAGATTTGATATATGGGGAGGGGAGTTTTAGCAGGAGGGCTTTGTATAACCAGGTAAGGGAGGGATGGAGGCATCTAGTAGCAAGGGAAGTCCAGCCCAGGAGGGCATATAGATCGCAATGATGGGTGCGATGATAAGCCTTTGTAATGAAGTGTATTCTCCTATAGTAAAGTGTAAAAAAACAAAAACAAGGTGCTGCGTCAGCATGTGGTCTAAATGCAAAACAAAATGGTTATATTAAATGCACGCTGAAAATAGAAAATAGAGTTAAAAATCTATGTTTTGACCTTAGGTCTTCTTCAGGAAATATCTAAAAGAGAAAAAACACTAAGAGAAGACACTAACTTGTTATGTTGCTTGCATGCATGTGCAAGAAACATAGTGCCATCATCGGAGATTTCAGAGGTGTGTCACCTCCTCCTCCAATTCAGTCAGTGTGCTGGCAGGCGTGGCCTCTGTAAGCCAATGCATTTTGGAGCTGTCTATGACACGCTCCAAAATGCAGTGGCATACAGTTGAAAGGGGGAGTGACGCTTGAGTGAGCACCGATAAGATATTGGCTGCTCACGCGCAGCTCCCCCCCACACGCTGCCGTGCGCGCCCACGCATGCACTGTATAGCCGACGGGGTGCCCAATCCCCGTTGGCTGAGCTGCATCCCTGCCCCCCCAGAAGCAGGTGCCACGCTGGGAGCCCACCCCAGCATGGCAAACAGTCCTTTTGCCGATGGTGGTGCCCAATCCCCCGTCGGCTGAACCCCCCCATCCTTGTGCCACGCTGGGCCCACCCAGTGTGGCAATAACTCCATAGCCGCGGGTTGCTAATCCCGTCGGCCGAATGCCCCAACGCCCTGTGCCATGCTTGAGGCCCACCCCAGCGTGGCAAACGGTCCCACAACGCCTTTTTTTTTCCTGAAAATGAAAACGGTCCTGCGCGCGCCTCCCGACCCCCCACAACCTGCACCCACCCACTGCACACTCCAGCCTCCCACATCCCCATACTTACCTCCGGACTCGTGCGACGATCTTCGTGGACCGGGAACACGTCTGCACTCTTCAAAGCCGACCGCAAACTGAGGAAATGCCGGTAAGATGTATAATGGGCTAGATGGGGGGGTTCAACTTTATTGCATATCTCAGGCATTTTTGGGAATTTTTGCACCAAATTTGAGTAGTACAGCTGTCATTTTTCACATCTTGCCCAAAATGTGTTTCCGCCCATGTAGCGCAGAATGGCACAGTCGGTGTGCGAAATCAATGTATGGGACAAATTAAGAAAATCACAGTGATACTGTTCATAAGCAGAGGTCTTAAAATGGCTATGTTGAAAATTTGGTGAAAAAATTCCTTAAAATGACTGTTTTACGAGCATGCGTTGCGCAGTTCCTATGCAGACTCGTAATTTTGCAAATTTTCAATATTTTCACTCCAGATTTTCAACATTGCCATTTTACCACACCTCCTTATGAGCAGTACAGCTGTCATTTTTCACATCCTGCCCAAAACATGTTTCCGCCCATGTAGCGCACAATGGCACAGTCTGTGTGCAAACTCAATGTATGGGACACATTAACAAAATCACAGTGACACTGTTCATGAGCAGAGGTCTTAAAATGGCTATGTTGAAAATTTGGTGAAAAAATTCTAAAATGACTGTTTTACGAGCGTGCGTTGCGCAGTTCCTACGCACGCTCGTAAGTTAGCAAATTTTCAATATTTGCACTCCAATGACTTCCAAATACCTAAACAACACATAGAAGCAAGCAACATTCGGCATTGACAAATGCTTGTTTTTTTTTCTCCTTTAGATATTTCCTGAGGAAGACCTAAGGCCAAAATGTAGATTTTTAACTCTATTTTCTATTTTCAGCGCGCATTTAATATAACCATTTTGTTTTGCATATAGTAAAGTGTGTCTAGTTGGTGTAGCAGAGAGTCTGAGCATCGGCTATAGAGAATGTCAGCATAGTCAAGGAGCAGCATGAAGACTGTTTGAACCAAATGTAGTCTAGTTTCTTTGGTAAAAAGGAATTTGTACCTGTAGAAGAAACAATTCTTTGCCACAGCTTTTTTGTTAGGGAGACAATATGGGCAGAGAACGTTAGATGTTGTTCTAATTCGCAGCCTAGATATTTGAATTTATTTAGAACCTTCAGATCATCATCCAGGAGGGTTTTTATGGGGGGTAGGGATAAAAGTTCATTTTGGATGTCCATCATACAAGTGGAATAGAAATACATGACTTTTGTGTTTTTTTTGCATTTAATAGAAGTCTGGACTCTACAAGGCTGAGCTTTAGGAGATCAAATTCAGACTGAAGTTCCATGCGAGTTGGTTTGCCAAAGGCTTGGATATATATATCATAGTATTATCTGCGAATAGGTGGAGTTTAGCATTGTGAATACTGTTTCTAATGGTGTTGATATACAGCATAAATAGGAGAGGACCAAGGATCGAGCCTTGTGGTACTCCTTTTTGAATTGGAAGGAGCAGGGAGAGGGAACCACCTGATTTTACCTGCTGCTGTCTATTAGTCAGGTAGCTGTTGAACCAAGACTGCACAGTGCCTGAAATGCCATGCCAGTTCATTATGTCCAGGAGTAAAGCGTGATCAATGGTATCGAAAGCTTTACTGAAGTCCTAAAAGACAGCTCCTGTGACTTGTTTCTTGTCCATACAGGTGAGGCAGTCATTTGTAACTGAGGCTAGGGCTGAGACAGTGCTGTGGGCTGGTCTGAAGCTGGACTGTGATGACTTTATACGGTTTGTTTTTTTGAGGTAGGCTCTTAGCTGAGCATTTACCAGCTTCTCAAGAAGCTTAGAGAGCACGGGAAGAATTGATATAGGGTGGTAGTTATTCAGGTTCATAGGATCACCTGATTCGAAAAAAGTGAGAACCTCAACAATTTTCCAAGGCTTGGGCACAGTAGAGGAACTGATGGATATGTTAAACAGGTGCAAGATGGGGCTGTTAGATACTTGAACCCAATTTAGAGGAAATAAGGCCCTGTTCCATCTGCACCAGTGCCTTTGCTAACATCTAGATGGAGGAGGACGTCTTCTACCTCTTTGAACTGGAAAGGGGTAAAGGAGAAACTATATTTAGTTGGGGCTGGGGAGTGCCTGGGTTAGTTGGAAATTAGGGTTGACATTTTTGAGGTTCTGAAAGCAAGGCCTGCTGTGGAGAAATGGTCGTTTAAGCTGTGAAGGATGTCAGCCTTATCAGTGATGGTCTTGCCTTTAAGGAAGATATTACCGGGTAATGAGGATGAAGGTTTGTTGCCTTCCACTGATTTAATGATTTGCCAGAATTTGCTGGAGTTTCCCTTAGCAAAGTCAAAAGCAGATAGGAAATATCTAGCTTTTGAGGCTCTGATCAGTTTAGTGCACTCATTACAACAGGCTCCGAATGCTGCCCAGTCCAATGGATTTTTGGTCCTTCTGGCTGTGACCCAGAGGTGATCCCTTGTATTAAGTGCAGCCTTTAATTCAGCTGTGAACCAAGGGCAGGAATGCTTCCGTATTTTGCATTTTAACAAAGGGGAATGCCTATTGATGATGTTGTTAAGGTGTTAAATATGGAGACTGAATCATTGATGATCCTGGTCAGACAGAGGTTAGTCCAGTTTATGTTTCTGAGGTCTGCTAGGTAGAGTAATGGATTGGATTTGTGGCAACTCCTTTTCCATGTGAACCTGTAAGCAGACTTGGGGGTTTGTTTCCCTCTGACACAGTCAACTGCGCAGTGATCACTGACATTGTTATGAAACACTGTTGTGTGTGTGTGACCTTATGGGGCCTATTTGTCAGAATGAGGTCGATCAGTGATCCTGCAGAGGGTGATTTGGAGATTTGGCTGAGTAAATTCTGATATCAGTTGGGTGAAGCCAGCCTCATCACAGAAGTCCTTGAGCTGTAGACATTTGTTTCTGTTTTTTTGCCAATCGAAGTTTAGGTCACCAATTATGATGATTTCATTCTGGCTTGA
This sequence comes from Neoceratodus forsteri, assembly GCA_016271365.2. Taxonomy (NCBI): domain Eukaryota; kingdom Metazoa; phylum Chordata; order Ceratodontiformes; family Ceratodontidae; genus Neoceratodus; species Neoceratodus forsteri. Next base: position 1,444,262,811 of record CM028130.1, on the reverse strand, counting down.
GTCAGATATATTGTGCAAGTGATTTAGGAGCTCCATACCCCCAGAAGGAGGTCTGAAGCAGTCAGTTATAGTTAAGGATTCTATGGGGGATAAGGAGATGTTAATGAAATGGATTCAAATTGTTTTGGTACCATGGTAGAGGTGATATATATGGTGAAGCTATCTTTGACATAGATAGCGATCCCCCCCAAGTTGTTCTATGACTGAAAGAGGTTGTAAGAAGGGAGGGATATTGCTGTATCAGAGTGGATTTTTTCAGCCAGGTTTCAGTGAGTGCTAGAATGTCTGGGTCCATGTGGGAGATCCAGGCTCGAATGAGGTCTAACTTTTTCAATAAGCTGCACACATTGAGATGCAGGTACTTCAGTTCTTCAGTAGTCGCAAAATCAACTGGTGAGGCTAGGGCCTGTGGTGGGCCACGGTTTTATTCAACATTTCCCATGCAGATTAGCAGCAGGAGGATTATGTTCCTAGCCCATCTACAAATCAGTTTAAATTTGGTGGGCTTTGAGCATTTATGAAGGGATAATTAAATGGTCCAAACATACCAGTGTAGTGAAGGTAGGAAGGGAATAATGCATAGAAGAATAGAGATGCTGGGAGGGGCTTGGAGTAGGAGGCAGTTTAAAGTTTTGCCAAGATGACTGTATGGGTGTCCCAAAGGGGGGATGTGTATAGCTGGAGGGGTGAGGGGGGTAAGGGTGGGATCCTACTGGAGCAATTATGTGCTCAATCACATGACAAACAGGGGATGTCACTGAGTTCTGAGGTAGAACTGGTAGGGGAGGGTTGTAGACAGGAGACAATATGGTACAGAAAAAGAGAAGACCAGAGAGCTTAAGCATGGGCAGATAGGGGTGCGTCACAACATTGTGAGGTGCTTAAGACCCATTACTAGAGCACTGTGGCACAAATGGAAAGAGGGAGCAGAAGTAGAGGATAGAAGGAGTACTCAAGAGGAGGTCCAGGGGCTGGCCTGAAGGATTAAGGAGGGAGTGATCTAGGATCAATTAGGGAGTTAGGTAGATGAAAAACTGCAGAGTATGTGGAGTGTGCTGGATGAAGGGGGAGAACTGACAGTGTTGTTAAAGTGTACATATGATGTAAAGGCTGAAAAAGGACAACAGTATGTAGAGTGCTGCTTTAATGTTATGCTAAATTGGGTAACAGCCAGTGTAGAAGGCAACTTTTAGTGCTAGGGCCAATAGTATAGATGTTGTGGAAATAGGGGAGGAGCCAAAGTGCATTTAATAGAGGCTAGACTCGGGGTGGGCAAAGCGGGATGAAATAGATGAAATAATCTTGTTAATACCCTATTTATATTTATGTTTGCTGGAAAAAGAAGTTTTGAAATAAGATGGTCTGGAAAAGAGTTTTTCTATTTATGTATTAATGTTAACCAGTCTCTGGTATTTTCCATTTCCAAGGATTGTCAGTCCAATCTACTCAAAAATGAACAATGGTGTGTTCGATAATCACCCCTTATTACACATCTAGCTATACGATAATGTATTTTATCTAAACGGTCTAGGAGTAGTTTATTTGCTAATCTGTATACTAATTCACCATATCTTAAAGTAGGTAAAATCAATTGTTCAGCCAACCTCTTTTTATCATGTAACTTCAGACATTTAGTTGTTCTCCTTAGAGCTCCAAATCTCTTATTGACTTTATTGATTGAGGTTGTAATATGTTGTGTTAAAGTCAAATGTTAATCAATGGTCACCCTTAGATAACTGTAATTATCAACTAATTCCAATTTTATATAATTTTTTGTATAAATTTGAGTTTGAGCAGAAATATTTTGATTTTGGGGTGAAGATTGCATTAATTTAGTCTTCTTGGTATTCATTATGAGCTTCAACCTAGTGAACCACCCCTCAATTTCAGAGAACTCTGACTGCAGTTTTAACTGCAGTTTGGTAGCAGAACGACCTGTGGCAACTATTGCTGTATCATCAACATACAGCGTAATGGCTGTATGTTGAGTCACCTGAGGTAATTCGTTGTTGAAAATGAGAAACAAAAGGGGTCCTAATATGGACCCCTGGGGAACTCCTCTAGTAACTACTCTTTTCCTGGATGCACAACCCTGAACCTCAACCCTCTGGGTACATCCACTTAAATAAGATGTTAACCATTCCAGGGGTCCATCTGTGATACCTTAGCCTTGCAATCTCTCTGTCAACAAGGGGTGGTCCACCAGGTTGAAGGCCTTCGAGAGGTCTACAAACACCACCACTGTTTCCAGGCTGGTGCTCAGAGACCTATTTATTAGGTCGTTGAACTCCAACAAGACTGTGGAGGTAGATTAACCCTTTCTAAATCCTGATTGATAAGGAGTCAGAATGTTATGTTTAGTTAAAGTCAGATATCTGAAAAGAGACCAATCTTTCCAGACATTTAGATAGAAGAGGTAACAAGGCTATTGACCTGTAGTTGTTTACATCAGCTATACAGTAACTCTTCCCCCTCTGTAAATGGGTTTTATTCTACTCCCTTTCCAGGGTGAGGGGAAATTACCTAATTGTAGACTCCAATTAAATATATAAGCAATTGTTGGGGCAATGTAATGGGATGCTAGTTTTAAAAAGCTGCCTTCAATACCATCAGGGCCAGATGCCTTGTGGGTGTTTATTTTGTTTAGCTCCTTTTTAATTTAATTTAATATTGAAAGTTTTTTTAAATCTAAAGAAAGGTAGATTATTTTGTACCAAGTTTGAGGATACTGTCTCATCTTCAATACTTTGAGCAGGTGGGACATTATAGTTTGGTAAATCTTTAAAAAAGTAATTTAAAGTATTAGAAATTTCCTCAGGAGTTTTCTATGGTATTATTCCCTACCTTTAATTTTATTTTCATCTGTAGGGGTCTCCCTCCTGGGTTTGTTAATTGTTTGACTATATTCCAAACATTTCTTGTATCAGTACTATTATTAATTTTGTTCCTGTAATAAGATGTTTTGGCCATTTTTATTAGTTTTTTACATTTATTTAATTTTACTTTAAAAGAAACCCAGTCCACTTCAGATTTCATTTTTTAAGCTTTTTTCAAAATTCTGTTTTTAATCCTGATTTGTTTTAGAAGTGTTTCATTAATACAGAGTAGTCTTGAAGGTTTAGTTTTTGACTTAAGAAATAAGGGAAAAAGAACCTGTGCTTATACCAAAATTACAGGTTTGCTCAAACCAAAAAATAAAGTCATAGCTTACTTACTCTATAAATAACAACAATGCAAATGAAAAAGGTGAGCAAATATATATGGGTAGGTTTGTTGGTAGCTATTCGTAATGTATCAACACAAAACAAAAACAAGCATAAGCAGTATAGTGCACTTTAACCAGAATTTATTTTTCACTCACAGATATTGTATAGATTACAAATTTGTGCTAAAATGCTTATTTAAAGTGCTTTAAATTAAGTTCTCAGACTTCACTACCATACACCTTGCAATGAATTTACATAAAGGTTTTAAATAGCGAAACAACCTACTCGGTCTACTGCGCCAGCCACTACTAACCTCTTTGCGCTTCACCTCACTGGCTTCCAAAGGGGGTGTAGAATCAAGACCCCATCGGTCTTTACATACCCAAAGTGCATGTGCAATAACAATTAAACTAAAGTCAATTGTCCAAACCAGTTCAATCAATACCCATTAAAATAGCTAGAGCTCTCGCTCTGCTTCTTTTATAACATGCAGACAATTTATCTATTACTTCTATATGTGCAATTCAAATTTACAACAGATTTAACATAGACCCCAACTTCAAATATTTACTCTTGCATAAATTTAGGACATTGTTTCCCACATTTTTATGCCCCAACTTTATAAATATGATGCATCCTTGCTACTCACTTTAGGGAACAATTACTCCCTCCCCCAAAGAAATATAGAAAACAACTTTGTGAGTCAGCCAGATTCATTTTCTGGGTCTTCAAATCTTCGGTTGTAATCATTTTCTTTTCTTTTCTAATATTCTTATTCTTTTCAGTCAGAACAGCAGCAAATAAAGCACTCAATATGATTGTTTTCTTCTTTATACAGATCTAAGTGCAACTACAGGGAATAAAAGGATAGTAATTACCAAAAGAAAAAAAACATAAGAAAAAACAAACACCCCTATCATATTTGTGATCACCTCTTGTTGACTTATTTAATATTTAAGTCATTTTGCATACAGTTCCTGAAATAAATACAATACAGTTTTCATGTATTATTTCACTTTGCAATGGAAACATAGAAACAATCAAACATAGAATCTGATGGCAGATAAGGACTGCTTGGCCCACCTAGCCTTCCCATTTCCCTACCTAACGGTTAAGCTGCAGATCCTAGTTAACCAACAGCCTAGTTCCTCCTAGCCCCCACTAGAATTGCCTTATGTCTGTCCCATACATTCTTGAATTCCCCCACTGTTTTTGACTCTACGACCTCCTCAGAAAGGCCATTCCATGCATCTACAACCCTCTCTGTGAAGAAATACTTCCTTACATTACCTCTAAGCCGTCCCTCCTCTATCTTCAAATTATGCCCCCTTGTTCTTGCATATCTCTGTTTCTGAAAGATACTACCCTCTTGGACTTTGTTGATACCCTTGAGATATTTGAAAGTTTCTATCATGTCCCCCCTCTCCCTCCTTTCCTCGAGGCTATACATCTTAAGCTCCTTTACTCTTTATTCATATGTCTTCTGGTGCATACCCTGTAACATTTTGGTTGCCCTCCTCTGGACAGCCTCCACCCTGTCTAAGTCTTTGTGGAGTTGGGGTCTCCAGAACTGTACACAGTACTCCAGGTGTGGTCTTACCAGCTGTCTGTACAGAGGGCCAAAAACTTCCTGTTTTTTACTGGTGATGCCTCTCCTTATGCATCCCAGTATCTCCCCAGCCCTCCTTACTACCTTCTCACACTGCTGGCCCACCTTTAGGTCATCTGATATGACTACCCGAAGTCCCTTTCCATTTTTTTCTTGTCAGTATCTCACCCTCCATTGTGTACTCTTCCCCTGAGTTTTTGTTTCCCAGGTGCATTACTTTGCACTTCTTTGCATTGAATCTAAGCTGCCATACATTTGACCATTCCTCCAACCTTGCCAAGTCCCTTTTTTCTTTCCACCCCACCTTGCGTATCAACCCAGTTGCAGATCTTTGTGTCATCTACAAAGAGACATACTTTCTCTTCCAGTCCCTCGGCAATGTCACTTATAGAAACATTAAAAAGGACCAGCCCCAGTACTGAACCTTGTGGTACCCCGCTAGTAACCCCCCTTTCTTCACTGTGGACTCCATTTACTATTACCTGTTGTGTTCTGTTATCCAGCCAGTATTTTACCCAGACTACCACCCTGGGACCCACTCCCAGGCTGGCTAATTTGTTTATTAATCTTTTGTGCAGGACTGTGTCAAATGCCTTGCTAAAGTCTAGGTAGGCCATGTCCACAGCCCCTCCCTCGTCTACTAGTTTGGTCACCCAGTCAAAGAAATCAATTAGATTTGTCTAACATGACCTTCCCACTCTGAATCCATGCTGCCTTGGGTCCAGTGCCCCACTGGCCTCTAGGTACTCAACAGTTCTTTCCTTCAAAGTGATTCCATCATTTTCCCTACCACTGAGGTCAAACTGACAGGTCTGTAGTTTCCTGCTTCTGCCTTGCTCCCAGTTTTGTGAAGGGGAATCACATCTGACCTCCTCCAGTCCTCAGGTACCACCCCATCTTCCCATGATTTGTTAAAAAGTGTGGTTAGTGGTGTCACTAGATCCTCCCTTAGCTATTTTAGGATTCTAGGGTGAATCCCGTCAGGCCCCATTGCTTTGTCCACCTTGAGTTTTGGGAGTTCTTTCAGGACTCTCTTCTGTAAATGGACTGCCGTCAACTCCACTACCCATAGTAGTTGCCTGTAGTTTCCTGCCTCTGTCTTGCTCCCACTTTTGTGAAGGGGAATCACATCCACCCTCCTCCAGTCTTCAGGTACCACACCATCCTCCCATGATTCATTAAAAAGGGTAGTCAGTGGTCATACTAGTTCTTCCCTTAGTTCTTTTACAATTCTGGGATGAATCCCATCAGGTCCCATTGCTTTATCCACCTTCAGTTTTAAGAGTTCTTTTAGAACCCTTTCTTCTGTGAAAGGTCTAATATCTTCTATTGACTGGATTTTGTATGTCCCCTGCTTTTCCATTGTGAATACTGAACAGAAGTATTCATTCAGTATCCCTGCTTTTTCACTGTCACTCTCTGCCCAACCACCTTCCTCTTTTTTCAGCCTCAGTATCCCTGCCTTAGTCTTTCTTTGCTCCCTAATGTACTGATATCCCCCTTTTTAACTGAGTCAGCTATCCTTTCCTCAGTTTGTGCCTTTGCTATTCTGACTGTCTTCCCTGCTTCCTTCTGGTTTAACTGGTACAGTCCTCTATCCTGCTCCTTCTGTGTTTTCTTATACTTCCTGAATGCTATCTTTTTCTCCCTTACCTTCCCCGCCACTTCTTTTGAGAACCATAGTGTTTTTTTCTTTTGTTTTGATTTATTTGCTTCACACAAAGGCTTGTTGCCTCTGTGATGGTGGTTTTGATGTTTCGCCATTGTTGCTTCACCCCACCTTCTTGCCTGTTTGCTAGTGCTTTTCTGAGGCACTCTCCCATTTTGACAAAATCAGCCCTCCTGAAGTCCAATACCTTCACTTTTGTGTGGCTTGACTCTAAAGCTAAGTTTATTGTGAACCACACTGTTTGGTGGTCACTTGTTCCCAGATAGCTACCCACTTCAAGATAGGAGATCCTGTCTCTGTCCCCATTTGAGAGTACCAGGTCTAAGACTGCTCCCTCCCGAGAGGGTTCCAAAACTAGCTGTCTGAGGCATGCCCCCTGTAGGTCATCGACAATGGCCCTGCTCTTGGATGTGGCTCCAGCAAAGGTGCTCCAGTTAACATCTGGCATATTTAGTTCCCCCCATCAGCAATATCTCCCCTTTCTCTGCCATCCCAAGGATGCCTTCTAACATTTCCTTGTCCATTTCGCCCACTCAGACGGGGGTCTGTATATAACCCCTGTGTGAATTGTCGATGCATTTCCAGTCTCCAGGGTGACCCACAGTGCCTCCTCTCCTCCCTGTTTACCCTTTAGTTCTGTTGCTTTGATCCCTTCCCTTACATAGAGAGCTCCTCCTCCTCTTCTTCTTCCCTCTCTGTCCCTCCTATAGATTGTGTACTCTGGTATGTTGACATCCCAGTCATGGTTCTCTGTGTACCATGTTTCTGTGACTGCCACAATATCCAGGCATCCCTCTTCCATCAAGGCCACCATTTCAGGGAGCTTTTTACCTAGACTATGGGCATTGGCACTCATTGCCCTCCATTTTTTTTATGGCTTTATTTCTTTTTGCCCAACCCTGTCCTTACTGCTTTTGTCTTTTTCTCCATTTACCCCTGCCCTTCTCCCTATCGACTGATCTTGGTGTTTACCTCACTAACTGCCCTGATTTTTTTGTGGGGGCTAGGATTTCCCCTTCTCCTTTTCAGTGCCTCCCCACCTTAGCTAGTTTAAATGCTTGCCAATGAAGCATTTAAACCTATCACCTAGGATCCTTGTTCCCCTCCTGGATAGATACAGACCATTGCACCTGTAAAGGCCTGCATCCTTCCAGGTGGAGCCACAGTCCCCAATCATGCCAAATCCCTGAGCTCTACACCAGTTTTTCAACCAGTCATTGAATCCCATGGTGCAGAGTACTCTAGTCTCATCCATGCCATAGACAAGTAGCACTTCTGAGAAAGTTACCATGTGTGCTATTTGTCTAAGGCCCCTCACCAACTCCAGAAACTCCTGTTGCACTGCTCTGGTCCCATTCTTAGCCATGTCATTCATCCATAGGTGGATAATGATATACAACTCACTCCCCCTTGCAGCTGCTCTCATTATCCTGAGGATTCATTTCCTGTCCCTCCAAGCCATGGTGCTGGGCAGGCACCTTGCCTCCCTTTCCCCCCTTCCCAGTTCTACCTCCCTAACAATTGAGTCCCCCACCAGGAGTTGTTTCCTTCCCCTGTGGGGTCCTGCACCACCCTCCTGTTGGTCTCCACTGTAGAGGTTCCCAGCATCCTCCTTGGTCTCCCCTGCAGGTGCCTCCATAGAGGAACCATGCTCCACCAGAGTGGCAATGAACTGTGCAGAGGCACAACTGGAGGGGTGCACCTCTGCTCCACCACCCTCACCCCCCCTGAGCCCACCGTGGTCCAATCACTTCTCTTTCTTAGCAACCTGTGAGGTAGTGGCTGTGGTCTGGGTGGTCCCTGGGGAGGGAATCAGGTTTCCCAAAGCCCTACCAGGTCAGCATGGACATGAACAACCTCCTCCCTCAGGCCAGAGAGGTGCCTGCAAACAGGGCAGCAACGCAGTCTCCAGAATGTCTCCCGGAAGGCTGCTGTTCCGCAGACAGTGCATTGCACCACTCCCCACATGTCTGTGTCCTTTCCTGTTACAAATGCTTTTCTTTTGTTTTGTTTTTTTGTTCTTGTTTTAGTGTGTGCAATCTTGTGAGTGTCTCTACTCCCTATTCAGTATGCTGTACCTTTAAGGATATGAACAGGTGTATGTTACTAGCAGTTTTGGGGAAGTGATGTCAGAACCCCTGCTATAAAGGAAGTTATGCGCTTGGGGTGGGTGGGGTGAGGGAAGGGTGTGAGGGAGTAAACCTATGCCATCCAGAAACAATCAACTACAACTCTGACCCTCCACCCTAGGGAGTGCCTTCCTTCCTTTCAGGTGCCTATTTCACAGATGTTAAGTAACAGGTCTAGTCACAAATGACTGCAAATATCTCCCAGCTACAGTTCCTTCCTGGCAAATTAAAGTTAAAACTAAGAAAAGTCTATCCCAAAAACAGAATCAATAATAATTACTTACACAGGTCCAAAAAGTAATTATTCAATTCAGTGTAGTCTAGAAAATAATCTCCTTGATTTAAGGAAGCTGTGGCTGCTTTCTCTCTCTCTCTCTCCTGTCTCAGCAGGAAAATGGACTAATTTTAAATAACGAGTACTAACATCCTTAATTTTCCAAAGCTTCATGTATGCCTCATTATAAAAGGTGGTGTACAAAAATCATATTTTATGATCCAGCCAGACTGAACACTCACTATTATACCTTTATTTTCATATACTATGGTGGCAATTCGCCTCAAACATTTCATAATCCAAGTATTTTATATATGAGGTTTAAAATCAATTTATCATGCACTGCCACATCTTATGCAATTCTAGATATACATTATTTCACCTGGGTGGATCAAGAAAAAAGGGGATTATCATATATACCTGTAATCGGGGCAGTTCTAATTATAGAAACATCATTTTCAATATTTACATCCTTTTCCCCCAAGAAGTCTGAATTTAAAATCAAGACTGTACTTAGCTAAACATGAAAGAAAACATCATTTTCAATATTTACATACCCTCTTTCACAAGCTGTCTAGATTCAAAGTCAAGACTACATTTGGTTAGACAAGAAAGGAGAGACCACTAATTCCATTCTATCAAACCATAGGCAAATTACTTCACCTAATCTGTCCAAAACCTATAACAAAACCTAAATTACATGAACCAACTTATTCTGCTCTATCAATCCATAGATAGGCTGCTTTACCTAACCTGTCAAAAGCCTGCAGAAGAAATTATAATTCACCAATTAATAAGGAAGAGGTTTGTTCTACTCCTCTCAAATCAAACATTTAATGGTCTTACTTAAAACCCCACCTGTTTGGGAGAAAGAAATTATTCTTTTGAATACAAACTAACAATTTTTCTAATCATTTTATTTTCAGTTATCCTGTTCCACTTATTTAAGATATGGCTTCAAGTCCAAAACATTTTTTAACCCCACTGGTTTCATACTTTTAACTTCCAGATCCAGAAATTTTCCCTTTGTTGTAAAATCATTTTTAAAGGTGGCCCATTTCTACCCCTACTTTTTCTCCTTTAACACATTCTAGTCCTATGAACTGCAGACCATCTGCTTTGCTGTTGTGTGCCAATTCAAAGTGTACTGCTGCTGGGCTACTTTGATTTTTATTTATGATGTTACGAATATGTTCCTGAATTCTCTTTATAACCTGTCTTTTAGTCATTCCAATTTATAACTTGTTGCACGGACATATAATGCAATAAATTATACATGCAGTGCTGCAAGTGATACATTCATTTATTTTGTATCTTTGTATATTAATCAAATGAATGAACTCAGTTGCTTCTATGGCATAAGAACAAATATTGCATTTTCTACATCTTTTAAACCCGCATGGGGGGGGGGTAACCACTGATTAACCACTGCTTTTTCTTTCTCATATTTGCTGTGCACCATCAGATACTTAATATTGTTTGCTCTCGTAAGGGATACTCTAGGTTTCCCCCAATTTCTTTTGCTAATGCCTTATCATTCAATACAATAGGCCAACGTTTGTAGATTATACCTCCTATTTTACCTGCAACTGCATTATACTCAATGTTGAAAGTTACTGGATCTTCTTGTATTTGCTTAGTTTTTGTTTTTACCTGTAATAGATCATTTCTATCTTGACTTATAACTTTTTGCTTAACTTCTGGCAAATGTTTACTGTTATATCCTCTTTCTAAAAATGCCTTCTTTTCTGATTCCACTATATGCCATCTTTTCTGATTCCACTATAAAATCTTCCTTTGTACAGTTTATTTTTGCTCTTAGTAATTGACCATATGGTATATGGATCTCTTGATATTTACTGGATGATTACTTTCATAATGCAAATAAGAATTACATGCTGTTTTTTTCTTATGAATTTTTGTTACTTCCTTCCCTTCTATACCTTGAAGCTCAATGTCCAGGAATGGTACATTTTTATTAGCAGAATAGGTCAACCACAAACCCAAGGGATTCTCATTGAGCCATTTCACAAATTCAGGAATTTCATTCCTCTAGGCCTCCCCATATGCAGATGACATCATCAATAAAGTGATACCATAAGATGACATCACCCACATACGGGAAGGCCTCAGAGAACACTGTTTCATTCTCCCACAAACTCAATGTTAAATTTGCAAAAGAGGGTGCCATGCAAGTCCCCATGGCTGTACCCAATATCTGCAAATAAAACTTGATTAAACTCAAAAACATTGTGTCAAAATAAATTGAATACCTTCTAGTAAAAATTTAACAGAATTTGAAAATTTCGTTCTTTCAAGGAAATATCTACAAGCTGAGATACCATCTGAATATTTGATTGAGGTATACAATTGTTTCACATCAGTTGTCAACCACTGGAAATTCTTTTGCCAATCAAACCTTGTAATTTGATTAGTAAGTCTCCTGTGTCTCTGAGGTGGGATCTCAGCTTAAGCACCTCCTTTTTAAGAAAAAAGTCTACAAACACAGACAAATTGTCTGTTAGAGATCCCACATCAGAGACAATCAGATGCCCTAGGGCAACCTCATCTTTATGGATTTTAGGTAACTCATATAGAACTGGTATTTTTAGATTCTCTGACCATAAACAATTGAATTCAGAAACCATGATGTCACCTGACTTGTTTGCATCTGTCAACATTTCTAACACCTCTCTTTTAAATTTATTCACTGGGTTACAGGGCAGCTTTCTATATCGCAGCTGATCTCTGACAATATTTTCCACCATTTCTTCATACTGTATATTTAGAATTATCACAATATTACCCCCTTATCAGCACTCTTAGTTGTTACATCATCCCAATTTTGAATCTGTTTAAGGGCTATATTTTCTGATTTCGTTAAATTATTCCACACTTTTTTATTGTCATGATCAGCTAGGATCCTAGCAATCTCCCCTGTTACAACCTTTTTGAATACTATGATATTTGTATTAAGAGATCTTGGACAGAAATCAGATCTTCCTTTAAAAAGTCTGATTCTTTAGAAACAAAGAAACATAGAATTTGATGGCAGATAAGGACCACTTGGCCCACCCAGTCTCCCATTTCCCTACCTAATGGATAAGCTGCAGATCCTCTTTAACCAACAGCCTACTTCTTTCTACCTCCACCCCCTAAAATTGCCTTATGGCTGTCCCATGCATGCTTGAATTCAACCACTGTTTTTGACTCCACAACCTCCTCATGAAAGGCTGTTCCATGCATCCACAACTCTCTCTGTGAAAAAATACTTCCTTACATTACCTCTGAGCTGCCCCCTCGATCTTCAGATAGTGCCCCTTTGTTCTTGCACACCTCTTTTTTTGAAAGATGCTACCCTCTTGGACTTTGTTGATTCCCTTGAGGTACTTGAAAGTTTCTATCATGTCCTCCCTCTCCCTCCTTTCCTCAAGGCTATATATATTAAGTTCCTTTAGTCTCTCTTCATATGTCTTCCAGTGCAGACCCTGCACCATTTTAGTTGCCCTCCTCTGAACAGCTTCCATCTTGTCTATGTCCTTGCGGAGATTGGGTCTCCAGAACTGCACACAGTACTCCAGATGGGGTCTGACCAGCTGTCTGTACAGAGGGATAATAAATTCCTGTTTTCTACTGGTGATGCCTCTCCTATGCATCCCAGTATCCCCAACCCTCCTTACTGCCTCTCACATTGCTTGCCCACCTTTAAGTCATCTGATATGACTACCCCAGGTCCCTTTCCATTTTTGTTGTTGTTAGTAGCTCACCCCCTTTGTGTACTCTTCCCTGGGTTTTGTTTCCCAGGTGCATTACCTTGCACTTCTCAGCATTGAATCTAAGCTGCCATACATTTGACCATTCCTCTAACCTTGCCAAGTCCCTTCTCATCCTTTCCACCCCATCTTGTGCATCAACTCTGTTGCAGATCGTTGTGTCATCTGCAAAGAGACATACTTTTCCTTCCAGTCCCTCTGCAGTGTCACTTATAAAGACATTAAAGAGGACCAGTCCTAATACTGAACCCTGCGGCACCTCAAATATCGACCCACGGTTCATCATTACCCCTAACATCCAGAGATCCAATTGTTTCTGGTACATTCCCCACATTAGCCTCAACCAACAACTTGGTTAGAATCATTAAGTCAATACTTTCTTGAATTTCAGATGTTTAAAATTCTTCCATTTGTTCTGCATCTTGTGAGGCATCACTTATTTCTAATTCCATCTGGACTTTATTGTCCATCTGTGCATCCGCATCACCTTGTTTAAAATATTCCTTTAGTTGATTTTCCTGAAAAACTTGAATAAATCTAAATTAATATCAAACTCATTTACTTTTGATGTCGGAACAAATGTCAAACCCTTCTGCAGGACTTTTTCTGTGGTTCAGTTAATTCTTTAGTTGCTAGATTTATAATGTTTAATTTCTGGTATAAACTCTCCTTCTCAACCATCTTGGAACAATGTTTCTGGCCCCTCCTTCCCCTCCTCATCTTTTTCCTCTGTCCCTGTCAATCTGTTCTCTGTTCTCAGTTTCTTTCAGTAAAAAAGGACCATTACTTCCGAATGCTTGATTGGAATTTTTTTCTGCTGGCTAATTATTATTATTTATATTTTGAAAAGTCACTGTGTGGTTTTGTTTACTTGATCTTCAATTCCTAAAATTGCTCTGACTTTGTTTCCTTTCTCTATATCATCATCTGCTGTTTCTTAGATCTGATTCCTTCTTAGGCCAATTAAAGAAATACTTATTTGCTTTGTCTCTCTCATCATGTATTATTTTGCTCTGTTTCCTTGTAATTAATTCTTTCTCATATATTGCTAATCTCTCTTTCAGATCTTGATCTAGTTCATTGAATTGGAGATCATTAGCAAAATCTTTCAATTTACTTTTAGCTACCTGTAGCTTAGTGTTAATCTATTCATATTTCTTCATATCTGCTTTAATGATTAACTTAATGAATACCATTGTACAAATTTTAGCTGCTTCCTCCCATTCTGCCTTGTATTCAAATAAATTAATACCTCCTGAGGGAGTTCTGAGCACTCATAGTCCTCTCGGATATACAGTGATTGTTACAGAAAAGTTGACGGTACCGCAGTAATTCCCACTACCGTGGTAAAAATTACCGCAATGTACCGTGGTACCACTGTAAAAACCCCAATGTCATTCAATGGGATTTTTACCATGGTACCGCAGTAAATCATGATCATTTTTATGGCAGTCCCATGGGGAATTACCATGGTACCATCAACTTTTCTGTAATGACCACTGTAGTTCTTTCTCTACATAAGTCTCTAAAGTTGAAACATTATATGAAATATTAATTTCTTTAAAGAGCAACTTCTCCAATTAAAAAAGGTCACTCAACTCATTAAACACACTTTGATTTTCTTGATTGCCAGCTATTCCCAGAGCTACTGATCTTCAATTTTCTCTGTGCTATTGATTCAATTGAACTCAATACAAAAGATTCATGCAGCATAGAGCTGCCATCCCCGGTTAAACTGCTTGCTGTTTGTCTCATTGTTATTGCAGTAATGATTAACTATCTGGGGATAATAACTTAACTTATTTAACCACAAGGATTCAGAGACAGAGAAGACTAAGGCACATTAATTTGCAAAACTGCCGATGGCTGCTCAATAAAACATATTAAACCAATTCTAGGGTATTGCAGAGCTGTATTACCTACTGGTGTCTGGTGTCTTACTATAGACCTTAACCTGATTGGTGCTGCAGGTTCTAAGCTAAAAAAATGAACAAAGAAAAAAGGGAAAAAGAACCTGCTCTTATAACAAAATTACAGGTTTGCTTAAACCAAAAAATAGTCATAGCTTAAAAGGATACTGTCAGCTTTTCCCCTCATTTCTGTCTCAAAATGAAGCAGTGTCCCCACAGGCTCATACTAATAAAGCAAGTACAATAGAATGCCACTGTCTAACATCAAAGTAACCAATTTACCTATATTTGTGCATTTTGACTTAATGTGTGTAGGGGTGATCCACAAGTAAATCCCCATCCCCAAGAAAGCACACTGGCATCGAGAACATGCCTCTACCAAGGAGCGCCATCCCGAAGATTGATTTTTTGCATCTGCATTGGACCCAGCTTTTACTCTAGAAGAGTGTGGCATACTGAGCCATTTGCTTTATCATTAACACAAAACCGAGCACTCCTTGAGCTGCAAAATAAACATAAACTCTGTCACCAAAATCCCATGCATGCACGAGAGTGAGAGGAGAAAAAGCTCTCACTCTCATGCATATGCAGGATTTCGGCGACAGAGTTTAAATTAATTTTGTGGCTCAAAGGAGCTCAGTTAAGCATTAATGACAAGCAAATTGCTCAGTATCCACTAAAACAAAAGCTAATCCGATAAAAAAAAAATGAGATAATTGCTACATAATGAAACACATTCAGTGCCAGTGTGCTTCTAAGGACGAAATGATGCAGACCACCCCTTCACATTAAGTCAAAATACTATATCTCGGCTACTGAATTACACATATTCATTTACTTGCTTTATTAGTATGAGACTGTGGGGACACTGCTTCATTTTGAGACAGAAATGAGGGGAAAAGCTGACAGTGCCCCTTTAATGACTATATAAATAACAACAATGTGTATAAAAAAGGTGAGCAAATATATATGGGTAGGTTTGTTGGTAGCTATTCATAATTCATCAACACAAAACAAAAACAAGCATAAGCAGTATAGTACACTGTAACCAGAATTTATTTTTCATTCACAGATATAGTATAGGTTACAAATTTGTGCTAAAATGCTTATTTAAAGTGGGATTAGTGGTGGTTGGTGCAGTAGACTGGGTAGGTTGTTTTGCAATTTAAAACATTTATGTAAATTCACTGCAAGATGTAGGGTAGTGAAGTCTGAGCACTTTATTTAAAGCACTTTAAATAAGCATTGTGTTGATAAATTACGAATAGCTACCAACAAACTTACCCATATATATTTGCTAACCTTTTTCATTCACATTGTTGCTTTTTGACTTAATTTTGGGGGCTTGAAGGTCCCACATTTTACCAAAAGTGTTGGTAAAGTATTCCACTGCTGTGTCAATATCAGGGATTAACCTGCAGTGATCCCAGTTCTCTTTTCTTACACTCTTCAGAAAATTAACCTCTGAAAAATGTCAGTAGTCTCTAATCCAATTCTGTTCTGGAAGAACAGTACTGTGTGAGAACTGTGACCGAGGCAAGGTGATATTAACCAGATTAGGGTCACCTAAGTAGGGGGACAGGGTGCCTGAAGCTTCTATTTGAATTTGAAGAGAAGCAAAAATTGGGTCCAATATTGACCCGCGAGTTGAAGTTGTAGTGTAGCAGGTAGGAATTTGTATATATTGTTTAAGACCTAAAGGAGTAGTTATTTCTTTTAAAGGTATGCCCCATGGGTTAAGCCAGTTGCAGTTCATGTCTCCCTTTAGTATCAATAATTTATCTCCCACAATTTCTGCTATTTTATTTAATACTTCTTTGATATCTTTCAAAGTTGATTTTGGGGGGGATAAACTATGGATATGGCCAGGTTGAGTTGTTCCAAGTGTACTGCCAGACAGAAACATAGAAACATAGAATCTGATGGCAGAAAAGGACTGCTTGGCCCACCTAATCTGCTTATTTCCCTACCTAACAGATAAACTGCAGATCCTAGTTAACCAACAGCTTACTTCCTCCTACCCCCCACTAGAATCGCCTTATGTCTGTCCCGTGCATTCTTGATTTCCCCCACTGTTTTTTGACTCTACAACCTCCTCAGAATGGCTCTTCCATATACCTACAACCCTCTCTGTAAAGAAATACTTCCCCACATTACCTCTGAGCCATCCCCACTCTATCTTCAAATTGTACCCCTTTGTTCTTACACATCTCTTTTTCTGAAAGATGCTACCCTCTTGGACTTTGTTGATTCCCTTAAGGTATTTGAAAGTTTCTATCATGCTCCCCCTCCTTTCCTTGAGGCTATTCATCTTAAGCTCCTTTAATCTTTTTTCATATGTCTTCTTGTGCAGACCCTGCACCATTTTGGTTGCCCTCCTCTGGACAGCCTCCACCCTGTCTATGCCTTTGCAGAGATGGGGTCTCCAGAACTGTACACAGTACTCCAGATGTGGTATTACCAACTCTCTGTACAGAAGGCCAATAACTTCTTGTTTTCTACTGGTGATGCCTCTCCCTATGCATCTCAGTATCCTACCAGCCCTCCTTACTATCTTCTCACATTGTTGATCCACCTTTAGGTCATCTGATATGACTACCCCCAGGGTCCCTTTCCATTTTCATTGTTGTTGTCAGTATCTCACCCCCTAATTGTGTACTCTTCCCCTGAGTTTTTTCCCCAGGTGCATTACTTTGCACTTCTTTGCATTGAATCTAAGCTGCCATACATTTGACCATTCCTCCAATCTTGCCAAGTCCCTTTTCATCCTTTCCACCCCACCTTGCATATCAACCTTGTTGCAGATCTTTGTGTCATCAGCAAAGAGACATACTTTTCCTTCCAGTCCCTCTGCAATGTTACTTATAAAGACATTGAAAAGGACCAGCCCCAGTACTGGACCCTGCAGTACCCTACTAGTAACCCCACCTTTCTTCACTGTGGACTCCATTTACTATTATCCTCTGTGTCCTGTTGTCCAGCCAATGTTTTATCCAGGCTACTACCCTGGGACCCACTCGCAGGCTGGCTTATTTCTTTAATAATCATTTGTGCAGGACTGTGTCAAATACCTTGCTGAAGTCTAGGTAGGCCATGTCCACAGCCCCTCCCTGGTCTACTACTTTGGTCACCCAGTCAAAGAAATCAATTAGTTTTTCTGACTTGGCCTTCCTGCTGTGAATCCATGCTGCCTTGGGTCCTGTGCCCCACTGGCCTCTAGGTACTCAACAATTCTTTCCTTCAGAAGTGATTCCATCATTTTCCCTACCACTGAGGTCAAACTGACAGGTGAGTAGTTTCCTGCCTCTGTCTTGCTCCCACTTTTGTGAAGGGGAATTGCATCCACCCTCCTGCAGTCCTCAGATACCACACCACCCTCCCATGATTTATTAAAAAGGGTAGTCAGTGGTGTTACTAGTTCTTCCCTTAGTTCTTTTAGAATTCTGGGGTGAATCCCATCAGGCCCCATTGCTTTATCCACCTTCAGTTTTAAGAGTTCTTTCAGAACCCTTTCTTCTGTGAAAGGACTAATATCACCCCCCCCCATACAGAGTGCTTCTATTGACTGGATTAAGTCTCTTCCCCCACTCTTCTATTGTGAATACTGAGCAGAAGTATTCATTCAGTATTCCTGCTCTTTCACTGTTGCTCTCTGCCCAACCACCTTCCTCTTTATTCAGCCTCAGTATCCCTGCCTTAGTCTTTCTTTGCTCCCTAATGTACTTATAAAAAGGTTTTATCCCCCTTCTTAACTGAGTTAGCTATTTTTTCCTCAGTTTGGGCCTTTGCTATTCTGACTGCCTTCCCAGCTCAGCTTCCTTCTGCTTTAACTGGTACAATTCTCTGTCCTGGTCCTTCTGTATTCCTTATACTTCCCGAATGCTATCTTTTTCTCCCTAACCTTCCCCGCCACTTCTTTTGAGAACCATAGTGTTTTTTTCTTTCATTTTAATTTGTTTATTTGCTTCACACAAAGGCTTGTTGCCTCTGTAATGGCAGTTTTGATGTTTCCCCATTGTTGCTCTACCCCCGCCTTCTAGCCTGTTTGCTAGTGCTTTTCTGAGGCACTCTTCTATTTTGACAAAATCAGCCCTTCTGACATCCGGTACCTTCACTTTTGTATGGCTTGATTCTACAGCTAAGTTTATCGTGAACCGCACTGTTTGGTGGTCGCTTGTTCCCAGATGTCTATCCACTTCAAGATCGGAGATCCTCTCTCCATCCCCATTTGAGAATACAAGGTCTAAGATTGCTCCCTCCCGAGTGGGTTCCAAAACAAGCTGTCTGAGGCATGCTCCCTGTAGGGCATTAAGAATTCCTGGAAGTTCTGGACCTTTCAATATTCAATATTCTTGTCACTTCCTCTTAATAGGGTCTCTATATGTTCAAGACTTCTTTTTATAAAAGGCATTACCACATCCCCTCTAGTTTTTCTATGTGACCTCTGTACTTGATACCCAGGTATGCCGAGTTCATTGTATATAATTAGAGTTGAGTAGGCAGTTTATTGTTAAACCTCAAATTTTGCACTTTAATAATGTAACCCCCCCACCAATTTGGGGTTTATCTTAAGTGCTTCTCAGGGCTCCAGCAATGCCCACCAGGCAGATGTCCTACAGAGATAGTAAATCCATAGTTATTTGGTGATCCTATTAGTCCGTGTGAGAGTGCCATGATGTGCCTCCGTGCCTGTCCCTTTAAGTGACACAGCCAGTATGCTGTAATTGGGCTGGGCTGGGCTGGGTCTGAGTGCTTCAGGACTCATGACCGGACAGGCACTGCCCTGATTTGCTCCACTTTGTGGTTGATATCAAAGCAGAGGGAGCTCTATTTAGTTCTGTAAATATTAAATTCTAATTTGTTGTTATATTTAAATTAGAGTGCTCATTCTAACTTGCCTTCTTGCAGCTTATACATCCAAACTGGAGCCACCATGTTTGGTCCGGGACTTCCAGGAATTTGGACCAGTTGGGACACAGGGGCCCTCAAGGGGTCCTTAGTTCAGGTGCCTCATGGGAAAAATCTGTAGTCTTTCAGTTTGGCACCTAAGGAATCAATGGGAGCACAAGGTTATGAGTGACAGCTCCCCCTGACCAATGGGATTGCCAGAAAACCAGACTAGTAAATTCTCACTTTTTGAATTGAGTCAGTCCAGCTTGAGCTCGCAATGTGAATGGTGCCCTGCATGTCAGTTGCTTGTATAGTGGAGATCAAGCAGCTTGAGCCATTGAGAAGCAGCTCCCAGAAAGGAGCTGAAGAGAACTGGCAGGGAAAGGCCTGACTTGACTCCTGTACTTGTTTTCAGCCTTGGATTGCCTGATAGCAGTAAAATGGACTAATCCAAAAACCCATTTCAATTGAAAGGTTTGCACAGCATATTGACTATGATTGTGATCTGGCCTGAAACTGAACTGAGAGGTAAAGAATCAAATGCTGTTTCCATTAAATGTGCTGAATGCTCGAGGTGGGTCATGGTCTATTACCCAGGAATGCCTGTTTGCCACTGAAAGCCAGTTGCCTTGTTCAGCCAAGTTGTTAACCAGCTGGAGTTGTTCACCAGTAAAAGACTGAACATTTCCAGAAGTGTTAATCCAATCTTGGGCTCATGCCAAACCCAGCCCAATCTATCTATTCCTGCACCAGTTACTGTTTTCTTGGTGAGAGACCAACTTGGGTATCCAACCCCTGCACAGCAAAGAATTGCAGGTTGCAGCCACCTGGAGGGAAAGGCTGTGAAGTGGAGGTGAGTCATGTAGGTCCCATCCTGTGCATAGTGAAAAAAAAACTCACACTTAAATGTGCCTTTTGGGGCTGTTTTTCCCTAATCTTGCTGTGGCCACAGCATTTGGGATTTTATTCTGAAATTTTCAGGGTAGAAAGAGCTTGCCCCAAAGAACAAGCCAGCATTGGTTTGATGAGAAAAATATTAATACGTTTTAGATTTATTAAATTTTGAAATTTCAGGTTCTTGGTATGCTCAGTTCAGTCTTTTGGATAGCTGCATGGTACAAAAAGGGATTTAGGCCTCACAAAAAGATATTATAAAAGCTCATGAAAAGGGATTCTTAGAATCCCTTTTTGTCAGGAAAAAAGTCCCTTTTTTGTCAGCCGACATCTCATTTATTTTTTAAGACCAAACAAAATGTTGTAACTTTGCCAAAGGATGTCTTCTGGAGACATCCAAGTATGTATTTTGTTCATGTGGATGTCCTTTACTGTTCTGTGCCTTTGTCTTTGTATTATGTGGCCTCAGAAGGCTTACTTTTTAGTTTAAAAATCCTTTTTTGTGACTCACTTCTGATCTTTTTTCGCGATACGAAAAAGGATTTTGTCACCTTGTGAAAAGGGAATTTCATCTGGTGAAAAGGGATTACCAGCAGGGCCATCTGGTTTGACAACTTCCATCCCTTACTGTGAGCTGTCAAGATCCCTTTTTGTCAGCCGATTCCCTTTTTGCAAGGTGTCAAAATTCTTTTTCATATTGCAAAAAAGGATTTAAGCTTCTGGGACCAGATGGCCCTGCCGGTAATCCTTTTTTGTTAGACAAATTCCTTTTTCACAAGGTGTCACAATCCCTTTTTGCATCGCGAAAAAGGATTAGGAGTTGTGGGACCATTGTGAAAAGGTATTTTGACAGCTCGCAAAAAGGGATGGCTGGCAGGGTCATCTGGTCCCACAACTCCTAATCCTTTTTCATGATACAAAAAAGGATTTTGACCACTCACGAAAAAGGATTATAACAAATGATCCCTTTTCATGAGCTGTCAAAACCCTTTTCATTAGCATTCCTTCTAAGAGTGTCAAACTCTTTGTATCACAAAAAAGGATTAGGAGTTGTGGGACCAGATGGCCCTGCCCTTAATACTTTTTCACCAGACAAATTCCTTTTTCTTGAAGTGTCAAAATCCTTTTTGCATTGCGAAAAAGTATTCTGACACCTCATGGAAAAGAATATTTAAAATTTACTGTTTCTTTGTCACTTCACTGCAAAGAAATGGTTAGGACTTTCTGGCTGAAATTTGCAGGGTACAAAGGGGTTGCCCCACAGATGTGACTCCTGCTGGTTTGGTGATAAAATTTACATCACTTCCACACTTATAACATTCTGAAGTTTAGAAATTTCCCATAGGATAACATTGTGGCAGGTGCAGTAACTTTCAATGACTATATCTCAAAATACTTCGAGATATGGATTTTTTGCTAAAAGCAGCTTAGTGCACCTTTAGGTGTACTAAGCAATGATGGAGGTTGCTAGGCCTTGATTATAACTGTGGCAGAATTTTTCCCACAGTCCCTATGGTTACTATGATATTGTGCCATTTGTAGCACAAGGGTTACTTGCAATGTCTGTAGCTCTGTGCTATGTCTCTATAGTTATGGATAGATGGAGCACAGGGCCCTCATATATAGATACCTTTATGCAGTAATGGGAGAGCAGGGGGATGAGGGTTACATACAATGCCTCTACACTTATGGATAGATGACAGTGCAGGGCCTGGAGGGCCTTGCACTCACTCATATGGATAGCTTTATGTAGTGATGGGAGCACAGGGCCTGGAGGACCCTGCACTCCCACAGGGAGATAAGAATCAATTACAATGTCTCTACACTTGTGGTTAGATAGGAGCACAGGGACCTTCACATTAACATCAGGGACAATTACAATATGTATGCATAGGAGCACAGGGCCTGGAGGGCCTTGTGCATCCACAACACATTATAGGCTGATGGGATCCTAGGGCCCAGAGGGCCCTGCACTCCTACAACCATATAAGGGCAAGATTACACTTTCTCAAAAAATAACTAAATTCATTGCAAATTCATCAATGCATCAGTTATGGTTAAAGCAATAAAAGTAGGGAAATGAGGCATTAGGGTTTTCAACCCTAACACCTCCTTCTACACCCAACCTTACCACCTCACCCCACCCCTATCTTCTACAGATCAACAGGTGTCAGGGTGTGCCTTGAGGTCATCGACCCTAATGATCTTGGATGGCAGATATCTTGATCTGTCAAGTTGCCTTTTGATTGGATTTGTGGTTTTCATGCAGCAAAGCACCAAACAAATGCATCATTTTCTGACATCATACTGTGTCCACACCATTTGGAATTTTGGCCAGACATTTTCGGGGTAAAAAGAGGTTATCCTAAAGAGCAATCCAGCATTGGTTTGGTGAAAAATATTAATCCATTCCAAAGTTATTACATTTTGAAATGTTGGGTTCTGACCATGTTCAGTTCAGTCTTTTGGATAGCTGCACAGTTTCAATAATGGATCCCTGGTCATGGATGGCTAGCAAAGAGGGTTTGCAAAGAAAAATTCAGAAATCTCACAAAATCCCTCTTTGCGAGAAAAATCTGTCTTCGCCAGCAGCCATTATTTCTTCTCGCTTAGTGAGGGGAGAAAATAAAATGTTGAAACTTGCCACAGGGACGTCTTTTCTAAAAACTAAGGCATAGGTTTTAGTTAGAGGGATGTCCTCTACCCATCCAAGCCTTTGTTTTTTTTTAGTTCTAAAACAGCACTTTTGAACTTTAAAGTCCCTTTTTGCAATTCCTTTTTGCCAGCCCATCCCTTTTCGCCAGATTGGCAGGCAAAAATGGATTGTGAAAAAGGATTTTTAATGGTCACTGTGCTGTTTTTCCTGGTGTCTAGTGGGATCCCAATTCCCCTTTTTAATTCATTCTCTTGTTTTTTTGTGGCCCCCACCCTCTGATCACCATCCCCTGTTTTTTTTTATTTATGTATTCTCTGACACTGGGATGCCCACCCCCAGCATCAGATGCCCCCTGCCCACAGCCCATTATTTTTAAAATGCGAAGACATCGGAGGACCCAATCTCCATGCTGGCCTTTACCCTCTCAACCCACCAGTAGTATTGGACACTGGAGAGCCCACCCTGAGTGTCCCAAAATGTGTTTTTTTAAATGTTCCTGAAAAAAAAAGAAAACAATCCTCCGATATCTTTTTTTACCTGAAAAAAGAAAACAGTCCCTCATCGTCTCTGCTGCCCTTCCCCATCCCAACCCTCCCTCTGCACACCCACCTGGCCTTACCCCCCCCTTACCCCATACTTACCTCCAAGGTCAGTGGCTGTGATCTTCTCTGGACCGGGACAAATATGCACTCGTCAAAGCCCAACTGTGAATTGAGGAATCAATGTAAGCTCCGTATAATGGCAGTCAATGGGGTTTTCAACTTATGTTGATATCTCAGACATTTTTTATGAATTTTGGCCTCAAATTTTCAACATGGAGTTCTTGTGTCCCCACCTCATGAACACTGACACTGTCATTTCATTACATGGTCCCAAAAGATGATTTTGCAGTTACTACATGGAATCACCTTTCAGGACCAGTTAACAAAATGACAGTGGCACTGTTCTTGAGGTGGGGTTCCAAATTGGACATGTTGAAAATTTAGTGCAAAAATACCCCAAAACACCTGAGTTATGCGCGGTCATTCAAATTTAGCTATGCATGTACGTAACTTTGGCAAATGTAAATATTTTCACTCCAAATTTTCAACATTTCCAGTTTTTCACACTACCTCATGAACAGTACAGCTGTCATTTCTCACATCCTGCCCAAAACATGTTTATGTAGCAGTGGCACAGAATCGCATAGTTGCTGCATGAAATCACCTTTCAGGACTGAGCAACGAAATGACAGTGTCAGCGTTCATGAGGTGGGGTCCCAAAAAGGCCATGTTGAAAATGTGGTGCAAAAATACCTACAAATGCCCGAGTTACATGCGATCATTGGCAGTTTTCTATGCACATACAAAACTTTGGCAATTTTCCCTCCAAATTTTCAACATTGCCATTTCTCACACCACCTCATGAACAGTACAGCTATCATTTTCAAATCCTACTAAAATGTTTTCCACATCTGTGGTGTAGGATAACATTACAGTTGTGCCGGAATTACAGAAGGCAATAGAAGAATAAACAGGATGAATACAAAATAATGAAGGAATGGAGACACAGCCCCAATCAAGGACTGACTGGGGCAGCTATAAGGTTATGGGACTTAAAGTCACAACTGACGCCTGGCCCTCATGGTCATGGCAGGGTGGGCCAGAGGAGGTGAGATGAGACCCAGAGAGACCCCTCCCTGAAAGGCTGGGGAAAAGGCCACACACAAGTGCCAGGGAAGCCGACTCAGTGGAGTCACCGATTCCGGGGGGTACAGAAAGGTAGGTTGGGAGTACTGATCCTGGCTCACACCACTCTGGGAGGATGATAACTAGCAGAGGTGGAGGGAAGGCACTTAAGTAACAGGGCCTTCCTCGAGAACCCCTCCTGCTGGGCCCTAGGAAAAGAGCGGCCTGACAGAATTGAAGGGACAGGGCGGTAGAACAGAGAGGAGGCCCATCTTCTCGAGGCCATAAGGGTGTAATAAATAATAGAGGAGACTTCGCCACGTACCCCTGTGGAAGAGGAGGACATCGGAAGCCGAGCAGAGTAGAAAAAAGGATAGGCAGGCACACGGACAATATAAAAACATCCCACTCATCATTTCAGGACAAGGTTAAAGAGGCGGATCCGATGCAAATATGCAGAAGACTCGCCACCTTCCCCTTTTTTCCTTCTCCCTAATAGACACTCAGTGTGTCAGGGGACATCACCTTGGGTGATGAAGCCTCAAGGTAAGGACCTTCCTTACCATGGGAACTGAGGCAGTTCCCTATAGTTGGAAGTACCAGTTATGTATATAGTTGGTCAATGTTCAAATTGTTTGTATGTTCCATGTTCACATGTTTGTTGGATGGTTATGAGTGGAAAATGACAGGTACAGACCTAATGATTGCTAACAGTGTTCGATCGGATGACGGAGGGGAGAACCCTCCTTACCAGCGGGGCCACCTTTGAGAAAAAATGGCTAACTCTCCAGTTAAGCTGTTATCCCTGAATATAAATGGTATAACCTCGCCAGTTAAGAGGTCTCATGTCTTGGCTTACCTCCGCAGGAGTAAGGCAGACTTGGTATACCTTCAGGAAACGCACCTGGGCCCTGAGGAACACCTCAAGCTGGCTAAGCTCAGCAGGGGAACTATGTTCAGCTCCTCAGCTAGGTCGGGAAGATGGAGAGGGGTGGCAATAATTATACCGGCAGGTACCCCATTTCAACATCAAAGAACCATCAGTGACTCAGAGGGTAGGTTGGTAATGGTGCAAGGTACAATAAATGGAGTTCAGGTTACCCTGGCGAATGCTTATTTTCCCCCTGCATTACCGGTTCCGCAGCTGAGAATGCTCCTTGACAAAATCCTGCAGAACTCGAAGGGGATGCTCCTTCTCGCAGGAGATTTTAATTTGACACAACACCCCACGATGGACACTACTAACCTGAGAACCCATAGGCAAACTCCGGCACAGAAGTTTTTTAGGAGATTCACCAAAGAGGTAGGCTGGATTGATGTCTGGAGGCACTTACACCCTCGGGCAAGAAACTAAACACATTGCTCAGCTGCCCATCGGACATACACGTGCATAGATCACACCTATACCCAGACGGAATATCTGGGCCAACTGAGGGATGCACGGATGGGCGACATTTCTCTGTCGGACCACGCACCAGTGAGCTCGACTTGGGAACTAGGGATGGGTGTAAAAAACACACAATGGAGACTTAACCCCTACTATCTATGCTCGGAGAAATTTCAAGAATATATCTCAGATAAATTAGCGGAGATACTAGAATTCAACCCTGCCGCGGACACCGCTCCTGCATTACACTGGGACACTATAAAGGCGGTCCTTAGAGAACATATTATACAACACACAACAGAACTGAATCGGAAAAGAAGGGAGTGTAGGAACACCCTGGAGGAGGACTTACACTTCCTCCAAATGGCGCACAAGATGGGAGATATGACAGTGCTCCCCCGACTCCAGGAGGTTAAGGCGGAGATGGACTGGTTAGTATTACAGCAGACCGAGATAGCATTAACATTTCTGAGACAGAAATACTATGAGGTACGACCTTGAGCTTCCCGACTACTGGCATATCAGGTAAGGCGACAAAGGAGGGTATCAACGATTACCTCACTTAGACACCCCGAGGGGGGCCAACCCCTAACTAAAATACATGAAATCACTGAAGCTTTTGCAAAATACTATTCCCACCTTTACTCTCCAGAGAGCTCACCTACCGAGCATCAGGTCATGGAATATTTAAATGGGATAACATTGCCCCGACTCGCAGCGGACCAAAGTGAAACCCTGGGGGCCGGCATAACCGAGAGAGAAATTATGGAAGCGATTTCCACTACAAAAACCTTAAAATCCCCAGGTCCCGATGGGCATGGAAACAAGTTTTATAAGGCCTTGAGGCAACAAATAACAAAACGGCTTTTACCCCTGTACAACTCTATCCTTGAGGGGGAACTCCCACCACCGTCATGGGCATTCGCAACTATTTCAGTAATCCCAAAACCTGGGAAAAATCCCCAGCTCTGTAGTTCATACAGACCCATCTCGGTGCTTAATTGTGATTATAAGATATTTATGCATATACTAGCAAAACATCTAGACAAAATAATGCCTCAGTTAATAGAACAAGATCAGACCGCTTTATCAGACAACGGTCTATAACAGACAACATCAAGCGACTCTGCATATCACCCATAAAATGCGAACGAGTGACATCCCATCGGTTCTTATCAGCCTCGACGCCGAAAAGGCATTCAACAGAGTATCGTGGCCCTTTCTTTACAAAGTTCTAGCCAAATTAGGTATCCCCAGGACCCTAATTGGGGTCCTACAAAACATCTACTCTACCTCACAAGCACGCGTGAAAGTGGGAGGCCACCACTCGGGATACTTCCCTCTGAGGCGGGGGACTAGGCAAGGATGTCCATTGTCGCCCCTACTCTTTGCGGCATTTATTGAACCACTAGCTCAGTCGGTAAGAGAAGCAGGAAACATCACAGGCGTGAATATGGGGGATATGGAGCATCGAATAGCCGTATCGCGGATGATGTACTATTGTATCTCTCAATCCCAGGCAGTCCATGCCGGCGATTCAGTTACTCCTGGACCGATGAAGTCGGGTCTCCAGCTATAAGCTGAACTTAACAAAACGGAAATTCTCACATTTCATTACACACCTTCATCGATGTTTCCTCTCTTTCCCATGCAATTGGAATCTCACAAAACTAAAATATTTGGGTGTATATATCTCTCAAAAATATGAAGATTTTTTCAAAAATAACTATGATCCCTTCACATCACAACTTAAAACCGACTTAGCTTCATGGGCCACACTGCCTCTCTCTCTGAGCCACAGGATCGAATTAATAAGAATGATCACCCTGCCCCGGGCCTCGCATCTATTCCGGAATATCCCACTACACATTACAAAGAAAACCTTTGGGGAATGGAACCGACTTATTTCTAAGTTTATCTGGATGGGCGGGAGACCCCGAGTTAGGATGAGGATTTTGACACTTCCACTGAAGGACGGGGGGCTAGCACTACCGGACCTGCAGATATACTATCATGCTGCAATGATGACACACATAATGGCGAGGCAGATCGGAGTAGGTCAACCACACTGGCTG
The DNA here is from genome assembly GCA_016271365.2 of Neoceratodus forsteri. Taxonomy (NCBI): domain Eukaryota; kingdom Metazoa; phylum Chordata; order Ceratodontiformes; family Ceratodontidae; genus Neoceratodus; species Neoceratodus forsteri. The sequence goes on along the minus strand of CM028130.1, from coordinate 1,444,234,672 downwards.
CAGACAGAACAAGCTCTATTATCAGACAGGGACTATTTTCAACACATTTATAATATGGGACCGAAGATGGGCACCCCTGTCTCAGATGATCCCTGGTTAACTGCACGATGTAGGGTATGGCAGCAAATTAAAAGAAACCAGGTGATGGAATTTTATTTGAGTCTGCTTTGCCCAATAGCGAACCTAGGTGATTTTCTTCCTAATAGGGCTAGATCATGGATTCGGGATCTGGGAGAGATATGGGCTGAGATATCTTCCTCAAATAATGACTTCGTGAGATGTGGCCTTTAGTGAAATACAGAAGCAGTTTGATATACCGAACAAGGATTTTTATCGGTTCCTGCAGCTTCGGCACTATGTTCAGGGACTCCCGAAGGTGGTCCATCTCCCCGAGAGATACCCTTCGCTGTTAGAGGTCCAACTCCAACTGAATAAAGGTGGGATGGGAACAAGACTGCTTTCCCTTTATTATAAGGCCCAAAACACTCAGGGAGGAACTTACACGGAAAATATCCGAACACAGTGGCAGGGGGAGCTGGGAAACCCCCTCACGCAGGAGGACTGGCGGAGGGCCTGCGAGTACGCCTCTCGAGTCACGTGTTCCCATCAGTGGCGGGAATATGCATGGAAGAATCTAATTAGATTTTTCAGGACACCAGTTATAACTAGGCATTATTCTCCGGCAGCCTCAGCTGAGTGCTGGAGACAATGTGGTGAAACCAAAGCCATGCACACTCACATCATGTGGTCATGTGAGGCCCTTAAACCATTTAAAGATCTCTTACAGGATCACCTGAGAAGGATATTTGGTCCTCAGCTCCAACTGACCAGGGAGATGTTCCTTTTCTTGGACACCCCGCAGGAGTTAAGGAATCTGAACAGTAGATATCTTCTACACCTACTGTTAACCGCAGCCAAAAAATCTATCACCAAACTGTGGCTGACGGACAAAAAACCCACAATATCTGAATGGTGGGGCATAACCAAACAGATCTACCGGTTAGAACAAATTACACATAGCCTGAATGAAAAGGAGGAGAAATTCGCAGAAAGGTGGTCCCGCTGGCTAATATATTATATACCCCAGGATGACTCTTTTGTACCATCAGAAGATGTTAATGGTGGGCAGGGTACAGATTACGAGCCGTTGGGGAGTTTGGATCACTCCGCGGAGTCAGAAGCGGGCTTGACACTGAGGGGAATTGGCCCATAATACTGGAGCCCAATGGTGCCTATAGTATAGTAAGTAAGATATAACCCTCACCCTCCTGAGTCCCTGAGGAAATTATAGTAACAATGGCTTCACCATGGACTATTGGCCATCCACTAGGATTAGTTACCGTAGAATGGGCCCCAAGACTCAACAATAGCCCAACGAGTTTCGAGGTTAAACTGACACCCCTCCCCATTTGGATGGGTGGCATATACTTGACTTGGTGGAGCCCCATATGAAAAGGGGAAGGGAAAACTTATAGGTATTTAAGGAACAGTACTGTATTATACTGTTAGTTAACCCTAAAGGGCTCCAATTGGATAATTGCACCTGTACAATCCAAAACAAAGCTCGAATGTAGATCCCTCTTTATAACCAGTGAGAGACGGAGAAAGTCCACGGGATTGCCAGTGAGACAGGGTTGTTCCCCAAGGATTAGAAAGAGGTATATTACTGGGAGAAGAACCTAAGCCTTCATAGGAACTAATCAGGTCAAAATAACCTAAAAACTCCCCTAAATTAGAGGAGCCCTGGTAAACCCACGGCAACGATAATCTCCCTAAGGGTTTCTATCAAGAGAAGGGGACTAAATATATTAAAATCGCCCGAATCCCCAACAGCAGGCCAATAACGGCATAAACATAACCAGACACCCCTGATATGCTTGGGGAACAATATTACTGGCTCATTGGAAACCCTAAAATTAACAAAAGTATGGAAAACTTGTAATGATGGAATGCTCATAAATTGAAGTTTTATATTACCCAGCTGACTAATGATTTAAATGAAATAGATTATAGCACTTAGCATGCTTACTACGTATAGGATCCGATCAAATATTTGCAATTAAGTAAGCCTGTTAATGTTGTATCTGTGGATATATATTTGTATGTTGAAAAAATCCTTTCTTTTAATAAAATGAGATTTATAAAAAAAAAAAAAGGGAAGGTGTAAAGAAACTCCTTTCCAAGAGAGGGACATCGTGTCTCACCAGAAAACTCCAGGCCCTGGATCAAGCTAGTAGAAAAGCAGCAGTTTTGCATTGTGTGGAGAGCAAAAGGTCCAACTCTGGGCGACCCCCCTGTCTAACAGGTCTTCTACCACAGAGGAAAGCAGCTCCAATTCATGCATGTTGAACTGCGACCTGCTTAGCCTGTCTGCCAGCATGTTTTGGGCACCAGGAACATGGACAGCTGACAGTTCGAGGCTGTGGTCCAGAGCCCAGTACCAACTCCTCATTGCCTACTGGCACTGAGGGCAAGAGTGGGTGCCCCCTTGTTTGCTGATGTAGTGCACCACACTGATATTGTCCATCTGCAGTAGCAGATGGCCCAGGGATAGGTGGCACTGAAAGGCCTGTAGGCGGAACAGGACAGCCCTCATCTCGAGGACATTGATGTGGAGCAAGGCCTCGAGTGGGGTCCATGACCCAAGAGTCTGGTAAGCATCTAGATGTGTGCCCCAGCCTGCCCCTGAGACATCCATGGTGAGGCTCTGATGAGGGGAGGAAATAAGGAAAGGAACCCCCTTTAGCAAATGGCTGGGTTCCCTCCACCACAGGAGAACCTTCTTTACTGGTGACGAAGTGTGTTCATAAGGAGGGGGAGGAAGGTAGTATAGAGTTATTATGAATGCAAATCCAGGATTCCAAGAACAGGACTCTCAGGATGGGAGTAGTGTACAGGCCACCATCTCAGACAGAGGAGTTAGACAAGGAACTAGCAGGACAGGTCAGAAGGGCCTGCAGAAAGGGTAGCATGGTGATTGTGGGGGACTTCAACCTGCCGGGAGTGGATTGGCGCACCCCAGCCACCACGAATAGATGGGAGTAAACACTTCTGGACATGTTCCAAGATAGCTTCCTAATGCAAATGGTCAGTAAGCCAACCAGGTTAGGGAATCATATCATAGAATCATAGAGGCTTGACAGCAGAAAAGGACCATACTGGCCCATCTAGCATGCCCTTTTTTGGCCCCACACCTCCCCCTCCCTGCCAGCCCCCGCCCTCTCCCCAGATACTCAGTCCCATATGCTTGTCTCATGCCCTGTAATTCTTCCATCAATTTAGCCCCCACCACTCTGTCTGGTAGTCTGTGCCAGGGCTCTACCACCCTCTCTGTAAAGAAATGTCCTTGCACATTGCCCTGTATTTTTCCTTGCAGTCTGAGGCTGTGCCTCTAGTTTTGACCCCTTCTTCCTCTTAAGTAAACCCTCTTCTCCCACTTTATTGAGCCCCTTTACATGTTTAAAAGTTTCTATCATGTCTCTCCTTTCCCTCGTCTCCAGTGTGTACAGATCCAGCTCCTTACACCTCTGCTCATATGACTTTCCCTGCATACCCTGCACCATCTTGGTTGCCCCTTCTCTGAACCCTCTCCAACACATCTATATCCTTGTGGAGATGTGGCCTCCAGAACTAAACCCCATACTCCAGGTGCGGCCTCACCATGGCTTTATAAAGGGGCATTATTACCTCCCTCTTTCTGCTAGTAATGCCCCTGCCTATGCATGCCAACATTCCACTGGCCTTTCCCACCGCCCTGCTACATTGACCTTGTGCTGGCAAATGGGGAGTTTGTGACAGAGCTGGGGTGGAAGAACCGCTGGCAGGGAGCAACCACCACTCAGTGTGGTTCACGATGAAAATGGGTAAGGAGGGAGTAGAAACAGGTACAAGAGTGTTGGACTTCAGGAAGGCCAACTCCAGGAGGATGGGGGAGGTAGTTAAAGGGTATCTAGCCAGAATCCAAACTAATACAGACACTAACCAGAGGTGGGAGGTCATAAAAACTTGGGATTGAGGAGGCAACCAAAACCTGCATCAGGGTCCAGAGTAAGAGAGCTAGGGCCAAGAAACCCAGCTGGTTGAGCAAGGGGGTCATGGAGAAAGTAAGAAATAAAAGAGCCGCCTTTAAGAGGTTCAAAAAAACAGGGAGAGGGGAGGACAGAGAGGATTACCTGAAGGAATCAAAGGAGGTGATGAAGGTAGTAAAGGCAGCAGCCAAGGCGTCTAAGGAGCCATTAAGAAGGGGGAGAAGGAATTCATCAGGTACATCAGAGAGAAAAGACATTGTAGGGACAAAATAGTAAGGATTTAGAGGGGTGGGGGGGTGGAAACGGGCAGAGCAGGCAGAAAGCTTAATGAATACTTCTGCTCAGGCTCGGTGTTTACTAAGGAGAAAGGAGGGGCTCTACCAAGGTGGGGTTGGGAGGTCAGGCTTGGGGGAGGAGGTGACAGATGGGGGAAATCACAGAGGGAAGGGTACTGGAGGGCCTGAGGGCACTGAGGGTGGACAAGGCATCAGAGCCAGATGGCATTCACCCCATGGTACTGAGAGCTGACACAAATCCTGGCAGGGCCCTTGGCAAACCGGTTTAATGCCTCCCTGGTCTCAGGAAGTGTACCTCAGGACTGGAGGATGGCTCACGTGGTTACCCCCCCTCCCCCCAATAACAGCGGTCCCAAAGACGAACCGGGAAACTACATGGCTGGTAAGCCTCATATCATCGTGGGAAAACTGATGGAGACAATCCTGAAGGAGAGGCTGGTTTCCCTTCTGGAGACCAATGGGCTGCAGGACATTAGGCAGCACGGGTTTGTCACAGGCAGATCCTGTCAGACCAGCATGGTGGGTTACTATGACTGGGTAACTACACAGTTGGACAAGGGCCATGCAGTGGATGTCCTGTATCTGGACTTCAGTAAGGCATTCGACTCGGTGCCGCATGGGAGGCTGGGTAGTAAGCTGGCAGGTACAGGTGCAGGTGCAGGGGCGAAAATGGTGGGATGGGTAGTAAACTGGTTACAGGGAAGGCAGCAGAGGGTGGTGGTGGGAAGGGAGCTCTCATCTCAGAGGGCAGTGACAAGCGGAGTACCGCAGGGTCAGTGCTGGTTCCGTGTTGTTTGGGTTGTTCATATCAGACATCTCAATGGGCATCAAGAGCAAGATCAGTTTGTTTGCAGATGCCACCAAGATGGCAACAGTAGTGGATGACCTAGGAGGGTGGCATAGGTTGCAGGATGATCTGTCAAAATTGGAGACCTGGTCGGACACCTGGCATTTGGGATTCAATGCCAAAAGTGCAAAGTGCTACATTTCAGGCAAAAAAAAACAAGAAGGAGCTACCAGATTGGGGAGGGGTTCAGCTAGCCATGACAGAGGAGGAGAAGGATCTGGGGTGATTGTAACAAGCTCAATGAACAACTTAGCACAATGCAGGAAGGCAGCTGTAAAGGGCAACAAAATGCTGGGTTGTACTGCCAGGGATATATCTTCAAGGAGAGGGGAGGTGATCCTGCCATTGTATAGGTCACTGGTTAGGCCACATCTGGAGCACTGCATGCAGTACTGGCACCCATACCTGAAGAGGGACATTATGTTACTGGAGGGGTGCAGTGCAGGGCAACAAAGATGATCCAGGGACTAGAGGACATACCATACGTGATAAAGCTGAGGGAGTTGAACATGTACTCACTGGAGGAGAGGAGAGACGGGGGGATATGACTGAAACCTTCAAGTACAAGAAAGGAATAAACAAGACAGACACGGAGGGACTATTCAAGTTAAGGGGTGGTTGGGGCATTCGAGGTGACGATGTCAGATTGGAGGGGAAAGGTTCAGTAGAGAAAAGAGAAGACACTTTTTTATGATGAAAGTGATGTCTGGGTGGAACGCTGCTGTTGCAGAAGTGGTATCCTGTAGAACAGTGGACTGCTTCAAAAGGGATGGGATAGGGTAAGAGAGAGGGTCAGGGGAGGGGCAGCTGCAGCTGCAGTATAAGGGTTGCTAGCTGCACACTCGAGCAAACAAACCATAAGGCCTTTATCTGCTGGCAAATTCATATGTTCATATGTTCTCCCAGAGGCCTGCAGGTCACTGAGAATGTCCTGCATATCTCCCCGGAAAGGGCTTGGAGCCCCTGAAGGGGACATTCAGGATGCACTGTTGGTCATCGGCATCGAAGCCTGACACCTTCAGCCAAGATATCTTCTCAGGCAAATGCCCACCGCAGAGGCCCTGGCTGAGGCATCCAAGGCATCACAGGTGGCTCTCAACAGATGCTGCCTACGTCAGCCCCAGACTGGAAGGCCTTGAGCAGCTCCTGCTTCTGGGGACCCTCAGGAAGGGGTGGTGCACCTGGCCGTTTCCCAGAAGTTGTTCCTGTACTTGAGCATATGGCCCACATAATTCAGAACCTTTAATGCCAGAGTGGAAGATGCAAATACCCTCTTGGCCATAAGGTCCAGCTTTCCGGACTCCTTGTCTGGAGGGAGAGAGCTGAGGTGATGGAGTCTCTTGGACTGATCATGAGCTGCGTTGATGACCATGGAATCTACCTGAGGGGGCCCCGCAAAAAAAGGCTTACCAGAAGGAGCCTGGTACAGCTTGTCCGTCTTCTTCAACGTAGGCGGGATCGGGTTAGGCCTGTACCAAGCAGCTACAGTGAAAAAACTTTTCCATAGAGCTGCTTTTTAGATGTAGTATGTGACATGACCCTGGTGTAATATGTAACCACAGGAACTAGGGGCAACAACATCTTGGATATAGTCCTGAGCAACATGGAAGATCAGATTTTAGATTGCAGAACTAGCCACCCCCCCGGTAATAGCGGCCATAATATGGTGAGATTTAACATTAATGAATGTACTATCAAGGTTACCAGCGGGACAAAAATAAAATGTTTTAACAAAGTTAACTTTAATAAAATGAGAGGTGAGCTCAGCTCCTAGAATTGGGAAGCAGACTTTATGAACATAGATCACAACGGTACGTGGGAGATAACTGTTGATAAATGAGAACAGTCAGAAAATACATACCTGAACATATCACGTATAACAGACCTGGAAGGATACCTAAACGGTTAGATAGGAAAGTTAATAATACAATTAAAAGGGAAAAAAGAGCATATACTAAGGCTAAGAGGGCAAATACAACTGATGTTTGGGCTAGATACAAGGCTGAATTAAAGACTTACAATTACGGGTCGTCTTATAATTTATGTAATTTTTTTTTCATTATGTATTTTTCCACCATTTTCACCGCCCCCAGTCCTGGACGCGCATGCACACACCACATTCCAAGATGCCCTCCTGACTTGCCACCCCCACCCGTGCTGCCACTCGGACTATGGGGGAAGGGGCAACAAACACCCCAGGAGAGGAGAGCTACCGCTAGACGTGTGATCTTGTTCCACCCCCCCCCATGCTGGCACCCCGACAACCCGAGGTCATTCCTGAACCTGGGTTGCCGCTGTGGCGCGAGGTGTGGCATCCAGCGCCTCAACCCTCAGTGCCAGGAGGCTGGCATAATTATATAAAATTATGAAAGAGGTCACAACGTCCAGGTGGGTCCATTTCAGGATGATATGGGCAACATCACTAGGGATGACAAACAGATGGTTCAGCTTTTTAACAAGTACTTCAACTCTGTATTTAATAAGAAATAAAGTTGTGCTTCCGCTCTATGTGAACCCTAGATATAGAGACCAAAAGTTAGAAGCTAGCAATATTAGAAGTCGGTTAAACCCAATAAACCATAATAAAGCGCCTGGGCCAGATGGAGTTAATCCAAGAGTATTAAAAGAATGCGTGGACGCATTAGCGGAACCGAGTACCTTTCTTTTCCAGACTTCCCTCAATGCAGGTAGTGAGGTAAATAGTTGGATGTGGGCAACGGTTGTCCCTGTTTTTAAAAAAGGTAACAAATGCCAGGAGCAACTACCACCCCATCAGCCTGACATGAATTATAGGTACAGTCATGGAAGGCATCATTAAAGATAAAATTGAAACATTTATCATCTGATGATTCACAACATGGTTTTGTCAAGGGGAGGTGTGGAAGGCTTTAAGGGTTAACAAAGGACGCTCCAGAGATGAAATGCAATCTTTACTTTTTATTTGCAGGAAGCAAGCAAAGACTTCTTCGTAGAATAAAAAAAAAATAAATCGAACTGCACGTTTAAACAAAATAAATTGCCAGAAAATTCAAGCAGGAATGTATATTTAGGCAGTAGGAGATCCCACGATTACCTCCGAGGTGCTCACACTTCAGCACCCAAATCCCATCTGACTTCATATTCAGGACTCCGGCATATAAAGGGTGTAAAAGGCCAGGATTGGTCATGGCAACACTCAATCAACAAAAGATTCTACATCTTCGCAAAGTATTTTTTATACACCTTGGGCCAAATATTCAAAAGGGTTGCGCATGCTCAAGTCCTAAATTGAGCCATTCTGCGATATTCAGCAGGAGGCAGTTGCGCCACTGAAAACAGGCTGAGCAACAGCGCAATGCAAATGAATGCATGCTCAACAGGAAGGGGAGGAACCATGCATAAACTGCACAGCCCGATATTCAGCCGGGTTGTGCAGGCGCAACCCCCAACCTGAGCCTGCAGGACCTTGAGCCAAAAAAAAAAAAGGCTTAAGTCGAGGGCCACCCACAGATGAGCTGCTGTATTGCAGGGCGCAACACAGCAGCTGTCACCTGTGGCTGGTCCTCAACTCAGTCCCTCAGCTCCCCCCAGCCCGGGATCAAGGCATAGTGTACCCCCCACCACCAGCCCGATCGCGGCATCAATGTGCTCCCCGTTCACATCCCTGGTGGTCCAGTGGACCGAAATGCCTGATCACGGGCACTAAGTAAAGTGAAACCTCCTTGTGCCCGATCGCGGGCATTAAGTAAGTGAAACCCATCCCACTTGTGCCCGATCGCGGGCACTAAGTAAGTGAAACCCTCCCTTGTGCCCGATCGCGGGCGAAAGTAAATTGAACCCCCCAAACATGTCCCTTGTGCACCGATGGCGGGCAGTAAGTAAAGTGACCCCCCCCCGAACATCTCCCTGGTGGTCCAGTGATCAATGCCCGATCGCAGGCAGAATGAAATTGACCCCCAAACATCTCCCTGGTGGCTAGTGTCCCCTCACCCACCCACTTAAGCCCCACCACCCCGCCTTCCCCCAGCAGCCCATGAGCGGCAGCATCCCACTTCGCTTCAGCACCCCGCCGTACCGCTTACTGATTGTTCTGCTAGGCAGACGCTTGTTGGTAGAGCAGAGCCAATGGGCGGCACTTATCAAGAGCATGACAGTCCAGATTTGTGAATCTGACTGTCATAGTACGGTATGGGGCTGCATGCCCACTGGCTCTTGCTCTGCACCACGGCGGCAGCTCTCACCGGCAGTCGGCGGGCGGTGGATGTTGCTGACTACTGGGGAGCGGGTGGTGGCTTGGTGGGTGGGTGGGGGGGACACTAGCCACCAGGGAGATGTTTGGGGGTTCATTTACATTCTGCCCGCGATCGGGCATTACGGTCCACTGGAACACCAGGGAGATGTTCGGGGGGTCACTTTACTTACTGCCCGCAATCGGGCACAAGGGACAACGTTCGGGGGGGGGTTCAATTTACTTTCTGCCCGCGATCGGGCACAAGGGAGGGGTTTCACTTTACTTAGTGCCCGCGATCGGGCACAAGGGAGGGGTTTCACTTTACTTAGTGCCCGCGATCGGGCACAAGGGAGGGGTTTCACTTTACTTAGTGCCTGCGATCGGGTACAAGGGAGGGGTTTCACTTTACTTAGTGCCCGCAATCGGGCATTTTGGTCCACTGGACCACCAGGGAGATGTACAGGAGGAGGTGGGGGAGCCACATTGCTGCCGGCGATTGGGCTGCAGGGTGCGCCGTCCCCGACGGCTGCTGCCTGGCAGCCAGGCTAAAGTCCTCGTGGGGATCGGCGTATTCCACATGTTATAATGGCATGCAAATGGGGCACAACTGAGATGCAAATGCCCCCTGCACCTTGCATGAATTATGGCTCCATTTGTAGTGTCACCTTTGAATATCGTGATTTTGCGAGATGGCTTAATGAGACTGACCACCGCAAGTTGAATGCTCACTCTGACAACTTGGCGGTGGCGCAGTTCCACTGCGCCATGCACAGTGGCTGTGGTTGGGTGACAAAGGAGTTGCTCAACAGCGCAACTCTTTGAATATCGCCCACACACCTCATAACTATTTTGGCGCAGCGCAAGGGGCTTGCGCCCAGAATGCGAGCTTGAATATCCAGCCCTTTGATTCCTTCTCAAATCATCCGAATGAATGTAATAATACAGTCTTTTACATATTTCAACAAAAAGATACATTTCAATACGATTTGGATCCTGCTTTGGAACGCCGACAGGAACCGCCCCATCTCTCTTGTATAAAAGAATGACGAAAGAGGCCGGTCAGCTCTTAGGAAACAGAAGAGATGCAGGTAGCTGTGGTGTTTCAAAGCGTAAAAGCACACCATATTATGATACTAAAGAAACAATATTTCCTGAAACAGGCACCCTGCAAGTTCCCGAACTGAGGTATGAACATGTCCCTACATTCAACCGATAGTAAATGAATTTGGCTGCCCAGTCAGAGTTTTATAATTAATTTCATTTGCATTTTGAAACGAGAGAAACAGTGGCACAAATGTATGCACATTCGTGAAGGAAAAGCGGTCGGGAAATTTAAATGGTTAGTGTGTTACAATACATTATTCCCTTTCTAAGTATGTGCCTTTCACTCTCCAGAGATCTTCTAGCAAACTTTAATAAAAGAAAGACTCTAGCGCTTTGAGAGCCTACATGCCATTCTTTTACTGTATTGTAGGTATCGCGAATTGCTTAATCGTGCTTCCAGTAACACGCTATTCAAATAAGCCGATAAACTGATACACCCAATGCTTCTGTCTTAAATAAGAAGACTGCATCAAGAATTTTACGATGATTACTTATTTTAACCTAGTATGATTATTCTATTTTCTGTAAATCGCATTCCGAATGCATTACTAATACGGGGGAGGAGAACAGGTAAAACATCAAATGAATAGATGCTTTTTATTATTTGAAACATGAACCTTGTAACCGTCACAAATTATCTTTTAACGATTAAGATGTATGCAGGTTCTCTTTTCAACCCTCTTCACATAAACATATGTTCTAACTTATAATAGTGGGTAATAGATGGCCAGTCTATTCACCACTATTCATTCAGACACACAAGACAAAAACAAAAGGACAGCATTCACTCCACAGGACAACATAAAAATACAACAACAAAATATCTCTGAAGGAGGGGGTGTTTAATGCCCCTTCCACATACTCCTCCCCCCTTTTGATCCAAACCCTACTGCTTGCCAAGAGGGGGAATCCTCAAACATCGCATGAAGGGAGTGGAACCACAGCCCGCCCTCTCCATGGTTCCACCCCAGGGTCCCTTGTATATCTATTCTTTCTAACAAGTAACTGGAAGATTAGTATCCTCCATATCTTTTGTCTTCATTACCCCAGGGTTTGTGACAAGGTGATCATCCATCCAATATTTGGATAGGAAATCTGCATTTCCATTTGATACTCCCTTTCGATGTTTTATTGAAAATCGATATGGCTGTAGTGAAAGGTACCACCTCATATTTCGTGGATTTTTATCCTTCATATGTTGTAGCCAGCATAATGGATTATGGTCAGTCCAAATTTCAAATTCAACACCCCCATAAATAAAAATGTAAAGCTTCAATAGCCCACTTAATAGCTAAACACTCTTTCTCAATAGTGGAATATTTAATCTCTTGTTCATGTAACTTACGATTTATATACATAACCGGGTGTTCTTCACCATCAATGTTTTGTGTCAATACTGCACCAATACCTTGATTAGAAGCATCAGTCTGTAGTACGAAAGGATAGGAAAAATTGGGGATATGGAGTACTGGTGAAGAGCACAGTTGAGCCTTTATGGAACAAAAAGCTTCTTCACATTTAGGATTCCATAGTACCTTATCTGGCTGTCGTTTTTTCGTTAAGTCGGTTAGGGGTCCGGTTATAGTTGAAAAAGCTGGGATAAAGCGTCTATAGTATCCAGCCAGGCCCAAAAAAGCTCGAACATCTTTCTTAGTTCTTGGTCTTAGGCATGAGGCTATCGCATCAATTTTAGTTATTTCAGGCTTTATACACCCTCGCCCAATCAGGAACCCTAAGTATTTAGTTTCTTGCATTCCCATGGTGCATTTTCCAGGATTTATGGTAAGGCCTGAGTTGGAAATAGCCGCAAGAACCTTTGATAGATGTTGTAGATGATCTTCCCAAGTAGGACTAAATATCACTACATCATCAAGGTAAGCTGCACTATATGCAGCGTGAGGGGCTAGGATCTTATCCATAACTCGTTGGAAGGTGGCAGGGGCACCATGTAGTCCAAAGGGCATCATATTAAATTGAAAAAGTCCAATGGGCGTACCAAAGGCTGTTTTGTCTTTGGCTTCATTATCTAATGGTATTTGCCAATATCCCTTGGTAAGGTCAATGGTTGAGAAATACTGTGAATTACCAAGGTGATCTAGTATATCATCTATACAGGGCATGGGATAACTGTCAAATTTAGAAATGGCGTTTAGGTGTCTGAAATCTAGACATAGTCGTACTCCCCCTTCTTTCTTCTGTACAACCACTAAAGGAAAGCTCCACTCACTGTGAGAGGGTTCTATAATTCCCATTTCTTGCATTTTCCTTAGTTCTTGAATCACAGCCTCCCTAACCTTTTCGGGGAGACGATAAGGTTTTTGACTCGGACTATTGTGGGATAGCATAATGTTATGTTTTTCCCCCTCAATTCTTCCTGGTGTTCCTCTAAAGGTTTTTTCATGTAACTGTATTATAGTTAATAGTTCAGCAGTCTGCTGAGGTGTTAAATCAGGGTTTATATTAATTTCTTTGATGTCCCCTTCCATTTCTAGTCTTTGATATGCAATGTCTAGCTCACTACTTCCGGTTTCAGGGTAAACATAACTATGTAGGTTGGGTACCCTTTCTACCCAAGATTTTAAAAGATTAGCATGGTAAATACATTTTTTATTGGTTTTATCATGCATGTATATTTCGTACGTGATAGGCCCTATTCTCCGAATTACTTTATAGGGGCCCTGCCATTTCATTAATAATTTATTTTCAGATGATGGTAGAAGCAATAGTACTAGGTCTCCCTCGGAGAATTCCTTAACCCTTGTGCCTTGATCATACAATTTCTTCTGTATTGCTTGTTGTTTTTGATTATTTGCATGGGCTTGCTGAGTATACTTCTTTATCCGATCTCTTAAATGCTGTAAATATTCAAGGGAGCATTTCTTCTGTGTACCCTTACTATCTTCCCACCATTCTTTTACAATATCTAAAGGTTCTCTTGGATTTCTCCCATACAATAGTTCAAATGGGGAAAAACCAGTAGAGGCTTGTGGCACCTCTCGGTAAGCAAACATTAAATAAGGCAGGTATAGGTCCCATTGTCTACCTTCATCTTGTACAAATTTCTGAATCATTTTTTTCATGGTTTGATTGTAGCGCTCCACCAGCCCGTCAGTTTGAGGATGGTATGGAGTAGTTCAGATCGCTTCAATGCCTAAGGTCTGGTAGAGCGCCTCAAAACCTGGGAGCAGAAATTCGTAGCCCTGTCTGTTAGTATTTCTTGACGAATGCCTACTCTACTGAAGATTTTCCCTAATTCTTCAGCAATTCTAGAGGAGGTGATAGTTCAGAGAGGTACCGCCTCCGGATATTTGGAGGCATAATCACACACCACCAGAATATACTGGTTACCTTTTGTACTTTTCTGGACTGGACCCACTATATCCATTGCAATTCTTTGGAATAGGGTACAAAATAAAGGCATAGGTTGCACTGGAACTTTATCTTTCTTTACCACTTTTGCCACTTGCTGACATTCTGGACAGCTCCTACAATAATCTGCAACTTGCTCATGTATTCCAGGCCAGAAATATCTAGTTAACAGTCTACTCAGAGTACGATCCCTCCCTAGATGTCCAGCCATCGGAATATCATGAGCAAGTTTCAGCAATAATGTACAATATTTCTCAGGAACCAATAATTGTTCAACCCTTTCTTGTGTTCTGGGATTAACACACAGTCTATACATCAACCCATTTCTCCAGTTATATTTCTTTTCAACTCCCGGAGTTTTCTCCTGGGTTTCGAAAAGTAATTTTAAAGACTCATCATCCCTTTGTAATTCTGCAAAACTATCCTTTTCCCCTTTTGTTATATTCCACACTGTTTTATTTTCAAAATCAGTCTGATGTTTGATAGTCCACTCTTTCTTATCTTTTCGTCTTTGTCTTCTGGTTTTTCTGTCTTTCCCAAGTTTACCAAATATGTCCTTGTCAAAAGAAAATGCTGTTCCAAAGTATGCTACACCGGAGTTTTCTGTGATCTAGTTACCATGGCACTTAAATTATTAGACATCAGGGTCTGGAAGAAGAAGCAGTCATGTCCGATAACCACTGGAATGGGGAGGTTAGGTACCACGCCTACTTGCATGGTCTGTGTCTGACCCTGTATTCTTAATTCTATGTTTGTTAGAGGATAACGATGAGTGTCCCCATGAATACATGTCACTTTAGTAGTTGGATTATTCAAAGAAGAGGGTATACTTAATAATTGAGGATGTATCAGGGTTTGCTTACTCCCCGAGTATAGCAGTCCGGTAACCTTATGCTGCCCTATCTGTACTGGTATCATAAATTGTCCCCAATTAGCCAAGGCAAGATGTATTTGTTCAGTTTTTTGCTTAGGACAAAATCTTGCTATGTGTCCTTTAGTTTTACACTCATGACACACAATGTCCGGATTATTCCCCTTTCCTGTTCTGCTGGTGCTATGTACAGTGACACTAGTAGTATTACCCCCAGTGGTACTAGGAGGTTTTATTGAATGTCCCTGCGGCTGCGATGGTGAGTGGTAGCCTCTCTGGCTCTGTGGTCGGGCAGCAATATAGTCTTCAGCCAACCGTATAGCAGTATCAGAGACCTCTGGCCAGTGCTCTTTTACCCATAGTTGAACATCGGGGGGGAGGACCCACAAATTGTTCCAAAACTATTGTTTCAATAATTTGGTCTACAGTCTGGGTAGTAGGTTGCAACCATTTGACACAAAGATCTTTAAGTTGAGTAAAAGTGTCCTGTGGATTATCAGCAGTAGTGTATCGAAATGATCTAAATCTGTGTCTATAAGTCTCGGTATTAATATCATACCTCTTTAATATGGCTTGTTTGACTCATTCATAGTTATTTATGTCCACCATCTCCACACGACTATAGGCAATCTGTGCCTTCCCTGTTAAATAGGGCGCTAGGCGGATTACCCACTGGTCTCTGGGCCAATTACAGGGTTACTACCCTTCTCAAAGGTTAACGACACGCCTCTATATCATCACTGTCAGAAAACTTAGCCAGTTTGATGTCTTTCTGTCCACCTCCAGGGACGGCTGGAGGCCTTCCAGTCCCCATTGATTGGAAGGCTCGTAGTGTCTCATTCCATCTAGCCTCGTACTCCCTTCGATCCCGGTCCCTCTGTCTCTCCATTTCTAATTGTCGGGAACAGAGCCATCTCAACAAATCTTGTGGTTCCTCGGGAAGGCGATCTTCTCCACCTCCACTCGCTTGGGCCAACCCTTCCTCCTTTATCTCCGCCATCTGGTTTATGAGTGGAACCTTTTTTCTGGCCACAGGCTCTAGACCTGGGAGTAAGGGTACCTGATATTTGGCTGTCACTGCTCTGGTCTGTATTCTCCACTCAGGCTGTTGTTCCATCTGCTCACCGTCCTCTGGATCCTGGAACATCTGAAATCTAATGGCCTTGGTACAGGTCCTCCAGTTGGTCAACCCCAACTAGCCTTCATCCCACTTCTGACACCAAATGTGGAAGGCTTAAGGGTTAACAAAGGACGCACCAGAGATGAAATGCAATCTTTACTTTTTTATTTGCAGGAAGCAAACAAAGACTTCTTCGTAGAATTTAAAAAAAAAAAATCGAACTGCACGTTTAAACAAAATAAATTACCAGAAAATTCAAGCAGGAATATATATTTAGGCAGTAGAAGATCCTACTATTACCTCCGAGGTGCTCACACTTAAGCACCCAAATCCCATCTGACTTCATATTCAGGACTCTGGCATATAAAGGGTGTAAAAGGCCAGGATTGGTCCTGGCAACACTCAATCAACAAAAGATTCTATATCTTCACAAAGTATTTTTCATATACCTTGATTCCTTCTCAAATCATCCCCAAATTAATGTAATAATACAATCTTTTACATATTTCAACAAAAACATACATTTCAATACGATTTGGATCCTGCTTTGGAACGCCGACAGGAACCGCCCCATCTCTCCTGTATAAAAGAATGACGAAAGAGGCCGTCCGGCTCTTAGGAAACAGAAGAGATGCAGGTAGCTGCGGTGTTTCAAAGAGCGAAAGCCCACCATATTATGACACTAAAGAAACAATATTTCCTGAAACAGGCACCCTGCAAGTTCCCGAACTGAGGTATGAACATGTCCCTACATTCAACCGATAGTAAATGAATTTGGCTGCCCAGTCCGAGTTTTGTAATTAATTTCATTTGCATTTTGAAACAGGAGAAACAGCGGCACAAATGTATGCACATTCGTGAAGGAAAAGCGGTCGGGAAATTTAAATGGCTAGTGTGTTACAATACATTATTCCTTTTCTAAGTATGCTCCTTTCACTCTCCAGAGATCTTCTAGCAAACTTTAATAAAAGAAAGACTCTAGCGCTTTGACAGCCTACATGTCATTCTTTTAGTGTATTGCAGGTATTGCGAATTGCTTAATTGTGCTTCCAGTAACACGCTATTCAAATAAGCCGATAAACTGATACACCCAATGCTTCTGTCTTAAATAAGAAGACTGCATCAAGAATTTTACGATGATTACTTATTTTAACCCAGTATGGTTATTCTATTTCCTGTAAATCGCTTTCCGAATGCATTACTAATACGGGGGTCGGAACGGGTAAAACATCAAATAAACAGATGCTTTTTGTTATTTGAAACATGAACCTTGTAACCTTCACAAATTATCTTTTAATGATTAAGATGTATGCAGGTCCTCTTTTCACCCCTCTTAACATAAACATATGTTCTAACTTATAATAGTGGGTAATAGATGGCCAGTCTATTCACCACTATTCATTCAGACACACAAGACAAAAACAAAAATACAGCATTCACTCCACAGGACAACATAAAAATACAACAAAATATCTCTGAAGGAGGGGGTGTTTAATGCCCCTTCCACAGGAGGTCATGTCAGACCAACCTACTGAAATTTTGTGACATGGTCAGTAGAGAACTGGATATTAGAAAAATCAGTGGATGTAATATATTTGGATTACAGCAAAGCATTCGATACTGTGGCCCACTATGAACTTATAGAACTACTAGCAAAATTAGGTATAGAGACCAATATAGTGGCCTGGATTAAATCCTGGTTGGACGATAGAATACAGAAAGTGGCAATCAGAGGGGTAAACTCAGATCTGGCAGCAGTGACAAGTGGCATCCCACAGGGTTCAGTCCTGGGGCCGTCACTATTTATTTGCTGCTTCTATAGACTGTGGGGAAGAAATCTGCATTTCCAAACTTGCAAATGATACAAAACTTGGTAAAGTGGTAAATACACCTGATGATATTGGGAAGATGCAGGATGGACTACCAAGGCTTGAAAATTGGGTTAAGGACCATAAATTACAGTTCTGTTTGGACAAATGTGCTGTGATGCATTTTGGAAAAACAAATACTAATGCACAGTACCATCTAAAATGGCAGATATCTGCAGGAAATAACAGAGGAGAAAGATCTGGGTGTTATAATCACTAATCATCTTAAATTCAAAAACCAGTGCAGTACAAGTGCCAAAACTGCAACTAGAATATTGCACTGTATCAGAAGGCACATTAGAAGATGGGCTAGAAGGAAGTGATGCTCTCTATACATCCCTGGTAAGGCCTCATCTAGAGTATTGTACCCAGTCGGGGCACCATACACAAAAGAGGAACTAAAACCCTTGAAAGAGTGCTGCAAAACACTACCAGGATGCTAACCGGACTTAGGGACTTGACTTACGAGGACAGACTCAAGTCCTTGGATTTATATTCCCTAGAGTATAGGAAAACTAGAGGTGACCTATGTCTGCTTTTCTTTGCATTCACCAACAATGACCTCTGGGACTGCTTGGGCTTACAGTTTAAGGAACAAAATTATCACACTAGAGCCCATCTGTTACAATTAAAAGGGGAAATATGCAATACAACACGCAAGGCAAATGGGTTTGATCAAAGAGTGGTCAAAATATGGAACGGTCTTCCCATGGAAGTAATAGGTAGCAAGCATATGACTGAATTAAAGTCAAGCTGGGTAATTATTTTGTGTGCTGTACATGAGGCACTTCCTCTTGAAAAAGGGGAACGCATTATATAGGTCTTTGGCCTTCTTTGCTCATAACAATCTAGGAGATCCTCATTTGCATTAGTCATAGGAGCAATTATAAGAGGAGAAGAATCTGGGCAAGCCTAGATCTGACTTCGGGGGCATCTCTTGCAGCAGGCCATACCTATGGAACTATAGTCATCAGGCACTAGGACCACACAAAAACTTTCCCAGCTAGCAGTTTACTAGGGGGCTGCCCGCTCCGACATCAACCTATCCTAAAAGAGTGGAAGGCCCTGCACCCTACTCAGTTCTTTTCCCAACCATCGCATGTCGGACTCTCGGAGATCCACCAGTCTCAGTCGACCACTATTTCACCTAATTTCTTTGTCAAACCTTTGCTTTTTGTTTTTCTCACACAGTGTGCATCACTTTTGTGAAAAGTGATTTTTCCCTCTTCGTTTATGCGCAAATCCACCTCCAGCAACCTCTTCAAAAGTGTGCTGCAAGCAGAAGAGCCCAGAGAAGGATGACCATGAGGCTTGTGTCTGCTGCTTAGGCCCTGAACACAAAACTCAGGCTTGCGTGGATCTGCTGTGGCTTCAACCACACCACCAGAAAGTGCTGAGAGCAGACCTCGAAACTTTTCTGCTGAAGTAGAATGTCACCCAGATGGAGAAGGTGCTTCAGACTCGAAGATCCTCTGCTTCCCCTCGATGTCTGTGGGCTCCAGCCCTCCAAGGCCCAGGACAAATCCATGGGGAAGCATAAACATTAAGACAAAGACTATCTCACAGAACCGATACCCCTCGTCTTGATCCTGGTCAATGCTTCGCACGTCAACCACGATGGGTCCGGCTATCAGGGCGGCCTCTGCCTCACACGCCCATTCTCCTGCAGGGCTACTATTTGCAATGCACCTCACTAATGTCTCGTGGTGGGGATCAGTTCAAGAAGCTCTGGCACCCCACCAACTTCACATCCCTGCTGTTTAGGCCCTTATTTTCCACAGGCAGTCAGGTGGCTCTGCTGGTTCATCGTCAACGGGCTTAGTGTGGATGATTGTCAGGTCACAGCCAATGCCCCCGCCCACCGGCATTTCTCGGTCCGCTGGGCCCAGAGCCTCACCTTCTCTGGAGTCACCCCAGCCTGAGCTCCAGTCCCTGTCACCATCCTCAACACGACCCACGCGAGGGGCACCCCCGCAGGCCCCAGCCTATGCAGCCACCCTCCTCAGTGCCAACTCCAGCACTGACCCTGGTGTTTCCTCAACTGACGCCGACAGGTCAGACACTGATAGCAGTAAAGTTCTACTCTGTCCTGACCACCTTATGGGACTTCATGCAGGCTAAGCTTGCCCCCCCCAGGCCTGTCCCTACAATGCCCCCCTGCCTCTCAAGCAGGGTCCCAACCCACGCCACAGAACCCTGGGCCTCGCCTCCCTCAGGACTCTGGGGATGAGAGGGTTCATCCAGACATTCCTCCCATGAGGGGGATGACAGCAACGATAAGACAAGCTACTCCCTACAGCTCCTCCTCTATGGTGTCATCCGATGGCAAGGAGACACCAAGGTATATCCCGCAGTCCCTCTCCCCAATGATCCCTCTTTCATCTTGGTCATGGACTTCAACACCGAGGAGCAAGATCCCGCTTGACAAAGACTGGCCACTTTATTTAAGGCTTCCAGATGCCCTCTTCTGGTCATCCCACTCTTAATTGAGCCTTTGAAGATTCTACCATGTCACGCATGGCAGCAACCCAATTTGATACCCAGCAGCCTAGGAAGGCAGACAAATTATACCAGGCTCCAGCAGGAAGGCCTTTCTTTGCAGATCATGCTCAAATGGATTCGGTGGACATTAACGCCGCCCACGACTGCACCAAGAGGCCCAAACATCTCAGCTCCTTGCCCCAGACAAGCAGCCATGGAGACTGGATCATACTGGCAAGAAAACATTTGCCTCTGCCACACTGACTATCAGGATGTTAAATTACATTGCCCATAAGTTCCAGTACCAAAACCAGCTCTGAGACCAAGCCCTGGAATCTGCACAGGCACTCTTAGAAGACACTCTAAAGCATCAGTTGCTGTATTATCTTAAAGCTGGGTCTGATGTCGGCACTCACCTCCTTAGGGCTACCTACGATGCCACAGATGCCTCCACGAGTACTGCCGTACCGGGTATTTGCCTTTGTCGACACTCTTGGTTGAGGATGTTGGGCTTTGCTCAGGATGTTCAACTCCTGAATGCCCCTCTTTACAGACTACAAGTTGTTTGGTGCAGATGTGCAGGACATAATGTCAACTGCAAACCTTGGGCCGCACCCTACGTTCGGTCCACTCCATGTACCGCGCTAACCAGCCAAAAAGTAGTCAGTGAGTGCCCTTTCGTCAGTCTACTTGTAGACCCAAGCCCTCTAGCAAACCCCAGGGTAAATGCCGGGTTGCCCCTGCTATGCCCACCCGCTCCTCTACAACAGGAAAAAAAACAGAGGATGAGGAGTGCCCCGGCTGCCCCTGCCAGTTCAGCCTGACTCCTAGCCCGACACTCCCTCCCGTAAGGAAGGAGGTAGTGGTAGGGGGTCGTTTCTCCCTACACTTGGACAAGTGGAGGGAAACCACCAGAATGCCTGGGTTCTGCAGATCACAGAAACTGGCCACACTGGAACTTCTGGAGTGCCCTCCAGAAAACCCTCCAGTTCTGTCCTCCTACCCTCCAGACCACATTCCGGTGCTCTGGGAGGAAATTCGCTCCTTGTTGCAAAAGGGCCCTAGAACCCGTCCCAGAAATTCAACAGGACAGAGGGTTCTATTCTAATTTCTTCCTGGTACCCAAATGCATGAGAGATCTCAGGCCCATTCTGGACCTCTGAGGGCTGTTCTCCCAGTACGAAAAGTTCCAGATGGTGACACCCCAGGGTCTGCTGCCCATTCTGCACCAGGGAGACTGGATTTGCTCCCTTGACACAAAGGATGCCTACCTGCACATCCAGGTACATGTCTTTCACAGACAGTACCCAAGGTTTCATTTCCAGGGGGCGCAGTTCCGGGCCTTGCCCCTCTGGCTTGTCTTCGGCCCCTCGGGTGTTTATCAAATGCCTGGCAGTGGCAGCAGCTACCCTCAGGCGGGAGGAACTTTATCTCTTTCTCTACCTGGACAACTGGCTTCTCAAAGCCCAGTCCAGGGAGCGCCTCTTGCAGACTCTGGAACATACCACCCGTCTATTCCAGGAATTCAGCATCATGGTCAACCTGCGCAGGTCAGTCCTGACCCCTTGTCACTGCCTCCAATACATAGGGGCGGCCCTGGACACCCCTCCAGGCATGGCCTTCCTGCCCCAGGACTGGGCAGACTGCCTTATAGCTCAAGCTCGCCTGCTCTACAGCAGCTGCTATGTCTCAGCCAGAACTTTCCTCTGGCTTTTGGGCATGATGGCTACAGCCATAGTCACAGTGCCCCTAGCCAGACTGCACATAGAGATTCCTCAAAGGTCACTGAGGGTCTAGTGGGACCAGTGTACCAATGACTTAGAACAGCTGGTCCTGGTCTCCCCTCCAGTGAGGAAAGTCCTCCTTTGGCGGATGGAACGCAGCAACCTGTTAAGAAGGGTTCCTTTCCTCATCCCTTCCCCTCAGCAAATTCTCACCACCGATGCTTCAGGGCTGGGGTGTGGGGCACAGTTTGGGCCCCATCAAACTCAAGGGACCTGATCCCAACTGGAATCCGCTCTCCACATCAATATCCTGGAGATGCGGGCCATTCTTATGCCTTACAGGTCTTCCAGACTCAGCAGGTCTCCTGCTAGTGCAGATGGACATCCGTAGTCCACTGCATTAACAAACGGGGGCCTCACTGCACCCCTCTGCGGCAAGTAATGAGAGTCTGGTGCTGGGCTCTGGATCATGGCCTCGAACTGTCATCTGTCCATGTTCGGGTGTCCAAAAGCGTCCTGGTGGCCACTCTAAGCCGGTACAAAGGGGCATGAGTGGGGCTGCTGACCTCAGTAGTAGAAGAAAAACAAAATTCAGGACCATGAAGCTGTTTTCACTACATGTGCACAGTCTTTTTAATTTTCTACAGCCATTGTTTTAAATTTCTTCAAACAATATGTTTCAAGATCTTTGCTCTCTTCAGGGAAAATAGGCTGTAAATAATTAAAAATAACATGGATAAGTATAAAGCTCTGTTCTATAATAATTTAACAATAAATTGTGAGTAATTCACATCCATTCTTTATAACTGGTCTTGTAATGTTAGGTTGAAACTTAGGAGTGGAAATGCTCCTAGTTACCTTATAATTCATCACAAGGTATACAGATCTCCTAAATCCTTAACTCACTCTGTGCTGTTAAATCTTTACTCATTTTCTAAAATAAAATACATATTCATGTTATGTAATTTTAAAAGATTTAAAGTAATCATTTACATGTATTGCCATCCTGTTGAAATTCAGACGTTTCAACATATATAAAATTCAGTATCTTAACATGAAGTTCCCAGTCACAATATATTTAAGTAACCATAGGACCTACTTGTGATTCAGAAATCTCTGTACCCTTTTAAGAGGTCTTCTTTTAATTTTCTGTGGTTGCTCATTTTCATCCACAAAACAATTTTAAAGTAATTCACTAGGCATCTATTGTCCTAATCGCTTCTCTTTTTTATATAATACTGTGTGTAAGTTTACCTGACAATTATTTCTGAGAGTTGATTAATCATTTATGATAAACTGAAATTAAAACAAAACGATATTTACATTATGTATTGCTTCTCTAACTTAAGTCAGTTTCAAAGCAGCTTCATATCTACATTCTCCACTTCAAATTTACCTTGCAACATGGTGCTTTTACATAACTTTCTGACTCTTTCAACTGACATTGAAACAAGCTGCAATTAAAACAGAATGAAAATGGCATTTTATGTAGTTCGTTCTCTCTTGAGTTGACTATTCAGCTGTTCGTTCTAACATTC
Organism: Neoceratodus forsteri; assembly: GCA_016271365.2. Taxonomy (NCBI): domain Eukaryota; kingdom Metazoa; phylum Chordata; order Ceratodontiformes; family Ceratodontidae; genus Neoceratodus; species Neoceratodus forsteri. The sequence continues at coordinate 1,444,211,216 of CM028130.1, read as the reverse complement.
TCTCAAATTAGAGTTGCCTTGCTTCATGTTTGTCTCACAGCCATTTAAATTCTTTATTTCTTTTTGGCTGTAATATAGAAAGAAACATAAAAACAATCATTAACTATTTAGTCGTAAAAGTATCGTTATGTGAAGCCTGAAGAACCTGAGATATCAGGACTTGTTAATTAGCACCTGGGATTATTTAAACATCAATTTAAGTTTCACAGTGGTTGAAATAGGTAAGAACTTAACCATCCTATTACTCTCCTGGTCAATGTTTTTTCAGTTGGTTCATTTATAATGGCAAATTTTGCAGAGTTAGACAAAATAACAGATATAAGATCAAACACTAGAGATTCGATTGAATGCAGGCAGTCAAGACGGTCGCACTCTGCTGAGCTCCGTAATATTCCCGGCCTACCCGTCACTCGCGCGAATTATTTTGAACATTTTATATCTAGTAAAGTAAATTTTATTGTTTGCTGTATGAATTATTACTTTTTTTAGCGCCATATTTAACCGATCAGATACCTATACTACTTATGCAAGGAAGAAGAGCCCCTACTCTAATTTTATCTTGTTTACTCATAACCGCTGAGACACATATCTTGAAAAGACCTCAATACTTCAACATCCAGGTCTGGCAACTTATGTTATTACTGGGTTAAAAGAGGAGAAAAACACATTTTATTGAGCCTGATTATATACTGACCTAGGCAGTTTTCTTAGTTTCCTTGAAACCCCTTTTTCGTCATCTCGTTAAGGGGCCTTGTCTGGTTCGTCATAGAAACGTTTTTCAGGAAGTTAACAGTTTTAAGCGACAGAGAGCTTGTTTACTTCTACTTGTCAAATAACAGTCTTAATTATATAGAGAATAAACAAATATATATATACTGTGCCTGTCACAATGGATTGTGAAAAATGGAATACCAACAGGTACATGCTTACAGTAATAGCATTTCTGTCCCTGAGAAAAGATGGGAGGGAAAATCCATCTAAGAGGCAAATATCTGAAGTAAGCACAGACAGTGACGATAGCTTAGAAACTCAGGAAATGCTACACAAATCTCCACACAACCACTGACAATCATTCATTTTAATCAGATTACGGCAAAGATGGAAAATATATGTGTTACCATTACTGATATGTCTAACAGCTTAAAGCAATTAAGAAAAGAGTCAGACGAGCACAAAATGCAGATTTCAGATGCTGAGTCTAGGATTAGTAGTGTGGAGGATAAAATTGAGAACGATGTCAGAGAGGTTATAACTAGCAACAAAAGAATATCTAAACTGGAAGCAAAAATAGAAGACTTAGAAAGTAGGAGCAGACGGAACAACCTACGTATCTTTGGGGTTAAAGAAGGACTCGAGGGAAATGATGCCTTGGCATTTATTAATAAATTACTTATTTCAATTGCTGGTCCTCCTCCTGATTGTGCTCGCTGTGTTAGAAAGGGCACATAGATCATTAAACCAACTCCAGGTCCTAATGCACGACCTAGGTCTTTCAGATTCAAATTTCTGTACTTTCAACACAAAATACATGTACAGTGTGTTAAGGGACAAGATCTCTATTGACTATGAAGGCTGCAAAATTAAGTTCTTTAATGATCTACCCTAGAAGTTATAAAGAGACGAGATGTCTTCTTCCCAATTAAAAGAAAACTCAGAGATGCGAATATTAAATACAACTTGTTTTACCCAACTTTAAGAGTATGGTCAGCTGAAGGTCCTAATGACTACAATGGATACTGAGGCATCTAAAACTGGTCTTAAGAGGGACTTTTCTGCCCTTTTGCAGATTTCACATTCTAAACTGATGCTAGCTATTCACTGATGCATTTACCTATAGATGGGGAGTTCTCTGACAGCAGTCCGGATGCACGTGAAAATAAAAATAGTTTTACTTACAGATGTATGTTTTAAGTCACTAACTAGTTCTGTTTACCCTCTATTTTCAATTTCCTGCCTCTATTGTATAGCCATGATGATGGAAGGTGAATACACTGCCTAATGTTGCAATCTCTCTGCTGAGATTTGATGTTATTTAACGCTCAATCAAGAAACCATCTGAGTATCTTTATGGCTTTATTTCTGCTTACTAAAAGAAACACACGCCTGCCTATTTGGCTAGACAGAGTTGTCGTTACTCTTGACGTAGAAAGCGGAGGCTTGATACTGTCAGAGGGTGCGACTTCCCTCACTTAACGCATGAAAAGAGGCAGATGGAGAAGAGTTAAAACAAGGTCCACGCACTGCTGATTCCAGGTAAAGAAATGTCCTCATGTCTCAAAATCAGGCAGTCTGTGTCATAAGAATATTAAGCAGATGAGCGTACTGGTGCTATGGTTTAATAGAGGCAGGGCTAACATGGGCTCTGCGCCTTTCCCACATATGGCTGCATGGGGGTTCGAGGATGGTAAGGCGAGGGCAGATGTGTTGGTGCTATGTATTGCTTTACAAAGATTTTCATTGTGCTATCCGTACTACTTTTTTTTTCTCTCTCTTTTCGTGTTCTCCTACCATTATGTTATTTTATCATCCAATGCATCTTTTGTACATCCCATCATATTTTAATAGACTGCCTACTGTCTTACTCGCCATTGTTAGGAACTCATGGCGAATGAGGAGAGCGATGTGAGGCTTTTGAAAATACGCCATCTTGTTTTTCAAAGGGTTTTTTTATACAGTTGGCTTTTCAAAACTCTCTAGGAGGGATCCTCATGCAGACTGTGTATGTTTCATCATTGTTTTTTTATTTATTATGAGCATGCACTTTGTTTTGAGGGTTTATGGGAAATGTAGTTTAACTAATGTGTCGTCTACAATGTGAGCAGAATAACTGATCACTTACAATGTACTTCACTCCCTTTTAATCTTTTCTCTACAGGATTACTGCTGATGTAGTCGTGATAGTCATATTACGTTAATTATCCTTACACTTAACTCACGCAGGTTTGACAATTCACTTTTACTTCAGCATCAGTAATACTTCAATCCTGGAGGTATGGTGGCAATTTGATTTGGCTATTGTACTCACAAGGTTTTTTTTTAATCTTTTTTCAGTGTTTTATTTTAGCAAGGTGAGATTCACTCATTTATGCTCCTATCTTTTTATGCATTTTATTTAAATATGGCATGCATCTCTTAAAGAGGTATGAAACTTTAACATGAATAAGAGATGTGCACTCATATGCATTCATATATAAGGTTTTATTAATCTGATACTTAAATGCATAAGGAAATTAATGATAAAATGTATGTTCTGTTAGTTAGACCTGGCAGATATTAGGATTCAGCATCTTTAAAATACATTCATTATTTTTCATATTTGCTTGGTAAATCTACATTAGTATTATCAATATTACCAGATTATATTATTCTTTTGATTTGGGTGGCGGTGTCCGGGGACTGGATTATCTCAGCACAGGCACCTCTGATGTCCTCATTCAGGAATGGACTGGGAAGTGGGTGGGGGATGGGTCCTACTATGCAATGTATTATAAGAACAGATCTTATGATTTCTTCTCTCTGACTTTCTTCCTTCAACTGTATCTGTTTTCACACTTAGCTGTCTGATTTCAATATTTTACTACAGACTCCAACTGAAAGGTCTCATAGTGTGTATAGAGCAGATACTAAAACAGAAGTATGCCTAACAGTATAGAAACACAGAGCAATATGGGCTTCTAGTATAACCGAATATGGCTAATAGTAAGACTTTTAATTACATGGAATGTAAGAGGTCTTAATCATAAACTAAAGAGGTATTCAGTGCTAAGACATTTAAAAAAATTAATCCATCCATTGTATTTTTACAAGAATCTCATTTGCATGATGAATACATTTATTTAATGAGAAGAGAATGGGTAGGACAAGTATTTGGAGCGGGTCTTAACTCCAAGAAAGCAGGCGTTTAAATTCTCATTAAAGAAGGAATTAACTTCCATATGGATAATGTTATTACAGATCCTCTTGGACACTTTATTATAGTTCATGGTAAATTAGATGACAAGAGTGTTATGCTAGTTAATGTATATGGTCCAACTGGTCTCTCGCATGGCATCTTCAATGTTCTTTGCCCAAAACTTATGCCCTACTTGCAGAGCACTATTTTGCTTGCAGGTGATACCAATAGTACAATTGATCCATTACTGGATAGAAGTAATATGAGATACAGAAGTAATAAAAATGATAAAGAACTTCGAAATATGATAAGTGCATTAGGTCTAATTGATGCATGGAGATTATTTCATCCTAAAGAAAAGTCTTTTACTTTCTGGTCTGAACATTGTCATTCCGGCTCCTCAAGACTGGATCAAATTTATGTACCGAAATCTTTGCAGACAGGATAGTATTCAGTAACATACTAGAACAAGTTATCTCAGATCATTTGCCTGTATTATTGTCATTTAAAGAATGCGTCCCTTCTCTTCTATCCAGACACTGGAGGATTAATAACTTTCTATTAGAAGACGTGGATTTTATTAAGGGGCTTAAACAAGAAATTAAGTTATTTTGGGAATACAAGAAACCAGAAGACACCTCTTGGTTGAATACCTGGGAATGTTTTAAATGCTATATAAGGGGATGTATTATTAGTACTACATCCAGACTTAAAAAAGAAAGCAAAATTAAGCAGCAGGAGATCCTTAAAAAAATAACAGAAGTTGAGAAAGATCTATTGTCTGATATATCAAATGAACAGTGGACGCTATGGTCTAAACTTAAAACTGAGTATTTTGAACTAATGAGAGGAGAAACGGAATTTGCAATAAGGAAATCTAGACTTAACTATATTGATTCAGGCCCCAAAGCTACTAAATTGCTAGCTATTAGATTAAAACAAAACGCAGGAAGTACAAGAATATGTAGCATCAAGAAGATAGATGATAATTAATTAATAGTTGGTCCAAATAAAATAAATATGGAATTTATGAAATATTATAAGGAATTATATGATTCTAACGTAATTCCTACGCCTGATGTCTTGGGACAATTTTGTAAAGATATACAAATTCCCAAAGTCCCTGAGAAATATAAAAATGCCTTAAATATGTCAATAACAAATAGTGAAATAGATGCAGATATTAAAGCACTTAAAAGTAACAAGGTCCGGGCCTGATGGTTACTCATCTAATTTTTTTCATAAACTTAGGAATGAGGTTGTTCCAATTCTAAATAATGTATATACGATGCATGGCAGAAGGAATCCTTTCCTGATACCATGATGAAGGGTTTAATTACCCTTATTCTTAAGCCAGGAAGGAATCTGATAATTGTAAAATTACAGGCCTATATCACTTATTGACACAGACATAAAAATTTGGCTAAAGCTCTTGCTGATAGGTTAGAGCAGGTTATACCCTTTCTAATTGATACCAGACAAGTGGGTTTCATGAAAGGGAGAATGGCAGCGGACAATACTAGAAAACTATTTCATATTCTAGAAGTTACAAACAAATCTAACATTGCAGCTGGCTTGCTTGCCCTAGATGCAGAAAAGGCTTTTGATAGGGTGTTATGGCCCCATATACTTAGCACCCTTGACTTATATGGTTTTCCATGCAATTTTTCAAAATGGGTCAGATTATTATACAAGAATTTGTCTGCTTCCATTATAACAATTGGTCTAGTATCATCCAGTTTTGCTCTTAAGGGAACTAGACAAGGATGCCTCTTTCTCCATTGTTATTTAATTTAACAATAGATCCATTGGTCAGAAAACTAGGGACAGACAAGTGTATAAAGGGGATTCCTATACAGGGGGAAAAAATATCTTATTTCTCTTTATGCAGATGATATTATTATTTCAGTACAAGATCCAACAAACTCCATCCCTAAGATTCTCCAAATAGTGAATGATTTTGGTAACATTTCTGGTTACAAATTAAACAAGGAAAAATCTGTCTTTTTACCACTTAATAGATTTTGTGAAAGAAAGGATATCGAGAATATGGGTATTAGGTGGGAAAAAGAAAAATTTGATTATTTGGGTATTACTTTTCATAAAACAGCAAAGAAAACAGGTACAGAAAATTATAAAAAACTTAAATTGGATGTTACGAATTCTCTAGCCAAATGGAATTGCTTGCCATTGAATTTTTGGAGTAGAATGGAAGCAATTAAGATGAATGTTCTACCCAAAGTATTATTCATATTTCAGATGCTTCCTTTCTTTATTCCCAAAAGGTGGTTCTCGGAGTTACAAAGTACTGTTAACAGATTTCTGTGGGATAATAAGAGATGCAGGATGGCTCATAATAAATTGTCTAGACTTAAAAGGAATGGAGGGTTGAAGTTCCCTGATTTCTATTTCTATTATTTAGCCTGTAGGATGTCCCAGACTGCGAAATGGCTTTATAATTCAAATGGTGGACAAGAGATACCAGAATGGTTATCTATGGAAAGAGATATACTAAATACACAAAATATTAATATCTCAACTTTGATTTTTGCTAAATCTTTTAAAAGCGTCAAGAATAAAATATTTTCAGATAGCTTATAATTAATATCTGTGTGGAAAAATATTTTAAAATGGACATTAAATTCTCTCACAGTAACTTTATGGGGTAACTCAAATATTTTGGTTGATGGCGCCTTAGTGCATTTAAAGACTGGCATGAAAAGGGTATATCTAATATTAAGGACATTATTGTTCGTGATGCAGCGATTCCTTTTACATCCATGATACAAAATATAAGTTAAACCCTCAAGATTATTATAAATATGGTTCTCTTATAACAAGTATATTAGGTCACTATCATAATGACCTGAGCAGAGCTAAACAAACAAGAATACCACAGCATTTCTTGCATGCATGCAGACACATTCATCTATTTCAGAATTTTATAAATTAATAATAGAATGCATAAGGGGCATAGATCAAGAAAATGTTAGATGGTGGTCAAACATCTTAGGGAAAAATGTAGAAAATTGGGATTGGGAAACCATTTGGAATAGCTCTTTAAAATGTTTTAAGACAGTCAATATGAAACTAGTGCAATTTAAGTCCTTACATAATTTATATTACACACATCATTTATTTAAAATAGGCGTTTGTAACTCTTCCACCTGTCATAAATGTGGAGAAGGAAATGCTAACTTAATTCATATGTTCTGGAAATGTGACAAATCCAAAGCTTATGGCAGAGCATTATTACACTATTTGATGATATGCCAGGGCTCCAGAACAAACTAAATCTTGAAACTTGTCTTATAGGACATTTTGAAAATGCTCTTCTCTGGACTAAGAACACAAATATATTGTTCAAGTCATATCAGCTTCAGTTAAAAATGTCATTCTTAGGAATTGGATAGATGATAAACACTCTCATTGTCGGAGTGGAGGAATGAATGCCTAGAAATCTTACGTCTAGAGAAGATAGCACACTCTATAATAGGGCAGAAACATATTTTCGAAAGTAAATGGGGAGCAATATATACATTTCTCACTGTTAAATAGGTTTATTCACATAGCACTTTTGTAATCAGTAGATTTTTTCAAAACAAAGATATGGCTTCCTCATATTCTATGTGTGTTTCTGTTTCAGAGAAATGTTGAATTTCAGGACAGCTCTCTGTATTTTCTCTTTTATTCATCTTCTTATCTTTCGTCTTATCTTAAATCTTTCTTTTTTCTTACTAAAGAATGGATGTTACTTCTGAAAAGAACAATAGGGGAATGTAAATCACATAATATTAAAATATGTATAGAGAATTATTATGCAACTTCTAGGTAATATGTGCATGATTACATCTCCTGATTGCATAAATGTAAAATTCCATACGCCTTTCTGATAATTACAATATCAGCAGAGTGGTTGACATTAAAATATATAAGAAGTGGCAATCCTTCATTACAGCTTATTAATTAATTTAGCACCTTAGATTAGGATGCAAATGATAAATCTTTGAGGTTGTTTTTCATTACTATTTGTTCTATGTTCTGTAACTTGATAACTGTTATCTTATTTAATGTAAGTATTGTCTGTAATTTTTTTCTTTTGAAAGAAAAGTCGAATAAAAAGATATTGACAAACAACATCAAACACTATGTTTCACTGAAAATGACGAAACAAGAATCACAAATCTGGTAACTAGCACAAGAACTGTTGATAATCCCAAAGCCACAAAAACAGAAGGTCATAAATTAGAATATTTAAAACAATGTGACATATGCCTTGATTGGCATGCTGTTACACTAAACGACTTATGTAAAACAAAAAAGAATACATAGGGGTCTTAGAATGCTAGTGGGACCAAATGTGGGCTTCACACCAGAAGGATTCCTGGAGAGATGGGATACGTTCTAAATGCTCTTTTGATTTTGTTAGTGTCTATACAAACACTTATTAATGAACAGACAAAGGTACAAAGAGAGATTATGGACCTTGAGACAACTGAAAAGTACCATGGAAACAAATGAGTTAAAAAAAACAAACATTTTGGCTAAAACTGAAAGAGGACTAGCAGAGTATGATGAGAGCTGCAGGCAGGTCAAATTAAGTAAGTTCTGTAGGGATATTAATGATTATAGGGACAGCAAAATTTATAACTGGAAGAAAGACACTAAAAATCAACAAACTTACAATTTGCAAGGGTTAGATATAAATCTACACTACAGTGATTCACACAGCAATTATGAAATTAGAGATAACACATACTATCCACCAGTTTAAATGAATAGAACAAATAGAAAGGATTATTATAGGGATTTTCATAGGGAGGGATCGGGGAGGCGGGGTGGGGGTGGGGTGGTCCACAGACAGCAGGGAAGAAACCCCTTCCACTTCCAATCAGGGAGCAACCAAAGAGACAAACAGTACCCAACAGAAAATGCATGTTACATGCCAGCAAGTGAAAAAGAATCCTTAGTATTTAACCTAACAGACAATTATCCTCAACAGAAATTTCAGTACTAAATGAGGGACTTGGTTATTGTTTAAATCAAAAACTTAATGGGTTTGAATTGAAACTTGATTGTTGAAAGATTTCTCACAAAAATGAGAACAAAACAGTACTTTGACAATAGAGAAGAGCCTACTGAAACAATTTCTGTAGCAGAAAGAGAAAAAAAAACAGAGCATTATGTGAATCTCTGAAAATCAAATCAACAGTTCTCTCCCTGGGCCTATACTGACCAGTGCATAAACTTATAGTGAGAAAAGACATTGAGAAAATTATAAAAAAACAAAACAAAACAAAAAAAACAGTGAAACTCAAAAAAGAAGGTACAATTTAACAAAATCAGAATATGAAGTACTAAAAAGTTTGGAAGCAGATGAAAATGTAATAGTAAAAGTTCTGGCAAGGGGGGACTGTGATAATGAATTTGAAGGATTATCAGAAAGAGTGCTAGTTACAGTTAAATGATGAGAAATTATGAGAAAGTAAATGAAACACCATTTGAAAGAGATTATAAAACATACCGTAGAAGAAGGAATAGACAGAAGATGGACTCATGAGCGGAAGGAAGAAGCCATCAGATGTAAACATCCCAAAATACTTTTGTTTTACATACTACCAAAAGTCCACAAAAATGCAGCTAAACCACAAGGAAGACCAATTGTCTCAGGACAAGAATCCATTACAGAATTTTTATAAGACTTCCACTACAAACAAGGTAGAAAGATCTGACTCCTACATAAAAGATTCAAAACACCTTATTCAAATGTCAGAAAACTTTAATAGGGAAGGACATAGTATACCTGCAGAAACTTTCTGGTTTTAAGGACTTACCACCTGATACCCTTTTAGCCATGATGGATGTAACCTCCATCTACACTAATATTCCACACACAGATGGCATTTCAGCCTGCCTCAAATACCTGCATGACAAAGAATTGGACCCCAACATTGACCCTGGAGTTGTAGGTAAACTCACTGAATTCATTCTGACACATAACTTCAGCTTCAATGGTAAACATTATGTTCAAACAATAGGAACAGCAATGGGAACCAGGATGGCTCCACAGTATTCTAATCTTTGTATGGTGAATTTGGAGGATTTTCTAAGGCACTGCACACATAAACCATTGGCTTATTTCGCTACATTGATGATTTGTTTATAATATGGACAGAGGGCACTGACACACTCAAAGGTTTTCACTGGGAACTTAATAACCTCCACCCAACTATAAAACTTTCCCTGGAATATTCTGCCACCAGTGTACATTTTCTGGATACCACTGTCACTATTAAGGATGGAACCCTACATACCTGTCTTTACAGGAAACCAACAGACAGACAGAGATACCGTCTTTCAGATGAGATGTTAAACTGAGGTCCCATCTGCCTGGATTGGTGGTAGTTCAGGTGGATGTTAAAGATCCCATGGCACTTATCGAAAAGAGTAGGGGAATTTCCCCGGTGTCCTGGCCAATTTCTCATTCACTAAAAATACCAACAGCGTAATCTGGTTCAGGGTCAGTTGGCATTCATCTGTATCCCCCTTCCCCAAGTCATGCCTGAAAATAGGCAGGATTTGTCTAGTGCACTTACCCAGTCAACAAAAACTAAATAAATAAAATAAATAAATAAAAATAAATACTTACACAAGAAAAGTAATCACCCGAGCCACACAAAGAAATCTGTCATATACAGTCAAGCACTTCGGTATCACCGCCTCTGTTCAAATGAGGAAGACAGAGACACACATCTGGCGATGTTGAAAAACACCTTTATTGAGCAGGGACACTCGTCCATGGAAATTGACAGAGCAGTGGAACGTGCAACACAGGTCCCAAGAGAACAACTACTGCAATATAAGGAATGGATGAATACCAACAGAATACCCTTAGTAGTCACATACCATCCTGACCTTGAACTTCTATGTAAGATCATTAAGGATCTCCATCCAATAATTAGTGAGGATGAAACCCTTAATTGTATTTTTCAAGAACTACCACTACTATCTTTTAAACCACCACCTAATTTAGCCAACCTGATTATTAGGAGTCAACCTGAACTGGAACAGAATACCATGACATCATATGGTACACGACCCTGTCATCAACGCACATGTAAGACATGTAACCTCAATTCCACTTCAGACTGTGTGGTTACATCACAAAACAAACTATTCAGGATATAGGGGAATTATACATGTACATCAAGTAATGTGGTCTATTTTATCCAATGCAAGAAATGTCCTTACACAGGTTATGTGGGGGAGACAAGCCAACAACTCCGCACTAGAATGAATTCACACAGACATTCTATTAATCACAAGAAGACCGAGAAACCAGTAGCCCAGCACTTCTCTCAGGATGGCCACTCAATCTCAGATGTCTGTGATGGTCTTAAAAGGACATTTCAACAGTATGCAACAGAGACAGGCTTCTGAAATTAGACTTATTTTACTTCTCAATATGGTGGCAGATGGATTGAACATTGATGTTGGTTATATGACACATTATTCCACTTAAACTTACACAGACCTTTACTTTAAAAGATGGACATAAATACTTTAGTTCTTCAGCTGGCCTTTGATTTTGTAAGTTTATGGTTAGCTACGTGTTGACTTCTCATCTTAACACTGTGATGAGAGTGTGTGTGTGTGTATGTATATTGATGTATGTATGTATGTATGTATGTGTGTGTGTGTGTGTTTTGTATGTGTTGTGTTTTTGTGTGTTGTGGGTATGGTATGTGTGTGTGTGTTTTGTTTGTGTGTGCGCGGTGTGGTGTGGTATGGGTAGGTTGTGTTTGTTATATTTGTTGTGCATTGTGGTTGTGTGGGGTGTGCAGGGGTGTATGTACACACGTCTGTGTGGGGGAAGCGTGGCATGGGACAACTGTTATGTGGCTAGGACACTGAGTTTTCACATATAGGCCCAGATATTCAAACTGCGCCAGGCTGTGGTGCAAGCTTGGGCGCAGCTGAACTTGGCTGCACAGGGGTGTGGACTGGGCGACATTCAATGGAGCTGCGCCATGGCTCAGCAGCTTTGAATATCGCACCCTGGCCACCCCCAGTGTGCATGGTGCAGTGGCACTGCGCCAGCACAAGTGGCCAGAGTGGAGCATGGAGATGCGCTAGCGCAAGTTCCATTGCACCATGCACAGCAACCGCGATATTGAAAACTTGACATGCAAATGGGGCCATAATGTATGCAAGGCACACATGGGGCCATTTGCATGTCATTATGGCCCCATTTGCATGCAGGTGTGCCGATCCCCGATGACTTGCGCCTGGCACCCTGCCAGGCAGCAGCCATCGGGGACCGATGCCCCCTGCAGCCCGATCACGGGCATTTGTATAAAAACAGAAATATTCCCAATATCCCTGGTGGTCCAGTGGATCACTATCTGCCCGATCGCGGGCATCTGTATCTAAAAATAAATATGTCCTAATATCCCTGGTGGTCCAGTGGACCGCTATCTACCCGATTGCAGGCATATGTAGAAATCATAGAATTCGTCCTATATCCCTGGTGGTCCAGTGGACCGCTATCTGCCCGATCGCAAGCATCTGTAAAAATCATAGAATTCGTCCTATATCCCTGGTGGTCCAGTGGACCGCTATCTGCCCGATCGCGGGCATTTGTAAAAATAGTATGAAATGTCCAATATCCCTTGTGGTCCAGTGGACCCCTGTCTGCCAGATCATGGGCATCTGTCATTAAAGAAGAAATAAGTCCAATATCCCTGGTGGTCCAGTGGACCCCTGTCTGCCCGATCACGGGCATTTGTACATAAAAATACAAAAGTCCAATATCCCTGGTGGTCTAGGGGTACCCCCCTCCCCACTCGACCACTGAGCCCCATCACCCCGCTCCCCCCGGTCAGCCAGCGGGCGGCAGCATCCCACCCACCTGCCGCCCTGCCGACTGACACCGTCGGTAGGGCTGTACGCCCATTGGTTCACCAGTATCGGTAGTCGGCTGCACGCCCACTTGGCTCAAGCTGTGAACCAATGGGCGACAGCGCCACCGACGTGTGCTAGTCGGGCGGGTGGCAAGCGGTGGGGTGCTGGCCGCCTGGCCATTGACCGGGGAGCGGCTGTGGGGCTCAGTGGCAGTGGGTGGGGAGGGGTACCCTAGACCACCAGGGATATTGGACTTATGTATTTTTATGTACAAATGCCCGCGATCGGGCAGACAGGGGTCCACTGGACCACAAGGGATATTGGACTTATTTCTTGTTTAATGACAGATGCCCGTGATCAGGCAGACAGGGGTCCACTGGATCACTAGGGATATTGGACTTATTTCTTCTTTAATGACAAATGCCCACAATCGGGCAGACAGGGGTCCACTGGACCACCAGGGATATTGGACATTTCATACTATTTTTACAAATGCCCGCAATCCGGCAGACAGCGGTCCACTGGACTACCAGGGATATAGGACGAATTTTATGATTTTTACAGATGCCCGCGTTCGGGCAGATAGCAGTCCACTGGACCACCAGGGATATAGGACGGAATTCTTAGGTTTTTTTACAAATGCCCACGATCGGGCATGAGGGGGGCGCCGCCAGATGCAGCCGGAACTCGGGTGGCCACCAACAGGTGGCAGCTGCCGTGTTGTGCCCTGCAATGCGGCAGCTCACCTGTAGGTGGCCTTCAGTTCCTTTTTTTTTTTGATCAACTTTGTGCTGGAGCAGGTAGGGGTTGCGCATGCATGGCTCTGCACATCCCGGGCTGAATATCGGGCTGTGCAGAGTATGCATGGGCACGCTCCCCCCCCCACCTATGCCCACATACATTACTGATGCGCTCCCGCGCATCAGGATTTGTGCTTGCACTTTTCCCTTTTGAATATCGCGGCCATAGTGTACATTTACTTCCTTCTACTAGTTGTCAGTGTTTGTCACATTTTTAAATCTGCTAATATTAAGATGCATATCTCATTTACTTGGGGGTTCATAAAAGGTGTAATTTCTTTGGGTAGCTATTAATATTGGTGTGAATGATGCTGTATTATGACCCTTGCACATACAGTATATCTCATTCCTACTAGTTACAACATCTTTCCCAAGGAGAGAGAGAGGGAAAGAAAAAGGGGGAAAAAAAGGAGGGGGCCTGGAGGATTTCATCCTTGGAAGTTTTCATTTAGAGTCCTTAGACTGATTCTGTGCATTTTTGTTATACACTGACTCTGTGTTGAAATCTGCACTTATCAGGCTCATGGTCTCATTTTCTTGGAGGTTCTTGACAAGTATTTTTAATTGACACTTACACTTACAAGTGATACTATCATGCATCATGTATATGTGTATGTATATATATATATATATATGTGTGTGTGTTTACTTTGGGGCTCTTTTTCAACTTGCAGTTATACCTAATTTCGGGATTTTGTCTCTCATTATCTGTTCTTTAATACACCAGGACACTTGGAATGCAAGTTGTAACCTCATCTTGCATGCATTAGAGAGAATGCTAGCCCAGTGTTTTTTTTTTTTATCACTAGAATGCTTTCTTAACATACTGAGACATTTTAAAATTTATGCGAGAAGAACTCTCTGGTTGTTGAGAATTCTTGATAACCTTTGCCCTTCTGAGGCTCCTCAGTTAAAAGCAGACTGGTGTTAATTAGCTTCTCTGACGTAATCTTCTGTTATGTTTTAAATGTATATGTTAAACCAATGAGAATTATTTCTGTTTTTTCAACATAATCTGGTGTTAATAGTATGGGATTTTCAAAATAACTGCCATAAAGCTTCTGAAGAAGAACCAGGTAGGTTCGAAAGCTAGAGCGCTGTTCTTTTCTGTAACATCCATGTTGGTCCAATGAAAGGCATCAAATCATTTGTTTCTGATCTGTTCTTAAAAGGACCAATACGGCACCTACAACATTTTTTGGCATAGTTTACATAACAAACTTTTAGTCACCATTGATATGAAAAACTTATATTACATCCAGCTTTGAAAACTTCACTAAATAATAAAGAAGAACTTAAACCTCCAGATGATTTAATCTTAAAACACACAGAATTAGTTGGTTGCCAAATTGGTCCTTTTAAGGACAGATCCAGAAACAAATAGTTGGATACCTTTTATTGGACCAACACAGATGTAACAAAGGAAAACATTAAACAGGCAACAAGCATCTTAAAACGATCAGAAATAGTACTATGCAACAATTACTTGAAATCTGAGAACAAAACTTTTTTGCAAAGAAAGGAAATAGCAATGGGAGCAATCATAGCTCTCACCTATACAAATATTTTCATGATTGAATTTGAAAAATGTTTTTTTCTTTTCCAGAAATAACGCACAAAAGCGCCACATAATAATGTGGAAACAGTTTATTGAGCTGTCCCGGTGGCACTGAGGGTTGAGGTGCTGGACGGCATACTTTGCACCACACCGGCGACCCAGGGTAGGGAGCGACCTCAGTTTGCCCGGGGTTGGCAGGGGAGGGAGAGGATTAAGCACCCGACAGACTGCTCTCCTCTCCTGGGGAGGGTGGGGTTGTCGTCCCGCTCCTTGGCTGCCCCCTAATGGAGGCCAGAGGGCAGCACTGGAGTCAGGGAGGCACAGGAGCACAGGAACGTGGTGTGTCTACGCATGGTCATGCCGCGAGGGGGGAGAAAAAAATGGAAAAAAGTAGGGGGACTGGCAGGCTTCATGATGGCCTGGCTATGTCCCGATCGTGACTCGCCCCAGCATCTGGATTGTGCTCTGGGTGGGGGAGGCACTCCTCCCTCTGGCCCCGCCACGGGGGGTACTCTGTGGTGGAACTGCCAGGGTAGGGCTAGATCAGGAAGACCGGGTTCAGATATCCAATCCTCTGAGAGGGGGCTGGAGCCATCTGTCAGCCCTGAGGAGCAGAAATACAAGATGGAAAAAAAATGTTTTTTTTTCCAACTTCTGAATCGGTGTCAAAGTCATTTAGAATTTACTATGGGGATACCGTAATGATAAAATTCCATTTTTGGATCTGATGATTTTAAAGGAAAACAACAAAATCACTACAGATCTATAAACAAAAAAGTATACACAGAAACACTTCATTACATGCTACTATCGCCCAAAAAACTTACTAAAAGTACACCACATAGTTAAATTCTCAGATATAAAAAAAACAGTGGTGATGACAGAAACTTTGAACATAACAAGGAAACATTAATAAAAAAAATTAGGGACAGAGGTTATAAGAATTGACCTTGAAAAAAGCTGAACAAAAAGCTGAAAGCAAGACAAGAAGTTTTATTGAATAGGGGGATACAACAGTCCACACAAAACCATTTATCCATGAGCACTAGACTTTAGACTTTTGGGCTAGCAGTACAGCCTAAAGGTTAGAGGAACGAGGTGTGAACGAGCTTGATACATCCAGCAGACCAGACCTGAGTTTGATTCTCACAACCTCCACTTTTATTTATTTATGTAATTAGTTTTTGTTGACCGGGTAAGTGCACTAGACAAATCCTGCCTATTTTCAGGCATGATCCGGGGGGAGGGGATACAGATGAATGTCAACTGACTTTGAATCAGATTAAGCTGTTGGTGGTATTTTTAGTGAATGAGGGAAATTTGGCCAGGACACCAGAAATTCCCCATCTCTGCTTCCTGTGAGCAGGGGGGACCCATTTTCCTGTGGGACCAAGATGGCTGCCTCTGGACTTGCTGTGGAGGACATGGAGCGTGGATGTGATTTTGGAGCTCCTGAGCTTGTGAAAGAGCTTTCTATTACTGGAAGAGAAAGTGAGTCTGTAGTAAACCGGGACCAAGTTTTGGATTTGGAATCGACTATTTCTACAGAAGTGATGGACACTGAAACCCTTGCAGAACAACAATTACAAAGTGAGCTGGATAAAAAGAAAGCACAGTTATTAAACTTGATAAACCTGGCAGAACAGGATTTCCAGACCTGCAGACAGAAATTGGAAGCTGAACGCAATAAAAGAAAACATTCTGTGGCTAGCCCTACTCAAGATACAAGTAAGAGACTGTCTTCTTCTTTATTCAAAGAAAATCAGCCTATTGATAATGAGCTAACCACTATGCCAGTGGTCACAGCAGAAAAAGTTTGTATATTACCAGATTGGTCCCCCGGAGCAGCTTTACAACAGGCAGGATGGCTTTGGGAGGGAGGTCGCTGGATTCCGGATCCACAAATCCCTTTGCCTGGTTTCCCTGCTTTAAATGACCCGTCCGGGTCTAGTGCTGAGGTGGCTGAGTTGGTTCCTTCTGTTCGGGATCCTCCTGTCAGCGAGTTACCTCTGCCCAAATCCTCTGCGACTGCACGTCTTCAAGGGCAAGCAGGTGAGTCGGGCGTTCAGCGTGGTTGTGGATCAAGTTTTACAACATTGTAATTCAGCTCCTTTTGCTCTGAAACGGATTTACAACTCATCGATTCACCTTCTGAAGTCTGCACAGTGAAGGTGAGTCAAATGTGGAAAAGATTACTGATAAGAATCAAGTAAATGGGGATCCTTTTACTAGAACTGATTCTGGTCCTAAAACGTATGCAGGCTTGTTTCGTAAGCCAGCAGAAGCGGCTAAACGCCGTTTTTTGGTCAGACTTCGTCATAGAGGCAAAGCCCCAGTGGTTACAGACAGGATCTGGGTCGGGAAAACTGTTAGTGAATTCTTTAGGATTTTCACCTTCTCAAGTATTTGACTTTATCCATTCCCCTGGTGAACATTCTTATAATATCAGCTTTGTAACTATGAAATCGCTGGATAAATTTTGGAGGAAGTATTACAAAGTTAAGGACACTGAGGTTTGGAGAGATTTTTTGGCTATACCGATTACTAAGCCAACTATTAAAACTGTGACTGTCCTTTATCATAATGAGGGCGTAAATGTGGCTAACATATTTTGGTTGGAAAAAAGATGTTCGGTGTATGATCATCCAAGACCAATAACAGATGACAATGGGTTTTGGACTGGGGGGAGGACAATAAGGGTGCAATTACACCAGACTGAGGAGGGCATACAACACATACCAAGTTCATTTTTTTGGGGCCGAGACAGGGGGAGCAGTTTTTTATGCAGGTCAGCCTAAGAGCTGTTACAGATGTGGGTCTTTACAGCATCTGAATACTGCATGTGACCAAGTGAAATGCTTTCAGTGTGGGATGTTGGGTCACACTGCGGCCCACTGTGTTGCACCTTCTGTTTGTCATTTGTGTGGGATCAAGGTCACTTACACCAATTGCCCTTGGGCTACACATGATACTGATTCTTATCTGACCAAGAGTATTTTTTGTATCAGGCCAGGAAATCCTTTCCTTCTCAAAGATCTGAACTTGGAAGCTTAGATAAAAGTACAAGACGAGGTAGAGGTAGGGGAATGGGTACAAGAAGTGACAGAGTTAGTTTGAGGCCTTTAGGGGTTGGGACCTCAGTAGAGGTTAATAATACTGAACTGGAAGCTATGGAGGTGTCTCTCCCTTCCCAAAACACGACTGATACCAGTGATTCTCTTTACAGAGAGTGGGCTGCTGCACTGACCTTGGGATTACATCGCAGAGCTGCTGCTGTTTGGTTTCAATTCAGGATTCTCTTTACAGAGAGTGGACTGCTGCTCTGACCTTGGGATTACATCACAGAGCTGCTGCTGTTTGGTTTCAATTTAGGAGCTAAACACTGGGTATAGTAAGGGGTGCTGAGTAGGAGGGGCATACCAGGAAAGGAACAGCAGCAAGTGAAGAGGTGACTGCTCTCTCAGTGGAAGGGAAGTAAATGCAAATCTAGGAGCTTTCATTATTACTTCTTCGCATTGATATTGCATTAAGGAGGAGTAGGAGTTTGAAGAAGGTTGTGCAATGGCTACTTAAAGCCTGTTTTGAGTGTGGATAGGAAGGATAGGATATAAAAAGCAGTTGCTCAATATATCTAAACGTGTGCAACAAAGGAGGTAAGGGAAATAAAGAAAACGTTTGCACTGATAGAGGAGGGAGAGGGAGACTTGGGGAGTTTGGTATCCTGCATCTGGAAGGGTGAGGGTCGCTGGTGGGCAAAGACAGCAATGGGTAGGTGGTAGGCTGCAACAACTCATGTGCACCAATCTTCTAAAATTGCCTGGAGTGTGGAGGATGTTTAGTGTGCAACCACATAGAAAACTTAGAAAGGAGATTGAGGGTCTGCAGGAGGAACTAAGACAGGCAAGGCAGATTGGGGTGGGTTTAGCCCAATACTGGAGAGAGGAAGAAGGGGAGAGATGAGGGAGGGTGATTTAAGCCAACAGTGGTGAGGAGAGGGTCAGAAGAAGGAAGCAGAGACAAAGGGGCCCAGGCCAGGAAGAACAATTGCACGGAAACCAGGTCAGAGACAAATGGAAGGAGGAGATAGGGACTTGTGAGGGAGGCTAAGAAGTGGCAAAAGTCATGGAGTGGAAAGGAGAGAACAGGTTACTATGAAGAGAGAGGGAGCGGGCATTTGTGAAGGGCCTTCAGAAAATAGTTGTGCACTGCTAGAGAGGAAGAAGGTGGAGGAGGGAAATTATGAAATTAGAGGAGTAATTGATAAATGCCTGGACCAAACTGGAGCGGGAGGAAGTTCTGCTGGGAGAATTGCAACAGGGGTTAAAGGGGGAAATAATTTGCAGGAGGAAGAAGAGGAGCTGGAAATGAGAGAGGGAGATGAATGGAAGCAGGCAGGAGTAAGAGGGTGGAATCTTAGTGCTTGGGGACTCAATACTAAGAGGAGTTAGGGTAGCAAGGGGAGATGCATAGTCGCATTTGGGTGAAGGCCATGCCAGGAATGACAGTGGAAAGGGTGGGACAGTCTGTTCTGAAATATGCTAGAAGAGGTAGGGACAAGCCTCATTTAATTATACATCTTGGGACAAAGCGACCTGGCTGACAAGACAGTAGATACAGTCCAGAGGAGGTTTGAGGAACTAGCACAATTATGTGAGGGAGCAGGAAGATCAGTAACTTTTTCAGAGATACTCGGTGCCAAAGGCAAGCACAACAAGGAAGCTGAGAATAGAGGAATTTAACGGATGGCTAAGAACCTGGTGTTGTGCTAAAGGGTATGGGCTGTTGGAGGGTGGGAGGGACCTGGGAGGACAGTAGTCTCTATGCCAAGGACAGACTACACTTGAGTGAGGAGGGAAAGAAAGTGTTGAAACAGAGGATGGAGGAGTACATAGAGGAAGTTGGGAATTTAAACTAGGAGTGGGAGGTGACAGTTGGGGAAGAGATATGCAGAGACCACAGGCTGGGAAATCATATGAGCTTACCCCCCAAAACAGTGACAAAGGACAAATGGCAAGTACTGTTGGTGATGCTAGGAAAGGAGGGCAGGATGGGAGGGGGGGAAAGGGTGGAAGGTGGTTACCCTTAATGCTAGGAGCCTTGGGAGGAAAACTGCAGAGTTACAGGTTCTCATGGCAGAGGGAGAGGTGGACATTGCAGCCATCACGGAAACATGGGCCACCCAATACAATGACTGGGACCTGTCTGTACCAGGTACAGGTTATTTGTAGGGACAGGGTGATTGAGATGGGGTGGCACTATATGTGAAGGAAGGACTGAAGTGTGTAAGGGAGAAAGGGGAGGAGGGTAGTACGGAGTCACTTTGGATGCAATCCAGGATTGTGGTGTACAGGCCACCATCTCAGACAGAGGAGTTAGACAGGAACTAAGGGACAGATCAGGAGGACCTGAAAAGGGTAGTGTGTGGTGATTGTGGGGACTTCAACATGCCAGGAGTGGACTGGAGCACCCAACAACCAGGAACAGAAGGGAGCAGGTACTGCTGGATGCCTTCCAGGACAGCTTCCTGCTGCAAATGGTCAGTGAACCAACCAGGTTAGGGAATACCCTTGACCTTGTGCTGGCAAATGGGGACTTTGTGAGGGAACTTATAGTGGAGGAACTGCTGTCAGGGAGTGACCACCACTCAGTATGGCTCACATTGGATATGGGCAAGGAAGGAGTGGAATCTGGTACAATAGTGCTGGACTTCAGGAGGGCCGACTTTGGGAGGATGGGGAAGTGGTAAAGGGTACCTGGCCAGAATTCAATCTAGTATGGACACTAACCAGAGGTGGGAGCTCATAAAGCTGGGGATAGTGGAGGCAACCAAACCTCGCTGCAAAGCCCAGAGCAAGAAGGCTAGGGCTAAGAAACTGATCTGGTTGAGCAAGGAGGTCATGGAAAAGGTAAGGAGGAAAAGAGCTGCCTTTAGGAAGTACAAGAAAACAGGGAGGGGGGAGGACAGGGAGGAGTACTTGACAGAATCGAAGGAGGTGACAAGGGCAGTAAGGGGAGCCAAAGAATCTACGGAACTCAGGCTGGCACAAGGCATTAAGAAGTGGGAGAAGGACTTCTTTAAGTACATCAGGGAGAAAAGGAGCTGTAAGGACCACATAGTAAGGATTAGGAAGGAGGGGGGTTGGGTGGAAGCAGGGTGCGATAAGGCGGAAGCACTAAATGAGTACTTCTGCTCAGTATTTACTAAAGAGAAGAGGGGGTGACACCCAAGGTGGGAGAAATGGAAGAAGCAGGGTGGGAAGTGGTGACAGATGGGGAAATCATGGAGAGCAGAGTTCGAGAGGGTTTGAAGGCACTGAGGGTGGACAAGGCGCCAGGCCCAGATGGCATCCACCTCAGGGTACTGAAGGAGCTGGCAGAGGTCCTTGCAGGACCTTTGGCAGACCTATTTAATGCCTCACTACATTCAGGGTGTGTACCTCAGGACTGGAGGATGGCTCATGTGGTGCCCCTTCACAAGAGTGGCCCCAAGGATGAACCGGGAAACTACAGACCAGTGAGCCTCACATCCATCGTGGGTAAGCTAATGGAGACCATCCTGAAGGAGAGGCTGGTGGCCCTCCTAGAGGCCAAAGGACTACAGGACAGCAGACAGCATGGTTTCATACGTGGCAGATCCTGCCAAACCAACCTGGTCGAGTTCTATGACTGGGTAACTAGGCAACTGGACAGGGGCCATGCAGTGGATGTCCTGTATCTGGACTTCAGTAAGGCATTTGACTCAGTGCCACATGGAAGGCTGGGAAGGAAGTTAGGCACAGGGGCGGTGCAAAGCTGGTGAGATGGGTAGGAAACTGGCTGCAGGGAAGGCAACAGAGGGTGGTGGTGGGTGGGAGCCTCACACCCAAGGGCAATGACGAGTGGTGTTCCACAGGGCTCGGTGTTGGGACCAGTGTTGTTTGGGATATTCATTGCAGACATATCATGGGACATCAAGAGCAAGATCAGTCTGTTTGCTGATGATACCAAGGTAGGCGTGTGGTGGATGACCTAGGGGATGGCAGGGGTTGCAGGATGATCTGGCAAAGCTTGAAACCTGGTCAGACACCTGGCAACTGGCTTTAATGCCAAAAGTGCAAGGTGCTGCATTTTGGGATGAAGAACCCAAGGAGGAGTTACCAGCTAGGGGAGTGCAGCTAGCCCAGACAGAGGAGGAGAAGGATCTGGGTGTGCTCATTACAGGGTCAATGAACAACTCGGCACAATGTAGGAAGGCAGCTGCAAAGGCCAACAAAATGCTGGGTTGTATTGCAAGGGTATATCCTCGAGGAGGAGGAGGTGATTCTGCCACTGTATAGGTCATTAGTCAGGACCACACCTGAGTACCGCGCGCAGTACTGGCGTCCGTATCTCGAAGAGGACACTAAGTTACTGGAGGGGGTGCAGAGCAGAGCGACAAAGATGATCAAGGGGCTGGGGGACTTATCATATGAGAGGAGGTTGAAGGAGTTGAACATGTACTCACTGGAGGAGAGGAGAGACAGGGGTGACATGACTGAAACCTTTAAATACATGAAAGGAATAAACAAGATAAGTACAGAGACAAAGTTCAAGTTCAAAGTAAGGGAGGGGAGGGACACCAGCGGCCATGATATGAGACTGGAGCGAGAAAGGTTCAGGAGGGAGATGAGGAGACACTTTTTTACAGAGAGGGTGGTGGCTGGGTGGAATGCGTTACCTCCTGAAGTGGTATGCAGTAGAATAGTGGACTGCTTCAAACGAGGATGGGACAGGACAAGGTGAAGGGTGGAAGGGAGGGGCAGCTGCAGAATAAGGGGTGCTAGTTGCACATTCGAGCAGACTTGATAGACCTCTAGGCTTTTATCTGCTGGCAAATTTCGTATGTTCGTATGAAAAATAAACCTCCTTTGTGACTCCACTTGTTCCCTGTAAGAGAGAATAGGACACTTCTACCCTCTTCCTCTTCAGGTGTACAAAACCAAGAACTCTCTCTAGTATCTCATGTAGAGAATTTGACCCAGGTTTCTGATGCACAGGAACAAGAAGTCATTTTTATAGTCTGAATTGGTGCCCTTATCTCCTTTACCTTTAACCAATAGATTTAACCTGTTCTCTACGTGGGGAGACCAAATGGAACAAGAAAATCCCTTGGTAGATACTGAAGGTAGTCAGGAGAGTGCGGATGCTCAGTCGTCATGTGCGCCACTTCCCCCAGAGGAAAGTACAAGGTTTAGAAACAAACAAAAAACATATTACAAGATCTAGTGGGAAAATTATGAACCTCTCCCTGAACTATCCTTTATAATGCATTGCAAGTTTAAATGTAAATAGAATAATCTTTCAGTTAAATGTCTTACAACCTTTGGTGTTTTATCCCTGTTGAAATATGATGTTTATCTATTACAGGATACGAGATTGCATAGTTTGAGTGAGGTATCACAAGCAACAAAAGACTGGCCTTGGGGCCTCCTATTGGTCAATGGAGAGGACACTTGCAGTGGGATTGAGATTTGCTTTTCACCCAGATGTTCAGGTTTTAAGATCAATAAATGTCAATCCAGGGAGACTTTTTTGTTTGATGTGTTCTTCATGGTTTACAGTGTCGGTCGATCTCCTTTATGGTCCTCAGACGAAGGCACTAAGAATAGCGTTGTTGAAAAAATACAACAGTATTTGTACACAAGTCATCAGATTTTCTTTTGTGGGGATTTCAATATAAATTTACATCAAAGAACAGAATCAGGAAAACAATATTGTGATAAAGTTTTTTAAAAACAGTTCTTACCCAAGCAAATTGGGTAGATGCACATGCTCAAAATGGCTTAAAAGCAAGAACTACATTTTCAAAAGGGCTTTTAAATTCTAGGATTGATTTTATCTTTATACATAAATGTCTAGTGATTCATAAAGTAATGAATACACCAATGGAAATTTCTGATCATTCTCTAACAGGAATTGGAATTGAAAATCCCCCCAGAGGAAAAAGAGGTCCTGGGGTATGGCGGCTTAACTCTTTGTTAATATTACCAGATACTGATAGTGATCTAAAAGTTATTATACAGGACAAACTTACAACAACTGATTTACATGACAACACTGCAGAATGGTGGGAAGATTTTAAATGTTGTTTGGTTGGGTATTTTCAAGCTTTAGGTAAAAAACAAGTTAAAACCAAATTGGAGGAATATAATAGACATAGACACTTATCGTGTTCTTTACTATCTCAACAAGAAAAAGATGAAGGTGGTCTGATTGAGGAGATTGCAAAAACTAAACGTTTAATGAGTGAATATCAGTACAATAGAATTTCTTCTTTAAAGAAAGAGCAGACGTTTGGAACACAGGGGAAAATGGCATTTGTTAATCCCTTTATTGTATGTAAAGACTGTATGGGGAAACGTGTATTTGAATATTTAGATACCTCTTCTGGAGCAAAAGTTTATGACAATATTAATATAATGAATATCCTTGATGATTATACTAAACATAAAGTTGGAGAACAAGCTAAGGATCTAGAATTTTTACCACACTTATTTAGTGCAACAAACCTTCCACAGCTTTCATCAAGTTGGCAAAGGATATTAATTGGGAAACTTACCTTGGCAGAATTAGAAAATGTTATATTATCGTTAAATAAAAATGTATCTCCTGGGTCAGATGGGTTGTCAGGTGAAATTTACAAAACTTTATGGAGATTAATGCCCACTACGTTATTGTCTCTGTATAATTTTTTTTTGATGGAGAATTATTTGCTGTCACAGATGTATAAAGGATTATGGTTTTTCTGTATAAATCTGGTGACCGTGGCAATACTGAAAACTGGCGGCCTCTCACATTATTAAATGTAGATTTTAAAATCTTTTCAAAGCTATTAGGCAATGGGCTATCTTTAATTATGCCAGATGTAATTTGTCAAGAGTAATATTGTTCAGTACCTGGAAGACGTAGCACAGATGCATTATTGCTGATTAGAGAACTTTTTGATATACAAAATGAAAATAAGAAAGGTGATCAAAACATAGGGTATTTAGTTAGTTTGGATCAGGCTAAAGCCTTTGAAGAGGTTTCCCTTACATATTTATGGGAATGTTTAACTGCTTATGGGCTACCTGAAATTTTTGTTCGGTGGATTAAACTATGTTATGTTCTTGCTAATGTAAAGCCATATGACAATGGGTGGATAGGGTCTAGGCATCATATTTTGAAAGGGGTACGTCAGGAATGCCCACTTTGCCCCCTTTTATATGTATTTTCATTGGACCCTTTATTAAGATTATTGAGTAGGTCTCCTAGAATTAAAGAAATAGAGGGGGATTTTGGTACCTTTCCTAAATTATTGGCTTATGCAGATGATCTCTGCTTATTTTTTTGATAGTAGCAGCTTGTGATTTGGTAAATGGGGTAGGAAGATACTAGGGACATGAATAAATTTAAGTAAAACTCACTGTTTACACATAGGTGGGTTCCTGTAGACTATGAAGTAGTGGGTGGTTTACCTGTAGATAGGGTTCCTTGTCGGATTTTAGAAATTTATTTTGGGGGTACTAACATACCAGAATATAACTGGCAACAAGCTTTGGTTAGAGGTAATAAATTAGTGGTAAGTTGGAATAAACGGAAAATGTCTAAATTGAAAAGGGTTTATTTAATCAAAACTTTTTTGCTTCCACTTTTTTTGTTCTTAAGTTATGTTTTTCTATTGCCGAGAACTTTGGAAACTAAGTTGTTGGGTTGTTTTTTGTAGCTTTTGGTGTAGCCGTTTAAATCCGATTAGACAGAATGTTCTATATTTAACAATGAAAAAAGGAGGTGTAAAAATGGTTAATCCAGTTTTATTTTTCTTTACAGTTTTTTTATATAGTAATGTGGTACCATTAATTAAAGGAGAGACTAATTGCTGGAGTGGCCTAATAAATAGGCAAGTGTCAGGAGTTTTGTCTGAGTGGAGCTCTGGTTCTTTTTTGCATAAAAATAAGAGACGCCGGAGACTGGCATTTAAATGGGAAGCAGTATTTGACAAAATTAAAACGTGGCAGATACATTGGACATTTGTAAAAACAGTTACAAGGAAAGCTTTATATTTAGATGTACTCCAGAGATGTTTTGGTGAATCACCCTTTTTGAATTTCACGGTGGCTCATCAGCAAGATATTTCAGACTATATTACAGATGTTAGAATACCTAAGCATATCTGGGATACTGTATGGTTGGGTATTCACAACAGGGTGAATGTTCTGGCAATCAAAAGCACAAAAGTTTTCAGGAAAGATATTGTCCAAGGGAGGGCGGTATGAAGGTATTGGAAACTATGTTACATCTTTTATTTTTTTTGCCCTTATGCAGTGAAATTTGGGATGGTAAAAACAGGTGGAAAAATAAGATTCTAGTTCCTCTGACTACAGAGTTACTTTTTTAATCTATGGCTAAAGATAGTCTTAATACATTAAGGATAATAAATGGCCATTTTCTCTACTGGTTATGGATTAGTAAATGTAAATTATTACACAACAATGGATTTCTCCTGAAGAATTATTCTATATGGTAATTTTTAATTTACACCGTTTACAACATATAGAAGCTTTGCATTTCAGTCCTATTCGTTAAATTAAAGTATGGAGTGGGTATGATTTTCTTTGAAAGCTGTTTAGAATTTAGGTATGAATAAAGTAAATTAGCAATACAGTATTTTTGTTTTGACATGGAGTGGGGGGATTTAAGTTGTTTATATTGTTTAAAATGTTTTCCTTATGTTTGAGGCTTTAGTATGAATTAATATTGATTTGTATAAATTTGATTATTGTATGAATTAATACTTATTTATGTTTTGTATCTATTGATTGGTATATATGTTTTGTTATGAATTTGTTTTAATTTTAGTAAAAAAAAGGAAAAATTCCCCTACTCTTTTCGATAAGTGCCATGGGATCTTTAACATCCACCTGAACTACCACCAATCCAGGCAGCTGGGACCTCGGTTTAACATCTCATCCAAAAGACGGCACCTCAGAAGTGCAGCACCCCTCTCATGCTGCACTACAGTGTCAGTACTGGGATATTAACCCAAGTGCCAGATGTGGGAACTGAACCCACAGCCCTCTGATCTCCCAGCCTCAGAGGTGAGTATGCTACCTACTAAGCCACTGACACTGTAAACATACTGTGTGACTATGAGCAAGTCACTTAACCACCCAGTGCTCCCAGGTCGCCCCTGAAAACAGGCACTTGTGCCTAGTGGGCCCTACCCGGTTACCAAAGATTAAACTATAAAAATAAAAAACTATTTACTGTGACCAATTTAACAAAATGAACACAATGTTAAATAATTGGTATATTCTGCAGAGCACTGAATGTACTGAATATGGAAGGTTACATTTTGGAACCAAACCATGGGTCACAGCTAAAAGAACTGCTGGCTAAAACCCAACATTGAAAACCTACACAACCTGCATTTCAGTGGCAAGGACAAAACAGATGAAAGGTTTTCACAACTGTGGGAAATGCACTCACTGTTCAGGGGCTATAAAGGTAAAAGAATTACAAGCAGGAATGAGAAATTCATTATTAAAGACTTCATTACTTGTGATGCTGACGATGTAATTTACATGTTAAAATGCCCTTGTGACCTTATTTACATGGGAAAGACCACAAGACCTTTAAAAAAAATAGAATCAGGGAACACAAAAGTTCCATTCATAATCATGACGAAAAATCAGCAGTAGCAAGACATTTCAATCTTGCTAGACACAATATTATCACATTGAGATTCATGGGTTATGAGACAGTGAACAAACCCATAAGAGGGGGTGACTGGGGAAAAAGCACTGTTGAAACATGAAGGTTGGTGAATTGACAGATTAAATAAGATTTAAGTCCTGGACACTGTCTCAACTTGAAACAGAATAGACAGGCTTTATGTAATTGGATAAATCAACATTATGATGATTGGGAATCAGAAAGGGAAATTAATTGAAGATATATGTAATTTGCACATTTTATTATATCAGCGAAACACACCAACATAATACTGGAAGTAAAAATATTTTAATTTTTTATTGGGGATCAGAAGCCACACCCTACCTGATGTTCTGGTGATCACTGAGACCTGGCTTAGACCAGCCACTCCTGACAGGGAAATCAACATCCCAGGTTATTTGCTCTTCCGAGCTGATAGGCAATCAAGAGGCGGAGGGGGTGGCGATTTATGTCAGGGACAAATTTTCTGTATCATGTCTAGAATCATCCTCCTCCCCTAATGAATTCAAATGCTTGTCCCTAAAGGTTGAACTATCACCTTCTTGCACACTCTGTGTAATTGGCTTCACAGGCCCCCGTCTGCAGGGTCACATCTCGTCACATCTAAGCTCTGCCCTGGGGCTTAGTATGCCGGAAACTATTATTCTTGGCGATCTGAACTACAACTGGTTATCAAAATTCTCGCCCCTTGAAATCCTTTTGCACACCTTGGGGCTGGTGCAACTCATTGGTGAACCCACTTGCCCAAATAAAAAGAACCCTAGTAACAGCACCCTTTTAGATGTAATTTTGGTTAACAAACCACACCTGTTCTCCCATGTCGGAACATTTTTCTCTGACATCAGCGATCACTGTTTCATTACCAGAATCGGATCTGTGCATAATTCACAGTTTGTAGAAAAGTTCTCAATCAAGAGTTGTAAATGCAACTTCGACTTGTTTGCCTATCTCGACGAGCTGAAACATTCCTTGCAATGGCAGGATTTCTACTTAGCCAAAACGGTTAATGAGGCATATACTACCTTTCATGAAATACTAACTGCGGCCTTAAACAGACATGCCCCCGTGGTAAAGGTACATGTAAGGAGCAACACTTGCCGCTGGTTTTCACCAGAACTCGAAGCTTCCATGCTAGATAGGGATATGCTTTGGAAAAGCACGAGAAGCAAGAATGACTTGAATTGGTGTCAGTTTAGAGGGCATGCAATAAGTGCATCAGGTTGGTCAGAGCAGCCAAGGCTGCTTTTTTTTTTTTTTAAACTTTTCTTTCAAAGTTTTTAGTACCATACATACAAAACTATATACATGCATAGGAGTTGATTTTATCATTAAAAATTAGAATATCTGAAATTTAAGAATACCATATGAAGCCTTATACTCTTTTCTAATTTACATATCAGGGTATCTATATTATTGAAATCTATATCTTTAGTCAGACTATCAAGTTCCTACTTCCAGTTCATTAAGGTACAAAGTCTCTTCTCAGGGGAGTAATATATAATGTCCATCTCCTCCAAATAATTTCAAATTGATCATAACTTTTATTTGTTAATGCTGTCAGCCTTTCCATTTGATATATGTTAATCATAACATTCTGCCACTGGACTAACTGGGGAGAATTTGTGGTCAGCCAGTTTTTTGTAATTTTTTTTTTAATAGCTAGGATCATTATCAGTAGAAGTTTTCTTGTCCCAGGATCTCTGTTTCCTCTGGGAAATCCAAAGGAGATACAGAAATTGGTCTAGTTTTATAGATGGTGATATTACGCTTTTGATGGTGTCCTGCACCTCTGCCAGGAAAGACTGTATTGTTGGACATTCCCAAATATATGCAAATGTGGCCTGGCTTGCCACACCCTCTCCAACAGGTTGCCTCCTCTTCTCCTTAAAGTGTGCTTGAATTACTGGTGTTCTGAAAACCTGACAGTATTTTTCCAAGTAATTTCCTCCAGCATGGGAGGATGTACTTTTCGTATATATGACAAGCAATTCCTCCACTTTTCCTCTACAATTACAGTATTCATGTCCTTCTCCCAGGCTCTTTTTAATGAAATCAACTGTATCCCTTTCGATTTCTTGAATTGCTACATATAGGTAG
The DNA here is from genome assembly GCA_016271365.2 of Neoceratodus forsteri. Classification (NCBI taxonomy): domain Eukaryota; kingdom Metazoa; phylum Chordata; order Ceratodontiformes; family Ceratodontidae; genus Neoceratodus; species Neoceratodus forsteri. Next base: position 1,444,181,233 of record CM028130.1, on the reverse strand, counting down.
GAGATTATGTGATCCAAACTGGCTCTACCTCTAAGCTTTTCTGTAAAATATCTATTATCTTCGTATGGGATATGAACTCCAACATTCTTTTTAATTTCTTAATGTAGTTCCTTACTTGAAAGAAACAGAATCTATCTCTATATGTGATTCCAATCTAGCCTCCAATTCCGTGAAGGTAATGATGGTCCCCTGCTTCAGGAATTGGTACACTATGAGTAGTCCCTTTTCTCCCACCCTTGATATCCCAGGTCCATTTTAGCCGGTAGAAAGTTCTCTGTATATGGGAGGGAGAGAACATAGGTCTCAGTCAATCATTTTTCTAGAAGTCAACATCTGATCCCAGTTATGTAGAGTGGAAAGGGTGTATGGATTGTCAATATCCCCTTTCTCCCTGTCTCCCCTGTCTGAGAGGAGGACCCTTTGTGGTTTCCTCAGGTCCTTTTCAGCTATCTCTACATCCTTCCATTTTGCTTTATAGGTATGGTGTAACCAGTATATTACTGTATGGATCTGGGAGGCCATGTGGTAATATTTAAAATTTGGTAAGGAGAGTCCTCCTTCTCTTTTTGGAAGTTGCAGTATGGATTATCTTATTCTCGGTCTTTGCTTTCCCCATATATATTGTGTTATCTTTCTGTTTAATTCTTTATAAAAAGTCTCTGGTACTGTAATATGGATGGTTTGTGCTAAACACAAAAAGCGCGGTAGTATGACCATTCTGACTGCCTCTATTTTTTGTATAAAAGGGATAGGAATCATCCTCCATTTCTCTAGGTCTTTCTGTGTTTGTGCTAAGAGAACTTAATAGTTAAGTTCATATAATTTGGTATACTCAGGACTCAACCAAATTCCCAGATATTTAAGTGAGGGAAGTGTCCACTTAAACTTAAAATGGGATTTAATCTGAGGTGATAGAATGTACACCCAAAAAGTACAGTTACGTAAGAACTTACCGCAACAGTAGATCTTCGAGAGAGGCTCTTGCAGTAGGTAATTACATATAGGACTGATGCCGGCCGGCGGCAGGACCCCACAGAAAAATTTCTAGCTAGCAGTCCCTGGCGGGACCGCCTCATCGCCAGGGTGACCGCATCGACGACGCTTCTGTGAAGGGGTGGTCCTGGACCAGCTTCCAGTTCTTTTCCTGCCACAGGCCCGGAAGGCCCGGATGAGAGAGAAGCAGACATTTCCTCAATGGAAAAGGAGCTGAAAAGCCTAGGGGGATGGAGGGATGGAGAGACATTTACTGCAAGAGCCTCTCTGAAGATCTACTGTTACAGTAAGTTCTTACGTAACTGTACTATCTTACTTTGAGAGGGCTCTTGCAGTAGGTAATTACAAATAGGACAGAATCCCAAGCAGTCTGGAACAAATGAAAGGCACCGGGAGGAGGAACTACTCCAAAAAGTATTAAATCATCTGGCAGGTCTCAAGAAAGGAGGCCTTGCAAGACAGCTAACCCGAAGCCTGCTCTACGGCGAGAGGCAATGTCCAAACTGTAATGTTTAGTAAAGGTATGGACTGAAGTCCAAGTGGCGGCAGCACAGATGTCTGCCACAGACACTTTCTTGAAACAAGCCGCAGAGGTGGCAACTCCACGAGTGGAGTGACCTCTGACTTGACCCGGGAGGGTCTTCTTGTACTTGTCATAAGAGAAAGTGATATAATGGGCCAACCATTTTGATAGGCATTGCTTAGAGACAGCATTGCCTTCTCTTTTGTGAGAGAAAGAGACGAACAACTGATCAGTCTTTCTGAGATCCTTCGTCCTATCGGTGTAGTATCACAGAATCCTGTTAACATCCATGGTATGGAGCAGGTATTCTCCTTGATTGGAGTACTGCGTGAAGAAAGCAGGTAATTCAATAGACTGATTTAAGGTAGATTCCGCTACTATCTTCAGAAGAAACTTAGGATTTGTGCGAAGAGCTACTCGTTCTTTGTGAAAAATCAAATAAGGGATTTTGCACATCAGGGCCTGGAGCTCGGAAATTCTGCGAGCAGATGTAATGGCCACCAAGAAGAGCGTCTTCCACGATAAAAACTTCAAGTCTGCGGAAGCCGCAGGCCAAAGGGGGGGAAGGGTAAGTTTCCTCGAGGACAAAGTTTAAGTCCCAAGGTGGAGCTGGAGTTCAACAGGGGCCCTGAGATGAAGGACCCCTTTGAGGAAAGTTTTGGATACCTCCAGCTGGGCAAATGCCTTGTCAGTGAAAGGGACATGGTAGGCTGAAACAGCCGCCATATGGACTTTCAAAGAGGAGTGACTGAGACCCAGGTCAAAAAGATGACGCATGTACTCAAGCAGAATGGTTACAGGGCAGGAAAAGGGCTCCACGCTCCTGGCCGCAGCCCAGATAGAAAATCTTTTCCATTTCATGGCATAGGTGGACCTAGTGGAGGGTTTTCTAGCCTGCACCAGAATCTCGGCCACCTTAGGGGAAACGGCAAAACGAGATTGAGCTAGGTCTGCAGAAGCCATGCATGAAGTTGAAGGGACTTGAGTCCTGGATGGACCAGGATCCCCTGATCCTGGGTCAGCAATCCTGGAGATAAAGGAAGAGGAAGAGGAGGAACCTCTGAGCATTGTTGTAGAAGAGAGAAAGTACAGTTAGTAAGAACTTACCGTAACAGTAGATCTTCGAGAACAGCTCTTCTGACATGTTACACCATTAGGACTGAAGCGGCAGGTGTCAGGACCCGACGAAAATTCTAGCTAGCTACATGTGGGGACCACCCGATGTCGGTCCCGCCCCGGCGTCAGGCGTGGGCTTTAAGGGGCGGCCACGCCAGATTCCCCAGTTCTCCGCTGGAGACTCCCAGCCGCAGGATGACATCAGAGTGGGAGACAGAGGACCCACCATCAGAAGATAATAAAGGAAGAAAATCCCAACATGAAAAGGCAAAGCCATGCCTCCTCCAAGGGGGAAGGTGGGCGGGAAGGTACCTGCTGCAAGAGCTGTTCTCGAAGATCTACTGTTACGGTAAGTCCTTACGTAACTGTACTATCTTACTTCGAGACATGGCTCTTGCAGCAGGTTACACTATTAGGACTGATTCCCAAGCAGTAGCGCTGCCAGAAATTCGGAGGAGGAAAATAGAAAGTACATTCCAGGTCCTGAACCTAGGACAGGAGACCCTGTAGCACCGCAAGGCTAAAACCAGCCCTTCGCCCGAGGAGGATGTCAAAGCTATAATGCCTGATAAAGGTATGCACAGCTCCAAGTGGCTGCAGCACAAATAGCAGAGGTGGAGACGTTTGAGTGCTGCAAAGGATGTGGCCACACCCTAGTAGAATGACCCCGGACAGAGCCGGGAGGGCTTTTGTTTAATATCCTAACAGTAGGAAATACACTGGACAAGCCAAGCGAGACAGAGACTATTTGGATACTGATTGGCCCATCATCTCTCAGAGAAGGAAACAAAAGCTGTTCAGAACTACGAGAGGGTTTAGTTCTGTTGAGGTAATACCTCAGGCTGCGGTGAACATCCAGGGTGTGGAGAAAGCTCTCTCTATTTGAATAACTTGGGAAGTAGACCGGAAGGTCAATATCCTGGTTTAGAGAGTGGAAGAGACCACCTTAGGTAAAACTTAGGATTCGTCCTCAGGGATACTCTGTCCGGTGGAAAATTAAATAAGGCTCTTTGCACATAGGCGTGAAGCTCAGAAATTCTTCTCTTGAAGTAACAGCAACTAAAAATAACGTTTTCCATGACAGAAAACGAGCTTGCAATCCGCGGCAGGTTCAAAAGAGGAGTGAGCTGTTCCAGGACAAAGAGCAGATCCTATGGAGCACAGGTCCCTAATGGGAGGCCTAGTGTAACACTCCCTAAGAAATTCCCGAGAGGCGTCAAATTGAGCTACTGTACAATGTCCCACCGGTAGGTGATAGGCAGAAATGGCACAGAGGTACACCTTAGAGGGAGTAGGCTAGGCCTGAATGAAAAAGGAGAGGAGGTAATCCATCTCTACTCCACAGGACAACCTAAGGGAAAAGACGAGCTCGTGACCATAAACAAAAATGGTGCCATTTCATGGCGTGACGTCGCATGCGTTGCCGGCTTTCTGGCTGCAGAAAGAACCTCTGCAACCTCTTGCGAGACCCGTGACGTAAGATGGCTATGTCTCTAGGAGCCAAGCATGCAGGTTCAGAGAGCGTAGGTCCGGATGGACTAATGAACCTTTCTCCTGAGACAGGAGGTGGGAGCTGAGCGGCAACGGGAGCGGGGGTTCCCGAGATAGTTGCACCAACAAAGGGAACCAGATCTGTCTGGGCCAGAACGGGGCCACCAGGATCATGAGTGCATGCTCCCTGCGCAGTTTGAGAAGAACTCTCTGGATCAACGGGAAGGGAGGGAAAGCGTAGAGGAATCTGTTCGCCCAGGAGAGGATAACGTGGTCTCAGCCAGAAAGCACCAGGCCCTGGATCTAGCTTAAGCAAAAATTGGGCAGTTTTATGCTGGATGGGGATGCAACAAGTCTAGTTCTGAATTCCTCAATGAAGAAATAGATCCTCTGCTACCTCTTGAAGAAGTTCCCACTGTGGACTCTGGCCTGTGATCGACTCAGGCAGTCTGCAATTGTGTTGTCCACTCGGGAAACACGCACAGTGATCAGATTTGCGCCGTGTCCGATTACCCAATCCCACACCCTCATGGCCTCCCTGCAAAGGGGGTAAGAGTGTGCGCCTCCTTGTTTATTGAGGTATTACATCACCGCCGTGTTGTCTGTCTGAAGCAGGAGAGTACACGGTGGGATTACTGACCGAAAGGCACTGCAGGGCATAGAAACCGCCCTCATCTCTAGGACATTGATATGGAGATGTGCTTCCAAGCAGAGGTCCACGTTACCCTGGGACTTTACCCGCCCAGGTGCCCACTTGACCGGCGTCTCGTGGTGAGGGTTACCTCCGGGATGGCGCTACAAACGGGATGCCCGTGGAGAGCTTACTTCCCTGGACTAGCCACCACTGCCAGTCTCAGATCACTGGAGTTCGTGATCCTGACCGATGCTGCAAGTGGTCTTGCCTTTGGTCCCATTGCACTTGAGCATCCACTGGTTACCCGCATGTGGAGTCTTGGTAAGGGACAGTAGGAATGGCCGCATTGGTGTGTCCGAGCAAGCGTAGTACCATACCTGGCAGGCACATCTGTTCGACAAACTCTTTGGAGGGATCTGATGCGCCCCGCTCTGTCGTCCGGAAGAAAAGCTCTTCCTGAACAGTGTCCAGTAGCGCCTATAAACTGCAGTTTCTGTGACGGGTACCAGGAGAGACTTCTCTTTAATTTATGAGAATGCCCAGAGATTGGAACAGGTCTTGGGTGCTCTGGACCCAGTGAAGTGACAACGCCTCTCTGGAGGCGCCAGAGAAGCCAGTCATCCAGGTACGGAACACATAGTGGCCCTGTCTCCTCAGAGATGCTGCCACAACTGCCATGCACTTGGTAAAGACCCTTGGTGCGGATGACAGTCCGGACGGAAGAGCTCGGAACTGAAAGTGGTGGTCGAGAAACTCGAAGCGCAGGAACCTCTGGTGCGCCTGAGCTATAGGGATATGCAAGTATGCGCCCCGTATGTCTGAAACGCTAAAAGGCGCCCTGTTTCAGCATGGGAATAAGACCCGGAAGAGTCACCAGTGGAATCTTCTGTAGGCGACCAACACGTTGAGGTCGCTTGAGGTCCATGAATCGGACGGAGGTCCCTTTGTTTTCTTGGAACCCAGGAAGAAGTGGGAATAATATCCTTGTCCTCTGGTTCTCCGGACGTATCGTCGCCCTTTCGCAGGAGCGCCCTCTTGCCAGATCAAATATTTCAGCTGACCCTGTATGGTCGGGAGAGCAAAGGAGGCCTCGAGGGTGGCTTTTCTGTGAATTTATAAAGTGGCCTAGACTGACTAACTGAAGAACTCACCTGTCGGTGGTTATAGCCCGCCATCCCGGCAGGAAGCCTCGCAATGCAACCTTCACCATGAGATTTCCTGCTGATCCTGAGGGGTCAGAAAGGAGTCAGGCTGTGGCGGGCAGATGGGCCCGCTGGCTGGGCCGGCCTAGGGAACGCTGACCCGGCTGGCGGGCTGTTCTCTGGCCCCACGGAAGCCGGAGCCCTCTGATGTGTAGCGGAGCGGGCTGTTGGCTCTGTGTCCGCCTCACTAAAACGGCTTTGGTTCCTATACGAGAAGAACCATAGCTTGTCGGCACATGGCCTGAACCGACTTTTACCGCCTTCCCGCCTTTAAGTTTGTAATGATCTTCTCGGAAGGATTAACAATAAGACTTCTCCTCGAACGGAGCATCCATACTGTTCTTCTGACATCCGGGGTAAAACCAGAGACGCGTAACCAGGAGTGTCTCCGGAGGCATACGCCATAAGCTGCTGCTCAGGCCGATGAGTCCGCGGAGTCGTACGCGGCTCGAAGCACTTGGGTCCCCATGTCTGAACTCCGCACGGAGCAGCTGAAGCATCTCCTCCTTTCGTTCACTTCCGCAGCTTTTCAGCTGCCTCCAGACCCTGTTCCTACAAAGCTGCTCTTGGATTGAACCATGTGGGTCAGATAATTCAGGATCTGATGGCGCATGTAGGGAGGCTATGCGGCGCCTGCCCAGGGCGCCCAGCTGCTTGGACTCTGGGTCCGTGGCAGGGTGTCTCAAATGCTGCGCCTTTCTTCTGTGACCGGGTCAGCGTGAGGCTGTGATGACCGAGAATCGGCCTGAGGCTGCTGCATCAAGTACTGGTCATCCTAGGTTTCCTGTAACAAGCAATCAGCTTTTTCGCATCGCCGAGCTTAATGTGATCGCTCCATCGCTGCCTTGGTGATCGCCCACTTATAAGTGTCCACCAAGGGTGGTACCCACCACAGGCTTGGGGTCCTTCTGTCAAGATATCTGGCGAGGCGAACTCGGGTCTAGCTCTTCTGCATCCCATCCCATGTTCTCTTGGATATGTCTCATAATATCCATGAACGACGGGTCATCCGGAGGAGATCTCGGCATCTCATGTGGGTCCGGAGAAGGGATGGAGAGAGGAGATGGGGATCTAGTGGAAGAGTAGACTGATCCGTGTCCTCCGTCGACGGCGAACGTCAGTGTCTTCTGGATCTCTTGGGGCTGGGTGACCCAGAAGAGGATTTCGACAGAGGTCTCCATTTTTCTGATCTTCCACTGGGAGAGGATCTAGGCTCCCGGGGAGGAGGTAAACGGCCTGCCGACCCCGATGGTGAAGGGGGTGCAGGAACCAGAGAAGGAGGAGGGAGAGGAGGAGGAGAGGTGGGGACCATGTCCCTCTTAATGGTGCCCCACCAGTAAGTGAAGAGATCCTAAAGATCCCTAAAGAAAGGCCCGACGACGGCCCGGGCGCCGGTGGGCGGTCGTCCGGTCCCAGCGCCGATTCCACAGGGCCTGGGTAAGGGGCGAGGGTGCCCTGGGAGTTTGAGCTGCCTGGCCTGCCTGGTCCTCGGCTGGCAAGAAGTCCTCCGTTAGAGACTGACCGAAGTCGGCCGGGAGGCGCCAGGGCTTTCTCAGGAGGAGCAGACGCCAGTCCTCTACCGGGGCCCGCTGAGATGGTTTGGCTGGCCGACGCTCGTCCGGCGGCTCCAGGGAGGAATGACGCATGGCCGACGACGGTCGTGCCGGCGTCTGGTCTACAGGTCTCTACAAGGGTGTGACCTCCAAGATTTTCCGAGGAGGCACAGACGAAGACTGGACGTCAGGAACCAAAGGGCGGGAACCCGACTCGTGATGATGGTGGTGGCGCTCCCCAGACTTCGCCAAGGCCTTGGATGAAGAAGACGACGATGGTCTGGTGGACTTGGCCCGAGAAGAAGGCTTCCTACTGCAGCCGGGGAGGCTGAGAGCTGTCTCCTGAATGAGAGCGGTCGGACCGAGAACCGGAGCTGGGTGGGGTCTGCTCTGAAGGGGCCTTCTTCCTCTTTTTCTCCAGACAGCTTGTGGATTTAGAAGATGATTCCCTTGGAGAACATGGTCTTCAGCTTTTCCTCCAACAAAAAGCCTGAAGGGCCTTCGACGCCGGATTCTAGTTCGACTGTTGAACCCTTGGCAGAATCTAACAGGCCCGGCATCGCGGCTCCGCCCAGGCACCTAACGCAGGCCGTGGGGGTCCTTGAAGGGGATCTGTTTCCAAGAAGCACACTTGGAGGAGGACCGGAGGTCGAGAGGACATCGGCAAATCTTGGTTTGAAGAAAATGAATTTCCCGGAAAGTTTGAACCACGTCACGCTGCTAGACTATAACCAAGGGTCGAGACATGCAATGCTCGACGGCGGAAAGAACTGGGGAATCTGGGCGGATCGCCCTCATACCACACGCCTGACGCCGGAGGCGGGACCGACGTCAAGTGTCCTCGCTGAAGATAGCTAGCTAGAGTTTTTCCGTGGGGTCCTGATGCCTGCCGGCTTCGGTCCTAATGGTGTAACCTGCTGCAAGAGCTGTGTCTCGAAGTAAGATCCAGATTTGCCTGGGCCAGAAAGGAGCGATCAGGATCATTCTCACTCCTTCTAAAGCCAGCTTCTGTAACACACGAGGGACCAGAGGAATTGGGGGAAAAGCACAGACGAATCTGTCCTTCCAGCTTAGAGATAGAGCGTCGTTCAGGCTACTGCGCTCTGGAATGAGCGAGTAAAAGATTGGAAGCTTTGCATTTTGGGAGGAAGCGAACAGGTTCATCTGAGGAGTCCCCAAATCTGGAAGACGTTTTTAGAACTTTTTTCGTCCAATTCCACTGTGGTGTTAGAGCCCATTTGCGTACTTAGTCTGGTCTGTTAGGACATTGTCGACTCCGGAAAATGGATCGCTGGAGGTGAAGGTTGTGAAGCGTTGCTCATCTCTCAACCCTCATCGCTTCCCGCAGCGGTAGGACAGAGTCCCTCCCTGTTGTTGATGCACCACACCACGCATTACGTTGTCCATTTGGACAGCTAGGTGACCGAAGGATGAATTGGTGAAGTCTTGAGAGCATAGCACTGCTCAAGCTCGAGAACGCTGATATGGAGAACTATTCCATCTTTGACCAAAGGCCCTGGGTTCGTGAGGACCCAGATGGGCTCCCAACCTTCACCTGAAGCGTCCGTGGTCAGAGTCTGATCGGGGGGAGGATGAAAAAAGGAGACCCCCCGGAATAGGTTCTCTCGAACCATCCACCATTGCAAGTCTCTTACCATCGGCAAGGAGATCAGAACTAGATGATCTAGATCGTCTACCCCTTGATCCCACTGAGATCGGAGAGTCCACTGAGAGATTCTCATGTGGAGGCGCAAGCGCGGAACCGCCGGGATGGCCGCCATAAGCCCCAGTAGACGGGAGCACTGACCACTGACCCTCCCATGCTCCCGATAGGAGGGAAATCTAGATTGGAGGGAGGCTCTCTGTCCGGAGGCAGAAAGGCCTTGCACAGTGATGTGTCGAGAACTGCCCTAATGAACTGGAGCTCTGTAAAGGATCCAGGTGAGACTTGGAATGGTTGATGGTGGCCACCCAGGCCAGTGAAACCTGCTGGGTGAGGGAGAAAATGTAAGAGTTCTCCCCGACGAGGCCAAGAGCCAGTCGTCCAGGTACGGAAAACCTGAGCCTCAAAGAACGCAGGGTGGGCTACCACTGCCAGCATTTGCAAAGACTGCGGCTGAGGAAAGACCAAGTGGAGCGCCTGGAATTGGTAGGTGGACCCGCGGAACGCAAACCTGAGGTACTCTCCGTGCGGCGGCTTAATGGGATGTGCAGGCACGCATCCTGCATATCTAGTGCATCAAAGCCATTGCCCGGCCAAGCAGGGCAAAAGGGTTTGAAGGGAAAGCATCTTGAACCTCTTGTATTCCACATACAGGTTCAGAGAGCTGAGATCGAGAACAGGTCTGAGATCTCCTGTCTCCTTTGGTACAAGGAAGAAGTGGGAATAGTACCCTGTCCCTTAGAGGTGAGGGGGGAGGGGTTCTATAGCCTGTTTCACAAGGAGTGCCTAGATTTCTTCCCTGACCAAAGGAAGATGGTCCTTTGAGTAAGAGGAGTTCAGAGGGGGGTGACGCGGAGATTTCTGTAGAAACTCTATGGAGTGCCCCTCTGCTATGATCTGAAGCACCCATGAATCCGATGTTATCCTCTCCCAACCCGGAAGGTGGAGGGAGAACCCTCCCACCGGGTTCCTCCGGCTACCGGAGGCGGTGGGAGAGGGAAGGGAGTCAGGTGGTGAGGCAGAAGGCCACAGTTGGGGCACCCGCTGCTTTTTGGTCAGGGGCCTGGCAGCTGTGGGGCCTGACATTTAGCCCACCTTCCCTGAGGTTTCGCAGATGAGGTCGCCGTGCTCAAGCAAAGGGATGGCACCGTAGGGATGGGACGGTACATTGAATCAACAGATTTAAGGCGTCGTATTCTTCTTGCAAATCAATGCTGATGTCATTGACATCACCACCGAAAAGCACAGAACCCCTGAAGGGTGCTTCTTGGATCGCTGACTGCACCTCCGGGACCAGACCTGACACACGGAGCCATGCATGATGCTGAAGACTGACGGCAAAGACAGAACTCCGTCCTGCGTCGTAGGTCATCCTCAAAATATGATGACTGGCCGAACGAGCAGAACGGACCAGGTCGGCCAACTCCTGCTTGACTTGGGAGTCAGGCAAAGAGTCGATCTTAGATTCCGCCTGGGTAAGGACGGCCTTCTGGTAATCCCCCATATGTGCTACATAGTTCGGGGCCCTAATCCCCAGTGTGGAAGAAGCGAGATCTTCCTTCCATACTGATCCAGAAGGCAGATTCCTTATCCAGGGAGACGAGCTCAAGTGTCTCAGGTGTGCTGACCGCCGTGAGCTGCGCCAATCACAACCGAGTCTGCATGGGGTGAGAGTCTAAAAGTCTACACCTCCGGGCCTGGTATAGCCTGTTCGACTTCCTGGGGGGCTAGCCGACGGTTGCTTCCAAATCGTGGAAACAAGGTGGGTGTGAGTTCGATCCAGGGTGGCACTAGGGTAGCCGCAGGGGTAAGTCCAGATGTTCCCAGTAGTTTAACCCGTTGAGGATCTGGCCTTATGAGTGCCACTGATGGACCTCCTGGATCTTCCTGAGCAACCCATGAAGGAAGGATCCTCCAGAGGAGACTTCAGAGGAGTCCTCGGCCGGGCTTGGACGAGAGCATGGTTCGCTCGCCTTCTCGAACATCCATCGGAAGCCTCCGAGCAGTCCGAGAGAGAAGGGAGGAAGAATCTGAAGCAGAGTAAGACCCTAACTCGATTGGGGAGGAACCGGTTCTTGGGGGAATCCCAGAACGGGTGTCCTGCCCCTCTGGATCCCGAGGGAAAAGCCCAGGAACTGGAGGAGGAGAAGGAGGTGGCTGCCTGGGGCGACGGAGCTGGGGGTGGCACTCACGCAGAAGATGGTTTTCGACTTCCTTGGTGAGCTAAGCCTTGGCCTCAGCCCACCAGGAGGCAAGAGTCTCCTGAAGATCCACCGCGGCCTAGGGGCGGTGGAGGAGGAGGAGGGGATAGGTGAACGGAGGAAATCCATAGGGGAGGATCCGAACTGCTGCGGTATACCGAGCCGGTACCGCGGCGCCAAGGAATCGGCACCAGGTACTGTGGCGCAGGATACTGCGGACCTGGGAAACCGGAGTCGGATATGACGGGCGGATGCCCAGGCACTGGAGGAGCTGCCGAGCAGACGGCCCAGCCGGGTACTCCACAGGTGGATCAGTCCGGGATGGGCCTGTGGGTGGAGGCCGCATGTAAGAAGAATATCCTCACTGGCGAGGCCAGTATCGGGCCTGCGTCAGGGGACCCGGCGTCAGATCTGGCTCTTCAGGAAGAGGATCGGACAGTAGCCCAGGGTCCTGAGCCTCGTCCGGGGACGGAGGGGAAAAATCCTCGTGGTCGGGCAGGGGGGACTGGGGCTCCCGACGGCTGCGGGGAGCCTGGTATGGCAGACACGGCAGGGTCTGCCGTAGGCTCCGAGGCCCGGCGCACGTCGGAGGAGCTGACGTGTGGCTTATGGGCCGAATCTCCGGCGGACGCCAGAGAGCGGGCGTCCTCACTGGGGTCCCTCGTCGAGGCGGGCCGAAGTAAGAGAAGAGGCCCGGTCCAAGGGGGACACTGCCGTGTGCCGCCCCGAAGGGTCGAGCGTATTAGCGGCCTTCTCCCGGCATATGTCAGAGGAGCTGACGTCCGGCTTAAGGGAGGTGCCCACACCAGTAGGCCGCAGGCCTGCGGTGGTACTGGGGGCTAGAGTCTCCTTTTGCCCGGATACACCCGGCGGGATCTAACGAGAACCCGACGGGCGGGCCGACGCCTCCTCCAAAGCCTTGTAGGCTGCTGTCGGGCGAACCCCCGGAGGGGATGTTACTTTGCCCGCGACTCCGGCCGGAGTCGTGGAGGAGGAGGCCTTCTCCCAGTGCCTTTCCTTGTCCCGCTTCTTATGCCCTTCAGGCAAGGTCGACGCCTACCGAAGTTTCTTCAACTCCTTCTCCATCGCGGACATCTTCTTTTTGAGGAGATGGGCTTCAAGGGACTGCTGGCGTCGTCTGCGGGTGACCGCGTTGAATTAAAGGCAGTGCGGACACTTGTCGACCGGGTGGTCGGGCCTGCTGCAGAAAAGGCAGAGAGAGTGACCGCTCTTAGTGAGGCAGTTAAGCCAGCACCGAGTCGCACTTATTCTTTGAAGCGGACTACAAACCGACATTCACCTGACGAAGAAGAATAAAATTCTGTACTGAAAACTTGTTCGGAAAAACTGCAAGTAACAGGACAGGCGATAAGAACTAACACGAGCGCTACGAGCGATGGCGAGGAAGAACTGGAAGGCGGCGTCCGGGACCGCCCTTTATACCGGCGTCGTATGGCGCGGTCACCTGACATGGGGCGGTCCCGCCAGGACTGCTAGCTAGAAATTTTTCCGGGGGTCCTGCCACCGGCGCGCCAGTCCTATATGTCATTACCTACTGCAAGAGCCCTCTCAGTAAGATCTTCTGTTTCTGAAATGTTTATCTTGTAACCCGCTATTTCTCCGATTCTGTTAACATTGCCCATAGTGGTCTCAATGAATTTTCAGGGTCCGTGAGATACACCAGAAGGTCATTCACACAAAGGGCCATCTTATGATGTCCGCCTCCCAATTGCATCCCGAATCCCTCTATGCTGCCTTATAGCCTGTGCCAAAGGTTCTAAATATATTGCAAATAACTAGGTGACAATGGGCATCCCTGTCTGGTTCCTCTTTTAAGATTTATTGGTGTTGAAATTGACCGCTTACTTTAATATATGCTTTAGGGCTGCTGTACAAGGAATCTATTACCTCCCTAAACTCTGTTGGGAATCCCATCGTCTCTAAAGTAGACCCCAGAAAGGCCATACCACCCTGTCGAGGCCTTCTCTGCATCTAAACTTAGGAGTAGGAAGGGTGTCTTGACAGGAGGCATAGTGCAGTATATGTAGTGTTCTTTTAATATTGTCCTGAGCTTGTCTAGTCATCACAGATCCCATCTGGTCTTGATCTATCAGGTTGGGTAGCAACAGTTGTATCCTCTTGGCTAAAATAGATGTAAACAGCTTATAATCTACATTAAGAACTGAGACTGGACGATATGAGCCGCAGCTCGTACTATCCTTCCCGGGTTTCAAAATGCTGGTAATGGTGGCATATCTCCAGGTGTCTGGACAACCCTGTATTTGCTGTACTTCCCTGAGTGTTCCCCTAAGAGTAGGTGCTAATGACCCTCGAAAGCATTTATAGAATTCTCCTGTATGGCGTCGGGACCAGGACTTTATTAGTCTTAAGATTTGTGATGGCACTATTTAACTTCTTCTCTGATATTGGAGATATTAGCCTCTGTTGTTGTTCAGGATTAAGACCAGGCAATTCCAGCCCGCTCAAGAAGGTTTGTGTTTTCCCTATATCTGTTTTCTGTTCAGGGGTATATAATTTCTGATAGAATTTTTGGAATGCTTTCTCAATCAGAGTTGGTATTCTTACCAACTGCCCCTCTGGATCTCTAATCTGTGTGATTGTCGTTTGAACTAACGTCCGGCGAAGTCTATGTGCTAAAAGCCTAGTTGCTCTTGGCCCTCCTTCATAATATCTTTGTTTTAGATTCTGTAAGGCTTGTTCGGTTTTAACATCCATCAGGTGTTGCAGTTTACTCTCTATTTCCTGAACTGCAGACCTGCAGCTAGTGTCTCCAGCTGCATGTCGCTCCTGTAGGTCCTTCATTTGCCTTTGTAGATTTTCTTGCTGTAGGTTTTATTGTTTTTTATAATATGAGTCAAATTTAATTATGTCTCCCCTCAACACTACCTTAATCATGTCCCATAATGTTGCCTTTTTTAGCCCCGGGGTCTCATTTTGCCTTATGATTTGGGGGATCCTTTCTTCTATCATTTTTTAAATCCTTATGGTTCAAAGGAAATTGTTAAATTTCCATAAGGTCCTCGTTTATTGCTCAGCCATTCTGAGCGAAGGATCTGCATTGAATGATCTGATAGAGGTGGAGGTAATCTGACAATCCTGAACCATATATGGGTAGTCCCTGAAATATGAAAGTAATCTATGTGTGTATATATATATATATTCTATGGGGGCTGAATAATGGGCATAGGCCCTTATATTGGGGTGTCTATATCTCCATGTATCCACCCACTGTACATCCTGGAAATATTTTATTGCCTTCTTTTGTGGTGCTGTTCTCCTGGGAGGTTGTTCCCTGGATATATCCAAGGAGTCATATCATATTATGATCCCCTCCAAGAACTAAGGTCTCTTTCTGATTCTCTGTTATTATCTGGCACAACTTTCCCACTTCCTTCATCTCCGATCTGGGAGGATATATAGTGAGGCAACTGTAATTAATCATCCCACTAAGTAGCCTGTTACCAATGCCAGCCATCCCTCTTTATCTGTATATGTGTCTATCTGCTGAAATGGAGTAGTGTGTGGGATCAGCACTACTGTCCCCTTTCATTTCACTCTCCCATGTGAGGAAGCCACCACTGATCTAAACCCAAATTTAGCTAGTTTATTATGTTCTTCCTTTGTTAAATGTGTTTCTTGTAGTAATAAAAAGCTGGGCCTCTGTCTCTTCATCTGGGCTAACACCTTGTATCTCTTCACAGGGTTCTTGATTCCATTTACACTGAGGGAGCATATGCTCACTTGCATATGACTACTCATTTCTTATGTAGTACTCTATGGTATCTCTGTTCTGCAGTCTGTAAGCTCTATTTCCTCTCATTGTTCCTCATTCTTCCTTTGTTCTCAGTATTCTCTTGTATATTCTCATCCTATGCCACTCTAAGTACCAAACAAGACACATAACATTTTCAAACATTTTAAAATCGATAACCGCGTCATAAATTTGCTTCCAAGGTAGGAGGGAGTGTAGTTACCTCTAAGGGGGACCCTTTGTAAAGGACTCCCTTAGTGGGAGGATCAGAGTCAACATGTACCCCTCCCCCAGGTCCTCGCCTTCAAGACCTTGTATGATGTCATCGCCCCAATCTTTTCCCCATTTCTTTTTTTCCTCGGTTTTCCCCTTGGAATTTTTCCTTTTTCTTCTCTTTCGGAGGTGGACCCTTTAACATTTCCTGATATCTGTCCTCCCTGGTGGATACTTATCTTTCATCTAGTCCCTGTGTAAAGTTTGATAGGGCTTGAACCGATGGCTGATCGAGCTTCTTGTATATTTAATCTATGGGTTTTAGTCCCTTTCTCCCATAATGCTCTTAGATTTTCCTGCGCTCCCTCCGAGCCCCCACCATAACCCCTAGGAGCAACGTTCCCTCCCCCAGCCTGTTACTCCTACTCCCCCACAAGGGCTCTCATACGATGGAATGAGCACAGTCAAACAATGGAATTAGTTTTTACACACTGCCTTAACCAGTATTTACTTGTATGAGCTCAGTCAACCTAGCCTTTCAAAAGCGCTGCCTCCCACCCCCATCTCCCAATATACGCAGTATCTTTGAGAGGTTGTAATTTAATCTGAGGTGGTTTCCGCTCCTCGCTATATCCTCTCTTTGTTCCTCTCAGCCTTGAATAACTATTAGACAACCTTAATAATACCTAACAGATGAGGTGGGAGGTGATCCCATTTAACGTGATGCTTACCTTGCTACTGGTCCCCAACTGTCAGATATGGTTACAGCTCTCTTCCCCTTCCCCCAATCTCTTTTAATAGATTTTCCTGCGCTCCCTCTGAGCCCCAAAATAACCCCTAGGAGCAACGTTCCGCTCCCCCCGAGCCTGTTACTTCTGCCCCCCTCCAAAGGGCTCTCCTACGATGGGATGGGCACAGTCAGACAATGAAACTAGTTTTTACACCCTACCTTAACCAGTATTTACTTGTATGAGCTCAGTCAACCTAGCCTTTCAAAAGCGCTGCCCCCCAACCCCATCCCGCAGCTCCCAATGTACACAGTATCTTTGAGAGGTTGTAATTTAATTTGAGGTGGTTTCAGCTCCTCGCTATATCCTCTCCTCGTTCCTCTCAGCCTTGAATAAGTATTAGGCAACCTTAATAATACCTAACAGATGAGGTGGGAGGTGATCCCGTTCAACGTGATGCTTACCTTTCTACTGGTCCCCAATTATCAGATATGGTCACGGCTCCCCCCCCCATCTCTTTTAATAAATGCCCTCGTCTTAACGTTCTACTAATATATCCCACCAGAGAATCTTCAGTCCTCCTGAAATATTTATTATTTTCAATTCCCTCTTAAGATGAGGTCCAACAGTGTCTTGAAAAAGGTCCGAGTGAGGACATGACTCGAGCGCCATTACGAATGTTCGCTTTGCCCTCGCTGTAGCTTAAAATGCTATGTAACCGACTTCTTCAAGCCACAAACATGTTTCTCTACCTTTCAAGTGTCGCTGATCTCCTTCTGCCCTTCCTCCTCTTCGGGTGTTCTATCCAGTAGCTTCCGGACATCTTGAAATGATTGCAGCATTGTCTGCTGTGTTCTCCAGCCATGCCTGTTCCTTGCCATCTTCTTCCACTGTGATCTTGCTGGTTTCGGGTGATGCACATCTTCTCCTTCCATCTGGACAGCTCAGCCTCTTTTCTGTAGTTCCTGCAGTGCTGTTTCGGGGTTTTCATGTAGTGTTGAGCCAGTGCCCCAAAGGATTCTTAATTTTGATGGAAACGGCTTCTGGAATCTCACCTTATTCTCCCTAAGTATTTTGAATACTGGCGAATATGCAGCTCTTTTTTTAGCTATTTCAGCAGGATAATCATGGTCAAATATTAGCCTAGTAGCATTATATTTAAATGATTCTTTTCTGCCATGCAGTACGGAGTATTAATTCCTTGTCCCTATAGCTTGAGAGCTTTAAGACCACTGATCTTGGTCTTGCTCTGGGGTCTGTTGGTTTGCTCGTAAGTGATCGATGTGCTCTCTATCTTAAATTCAAAAGTGGCAGGCAGCTCCAACACATCTTTTAATAAACATCCATAAAATCTTCCATCCAACCCACCTCCGCCTCCTCTGGGAGACCATAGATTCAATATTATCTTGTCGAGACCTTGCTTCTAGGTCTAGCAGCTTCTCTGTAGTTCTTCCTACATATCTACCAGGAAATCTGCTGCTGTATGTATCTCCCTTATTTCCTCCTCTGTTTCTGAGATTCGTTGCTCGGATCTCTCTGTCCTTCTCTCCATTTCTTGCATTTTCATATTTAGTGTCTGAAATTCCGACTTAGTTTCGGCTCTGAACGCCCTTAATTCTGACATGATGGTTTCGAAGCGATGTGAGAGATGCTCCATCTCTTGGTCGGTGTCAAGCTCGTATGCAATGCTGCTGGCTGGGAGGCGCTTCTGCTGGTGTCCCTTCAGATCAGTAATCCTCCCCCATCCTTAGTATTCGTTGCCTTTTCCCCGTGGGATCTGCCTGGTCTATGTCCCCCAGACATTTATTTTGCTGTTTCTGCGGTTTTTAAGTAATTTACCGGCTGGTCTGAGGGTACTGCTCCTTGGGATGTTAGAGCTCTATGCAGAGGCAGCCATCAAGGTGATGACGTCACCGGAAGTTGCCAAGGCCACTTTCTATCACACTGAGCTAGACTCTGCCTCAAGGAATCCTTCAAACTTTTGGAAAATAATAAAGGACATGTCTGGTCATTCCCTGGAAATTCCTCCCATCAAAAATTATACCCAGTAGTAATACCATTTCAGACCGATCAGAGATACTGGAAGCCCTCAATAATCATTTTCGCAACTGCTGGGCTAGCATTTGACACATCCCCTGCTAATGCCATCCACACTCAGCAGGTATTATTGTTTCACAAGTCTCCTGCTACCAAAGAGGCCTTCTCCTTCCTGCCTGCCTCTCTAAAAGAGGTTGAAGATCCATTGCTGAAGTTGGATATCAAGAAGGGTGCAGGTTCGGACTCTACAGAGTCTTACTTTCTGAAATGTGCATACCGGGTGTTGACAGTGCCAATAACACACCTCTTCAACTTGTCACTATCCCAGGGGAGCCTCCCCTTGCAATGGAAAGTAGCCCATGTCATCCCTCTGCTCAGATCAGGTGACCCTTGCAACCTTAATAATTATAGACCGATCTCCCTCCTCCTCATTCTGTCTAAATTACTGGAAAAGATAGTGAGTGGTCAACTAAGGGTGTACCTTGAATCCAGGAGTCTGTTAAACCCAGTGCAGTTTGGATTCAGAGCAAAGCACAGCACCATAACTGACCTAGCAAAAGTGACTAATGATTGGCTCCTTGAATTTGACAATAGGAATTTTGTCTGTGCCTTTTTTTGGATTTAAGAAAGGCCTTCGACACAGTCGACCACAGCCTGCTTCTTTCCTCCCTATGTAAGCTAGGTCTGGACCCTAACTATGTGCTGGTTTGCCGACTACCTTGCGGAATAGAAACAGCAGGTTAAGGCTGAAGGTGATCTTTAACCACTTTAACCCATACAGAGAAGTGTGCTTCAGGGGTCTATCCTTGGTCCCCTGTTTGCAGTTTACATTAACAACATTGATGACAACATCAATAAAGCCAATATTCACTTGTTCGCTGATGACACAGTACTTTGAGTCGTCCTACGCCGGAAGCAGCCTGTGAAGACCTCCAAGCTGAATTTAACCCATTGCAATACCAGCTCATAAGCAAAAAGCTTCTGCTTAATGCAAAAAACAAACAAAAGCGATGCTCTTTTCCCCTTCCTCCTATGCGGTGAACCCCGCTTGCGTTGGGGCTATTCCTCAGATTACCATGGTACTTGAAGAAAATCTAGAGTATGTGCCAAAATTCAAATATCTGGGTGTACGGCTCGATCACAAACTCTCCTTCTCTGAACACCTCGAAGAACTACAGAAGAAACTAAGACAAAGATTAAGACTATTCTACAGAATTAGCCACTTCCTACTAGGAATGCCAAGCAGCGGTTGGTTCAAGCCACGCTCCTTTCATTAATAGATTACGCTGGACCTTCTCTATAGCCATTGTACTGCCTCTGCCCTGGCTAAGCTGGACACCCTATACCACAGAGCAATCAGGTTCATAACGGGCCTTCCACTTTCCACATACCATTGCTCCTTGTACACTGTGGTGGGCTGGACTTCCCTTCATTATAGGAGAAATAGGGCTCTTACTCCCGGTTTCTGTACCCTACTACAACTGTTAGGACCCTATTAACTCAAATTCCTGTTTTCCTCCACACTAGTCCCCCTACTGCCCCCCTGCCAATCGTGTTAATTCAGTCTCAAATCTCATCCATTAGATACGGTATTACTGTAGCAATCCTAAAGCCTCCTTGTCCATTTTTCACCCCTCAGCTACCATATTTTTTGTTCTCAGCCTTCATAGTTTCACTTAGCCCAGTTAGAAATCGTATTGCACTCCAAGTATTATTCAGCTCGGAGAAATAAACAGAACAAATAAATATGTATTATTAAAACAATCCTAACAGTATAGCACAGTACTTAGCTCAGTTAGAGAAATAAACAGAACTAAATCTGTATTATTACAGTAATCGTAAAAGTATCCAATCATTGCTTTGTCTCCACCCCAGAGACCCTGCTGTAATATAGGACCACACAGGACCCTGGGCAGCGGGGTGGGCAATCCTAAAGTCTCGACAGAGCTCTATTGAGCTCACTCACTCCCCCTCTCTCACTCGCTCATTCTGTTTCTCCCGGCACTGCAGGCTGCCCTTTTGTATTGGGATCCTGCCTGCACTGGCACTTTTTTCTGCCCACAAAGAAATCCATGATAGTCCGACAGAGCTCCATTGAGGCTCATTCACTCCCCACTCCTCATTCCATTTCTCCGGCACTGCAGGCATCCCTTTTGTACTGGGCTCCAGCCTGCGTTGGTGTTTTTTCTGCCCACAAAGAAATCCGCAGTAGTCCCAACAGAGCTCCGTTGAGCTCACTCACTCCCCCTCTCTCACTCACTCATTCCGTTTCTCCCAGCGCTGCAGGCTTCCCTTTTGTACTGGGCTCCTGCCTGCATTGGTGCCTTTTTCTGCCTACAAAGAAATCCACAGCAGCACCGACAGAGCTCCCCCTTTGTCACTCGCTCCATTTCTCCTGGTACTGCAAGCTGTCCTTTTGTACTGGGCTCCTGCCTGCACTGGCACCTTTTTCTGCCCACAAAGAAATCTACAGTAGTCCAGACAGAGCTCCACTGAGCTTGCTCACTCCCCCTCTCTCTCACTCACTTGTTCTGTTTCTCATGGTGCTGCAGACTGCCCTTTTGTACTGGGCTCCTGCCTGCGTTGGCATCATTTTCTGCCCACAAAGAAATCTGCAGCAGTCCCGACAGAGCTCCGTTGAACTCGCTCACTCTCCTTCTCTCATTCGCTTGTTGTTAATCTGTCCCAAACACTGATTTCCCACTGCAACTGCACTATTACAGCGCGGAGTGCAAAAACGCATTCGGCCAGGATGGGAAAATGACAGCTGTACTGTTCATGGAGGTATGAAAAAAATGCCAGTGTTGAAAAGCTGGCATGAAAATATTCAAATTTGTGAAGTTACAAGGGTGAGTGGAAAATGCGCAACGCATGCTTGTAACACAGTCATTTTATGGATTTTCATCACCAAATTTTCAACATAGGCATTTTAGGACCTCTGCTCATGAACAGTGTCACTGTCATTTTCTTAATCTGTCCCTAAAACTGATTTCCCACAGTGACCATGCTATTCTGCGTCCGAAGTGCAAAAACACATTTCA
The DNA here is from genome assembly GCA_016271365.2 of Neoceratodus forsteri. Lineage (NCBI taxonomy): Eukaryota > Metazoa > Chordata > Ceratodontiformes > Ceratodontidae > Neoceratodus > Neoceratodus forsteri. The sequence goes on along the minus strand of CM028130.1, from coordinate 1,444,160,066 downwards.
GCCATGATGTGTAAAATGACAGCTGTATTGTTCATAAGGAGGTGTGGAAAAATGCCAATGCTGAAAATCTGGAGTGAAAATATTACAAATTCACAAAATTCTGGCGTGTGTGGAAACTGCATACGCCCGTATAAAACAGTAAGTTTAGGGGATTTTTACACCAAATATGCAACATAGGCTTTTGAGAGCCCGCCTCATGAACAGTGGCACTGTTGTTTCGTTAATCGGTCCCGAAAGGTGATTCCGCGCAGTAACCATGAAATCACCTTTCAGAACCAAACAGCACCATGACAGTGACTGAATTCATGAGGAGGGGTCCCAATAACCCCATGTTGAAAATTTATGCCAAAATTCCCACAAATGCCCAAAATATGCACCAAAGTTGAAAAAACCCTATGTATGCCATTATACAGTTTACTGGCATTTCTTCAATTCACGGTCAGCTTTGAAGAGTGCAGATGTGTTCCCGGTCCACCGAAGATCGTCACGCTGGGCTCCGGAGGTAAGCATGGAGTCAGGGGGGTGTGCAGAGAGTGGGCGCGAGTTGGGGGAAGGGTCAGGAGAGACCGTGAGGGACCGATTTCTTGCTTTACAGGTTAAAAAAAAAAAAGACAATGCGGGTCAGTTTTCTTCTTTTGCAGGTGTTTGGTACACTGGGATGGGCTCCCAGTGTTCCACCTCCATTTGTGGGGAGGGGGACCAAAGCTGACGGGGACTGGGCCCCCCGTCGGCACAGAAACGGGTTGGGGGTGCATGAGCCAAGGGATTGGGCACTTCCTCGGCACACAGCAGAAATCAAGGGGTGGGAACATTATGCGGATGGAGTGGGCTCCCCATTGCAAACTGAACTGGGAAGGGGGGAACTGAAGCTGGTCGGCAAAGAAAGACTGTTGGGGGTGCATGATGCTGAGAGGAATTGAGCACCCCCTGAGCACACAACAGAAACTTGGGAGTGCGGAAATTATGCCGACAGGGACTGGGCTCCCTGTCAGCAAATGAAGGGGGTCGAGGGCATGCCAACAGGGGGACTGGGCACCCCCGTCAGCTCTGAGATGGCCGCATAGAGCCACCAAGTTCCTTGTACTGTTACACCAGGCGAGGTACTGCCCTGCAATGACAGGTCGCTCCCTCATTGCAGTGGAATTACTGATGCTGCAATGAGGGTGGACCCTCATTACAGTGGCCAAATCGTTTCAAGTTGCTGGCGCTTCTGCAGAACCAGTGTCAACAGGACACTGGGCCTGCATTAGGTGCCACCGCCAAGTCCACAAATGCAGTGCTGACATTGGCCACCACACTGCCGCACCTCCACAACCCGCTTCTCTCTAAGCTGCCGCATGATGTTTCTTGTGCATGCACCCAAGCAAACATAAAAAGGACTAAACTGACTATAGTCAGATTAGCACTAGCTTCCTGACAGCACACTCCAGTGTGCTAGGACCGTTGGTCCAATAAGGAAGTCTCCAAATACTTGGACTGGGCAGGGCAGGGCAACTGACATCACATGGCCACTGGCTCCACACCCCTGCCCAGAGTGCATTTCTCCATAAAGGAAAAAGAAGGTACCAACCTCTCTAAAATTTGAAGACACCAAGAATCAGGCATCCTATACTTCACACAATGCAACTCTGCATTTAAAGGCTACACATAACAATATTTCAACACTACATAGCTAGTGATTGTTAATATATTTCTCTGTATATTACAGCCAAAAAGAAAAGAAATAAAGGATTTAAATGGCTGTGAGACAAACATTATGAAGCAAGGTAACTCTAATTTCAGAGGATGTTATAACGAACAGCTGAATAGGAAACTCAAAGAGAATAAACTACATAAAATGTCATTTTCATTCTGTTTTAATTGTAGCCTGTTTCAGCCTCAGTTGAAAGAGTCAGAAAGGCATGTAAAAGCACCATGCTGCAAGGTGAATGTGACGTGGAGAATGTACATATGAAACTGAAGTTAGAGAAGCAATACATAATGTGAATATTGTTTTGTTCTCATTTCAGCTTACCATAAAGAATTACCCAACTTTCAGAAATAATTGTCAGGTAAACTTAGACACAGTGGGCCAGATATTCAAAGCTTTAGCCTGGTGCAACTCCGTGAGTGCTGGTATAGCACTGGATTTGCGCCATGGTTGCAATATTCAAAAGCCCTAATAGCACCAACGTTGTGTGTTAGCACTGGCGTTAAAATATAATGTATGGAGGGGTTGGGGTTAGGAGAGTGGCCAGGAATGCCAGCGCAGAGGCATATTCAAAAGTATAGCCCCATGCTGCAGGACTTCGCGCCACCCATAGCGTGGCGCTAAATATCACCATCAAAAAGCACGTGGTAATGCAGCGGTGGTCCCCCAGCACGATCCCGACCCCCATGGTAGCATTAAGCACACATATTCCCTGGTAGTCTAGTGGTTCTCCCACCCCCATCATGATCCCGACCCCGTAGTAGTGATGATTACATATTCTCTGATAGTCTAGTGGCCCCCCCACCTGGCAGTGCCAACAACCCACCCCACTGACCGCCCGAACCGTGCAGCCAGTGATAACGTGGTTGGCAGCTTGCCGTGGCGGTGAGATGAGGTTGAGCCAGTCACGGCTGGGTTCAAGGCTATCAGTGGGGTGGGTGGTTGGCACTGCCGGGTGGGGTGGGGGCCACCAGCTACCAGGAATATGTGTAATCATCACTACTACGGGGGTCGAGATCATGATGGGGGGTGAGGGAACCACTAGACTACCATGGAATATGTGTGAATAATGCTACTACTGTGGTTGGGATCGCGATGGGAGGTGACCACTAGACTACCAGGGAAAGATCATATGCTGCCATCATTGGGTGGTGGTGGTGGGGGGTGTAGACCACCAGGGACTGTGACAGCAACATAGGTATGCAGACCATGATGGCAGATACGGACTGCTTGGCCCACCCAGTCTTCCCAACTCCCTACCTGATGGATAGGCTGCAGAACCTAGTTAACCAACAGCTTACCCCCCCCCCCAAAAAAAACGGATTTGCCTTATGCCTGTCCCATGCATTCATGCTTCCTCTACTGTAATTGATCCCAGGTGTTTTTTTTTTTTTGGGGTGGGTGGGCGTTATAATATTTTATAGCTATATATACAGTATATATATATATATATATATACACACATACATACACAGAGACAGGATATATCGTTACCGACTGCAGTAATGCCTGGGGGGGGGGTTATATTATTTATTTATTTATAAGCGTTTAACCAGGAAAGAATGCTGAGCAGGCTACTGCTCAATTCCAGATGTGTCCTGGGAGAAGGGAGAACAGATACACACATGAATGACAAACAGTGGAATTGAGATTCATACAGGGTAAACAATACACAATGGTCCAGATATAAGGACATAATGGATCTGCAGAGCAAGCAGAGATACAGGCATAGTTTACATACATTGGCATAAATAAAGCTCAATAGTATAGTAAATCAATGGTAATTACTCAGAATGGTTTAACAAAACTGCCTAGGCACAAGTGCAGGTAGTGGAGAAATGAGCTTGGATCGAGGAGCTAAGATGAAGGTGGAAGAGAAGTGCTGAATGTGTACGGGGAGGGAATTCCACAACTTAGGAACGCAGCAGCTGAATGCTCCCTGTCCAACAGCTGTGGCCCTATGTGGGACAGACAAAGACCGAGAGTCAAGTTTTCTGAGGAGATATGCTAGGGTGCAGGGGTTGTCTAGAGCAGCAGCGAGGTGGGGGGGAGCGACTGGGACCAATACTTGGCTGGTATCTTGGCGCAGTGGAGCTGCCTGCGCTTGTCTAGAGATGTGAGATTCACTGAGTGGTAGAGGGCACAGTGGCGTGTGGAGTAAGGACAATTTAATATGAAACGACAGAAAGAGTGGAAAACGGGGTCCAGCCTGGCTAAGGTGGACTTGGGACCAGCACTGTAGACTACGTCCCCATAGTCAAAGCTGGGAAGGACCATTTTCTGCACAATGGCCCTACAGGCGGGTTCTGGGATGTTGTCTCGGTTACGGTAGAGTGCACCAAGCCTGGGGTGAAGCTTCTTAATTATGGAGTCAAAGTGAGCAGAAAAGTTGAGGTGCTGATGAAGCCAGACCCCGAGGTATCCAAAGGAGGTACAAGCCTCAAGGGGTGTTCCTTCCAGGGTATGGAATGTGAGCGGGGAGGGGAGCCTTGCTAGTCTCTGCCTTGTGCCAAAGGTTACGAAGACTGTTTTCTTGGCATTGGGGAAGAGTTAACTGGAGTGAAGCCAGTGCTGGACTGTATTAAAGTCCAGCTGCAATCTGGTCATAACCTCTGAGGCTGAAGGGCCAGAAATATTCAGTACAGTGTCGTCCGCATACATGTGGATTGAGGTGTGCGGGCAGGCAGCTGACATGTCATTCAGAAAGATGGAGAACAGGAGCGGGCCTAGGACTGAGTCTTGCAGTACTCTGTGGTGACAGGAAGGGGTGCCGAGGTGGAAGAACTGATTCTGACAGTTTGGGACCTGCCTGCTAGGTACGAGTGGAACCAGCTGGTGGCCCAGCTGCATAGACCAGCTTTGGCGAGTTTGGTCAGGAGGAGTGAGTGGGAGACTGTGTCAAATGCCTTGGTCAGGTCTAAGGTTGGTTTAAGGCTCTGAGCTGCAAATCTGGAGACCTGGGTTTGAATCCCACAGCCTCCACTTGCATACTGTGCGACCCTGAGCAAGTCACTTAACTTCCCTGTGCTCCCAGGTTGCACCTGTAAACAAGCTTTCAGCTTAGTGTGCCACTCCTGGTTAAACAATTGAAGAAAAGAAAAAATATGGCAGCCGTGATGTAGCCTGTATCCATCCCAGTAAGAATGAAGTCAGTGAGCCTGAGGAGGAAGGTAGTGGTGGAGTGGGATTTCCTAAAGCCAGACTGGAAGGGGGTGAAAAAGGAGGAGGAGGGGAATCCAGAAAGGGTGATAGTCAAGCAAGAACTAGATGCTCTTGCAGTTCTGCTAGGATTGGGAGTTGGGAGATGGGCCGATAGTTGCCTGGGTTTGAAGCATCCCCACCCTTGGGAAGGTGGCATGTTTCCATTCAGAGGGGACTTCTGCAAGGGAGAAGGACAGATTGAAAAGGGAGGCCAGTGGTATGGCTATGGCGGGGGCAGAGAGGTGGAGCATTTTGGAGTCCAGCCCAGTGGGACATTTGCACTGTTTGGATTAAGGGTAACCAGCGCCTTATATACCTCATCCGGGGTGACCTGCAGGAAGGAGAAGGAGTGAGCTGAGGGTGAGAGACTGGCTGGGATGGAAGAGGTGGTGTGCTGATGGAGGAGGGGTGAGGACAAAAGGGAGGCATGGCTGTTTGTGAAGTGGGTGTTAAACAGCGTGGCCACTGCTGGAGGGTCAGCTATGGTGAGACCACCTACCTGGAGGGTAGGAGTGGGTGGCTGCGATGGAGGGCTGAGAGTGATTTCACCACTTTCCAAAATTGGCTAGGTGATGGGAGGTGGAATTGAATGAGACTTTGAAATAATTGGCTTTCGCTCGGCGGAGTTTCCTAGTGCAGGCATTGCGTAATGCACGATATTCCTGGAGAACAGCTGGTGAGCTGGAAGACTTAAAAGATTTCCAGGCCTTGTCCCTGCTTCGGAGGAGGGCTAGGATTTTGGTTGTGATCTAGGGGAGGTGAGCACCTCTGACCCTAGTGCGCCCGACGGAGGCGTAACGATCCCAGACAGCTATGAACTCGGTCTTAAAGAATACTAGGGCCTCATCTATGGAGGTGGATTGACTGATGTGTGACCAGTCAGAATTAACAAAGTCATTAAGTAAGGAGGTGAGGTCCAGTGATTTGAAGGATCTGGTCATAAGAATTCTGGGTGGGGGAGTTTTTGGTCTGAAGACTTTTCTTACCAAATAGATTCCATGATGGTCGCTAAGGGCGTCTGGAAGGAGGCCTGAGGCTCGGATCCTATGTGGGTGTGAGGTGAGGGACCAGTCAAGAAGAGTGTGGTTTGATGATTTGTGGTTTAGATGGGTGGGTTCTGAGATTGGTTGAGCTAGGTTAAGGGCAGTCACCTTGCCCCGACACTTGGAGTTTACCCCGGCGAGCCAAGTTTTGTTTAAATCCCCAAGTATATGGAGCTCTCCTCCTGAAGCCAGAGAGTGAAGTGCGCCCAGGTGGTCCAGTATCACAGGTGAGTTGGTGTGGGAAGCATAATAGGTACCAGCAATAAAAATCGGAATTGAGTGGGGGAGGGAGAGTTTTACCATTATAGCATTGATGGACTCCGAAGGTGGGGATAGGGCGACTGGGGAAAACTGGATGTTGGAGGCAATGTACATGGCTAGGCCACCCCCTCTTTACCCAACCGATCATGTCGAATGAGTGTGTAACCTGGTATAGAGAATTTGGTGTCCAGGTTATGGGGCTTCAGCCAGGTTTCGAGATAATCACGATGTCTGGTCTGAGGAACAGGTCGAGGGGTTGAAGCAGGGTTATTTTACGTAGAAGGCTACATATATTTAGATGAACCAGCTTTAGGCCTGAGGGGAGTTGGAGTGGTAAGGAGATGTTTGGGACGTGGTGAATAGGTCCAGGGTTTTGCTCAGTATCACCCGCTAGAAATAGCAGTAGTGTGAACAGGAATTTGGTATTATGTGTAAACCAGTGTAGCTTTCTGGTGGTGGCAGTAGGCTTGGTGAAGGCAGTTGCTGGCCTACAAGCATGGGGCAGTAGGGCTAGGTGGCTAGTTTGGAAGCTGGGTGGGAACACAGCGGGGCTGAGTGAGTGTGTATGGAAGTGGCATCCAGGGTGGGTGTCAGCTTTGGTAGCAGCGGTATTAATGTATAGTGGTAGCCTGATATAAGGTGCCTGGCATATATATATATATATATATATATATATGTAATGTGTGTGTGTGTTGTCAACTATATACAGTATACATATAATGTTACTGACTGCAGTGATTCATGGGTGGATGGTATGCACCGACTGTGCCTGCAAACACCCATTTCCTCCAGCAGGGGTAGCTGTGTGCATGCCCTGGCCTGCGGCTTCCAGCCTGTACCTCCATCCTGACCAACAGGTGGAGCTGTGTGCTTCATGTCATAGCACCGGGCAAACTACATGGAAATGTATGCTAAGCAGCCAATAATGAGATGCAAATGTGACTGTTTGTCCACGGATTACCTAAGTAGGCTCATTTGCATGGGAGCTTTGAATATAGTGCACTTTTGCCCCAGGCTAACCGGTTTGCACCAGGCTAATGTGTTAGCACTGTGCAATTGGGTTAATCCTGGGCAAAGCTCTCTCATCAGCATAGCACAGTTCTGCAGTGTGTGGCCTGCACTGTTGTCTGCAGTTGATGTGAAACACCTCTTTGCAATCACACACAATGTCCTCCACCTGCAACTCTGGCTTGCTCTACCTCTATCCACTGAGCTGCTGTTGCATTTTGCACCTCCCTGTTGCTATATTCAGAGCTGTCTTATTCCCGGGCTATTTTAGCACTGTACTCCCAGCTCAGTTTGCCCAACTTCCATAGCATGCTATATTCAGCAGGTTTAGCACTGGGGCTATCCCACTGAATATAGCGGCTATTGGTTCTGGGCTAATTCTAATCAGGCAAAGTTTTGAATATCTGGCCCAGTATTACATAAAAAGAGAAGTGGTTAGGACAAGAGATGTCTAGTGAATTACTTTTAAATTATTTTGCAGATGAAAGTGAGCAACCGCAGGAAATTAAAAGAAGACCTCTTAAAAGGAGAAAGAGATTTTTGAACAACAAGTAGGTCCTATGGTTACTTAAACATATTGTGACTGGGAACTTTAAGTTAAGATGCTGAATTTTATTTAAAGGATATATGTTGAAACATCTGAATTTCAACAGGATGGCAATACATGTAAATGTTTAAATCTTTTTAAAATTACATAACGTGAATATCTGTTTTATTTTTAGAAAATGAGTAAAGATCTAAACAGCACAGATGATGCAGTGGTTTAAGGCTCTGAGCTGCAAATCTGGAGACCTGGGTTTGAATCCCACAGCCCCCACTTGCATACTGTGTGACCCTGAGCAAGTCACTTAACTTCCTCGTGCTCCCAGGTTGCACCTGTAAACAAGCTTTCAGCTTAGTGTGTCTCACCTGGTTAAACAATTGGGAAATAAAATAAAAATTGAAGGATTTAGGAGATCTGTACACCTTGTGATGAATTATAAGGTAACTAGGAGCATTTCTACTCCTAAGTTTCAACCTAACATACAAGACCAGTTAACGAATGGATGTGAATTACTCACAATTGTTAAAATAATTACAGAACAGAGCTTTATACTTTTTATTTTTAATTATTTAGTCTATTTTCCCTGAAGAGGAGATCATTCAAAGATCTTGAAACACTGGATTTTATGAAGAAATTTAAAAGAACAACGGCACAGAAAAATAAAAAGACTGCACATGTAGTGAAAACAGCTTTGTGGTCCTGAATTTTGTCTCCCCCCGATATCCGAATGTGGTTCATTAAGAGACCAACTTCATTAACTACACCTGTTCGACAGGTGGGTTGTCCACAGCTGAACCTTTTGCATCTCCACTCAATGCAAAACTGCCACATTTTGCTCGCTGATCCAAGGCCTGGAGGTTTCTGGCAAGAAGAGTTGTCCCTCTCTTGGACAGGGAGGTTTGATACGCATTCCTCCCTTCCCCTGCTTCAGAGGTTCTGATCAAGCTCCAGATGGAAGGGCAACAATGATCCTCATAGCCCCAGTCTGGCCTTGTCAGATCTGGTTCCCTTTACTGCAACAGCTGACAGTGGCACCTCCAGTGCCTCTCCCTCTGTGCTTGTGCTCCCAGAACCAGGGCACCCTGGTCCATCCACACACCAAATCCCTGCATCTTCATGCCCAGCTCCTGAGGACATAGCCGTGACTTGGTTCAGGGAATCACCCAGAGTGGCCGATGGTCTGGTGGTGACTAGGAAGCCTTCGACCAGGGCCACTTATTCTATGAAGTGGAAGTGTTTTGCGCTGTTGGTTGCTCCCTGTCCACTGGATCTTTTCAACTGTCCGGAGAATCTGAAAGGGACAGTAAGTACTCCAGAATCAGACTCCAGTCTGAAGTACTCCTCTCTTAAGGTGCACCTCTGCCTTTCATGTGTCTACTGATGGACGTACAGTCGCACAACTAGAGGTGTCCCATACATTTCTGAGACACATCCTTCACCTGAAGCCTCCTATTCACAATCTAGTCCCACCCTGGGACTTGGTTTCTTCCTAAGGTGATATCTGAATTTACTTTAAATCAATCCATCTACCTTCCTGTTTATTACCCAGAGCATGCCAATCTAGGGGAAGTATTGCTCAACACTTTAGATGTACATAGAATTTTGTGTTACTACACCCATTGTACAAAGAACTGTAGAAGTCCGAACAGTTGTTTGTTTCTTTCACCCCTGGGAAAGAGGGCATCCCTGTTTCAAAACGGTGCTTGTCCAAATGGTTGTCCAAATGATATGTGTCCAGGCAGACAGTGACCAGATTGGGGACCTGGGTAAAGGGACCCACTGGCGGGGCGACCATGCCACGATCTGGTTCTGCCTGGATCTAGGAGGGTAGAAGGTTGCACAAAGATGGAGGTAATTGATTTCAGGGCGGTTTCAAGGAAATGGGAAGGATCCTTAAGTAGCATTTGGATGGGATTAAGCCAGACATGGATGCTGACAGCAGGTGGGAAATCATCAGGAGGGGCGTGCAGGATGCTACCAGTACCTGTGTAAGAGTAAGACGAAAATGTAGTAAGACCTGGAAACCCTGCTGGTGGACTAGGGAAGTTCAGGAGGTGGTCAGGGGAAAGAATGCGGCCTATAGGCATTTCAAGTGCTCAAGGAGTGAAAGGGATCGAGGGGAGTACGAGCTGATGGCTAGAAGGGCCACTAGGGTGGTGACAGCGGCTAAGGCAAGGAAGGAGCAGAACCTGGCCAGGGAACTTAGGAGAGGGAACAAGGGGTCCTTTAGATACATTGGGGAAAAACGAAGGGTCAAGGGGCAGATTAGCAGGATTAAAACAGGGGAGGGATGGGCACAAAACCCGGGGGAGCAGACTGAGGTACTAAACAAGTATTTCCTCCAGTTTTCACCAAGGAAGATGGGGTGGGGTGCTGCATCATACATGAGAGGAGGCGGTGAAACTGAGGGGACCCTTACCGATCGGGGTCTGGGGAAGGGGCCATCACTGGCAGGAAGGGGAAGGCAAAGCAGGGGATGAGGTGAAATCACGACAGAGAGAGAGAGAGTGAGGGAAGCCCTCAGGTCCCTTAAGACAGAGAAAGCACCGAGGCCAGATAAATTACATCCCAGAGTGCTAAAGGAACTGGCAGATGTCCTGGCGAAACCCCTGGCAGAGCTTTTCAGCATCTCTTTAAGGACAGGGTGGGTGCCCCAGGACTGGAAGGTGGTGCATATAGTGCCTATCCACAAGGGGGGGATCAAGGGAGGTGGCAGGGAACTACAGGCCCATCAGCCTGACATTGGTGGTGGGCAAGGTGATGGAGGGTATTGTCAAGAAGAGGCTGGAGGAGACCTGGAAAGTGGGGTGCCTGGACAATAGACAGCATGGATTCGTCCGGAAATCATGTCAGACAAACCTTGGGAGTTCTATGACTGGGTGGCGAGTGCCTTGGACCTGGGTAGACCGGTGGACGTCCTCTTTCTTGACTTCAGCAAGGCGTTTGACTCTGTTCCTCAAGGGGGCCTGTTGGATAAGCTGGGAGAAATGGGGGTGGGGAACCAGATGATCAGACGGATAGGAAACTGGCTCCAGGACCGGACCCAGAGGGTCGTGGTTGGCGGGTTAGTCTCATCCCCAAGGAGGGTCATTAGTGGGGTCCCTCAGGGATCGGTCCTTGGGCCCCCTATTCAACACCTAAGTCTCTGACATAAGGAAGGGTATCAGCAGTAAGACGAGTCTCTTTGTGGATGACTCAAAACGGGGGGTGGTGGTGGATAGGGAGGAGCGGAGGGTGGACCTACAGGCTCTGGAAAGGTGGTCTAGAAAGTGGAAGCTGAGGTTCAATGCAGGGAAATGCAAGGTACTGCACCTGGGAGCCATAATCCCAGGCTAAGTGTACACCCTTGGGGGGATGCTACAAGTCTCGATGGCTGAGAGGGACCTGGGGGTGGTGGTGGATATCAAGATGAACAACTCGGAGACTTTTAGGAGGGCAGCAGCCAAGGCCAACAGGATGCTGGGATGCATCGCTAGGGGGATCACCTCCAGAAGGAGGGAAGTGATACTCCCTCTGTATAACTGCTTGGTGAGGCCACACCTAGAGTACTGTGTGCAGTTTTGGAGGCCACAATTAAAGAGGGACATTGAACTCCTGAAGAGGGCCCAGAGGAGGGCAACCAAAATGATCTGGGGCTTGGAGGACAGGACCTATGGGGAGAGGCTCGAAGAGCTAAATATGTACACAATGGAGAGAGAAGGGACCGGGGGGACATGATAGTGGCCTTCAGGTACATGAAGGGGGTAAATAGGGGAGGAGCAGTCAGGGTGCTCCAAAGGAAAGGGGGCAACTAGGAGGCATGGGTGGAAGCTGGAGGGGGGGATTCAGGGGAGAAAGGAGGTGGTGCTACTTCCCTGAGAGAGTGATGAAGCCATGGAATGTGCTGCCCAGGGGGCTGGTGAAGGGGTTCAAGAGGGGATGGGACAGGTACAAGGGAAGGGTTCTGGAAGCAAAGTCCAGTGCAGTGAGAATATCCAGAACTGGGAAGGGAGAAGCCAGAGAGGGCGAGGGGGGCAGCAAGGTCAGTTTCCAGGGTGGGGGCTGACCAAACGCGCAGACACGAAAGACTGTTAGGCCTATTCTGCTGGCATTTTACCATGTTAGTACCTGTTCTGTGATGGAATTTAAAACAGGGGTCCTATCTGGTCAGTTCCTCATCACATACAGGGCTGAATTTCAGCAAACCTTCCTAGCTTTTCAAAGGCAGGTTCAAAAGTGCTGCCCTGGATTTCCTTATTGTGAGTGGCTGGTCTTTGTCACATGACTGCGAAGAATCAACAAGCTCTCTATGTTTTCTTATAAATCTTCATCTGAACACTTTACAAGCCTTCCAGACCAGTCTGTCCCCAGGCCATCTGCTGATGTAGACGGACAACATCAATGTAGTACACTACCTTGACAAACAAGAGGGACCCATTCACACCCTCTGTGTTGGGAAGCGATGGTGGTCTGGTACTGGGCTCTACAGCACAGTATACAACTGTCAGCCCTCCATGTTTCAGGCATCCAAACCATCCTGGCAGACAGGCTAAGCTGGTCGCAGTCCAGGATGCATGAGTGGGAGCTGATTACCTTGGTTGCAGAAGATCTCTTCGACAGGTGGCGTCATCCAGAGTTGGACCTTTTTGTGTCCCCACTCAACACAAAAATGCTGCGTTTCTGCTCACAACAGGGTCTGGAGTTTTTTGGCAAGACATGTCTCTCTCTCTCTTGGAAAGGGAGGTTCTTCTATGCCTTTTCTCCTTTCTCCCTAATCCAGAGGGTGCTGATTAAACTCCAGATGGAAGGGGCCACTCTGATCCTCATTGCCCCCTTCTGGCCTTGTCAGATCTGGTTCCCCTTACTGCAGCAGCGCGGTGGAACCTCCAGTGCCCCTGCCCCTGTGCAAAGGCTTGCTATCACAGGAGCAGGGCACCCTAGTCCATCTGGACCTCAGGTCACTATACCTCCTCTTGAAGACATAGCCATGGCTAGATCTGGAGTGTCCCAAAAGGTGGCTGATGTCCTGGTGGCTGTTAGGAAGCCCTCCACCAGGGCCCACTTATTCCATAAAGTGGAAGTACTTTGCTCTGTGGATGGCTTCTCATCATTTGGACCCTTTCACTTGTCCAGTGAATCAGATTTTGGAGTATTTGCTGTCCTCTCCAGATTCTGGCCTACAATACTCCTCCATTAAGGTGCACTTGTCAGTCATTTCAGCCTTCCATGTGCCTGTTGAAGGCCATACGGTGGCACAACTGGAGTGTGTTTTGAGAGGCCTTCTTCATCTGAAGCCTCCATCCACAATCCAGCCCCACCTTGGGACCTGAATTTTGTGTTAAAGAAACTTACTTTGGCATCTTTTGAGCCGCTGCGACATATGAGCTCGCTTTCGGTCATGGAAAGTGTTATTTTAGTTGCCATTACTTCAGCTTGGAGGATTTCCGAGCTTCAGGCTCTGATGTGTGAGCCTCCTATTTGATTTTCCACAAAGACAGGGTGTCTTTGTGCATGAATCCTATATTTCTTCCTAAGGTGGTGTCTGAGTTTACTTTAAATCAAACCATCCACCTGCCTGTTTATTATCCAGAGCATGCCAATCCAGGGGAAGCATTGCTCCCTACTTTAGATGTGCATAGAATACTGTTACTGTACAAACCATACGAAGGACTGTAGGAAGTCCTCGGAGCTGTTCGTTTCCTTCGCCCTTGTGAAAGAGGGCATTCCAGTTTCTAAGCTGTGCCTGTCCAAATGGTTGGCCACCTGTATTACTTTTTGTTGCAGGAAGTGTGGTAAGGAACTTCCTGGGGTTGTGCATGGCCATTCAATCAGAGGCATGGCCACCTCTGTTGCCTATTACAGAAATGTTTCAGCTGCAGAGATTTGTGCTGCTGCCACCTGGAGTACTGTCCACACTATTAGCATAGTCTGGACACTGCCTCTAGAAGAAGGGCAAGCTTTGGCCTGGCTGTGCTTCAAGGCCTCCTGTCTTAGGCCTATAGCCTCCAGCCACCCAGACTGTCTCTGTCAGGACAGCTTGGGACTCGTTCCATAGGCGTGGCCTGATACAAGAGATAACCTCGATGAAGATAGTATAGTTATGTAACTCAATGAAGATAGTACAGTTATGTAAGAACTTATCGTAACAGTAGATCTTCGAGAGGCTGTCATGCATCAGGCCATCCCCCCATCAGCCTTGGGGCTTTTCCCTCTATAGGACGGTGTACCTTCTGTTTCACCTTTCTTCATGGCAGGAACCTTATGCTCTCCCTCAGTTCCCCAGCAGGAGATCCTCTGTATATGGTCTCCGATGAGAGAACTGAGGAGGGCATGGGACCCCACGTTTATATGGGAGGGATGTCAGTTGACATGGTTGTGGTTGGCCCCTTGTAGACTGCTAGCTATAAAAGCTTCCATGTGGTCCTAGTGCCTGGCATCTGTAGTTCCATAGGCATGGACGGATGCAAGAGATCCTCTCAAAGATCTACTGTTATGGTAAGTTCTTATGTAACTGTACTGTATGAGGGACACAGCTGTCGGTTTTTACACTGTTTAGGAATAACCAAGATCACTGGAGAGCTCAAGATGGTGAGGAGCCACCTTTCAGTATCTCATCATAGAAGGCTAGCAGAGGCTGTATCATGCTCTCTGCTTGAAAACCTCTGCACCACAGCCATCTGGATCCAGAGCTTTCATTGTTTTGGAAAGTCATATTGCCCTTCAAGTTCTTTGGTAGTAATCAGGTCTAGCAACCATTCCATCAGCTGTTATGGGAGGGTGGGAAACCCCAATGGTTGCAGAAACAAATCTGTTTGTGTCTTTGTGGGAGTCATTTCGGGAGTGTATAGGGTTTCATAATACTCCAAGCTTCGGCCAGTTCCTAATAGCTGGATAGGAGTGCGCCTGCAACAGGATGTATTGAGGTGGTGATTGTGGCCACCCGCCTTTGTTTCCGGAGCTGATAACGCCAACAGGCAAGATGACCGAGCCACCGCTTCAAACACTCTGGCTTAGAAAGGTGAGTACTATCTCAGTTTGTTCCAGGCACAGCTTGCCCAGGTCTGCCTTCACCTTAGTAATCTGTGGGGTGACTGAGAGGTCACCTTCTTGGTGGGCAGTTTGTAAGTGATGGGTGTCCTCAAGGGTTTGCCTTCTCTCTCTCTTCTTCCTCTTTTGTTGGGATGTGTATTGGATCAGAGTCCCTTCAGGACTGCATTTATTGTGCCCACCTGAAGGAATGAGACTTGAGCTTGGTAGGTTATCCTGTAGGATTTCCCCTAGCCTTTACTTGATATACGTTTTGAATTCCAGAGATTTAAAATAGTATGTATTCAGGCGCCACCTGGTGGACAGTCTTTCCAGGGAGAAATTCCAAAAGGAGCTAACTGGGGCATGTCTGGATAAATAAATGTCTTCAAATGTGCACTGCGTCACCTGGACTGATGCCCCACTTGTGTGCAGCAGTGATCAATGCGAGAGTAGGTACAGTGCACTTGTGAGTAATGTGTATAGTTCAGAGATCTGGGATGCAAGGTCACCAGACATCTGACCACCCTAGCTCCAGGGTGAGTCTTTTAAAATATTTATGAGATGGTGATTGTCCAGCCTGGTGTGGTTTTGGGGAGTCCAATTTAGGCTGTGGGGTGACCTTCTTCTCTTGGAGTGGAGGATAGTACCTGTGCTCTTGGACTGATCCAGTCTTTTCTACTATTTTTTATTTTAATCCTTAGTTCTTGTCCTCTTGAGCACAAGATCATCTTAAATTGAGCTTTTCTATCATCCTAACCTTGCAGAGATTCCCTAGGTCTCTCCTAGGCCAGTCAGGGTGCTGCCCTCCCTCTACCATCCTGTCCTGGTGGCTGAAGCAGGCTCTGGCTCCTACACCACTACTCCTGTGCCATTTAGGCTCATCCCTTAGTTCTCTGTGCTGGCAGTCTAGTTTTATTACTTTATGATTTTATATCCCATACCCATTTCCTATTTCTTTGGGCTGGAATCTATAGCCCTGTCCTCTTTCTCTCCCACCTATTTTCTCTCCTAGCAAAGACAACTGAGGAAGGAGGCCAGCATTGGTTACTGACTAACCCAGGCGTAACATCACTCGTCTGCCTCATGGGCAACACCAGCACTGGCCGCTGGTCCACTAGATTACAAAAGAGTTTGCTTCCGTAAGCAGCTCTGACTTAGACCCATAAGTGTGAATGAATGCCCTTAATCCGTACTTTTCCCTTCTCTCCAATTTCCTTTGACTCTCCCTAAGCCCCCACCAACAAAGCTTTGTAAATTATTACCTCAACCATTTTGTACATAGTTTCTATAATTTGTGCATAATTCTTTGTAAATTATTGTGTTGTACCTCAATTTATTTGTATACAAGTCTCCAATATATTTTTTGTATGTAGGTTTTGTGTGCTTTTGTAATTGTTTTGTTTTGCTCCCTGTACTGTTTCTTCTTGATTCTGATGCACTGGATGCTTGCAAAAACAGGCAATTTTGCTCACGTCTTTCCAGTATAAAATAAAAATGAAATTAAATGAAATAAATGGTGAAGATATTCTGGAAAATCAACAATTATGATGAACATGATGGCTACCCACCTGTAACCATAGTTCTAGGAGTGGTATATGGTGTACATCCACATGTTGGCAGTCTTCCTTTCCTTTAAATCAGGCCGGAACATCTTCAAGCCAAGCTCTTCCCACCCACCTACCCAAGTGGTATCTTCCTCAGCACCACCCCGTGACATCAGATCTTGCATGCTGGAAGCAGGGATCCATGTGCCACTTGCCAGGGGAGGTCAGGTGGGTTGTGTGGATGTGCACCACATACCATTCCTAGAACTATGGTTTTAAGTAAGTAACCCTCATTTCTAGGGATGTGGATATGGTGCACTATCCACATACTGGCAGACTCCTAGCAGTTCTCCAGCAGAAGGGGGCAAGGCACACACCCCTACTTTGGAAAAAGGGACTGGAGAACCAAGGTCCCAAGACCAGCATCCCGGCGGTACTCAAGGTCGATGTGGTAATGGAAAATGAAGGTGTGTGCTGACTTCCAGGTAGTAGCCCTGCAGATTTCCTGGACAGGGATGTACCTGGAAGCAACCACCAAAACAGTAGTATGTCTGGTGGAATGATCCTTAAGCCCTATGGGAGGCTCTCTACCAGCTCACCTATGGCAGAGGTCGACGTATGATACAATCCACCAGTTAATCATCAACTTAGCTGCCTGTCTGCAAGGTGCGACTTTAGTGTAAGTGACAAAGAGCTGGCGAACCTCTCCCCAAACTCCAGCCAGGCACTCTATGTAGTAAGCAAGCGCATGCCTCAGGTCCAACAAATGGCGCTCGGCTTCCAAGACTGGACTGGTGAAGTACACTGGGAGATTGATCACCTGGTTAAGGTGAAACTCCAAAACAACCTTCTGGAAGAATTTCAGGTTGGGGCAGAGAAAAACTTTGTTCCTGTGGAATACCAAATAAGAAGACTCCACTGAGAGCACCTGGAGCTCACTGATCCTTCTGGCGGACATGATAGCCACCAAGGAAGTGGTCTTCCATAACAGGTGAGAGATGTCACACCTGTGCACTGGTTCAAATGGCTTGTCCATGAGTACTGCCAGTACTAGCAACAAGTCCCGTGGTGGTGGTGGTGGTGGTTCATGCACTGGGGGACGGGCGGTTAAGGCCCTTACAAAAGTGCCTGACCACCTTTTCCTGCACCACCAATGGCACACCAGTCCATGCCCAGTATGCCAAGATGGCTGCCAGGTGCACTTTGAGGGTCATCAACCTCATCCCTGACTGACAGAAGGACCATAAGTAGTCCAGGATGCTAGCCACATGGCAGGACAGGGTGTCTAGCTCCCTGCCCTGGCACCAAATGGAAAGCTTTTCCATTTGAAGGCATAGCACTGGCAGGTCAACTCCTTCCGGGAGGCTTCCTCAACCTGGAGACCCTCCTCGGAGAGAGACCCAAAGCCTGGAACTCCGGTCACTCAGGTACAAGGCTGTCAGGTGCAGGGACTGCAGGTCCGGGTGTAGGATCTTACCTTGTGACAGAAGAGCAAGTATGGGCATAGAGGCAGGCACCACAGAGGCCTACTGCTGCTGAGGAGATCTGGGTACCAGAAATGGCACGGCCAGCCCGGAGCTACCAGGATCACCTGCACCTTTTCCTCCATACCTTGATCAGCAGCCAGTGGGACAGAGGAAAGGGAAGAAAGGCATAAAAGAGGCCCAGGGTCTCATGAAGGCATCCCCCTCAGTGTTCCACACTGTGGGGGGCAGGTAAAGAATAGCCTCAGCTTTGCATTCTCCCAAGAGGCGAACAGGTCGACTAGGGGAGTACCCCACTGGGAGAACAGAGGATTCACCACCTCCTGATGAAGAGACCACTTGTGAGACACCTCACCCACTTGGCTGAGGGTGTCCGCCAGTTGGTTGCAGGCTCTGGCCACGTGAATCGCCAAGAGATCAGCGTTCAGACTGTGCATGAGGGTTCAGGTGCAAAGGGCTTCCTGACACATCCAGAAGAAATGCGTTCCACCCTCCCTGCTGAGGTGGTAGTACATGGTCGTGGTGTTGTCCATTTGGACCTGCATGACAGGACCCCAGACTAAAGGAGTGAATGCTGTCAGGGCTAAACACGCTGCACGGAGCTCCAGCAGGTTAATGTGGTATCGGGACTCCTTGGGGGTGCAGAGCCTCTGGGCTCTGTGGTCCCCCAAGTGGACTCCCCATCCCACCAGACACACACTGGTCATTAGAAAGACTTTCGGCTCTGGGCAGATGAACAGGACTCCTTCCTGCAAGTGTTCCGAGACCTGCCACCACTGGATGGCACCCGGCATTGGCTACATCACTATGACTAACTGGTCCAGGTAACTGAGGTGCTGACACCACATAAGGGCCAGCTCCCACTGCATGGGGCACCTCTGCCAGCAGGCCTACTGGACCATGCTGGTGCAAGACACCATGTACCCCAGCAGCCACAGAACTCCTGGGCAAGGTGTGAGTGCCCACCTGAAATAATCAGGCAAAGGAGGTAAGGTCCCACCACCTGGTTCACTGGAAGCCAGGCTTTGAGCTCTGCCCCAGTGAAGTGGATGGTCTGAGAGAGGCTGAATTCCGACTTGCCCAGGTTAATAAGAAGACCCAAGGCTGAGCAAGTCTGGAGGACCAGATCTCTGGACTGCTCCACCTCTTCCCAGGATGAACCAGCAATCAGAGAGTCAGCCAGGTAAGGGTAAACCCGGAACCCTCAGCACCTCAGGAATGTTGCCACCACTGCAATGCACTTGGTGAAGACCCTGGAGGCCAAGGAGAGGCCGAAAGGCATGACCCGGAACTCATACAGCACCCCTTCCACAAAGAATCTAAAGTACTGCCAATAGAACGGAAAGACTAGAATATGAAAGAAGGCATACTGGAGGTCCAGAAAGCAAAACCACATGCCTTGCTCCAAAATTGGGATTTTCTGGTTCAGAGAAACGATCCTGATCTTGTACTTCCTCAAGAAATGGTTCAAGACACTAAAGGAAACAGGGCCACAACACATGCAGAGAGCCGTGAGAAGGAGACCTGACTGTTCCAGCGGAAAGGAAAATCTGACATCACAGGGCGGTGCAGAGGAGGATACCGCCTGGGTGAGTGAGTGGGAGGAGCGTAGCCTGAAAACATTCCAGCTGGATTTAAAGGGAAAGCAAGACCGCCAATGTGTGGATAGTGCACCATATCCACGTCCCTAGAAATTTAATTTTCATTTCTTAACCATATGAAAGCCCTAGTATACCTGGTCAGCCAAAAGTGAGTTCTCCAGACAGACAAGTCTGTCTTGTACTTTATCAACAGGCAAGGAGAAGCACACTCTTAGCCTCTCTGCAGGGAGGCAATGAAAGTGTAGGAACGGTAGCTGGAGCAGGGGATCTTGCCCCAAGCAATCAACCTATTTGCCAGGGGTCCAGAATACTCTGGCAGATGAATTAAGCCAAACAGGCAGATCCCTCTCAAGCGGTCAGATCCTCATGAGAAGTCACCAGCAACAGATGTCAGGAGATCACTATTCATTGAGTGGAGCACACAGATGTGGACCTTTATGCATCCTTGCTCTATGCCAAACTGTCTTGATTCTGCTCCAGAAATCCAGAACATGGTGTTTTCTGTCAGGATGTATTCAGACTGCCCTGGTAAAATGTGTTTCTGTATGCATTCCCTCCAGTCCCTCTCATCCAGAAGGCATTGTTCAAATTGGAGGCCCACGGGGCAAGATGATCCTAGTGGCCCCTTGCTGGCCTCAGCCGATATGGGTTCCTTTGCTTGAATCGACTTTCAATCAACAAACGAAGGGTTCTGCTACTCTGGATGGGCTTACTGATCCAGGGTTAGCTAGTTCATCCCACTGGTGCTCCCTTCACCTTCAGGTCTGGCTTCTCAAGAGATGGAAGTGAACAGATTCAAGGTATCTCACAGGGTGTCTTAAATACTTTTGACACATGTAAACCTTCCACCAGGAAGACACACACAGCCAAGTGGAAAAGATTTTTCCATCTGGTGCACCAAAATCCCTGAAAAGGTTTTGGAGTACTTACTGTACCTTTCGGATGCTGGCCTGCTGTAATCCACAGTTAAGGTCTACCTATGTACTATATCAACATACCACAAACTTGTAAATACCCTCTCTCTGGCACAGCTGCCACTGTTTTAGAGGTTCCTTAGGGGTATTCTGCACACAAGGCCTCCCAATAGGAAGCCAGTGACTTCCTGGGATATCAACCGTGTACTGGATATGCTCACTCGCAAGCCATTCGATCCTACTGCGACTTGTGATTTGAAGCTTCTAACTCGGAAATCAAAATTTCTGCTAGCTGTCAACTCTGCACACAGAGTATCTGAAACCTATGCACTGGTCACAGATCCTCTATATACTGTTTTTCATAAGGATAAGGTAGTTCACCGTAAACACCCCACGTTTCTACCTAAGGTGGTATCAAAGTTCCATCTTAAATCGGGCTATAATCTTGCCTGCCCATTTTGCCAACATCCAGAATGGTGGAGAAAGGACTCTCCACTCAGAGGATGTTGAAAGGGGTCATGGACTTCTCTCTGCTAGTTCCAGCACAGTCAGGAACCAATACTGTGCAAAAAGGAGGTGCATAGATTTCTCATTTCTCCTTCACTGCAACACTAGTAGCACTCTGAATCAATCATAAGAAATAGAAGCCGGGTGTGGGCTGAGGACTGCCACCATCACCAGTGGCTACAGTAAACTGAATTTGGCTAAATGTTTTATGTTCCCATTCATCATTATGGCTAAGGCCTTTGGGCATTATGAATTTTTACTGCTTTGTTAATCTGATATAGTGGCTAATCCAGTTGGTTCTATGTGAGAATGGCTACTCAAAATGAGCGTTGACAACAACAGCGAACCCAAAAGTGAAAACGGCGATGTGAATTACATTGACCACTGCAAACAGTGACGGTCGCTTACTTTCTGTGCAGGGGCAATATACAGTAAATGTTTATGCAGGGGGACTATGCCCTCTGCACTACCCATAATTAATATAATCAACTCCGGGAGGGGGGCACAGGGGAAAGGAGAAAACTCAGGAGCGGGCTACGGGGAAGGGGGGAGAGAAGACAACCTGCGGGTGGGAGGAACAGGAAAACAGGACTTAAAAAAATCAGTCCTCACAGCCAGACCCAAATCCAGGTCCGTAGCATACACAGGCAGTGACTGAACCCATTGCACCAAACGGCCAGCCAGAAACTGCCTGGCCAAACACCACCCTATAACCTAATACAGCAAGTGTAGCTCACTGAGACACTCACTGTATACTACCCTTGCTACTGTTTCACACTCGCTGTTGCTGTAGTCACTTAAACTGAGTCGCTCAATTTGACTAGCCCATATTACGGGATACTATCCAGTTCACATGTGGCCAAAAAAAACTGGCACATTTTAGCCACAATGACCAAGAAATTTTAGGCCTTAGTGCTCACCCAGAGAAGAGTAGTGAAAGCCTTTTCCCCAGTTGTAGAATTTATTGATTAAATCAATACATTTACCAGATTCATTCTGACACAGAACAACTTCAGCTTCAATGGTAAACACAATGTTCAAACTATGGGAACAGCAGTGGGCACCAGGATGGCTCCACAGTATGCTATTCTTTTTATGGTGAATTTGGAGGAGGACTTTTTAAGGCACTGTTCACACAAACCACTCGCTTATTTCCATTACACTGATGATTTGTTTATAAATTTGGACAGAGGGCACTGTCACACTTAAGGATTTTCATCAGGAACTTAATAGTTTTCCCTGGAATATTCTGCCACAAGTGTATATTTTCTGGATACCACTGTCACCATCAAGGATGGAACCCTACATACCTGTTACAGGAAACCAACAGACAGAGATACTTACACAGGAAAAGTAATCACCCGAGCCACACAAAAAAATCTGTCATGTACAGTCAAGCATTTCAGTATCACCGCCTCTGTTCAAATGTAGAAGAAGACAGAGACACACATTTGGCGATGTTGAAAAACACCTTTATTGAGCAGGGACACTGGTCCAGAGAAACTGACAGAGCAGTGGAACGTGCAACACAGGTCCCAAAAGAACAACTACTGCAATATAAGAAAAGTACCACTGCTAACAGAATACTCTTAGTAGTCACGTATCATCCTGACCTTGGACTTCTACGTAAGATTGTTAAGGACCTCCATCCAATAATTAGTGAAGATGAAACCCTTAATTGTATTTTTTCAAGAGCGACTACTACTACTACTGTCTTTTAAACAACCACCTAATTTAGCCAAACTGATTATTAGGAATCGGCTTGAACCAGAACAGAATACCATGACATCACATGGTACACGACCCTGTCATCAACATAGATGTAAGCCATGTAAGCTCATTTCCACTTCAGATTGTGTGGTTACATTACAAAAGACAATTCAGGATACAGGGGAATTATACATGTACTGTACATCAAGCAATGGTGTCTATTTCATCCAATGCAAGAATTGTCCTCGCACAGGTTACTGTATGTGAGGGAAACAAAGCAACAACTTCACACTAGAATGAATTCACACAGGCATTCTATTAATATGAAGATGACTAACAAACCAGTAGCGCAACACTTCTCCCAGGATGGCCACTCAATCTCAGATATGTCTGGGATGGTCTTAAAAGGACATTTCAACAGCACACAACAGAGACAGGCTTCTGAAATTAGACTTATTTTACTTCTCAATATGGTGGCAGATGGAATGAACACTGATGTGGGTTATAGGACACATTATTCCACTTAAACTTACACAGACTGTTACTTTAAAGGATGGGCATAAATACTTTAGTTCTTCAGTGAGCCTTTGATTTTGTTAGTTTCTGGTTATCTACATGTTGGCATCTCACCTTAGCAGTGTGTGAATGTGTGTGTGTTTTGTGTTTGTGTGTGTTGTGTTTGGTTGGGGTAATTGTGTGTGTGTACAGCATGTGTAGTATGTGTGGGGGAGTGTGGCATGGGGCAATTTTTATGTGGGTGTTGGGGTGGTTATTGTGGTGATATTGAGGTAGGCTTTTATTCAGGCAGATGGCATAATGATGTTACAGTGGCTAGGACTCAGTTCTCGTATATACTGAAGATTTACTTCTTTCTACTAGTTATCTTTCCCAGGGGAAATGGTTGGATTACATACTGTCACATTCTTAAAATCTGTTCATATTAAGATTCATATCTCATTTACTTGGGGGTTCATAACAGGTTTACTTCCACTGGGTAAATATTGCAAAGATTGGTGTGAATGACGATGTATTAGGACTCTTGTTCATACAGTATATCTCATTCCTACTAGTTATCTTTCCCAGGGGAAATGGGGGGGGGTGGATTTTATTCCTACAAGTTTTTATTTAGATTCCTTAGACTGATTCTGTACATGTTTGTTATACACTAACACTGTGTTGAAACATGTACATATCAGGCTCATGGTCTCATTTTCTTGGGGGTCCTTGACAAGTAGTTTTGTTTTTTGTCATTTTATTTGGCATGTATACTTACAATTGATATTACCATGTATTAAAGCCTGTTACAACACTGAAGGCTTTAAAGTTTATGTAGTGTATTAACTGGTTGAGAGTATAGTTGGGAAAATGTCTCAAGCTAAGTTCTATATTACATTTTGTGTGAAACATTTTCTCACGTTGAGTAAACTTCACTTTAAACCCTCTGTATGCCAAATATGCATGTGTGTGTATATGTATGAATTTATACATACACATATATATATATATGTATCTATATATCTATGTCTACGTGCATGTATATGTGTGTGTGTGTGTATATGTATGTGTGTGTGTGTTTATATGTATGTATGTGTATATATGTGTATGTTTAACTTAAAGATTGTTTTCAACTTGCAATTAGGCCTCATGTCAGCATTTTGCCTTTCATTGTCTGTTCTTTAAAACTCAAGGACACTTGCAATAAAAAGTTTATTTTTTGTTGACCGGGTAAGTGCACTAGACAAATCCTGCCTATTTTCAGGCACTATCCGGGGGAGGGGGATACAGATGAATACCAACTGACCTTGAACCAGATTAAGCTGTTGGTGGTATTTTTAGTGAATGAGAGAAATTTGGCCAGGACACCAGGGAAATTACCCTACTCTTTTCGATTAGTGCCATGGGATCTTTAACATCCACCTGAACTACCACCAATCCAAGCAGATGGGACCTCGGTTTAATGTCTCATCCGAAAGACGGCACCTCAGAAGTGCAGCACCCCTCTCATGCTGCACTACAGTGTCAGTACTGGGATATTAACCCAAGTGCCAGATGTGGGAACTGAACCCACAGCCCTCTGATCTCCCAGCCTCAGGGGTGAGTGTGCTACCTACTGAGCCATTAACACTGACAAGTTGTACGCTCATCTTACGTGTACTAGGGAGAATAGTATCCCAAGGTTTTTTTAAATCAGTAGAATGCTTTCTTGAAGCATATTGAGACATTTTAAAATTTATGTGAGAAGAACTCTCTGCTTATTGATATTTCTTAATAACCTTTGCCCTTCAGGGGCTTCTCAGCTAAAAGCATACTGGTGTTAATTAGTTTCTCTGATGTAATCTTCTGTTATGTTTTAAATGTAGATGTTAAACCAATGAGAATTATTTCAGTTGTTTATGCATTATCTGGGTGTTAATAGTATGGGATTTTCCAAATAACTGTCATAAAGCTTCTGAGGGAGGACCTGGCTGGTCCAAAAGCTAGAGCACTTTGTTCATTTTTTTTGTGTAATATCTATGTTGGTCCAATAAAAGGTATCAAATCATTTGCTTCTGGATATGTTTTCATAGGAAAGCTTATCAGGCTGGGAGTCAGCTCATTTCTAATGCATCCAGGAAGGGTACGATAAAGATGACAAAATTATTTTTAAAAAACCAAGGGTCAAGAAAAACCTATGCAGATGTGCAAAATGAAAGACTGTAGAACAAACAAATACAGATATGCAGAAGCCCAAGAGCAAAGGACTGAATGCAAATAAAATTAACAAGGTTGGTGAGGACAAAACCATAATGGCAATTAACAATAAATAAGACCAAGGAGGAGGAAATGGGGACAGTAGGCATGAAAAGTGGGTGCAGGAAAAGTAAGGAAAGAAGAACTGTGAGTGTGAGAGAGTGTGTGTGTGTGTGTGTGTGTGTGTGTGTGTGTGTGTATATGTGTGTGTGAGCGCGTGCATCTCAAGTGCGGGGGAGGCATGAGCAGTATAGTCACAGAGCAGAGACCAAAGCTTGGGGGAAATGGGGAGGGGGTTATAAGAGAAAGCAGCATCCGCGGCACAGGTATTAGCACGGAACAGCAACAAAGAGTATGGTTGGGGGAAGAGTCCGAGCAAGTGAGAGGAGAGGAAGTAAGGAGAGGAAAGGACAGGGTAAGAAGGCGCAGAGGAGACGACAGGGTAAGAAAGAGCTGCGGTAGCAAATGAGGGACCCAGACTAGAATTTGGAGATGAGGGAGACAAAGTGAAAGAGACATCTGCCCCGACTTGGAGGAGAGTCTGCCCCTGCATGAGAACAGAGAGGGAAGGCGGAGTAAAGGGGACATTCAGAAGTATGGGGAGGGCAATCAAGAGCAAAGTGCAGAAAGAATGACAGAGGAGATCCAGACTGGTTAGGTTGGCTGTGGGGGCACTGCTACACATCACCATGATCAAATGCCAAAAGGATCATTTTCAAAACAACCCTCCCCCCCATAGGCAGGGAGGGGGACTACAGGCTTTGCTTCTGTAACGTGCTTCAAGTTCCAGGAGTTGTTTCTTTTGGGTGGTACTGATGTGGAAGAAGAGATCAAGATGATGGTTCAACCAGACAATTAGATATTTAAAGGAAGAAGCTTCCTTCAGCTGGTAGCTACTGTAATTACATCACTGGTAGTAGTAACTGCATAACAGTAAATGTTCTATACATATTGATTCAGTTTAATATTCTGTAATCTGATCCATAAGATTTCAAGCTGTGTTTATGGTACTGTCTTTTCATGACTGATGCCCCGTTTTGTAGTATTTGCCTAATAAAAAAAATGTTATTAAAAAATCCAGGGTCGTGAAAGGGTGAGGGAATGGATTTTAGCCAGTTGATGCCTGCTGCAAAAGGCCACAGATACTATTTTTTTTTTTTTTTTGCATTCAGAGTGAGCAGGTTGGTATGGACCAGCACCGGATACTGTTGGAAGTCTCACTGGAGCAGTGCAGTCAGTTCAGGACGAAGGGACCACAGGCAAAAAGCATAGTGTCATCCACTCACATGTAAATATATGAGGAGTCGCAGGCCTTTTGGCACAATGACAGGGAAGGGGGACTTCAACTGCAAAGACCACTTAGGACTGGTCTGCCAATTAGGAACTAAGCCATCTGACAGTTAGGTTTGATAGTTTATCCCTGAAATCTTGTCCAGTAGG
The DNA here is from genome assembly GCA_016271365.2 of Neoceratodus forsteri. Taxonomy (NCBI): domain Eukaryota; kingdom Metazoa; phylum Chordata; order Ceratodontiformes; family Ceratodontidae; genus Neoceratodus; species Neoceratodus forsteri. The sequence continues at coordinate 1,444,133,381 of CM028130.1, read as the reverse complement.
AGGTGTTCAAGGCTTTGGCCAGGTTCATAAAGACTGCAGATGTGATCAGCCCCTGATCGATCCCCTTCAGGATGGTATCAGTGAGCCGAGCAGGTATGACAGTGGGTGGGACTTCGAAAACTAGATCTGAACTGAGCAAGGAGGAGAAGCCAAGGAAGGAGGAAAGTTGGGGAGTTTAGTTAGAGCCTGGGTAAGAGATAGTGATAGAGGTAGTTACCTGGGGTAGAGGGGTCACCACCTTTGTGGATGTGAGGACTCTGGCCTTCTTCCATGTACAAGGAACTGTCCTCATGAAGGGCAGCAGAAATGGGGGGAAGCCACAGTCAGACCAGAGAGACAGAGGAGACAGACGGAGCAGAGAGATAGAGGAGTTTGAGATATAGTCCATTGGTGCTATTACATTTGGATGAGAAAGAGAAAATAAAAGGGTATCCACTTGGTACACATATCTCTGTGAAGTAGAGCACAATGAACATCACTCAGAGGTATGCTATGCCAGTGAAAGCAGAACTGAAGTATCCCAAGGCAAGCTCACCTGCAGGCTGGAAGAGAAGGATTCTTTGTTGTACCACTGCCCCCTGGTGACCAAAGACAGTGACAGAAGCAGTAATGGAGCATTCCGAAGATTCTAAGCAGAGGTGAGTACATTATTGGTGTGAGAGAGAACCCCCCTCCTTTATTTTTTTTATTGTAGGAGGAGGTTTGTGGTTCTGGATGTATGTCTTTCCATCATTTGTAAAATATTGTTTATTATATGTATGTGTAGGTTCGTTGGGCTGGCCACCCATTTTGGTTGTACATGTGTCTTGTGTATTTATTTGTTTCTTTAGTAACCCCAGATCATTAACTGTCCTACATGCTGTAGGGGATAGGTTCTTGAATGTGTAAAATAGAACAACCCTAAGAGTCTCTAAAGATATTATTTCTAGGAAGGAGTTCTCTCAGCCCCTGAAGCATTAAGCTAGGACAGTGTGCTGTAAAGAACGCTGTATGCTCATAGCCGTGTATACTAAAGTGGCTTATGTGGTATATATTTAAATAAAATCATTCTATGTGCTGCACATGATATAAATAATAAGAGGAAATCAGATGGAATTAAATCTGTAAGACAAAATCAAAACAAACACTACAGTATAAGCGGTAGTGCAGGGGACAGCGTAGGAGACACTTGTATTTCTCTTATTTTAAATTAAGGTACCCTCCCGCAGTAGCGTGTACAGGTCAAGTTTTCAATGTAGCGGGACATTTGGAAATGCTCCTATATGGCACTTTTTATGTCTAGCAAACTTTTTTTTTTTTTTTTTAATATTCTCTGAAGGACTTCCACCTGGAAAACTCATTTTGTGTACTTCCTAGTAGTGCAATTTTGTGAACTCTGGCAAACAGAGCAGCTACTCGAACGTTCGCACTACTGTGCGGGCGTCTGAGCTCCATTTACTATAAAACCTTTGCTTCTTTGTCTACAATAGGAAGACTACAAATTAATACTGCTCACACAGAGTTTTGTTCTGGAGTGTCTTTATGTCCATGCTTTATTAAAGGGAGCAGAGCAGGAAAATCAGTGACTGCGTTGCAGTGCTTCTGGGCGCACACTCTCCTTCAGCTGCAGGTATCAATATAGAGCCGGCCAGCCATATTCCCAAATCTTTTATGCTACAAGTGAAAGGGGAGGTGCTTCTCAGAGGCACAGCTCAAATGCAGTACACATTTCAACAACTAAAACTATTTTCATTTATTTTACACTTTTGCTTATGTGTTTAGAAAAGGTTTTATGGTACAAAGAAAATGTATAAAACTTGTTTACAAAAGTTAAGTGTGAGTGGGCATTAAGGGGTGGATTTGAAGAAGCACTTGACCCCAACGTTGTACATACAGTAAGTGCTGCAGATGGATTAAAGAGTCAGTCGGTAGGAGAGTGTGAAGCTAATAACACCTTGCCTAGCTAGCTATTTCTAGCTATGTTTGCTATTTAACTCAGTTTATGCTTCTCTTTTATTTTGCCACATTTCAGTTCGCTTGTAATTTTGTTCTGTTGAGAAGAACAAAATTTATTATTTTGCTTGGTTACTACTAATATTGTCTCCTTGGTCCATTCTTAAACCCACAGCCTTTCACAACTGGGTACAACCCCTTTCAACTCCACTAGATGCAAGAATGAAAAGAATGTGGGAAAAGGAGGAGCAAAGTGCAGGCATCTGATAGATGTGCCCCATACCAAAGTTGGACAGCCCTGAATCTAAGAACACAATTATTTCCTCCTGCCTCTGCTGTCCAGATACTGGATTGCACTCCCATTAGGAGCGGTAGAAAGTCTTGATAGAGTAAGTTTCAGGGGATGCAATGACAGGGAGTTGTGCACCAGCTGGTGTCCTTACTGTAGGCTGAACCTCTAGTAGGAGAGGACTGGGGGCCTGAAGACAACTGAAGAAGAGCTATGTCGTTCAGTGTTGGAGGACAAAAAAAAATTAAAAAGCTCTACTCTGCCACCTCTGAAAGCAAAAACCTGTTGTGGGAATCTGCTACAAAAGGCTGAAGGCAACAGTCCTGTTCTCCTTGACTGCAAGGTAAGTAGCTACAGGAGTGACCCATTCTTAATCACCCAGTCCTACACCGTCATGCCTTATTCCAGGCCAAGTGACAGAATGCCTGCAGGCCCTATGTAGCAACATGAAAATATAGAGGCATGGCACCAATAATGACCAGAATAAATCTACTTACTTACAAAACTGTAAGCACAGTTAAAAAAAAAAAAAAAAAAGCTTCTCCTGAAGAAGTAGAACAGCACCTTGAAGCACTGGAGCTTTTTCCTTTCTTTGCCATGTTAAGGATGCTTCTGGCAGTTTATTTGCACCATGCATCTGTTTTTCTGTGTTGAAATTTGCTTGTTACATGACAGCAAAATGGCCCATTTTTGCCCTGGAAGCGCACAGTATGTGCATTTGTTTGGTAAGTCAGCCCACCTCTTGACAGTATCACTCAGTTATTTCCATTCAAGGAGATGAGATGTACTGTTTAAGTTGGTGGTTGGGCTGATCCAGTGAAGAAAGGGCATGCTCACTGGTAGAAGGTCTAATAACTTCCACATATGATCAACCATAGTTAGGCATCTGTCCAGTAGACATGGTGGTTGAAGTCTTGGAATCCAAGTTTCATTGACTCCCAAATGTCTGCTATGGTATCCAAATATATATCATAGAAGTTGTCAGTAGAAAAGGCTCACCCAGTCTGTCCAGATGGTCCCTGCAGACCCTAACTGGTCTCTGGTGGCCACCCTCCTCCCTGCCTATTTACTGCTATTCCTCTATGTCTATCCCATGCATGCTTTTAGCCCCCTACCATTTTCACCTCCACCACTTCTGCCAGCAGTCTGTTCCAGGCATCTATAACTCTTCCAGTGTAGCAGTACTTCCTCACATCCCTCTTAACCCCACCATCACCTTCACTGTATGCCCTTGGTCCTGGTGCTCTTTATCTTTTGAAAGAGGCTCCCTTTCTGCACCCTGTTTATTATGCCTGTGAGGTACTTGTAGGTCTCCATCATATCCCTTCTCACTCTCCTCTCTTCCTGGGTTTACATGTTGAGATCCCTCAATCTCTCCTCGTAGGGCTTTTGGTGCAACACCATGTTAGTTTCCCTCCTCTGGACTGCCACCACTCTGTTTATGTCCTTTCTGACATGCGGCCTCCAGAACTGTATCCTTGTGAATTATATACAGCAAAGCTGATCAGACCCAGCATTTGGTGCATGGTCCTCACACTTGCTACTTTGCCTTGATTCCTCCAGCAAATTGCATCTCCTGGCTCTGTACAAGGGAAAGATTTTCAGGACACACGTGTTAAAGATGCTAACTAACCACATGGGAACAGAAAAATAGAGCTATGACCGAAGTACATGGAGGGCTATGGTCTTTGAGACCATACTGATGCTCTGCCAGTAGGACAGGACTCAACCTACTGAGGCCATGTCTCTAGGTCCCTGCCTTTTCCTGTGAAGATGACCACTCCTGATTAGGGTTTGGCAGTGTCTTCTTGGTTGTGTGGGTTCTTCTGTGTTAGATAAACCTTCACTATCATGGGGGGATGGCGGCCTGTCCATGCCTTCCTCACCTCACCTATTCTTCTCAGAAGATAATCCTTGATCTCACACATTTCGAGCCCCACAGAGAGTGAGGACTCGGGAAGAGGGCCCCTTAGAAGGTGACGTTTTATTTTCTTCCTCCCTCCCCTAACACCATTGTACCCTCATAGGGAGTAGAGGGAAAGGAGCAAAGGCTGCTCAAATCCCGGCCTTCTACCTAGGAAGTACTAGTGAATTACAGAATGTTTTGTGTGTTGTTATTCCTATTTTCACTGCAGTTTGCAAAATGGTTTGTATTTTCTTATCATGGTTACTACTTAATCAAAGTTTGTATGAAGTGGTACCTGTGACACTTGGCCAGCTGGTTATGATTGCTATATGATATCTGTAATATAAAAACATAGTAGGTGATTGTCTCACATAAGACAGCCTGTGCTTGTGTGTGCCCCACCCCCCCCCAGGTTTCAGTGACGTTACAGTGACAAGTGACCTGAAACCAGGAGGTAATTAAAAGACCAGAGAGACTTAATTAAGGGTCTCCTGTTTGTCTGTCTTAATTAGAACTGACCCAGCTGCCAGGATATAGGGCTCGTAAAGTTTTATGATTCCTATAGGAAGAACATTTTATACCAACTGGTGCTAAAGTTGTAGAACCCTTTGATATGTCTTGGGAATAGGAACTACACCAGATCAAAGAGAAAATGTTTAATTAAGGAGTTATATTTAGGAAGTGGAATTTTGCTGATGTCACCATATTCAATATACCTCTAGACAGGACATCCTGCTTGTATTTTTTTTTTTATATTCTAAAAGAAGGCGCTAGATGACTCACAGAAAGGGGTGGAGAGACACAGTTTAAACTAATACTGGTATCTGATCTTTTTGACATATCACTTGGGACTCAAAAAAGATATCTGATCTAACTGTAAGCACTATAGAGGTAATACATTAGATAGGAAAAAGTCTAAATATATTGGGGTAGGAGTTTTTGTTTTGTAATTTGCCCTTGTTCATTTAAGTGATAGTATGCTCTCTGAAATATTGTTCTGTGTTTACATTTTTCATATTTTTTATCATCTTTTAGTAAAATCTTTATTTGAAAGACTACCTGGGTGTCTGCCAGTTCTTTTTTGTATGTGACATATAGAGGATCAAGACCGACAAAACCTGCTCAAAGCTTTATGGTGTTACTAAAGTGGGAAAAGTAAGAATATACCCAAGGTATTTTATAGAGTTTTAAGGGTTCATTTTGGAAGCCTGGCTTGATACCCTGGTGAAAGATTGTATCGTAATCCCGAGAGATGCAGTATCTGAGCCTGTACATTGGGTATGCTAGCATAAGGTTCACAGTTTGAATCCCCCCAGAACTTGAGACTAAAGGTGATTCGGACCTACAAGCAGACAAGAGGGTTACCCTGTCTGTTACCTGTTCACACTATTGCGCTCGGAGGTTGGCACTGTGGGAGTAGAGGGCCTGACCTGCTGAGTGCGTTCGTGACAGATTTGGTTGACAGTAGTGCGAAAAAATTGGTAACACAAGCTTGAACTGTTCAGTGTGTCAGCTTAATACTGTACAGCTCACTTGCAAAATAAGGCAGCGATTTATTTTTAAAAAGGAAACAGAACTATCTCATTTTGCTTACAGTCAAGTTCCTACCCATTTTATTTTTTTTTCTAAAGTGCAAGTTAGAGTAGCCACAGTTAGGGAAGAAGATGGCTTCCAACTACTGCGGGTACACTGCAGACTACTAGAGGCAGTTGTGCCAGGACAGAGGAGTCCTGTACAAGGCGAGAGCCACCAAGCAGAACCTCATGGATGTCCTGATGGCAGCAGATGCCCAGAGCATGGAGTCACAGACTGTGACTGTAAAGGACCAAACCTTGGGCATGGAGGGGCCAGTGCAGTGTCCAGACCCGGTGAGGATGACAACAGGGCCAGTGCCAGTGAAGGGCCATAGCAGCAGGGAAAGGTCATCAGCATTATGGAGCCAGAAGCAATCAAGCTGCTGACTGAGTTGGGCAGAATGGAGCTGGAGTTCCAGAGAGAAGAGAAGTGAGAGCAGCGAGCTGCAGAGGAGAAGAGGGAGTGAGAACAGCGAGAAGCTGAACATGAACACTGAGAGGCGGACCGTGAACAGTGTGAGTGCCAGAGGCAACATGAACTGGAGAAGTTATGACTCCAACCACCAGCACCAGAGCAGGTAAGTGGCTTGGGTTTAACTGGAACTATAGGACTGAGTTACAAATTGAATTCCAAATTGATAGCTGAATTTAAAGAGGGGGAGGATATGGATACCTTTTTAAATTCCTTTGAAAAAGGTTGTATTCAGGCAAAAATTCCTAGAGGGTCCTGGAGCTTCCAGCTATACCGCTACTTACTGGGAAAGCTCAGGATGCATTGGGTCAAAGGGACAATGAGGACAGTAATGATTACAGCACACAAAGCTGCACTGTTAAAAAAAAAAACTTTGATTTAACTGCAGAACCATACAGAGCTAATTTCCAAAAGCTCAGGAAAAGCCCTGATATGAGCCATGAGGAGCTAGCCACGAAACAAGGTCAGTTTTTAAAACATTAGTAGGAAGGAATTGAAGAGAAAACTGTAGATAAAATTGAAAATGATATATTGTTAGAACAGTTTTTTGGGGCATGCCCAGCAGAGTTGAAAACCTGGCTGGAGGACCGAGATCCCAAAACAGTGCAAGAGGCTGCTGAACTCTCGGACCGCTATGCCAAGAGCAGACCTGCTCTGAGAGCGAATGGGGTGAGCGTGGCAGCGCAGAAAGGGAAACGCACCTTTAGTGCAGCTAAAACCCTCACTGCCTCCACCTAAACCAGTTAGCCCCCAGTTTCAAAGAAAAGATTTCTCTAAGGAAAGAAACGAATGTTAGGTTTGTAAAGAAACTGAACATATTGCCAGACAGTGTCCCAAAAGGACGAGCAATATGCAACATGGGGCCAAGAAAAAAGTGGGTTGTTTGTGTGTCCTTGGAAGCATGCCTGTGAACATGAGGTAACACATGCACCTAGTCACGGTGAATGGTGTACAGACACAAGGGTTAAGGGACACAGGGGCATCCCTGACGCTGGTAAAAGGGGATCTGGTAGAGCCTGGTCAGCTTATACCCAATGAATTTGTAACTGCATAAGACTTCACTGGTGAGGAGAAAACATTGCCACTCGCTAGTGTTCTCCTAGACTGGGGTGAAACAGGGGGAACTGTGCAACAGGTGGCTGTAGCCAAAACTTTAGCAGCTGACGTCATCCTTGGCAACAATCTCAAACGGGATGGTGTGTACAGTTACCCGTAGCCAAGCAGCAAGGGAAAATTGTAGTTCCCGGGCCCCACAGAAGCCATTATGGAAACCACTGGGAGACTGGTTCCCCAGCCTGTGTCTCCTGATATGGAGACTAATGAAAAGGGGGTAGAAATTTCCTCAGAAGCAGTTAACCACACAGCTACGGAGGGATACTCCGAAGAAGGAAGAGGGGTGACCCACTGTTAGAGAGTTAGGGATGACAGTGATCCTGAGTGCCCAGACGCTAGTGCTAGGGAGCCTAGATTAGAGACTAAAGAAGACCTGTTCCATGCCTTGGGAATGTGTAAGGAGTTGGCAGCTGCTCAGAAAAATTACCCTAGTCTAGAGAAACTGAGGGCTTGGGCAGACTGATGGAGCACAGGGAGGTGATGGTAAACATAAAGTTTATTGGGAAAAATGGACTGATGTATACTCAGGATGTGAAGACAGAGGAAGGGGTGATAGGCAGGCAGCTCATCATTCCCCAGGCGTACCATGAGCAGTTGCTCAAGACTGCACACGATATTCCCTTGTCTGGTCATCTGGGAATTGTGCATACTACACAGCAGTTGGTCCAGAATTTCTATTGGCCCAACTTCACCCAGCAGGTGAAGGAGTATTGCAGATCTTGTCATCGGTGCCAAGAAATAGGGAAGGCAGGTAAGAAAACCCAAGCCGCCCTAATTCCACTGCCCATAGGGGAGGAGCCATTCCAGAGGGTGGGAATGGATATTGTGGGGCCTTTAAATAACCCCAGCTCCTCTGGGATGAGGCTCATCCTGACCATGGTGGATTATGCCATCCAGTATCCAGAGGCAGTCACCCTATCCTCACTGAAGACAGAAAGTGGCAGATGTCTTACTTGCGATTTTCTCCCTTGTTGGGTTTCTGCAGGAGGTTATCACCGATCAAGGGGATTCCTTCATGTCGGACCTGATGAAATGTTTGTGAGAGAAGGTGGGGTGGTGCAGAAGTGCACGACAACGCCACCCACAAGCCAATGGGCGGTGAAAAGATTTAATGGTTCCTAAGTCAATGCTCCAAGCGTTTGCTGAACAGCATGGGAGCCTGGGAGAAATACCTTCCCACCTGTTTGCATACAGGAGGTGCCCTAGAACTCGACAGATTTTCCCCTTCAAGCTCTTATATGGACGCCGGGTACGTGGGCCCCTAGACTTGATCCAGGAGGACTTGGAAGGCAAGCACGTCACCCAGGGAACTCCCATAGTGGATTACGTCTTTAGGTTTAGGGAAAGGCTGAAAGAGCTTATGGGGACAGCCCAGAGCAACCTGGCAGCTGCCCAACAGAAACAAAAAGTGTGGTACGACCACAGAGCCAGAGCTCGCTCGTACACAGTGGGTCAGGAAGTCATGGTCCTTATTCTGGTCCAGAAAGACAAGCTGCAGTCTGAGTGGGCAGGAACGTACAAAGTAGTTAGGAAGGTAAATGGCGTGAACTATATCACAGAATTACCTGACGGAAGACATACAGAAAGAATGTACCACGTCAACATGATGAAGCCATATGCTAACAGGGCTGACACAGTGTTTGCAGTATGTAGTCCTGGGGAGGGGACGGATGAAGAAGACCCCCTTCTGGACTTGCTGGAAGAAAGCAAGTGGGAGTCCTCTGTGGAGGCAGTTAAACTGTCACCCCAGCTGGCCCCAGACAAGATCCAGGAAGTAAGGGAGGTTTTAGCAGACTCTGCCCCATTGTTTAGTGCCAAGCCTGGACTAACCCCCTTAGCGACACAAGATGTAGAGACAGGGACACAGACACCCATATGGCAGACAGCATATCAGGTGTCAGAGGCTGTCCAAAATGACATTAGGAGGGAGGTGGAGGAAATGCTGGATTTAGGAGTAATCCAGAGATCCTACAGCCCCTGTGCCTCACCCATAGTCCTTGTGCCCAAGCGAGATGACTTCACTCATTTCTGTGTGGACTATCGTGGGCTGAATGCAGTCACAAAGTCAGACACCCACCAGATGCCCCGAACGGATGAATTCCTGGACAAGTTCAGAGGGGCAACATACCTTATGACTACTGACCTGACAAAGGAGTATTGGCAGGTAGTGTTAACTGACAGAGCTAGGGAGAGGTCGACCTTCTTCACTCTGATAGGCTTATTTGAATTTAAAGTAATTCTTTTCAGAATGAAGCACGCCCCGACCACTTTCCAAAGATTGGTGAACCAGGTGTTAAATGGTGCTAAGGAGTACGCCGTGGCATACCTGGATGACACTGCCATCTTTAGTGCCAGCTAGAAGGAACACCTGTCCCACCTTAAGGAAGTGCTAGGCAGGATACAGAGGGCCGGGCTCATTGTCAAAGCTGAGAAGTGCCAGGTGGCCGTGGCTGAAGTGGCATACCTCGGGCATGTTGTAGGCCGGGGACAGCTCAGTCCTAACCAAGTAAAAATAGAGGTGATCAAGGCATGGCCCAGACCAGAAATAAATGCAGAAGCAGGTCAGGAGTTTTCTAGGGACAGCACGGTACTATAGGAAATATGTACCCAATTACAGTGCCCTGGCTGCTCCCCTATCTGCCCTGCTAAAGAAAAAGATGCCCAAGAAAATTACCTGGGAACCAGCCTGTGAAAAAGCCATTACCAGACTGAAGAAGGCACTGTGCAATGCTCCTGTATTGACAAGTCCTGACTATAGCAGACCCTTTATAGTCCAGACTGATGCCTCAGATGTGGGTATTGGGGTAGTACTGAGTAAGACATCCAACCAAGGGAAAGATCACCCTGTAGTGTACCTGAGCAAAAAGTTACTTCCCAGGGAGCAGGCTTACTCTACTGTGGAAAAAGAGTGTCTTGCCATAGTGTGGACCCTAAAGAAGTTAGAGCCATACTTTTATGGGCAGCATTTTGAGATACAAACTGACCACAACCCCCTAGTTTGACTGACACAAATGGGAAAAACTAATGGTAGACTATTAAAATGAAGCCTTGCCTTGCAAGGTATGGCATGACAATCTTACATAAGGCTGGAGCGAGCAATCTGAACACAGATGGCTTATCGCAGCTATACGACGGTGAACTGACTAAGGGAGCTCATCCCATGCAGGGGACAGAGCCCCCAAATTCAGTCTAGGTGGGGAGGATTGTGACGCTTGGCCAGCTGGTTATGATTGTTGTATGATATTTGTAATATAAAAACATGTAGGTGATTGTCTCACATAAGACAGCCTCTGCTTATGGGTGCCCCCCCCAGGTTTCAGTGAAGTTACGGTGACAAGTGACCTGAAACCAGAAGGTAATTAAAAGGCCAGAGAGACTTAATTAAGGGTCTCCTGTTTTTCTGTCTTAATTAGAACTGACCCAGCTGCCAGGATATAGGGCTCGTAAAGTTTTATGATTTCTATAGGAAGAACATTTTATACCAACCTGGTGCTAAAGTTGTAAAACCCTTTGACATGCCTTGGGAATAGGAACTACACCAGATCAAAGAGGAAATGTTTAATTAAGGAGTCATATTTAGGACGTGGAGTTTTTGCTGATGTCACCTTATTTAATATACCTCCTGATAGGACATCTTGTTTGTATTCTTTATATTCTAAAATGAGGAGCTAGATGACTCACAAAAGGGGTGTGGAGAGACACAGTTTAAACTAATACTAATGTCAGATTTTTTGCCATATTTTGGGACTCAAAAAAGACAGATGTCTGATCTAACTATAAGCACTACAGAGGAAATACATCAGATAGAAAAAGTCTAAATGTATTGGGGTAGGAGTTTTTGTTTTGCACTTTGCCCTTGTTCTTTTAAGTGACTGTATGCTCTTTAATACATTGTTCTGTGTTTACATTTTTCATATTTTTTTTGTTTATCATCTTTTAGTAAAATCTTTATTTGAAAAACTGCCTGGGCGTCTGCCAGTTCTTTTTTGCATGTGACGTATAGAGAGTTAAGACTGACAAAAACTTTTCAAAAGCTTGATGGGGTTACTAAACTGGAAAAAGGTAAGAATATACCCAAGGTCTTTTACAGAGTTTTTAAGGGCTCATTTTGGAAGCCTGGCTTGGTGCCCCTGGTGAAAGATTGTACCACAATCCCCAAAGAGGGTACGTATTTGAGCCTGTACATTGGGTACGCTAGCATAAGGTTCACAATTTGAATCCCCCCAGAACGTGAGACTAAAGGTGATTCGGACCCACAAGCAGACAGGAGGGTTACCCTGTCTGTTACCTGTTCACACTATTACGCTCGGAGGTTGGCACTGTGGGAGCAGAGGCATGACCTGCTGAGTGCGTTTGTGACAGTACCCCTGAGAATCTACTCAGAGTCTCAAGGAAATGGTAATTATCAATACAGGAGGTCATATACAGGACAGCATCTTTAAATTTCCAAAATGACCGATACAAGTACAACATTTCTGTCATTTAATGTTAACGGCCTTACCAATCCAATCAAAAAACGTAAAATTCTGTCATACATAAGGAAATCTGGGGCAGATTTTGTCTACTACGAGACCCATCTTTCGAAAATTAAACACGAAAAATTAATCAAATTTGGATTTGCCCATGTCATAGCTTCATGTTATAAGGGAGGGCAGCATAGGGGCACGTTGATACTGGTGCCTAAGCATGTCCCATTTGAACTATTAGCCACATTAGTCAATTCCAAAGAAGGCTATGCACTCATTAAAGGGCTATATGGTGGGCAATTGATCACCATAGCTTCCATTTATGCCCCCCTGGCTCTGACTATAACTATTACAGAAACCTGATAATAAAAATAAATGCCTAGGCAGAAGGACCTCTGATCATGGGAGGGCACCTAAACATGGCCCTTAACGACCACCTGGATTCCACTTTGGATACCCCTCGGGCAACCAGAAGGGTGGCAATGAAGGTGAGTGGATTATTGGAGGAATTGGAGTACTCAGATTCATGGAGGCAAGTGCATGGTCAAGAATGAGATTACACCTTCTTCTCTGCGGTACACAAGGTATATTCTCACATAGATTATTTCTTTGCCCTGAGAGAGAATGCCGCGCAGTTGGGGAAGGTTAATATAGTTGAAATATTGCTTTCTGATCATGCACCTCTCCTTATGCAAATATGTCTGAGGCAGACCCGGAAAAACAACTTGTGGTGCCTCAATCTTTCCATACTGCAGAGGAAAGAGGCGCAGGATTCAGTAAAACAAATGATTTTAGAAATTATGGAATTTAATGATACCACCCCCCAACCCCGAGATCCCCTTCCTGATCTTATGGGATAAAGTGAAAGCGGCCATCGGGGCAAACTGATTGCGTTAGCTGCACATCTGAAAAGGGACAGAGAGGCGAGAAGGATGAGGCTTCTTACCCAGATTCAAGATATTGAAAACAGATTAAAAAATCAGTACAATGCTAAATTGGCCAAAACCCTGCAGCAACTCAAAAGGGAACTTAACTCTGTCTTAGAATACCAGATCGAACAAAACCTGTTATACCTCAGGCAGAGATACTTTAAGGGTGGCCCTAGAGCCCATAGATTGTTGGCAAGTAGACTGAAACAGCAGAAAGCTAATGCTACCATTAACAAAATTGTTCTTCCAAGAACAAAAAGTCAGCTAGTCACCACGCCGGCTATAGCTGCGCTTTCACGCAATATTATAAAGATTTGTATGCAGCAGGCCCCACCCCAGATGCAACTCTAGTTCAAAGATTTTTACAATCCTTGAATCTCCCCAAGGTCACACAGTAGGATGCAACCAGACTAATATCTCCAATTCGGGAACTGGAGATTAGGACTGAAATAGGTCACATGAAAACAGGAAAATGCACGGGGGCAGATAGGTACCCAGCAGAATTTTATAAAATGTTCTGGGATCAGGTTGTCCCTACACTGGGTCAGGCATACAACTCTCTCTTGGAAAACGACAGGGCACCTGCCCCGTCGTGGACACAGGTGGTGATAGCGGTTATTCCCAAGCCAGTCAGGGACCCCCAACTGTGTTCCTCTTATAGGCCTATCTCAATATTAAATACTGATTACAAAATTCTTACAGGCATCGTCACCAGGCAGCTGGAGTCCATAGTTCCACAACCTATCCATACTGACCAAACCGGCTTTGTTCCTGGTCATCAGGCCCAGGATAACCTAAGAAGGGCGGTAAATATTATAGAACATTCGTCTAAACCACAGCAGCCTGCCCTGGTGACAAGCCTTGACGCGAAAAAGGCGTTTGATAAGTCTTATGGCCCTTTCTAGGAGTGTCCCTGGCCGGCTTTGGCTTTTCTGTTATATTCTATCATATGCTTTCCCCGTCTATACACCAACCTTAAAGGAAGTATGCGGGTCAATGGCCACATGGGGGAATTGTTCCAGCTAGAACAGGGTATCCAGCAGGGATGCCCCCTCTCCCCCCTTTTATAGAACCCTTGGCATAGGCCATTAGGCGTAACCCAAAAATAAGTGGAGTCAAGGTGGGAGGGATAGAACATAAATTGGGGTTGTATGCTGATGATATCTTACTTTTTCTGGGTGAACCAGAGTCTTCATTTATTGAAATCTTTAGACAGATAGATCTCTTTTCGGAGATGGCTGGGTACTCCTTAAACACCTCAAAAACAGAGGTAATGAATTTTTCGTATCAAGCATCCCCCCAAATTCAGAGACAATACCAGATGAGATGGGATTTATCTAGACTAAAGTATCTGGGTGTGTATTTTGCAACTACCCCAGACACTGTCTTCCAGGATAATTACACGGGTCTCACAAAGGAAGTTTTGAGGGACTATAAACAATGGACGTTGCTTCCCCTGCTGTTACATTCAAAGACACAGGCTGCAAAAATAAATAATTTTCCCATGATTCCTGCATTTGTTTCAGAGTGTTCCCTGCTCCGTTTCTCCCCAAATTTTGATTGGATGGCAGAGGCAGTTAATGGCTTATGTATGGGGTAACACTAGACCTAGGGTGAAGAGACAAATTCTCCATCTATCAAAGCAGAAAGGTGACTTGGCTGTCCTGTACTTACCTGGGTACTGGATTGCAGCGCAAATGAAAATTGTTCTTCAGTGGCAGAACCCTTCTTTTGTCTCCCACTGGAAAACAATTGAAGCACAGTTAACCAGGATCCCCCACTGCAGGCCCACCCTTTTATGACCCTCCCAAGGAGCCAGGAGAAGGAATGGCTTCCTACGGCTGTGAGTGCAACCTTGGTGGGCTGGTGGAGAGGGACCCTCCAGGGCCACACCAAACTGAATTTATGGAGATATGTTTGTTGGGCCTGGGATGATCATTTCTGGCTCCCGGGAATGGACCTATGGTTTACAAAACAAGCAGAGTTAGGATTCGGTGCCCCTTGACAGATTATGCAGGGCAGTGTCCCAATGCCATTTGAAGTGGCTGCTCGAAAATTTCATTTGACATCCCCAGATAGGTTTAGGTACCATCAAATCTAGAATTATATTTATAGCAAAATAAACAGCCCTGCGACTCACTGTCTGCAGGACTCCCCCCTCCCTCCCCATTTGAGAACATTTAACTTCCCCTCTGGTAAGGGCTGTTTCCCTTTTGTATATTAATTATCTGCAGGATTTAGGCCACAGCACACACGCACTGAAGTCTAGATGGGAGGAAGAGTCAGACTAACACTGAACAGGATAAATGGGATAAAATGTGGGTAGAGACACAGAACACAACCTCCTCACCTACTTGGCAAAAATTTTATTGAAGATAAGGGTTCGCTACTTCTTGGTCCCAAAAACTCAGGCTAAATTCTCTTCTACTAACACAGCGGCCTGCTGGAGGAGATGCAGGAAAAGTTCAGTGGGCCATGCCCATATTTTATAGCTATGCCCACAGATACTTACAGAACATTTTTGGAGTGACGGGGGAACTAGAGCCAGAACAGTTGGTGTTGGGCATGCAGATGGAGGGAGTGAGGGGTAAGGAAGTTAGATACTTGTGGAACATATTACTTGTAGCTTCACTGAAGGTTATTACAAGAAGATGGTTACAAGTAGACCCACCAGATTTAGAGGAATGGATATATATAGTCCACCAAATTCGGGAGATGGAATGTATAACAACATTCTCGGTTCAGCAACGTATGTCACATTATATAACTAGATGGGTCAGGTGGGAACTGCAAGCATCAGCGGACTAATAATCTGTTTGGCCTCCAGACAAGGGGGGCTTTACCCCCCTCTCCCCTTCATTTTTCCCCTTTGCCCTCCTAGCCCTGTAGCCCCTTTGTCTTACTGATTCTTTGTCTCACCTGCCCTCTTTATTTTTGAAATAGGAAGCGAGTGGTCAGGCTGAAGAGAGAATACTTAACACTGAAGCTTACCCCGATGCAATTGTTTAATTGATTTTCTCTTGTTAAATCCTGTCGGGTATTTTTACCCTGAGATCATACTTCTGTATTTATATATGTTGATTCACAGAAATTATAGGGGCGATATCCAGATAAAGTTTAAAGAGTTGGAATGTTAAAGTAATTTATTGCTCCAGCAACTGAATAGTAATGTGAAACTTGTAAAGAGCATCGTCTTTTGTTTGAAAATGCAATAAAGTTTAAAAAAAAAAAAAGAAATAATCCTCACAGTTCAAGATCATATTCACAGGTTGAAAGCCTAGGCCCTACCCAGATTTCAGTAAAGGATGATGCTATGGGGCAGAGGGCAAAATGGGCTCTCTAGACTATTCACTATGGTGGTATGGTATTAAGGATTTAGTGCAGCACTTGCCACAGTTACAGACCCCCTCAGCAGCCCTGCAGGATGCTGCACTGCACAACCTGAGTGATTTTGTGCAACAACACTGAAGAAGTAGGCTCATAAACCAGAATCCGAACATCCCAGGAAACCTTTGGCACAATTCCTATGTGGCAGAATAACCCAAATTCAGCATGGCCAGCTTCCTTTACAGCAGCTTGTCTGATGTTAAGGAATGCCACCTGCACTGTAATTTCAAAAGACCAGAGTGCCGGCTGCATGGTAGCATGCCAGCACCCCAGGTTCACACTCTGAGCCCGGGATGTGGGAGGCTCAAAGCATCCCTTGGACGTTGTCCTCCCATGGGAAGGAAGCATGACACACTACTCCTTGTGGTGGCATGGTGAAGATGCCTCTGAAGACATGGGTGACCACCCACTATCAGGCATCCCACAAAGCAGTCAGAGTATGCAAAATAATGGGTGGGCGGATGGAGAAAAAGTAATGGAAACAGTACTCCAGCACACCGGATGAGGGCCCTTACTGCCCCCCCCCCACTGCACCACTAGAAGGACCCTTCCAGCCAGAATGCTCACAAATCAGTACCTCCTCCTGCCAGAAGGGCAGCTCCCCACAGGGACAAGTAGGAAACAGAATGATGGCAATCTGGAGTAGGCAGTGCTCCTCCTGGGCCGGGAGGCTAGCAGAGACATGCCAGCCCCTGCAATATGAAGCAGGCTGGCGGTCTGGAAGGCAATCCTCCGTGGCACAGAGGCGGAGTTTGGCTGGCAGAGCACGGCTCTAAGAGGCCAGAAGGACAGGGGTCCCAGTAAGCATGTGAGAAGGGTAAAGTGAAGGGACAAAAAAAAAAAAAAAAACACCACAAGAGTAGACTAGCCCCAGTGGTATAGTGTCAGTGCACTGTACTGCCATCTAGGAGACTGATGTTACCATAAAAGCCCCAGAATCTGACATTAGGGCTGACTGGGGGCACAACAGATCAGGAATGTGAAGAGGCTGGCTCCTGGGAATGTAGGATGCTTGCTGCCCAGCCATCAGTGCAACTCCTGACGGCCAGTCATTGAGTGACACTGGTGTTGGCTGTGAAGGCAATCGCTCACCTGCCCTGAGAAAGGGTACAGCTTTAGTGGCCCCAACCATCAGTGTGGTGATCAGGGAAAACAATTAGGATAAAGAAAATAATTATTAAAATGCTAAGAATCATGCTCCTGGTTCCTCTTCTCTATGCTTCTAAGGGCACAGTTCCATACAGCCCAGGAATTTCACAGCCTGACCTTCTGCAGAGGTACTGTAGGTATAAAGAAAACATTTGAGTGGACTATGTAGATGTCCATGACAGGAACTGTGCATTCTGTAGATTTTCACAGAAACTTTACATAAAATACCACAATGCAGAATATATAGCATTCTGGTAGCAGTTTTTAATTTTGCAAACCTCTAATGCCAGACTGGTTTTACTGTCGTCGTTTTAAGGGCAACTCCAGGCAACATCATTAAAATAGGTAGGTAGATAGAGCGATCAATAAAACAGCATTTGGCTTACTCAATAAGCATTTCTGTGTGGGTTATTACTTCAGTTTCTTTACTTGTTTAAAAATGCTTGTTTTGTTTATAATTGAGCACTCCAGTGCACTTAGGAGGGCATGCACCTTCAGCCTGAGGAGTGCCTACGTGCCCTGAGCAGCCTGCACCTATGGAAACTGCCAATTTTCCATCACTCGCTGTTGTTCAGTCACGTAACAAGTCCCCGATCTCTGATTTACCAAGTGTGGCTATTTTCAGTAGTTTTAAAGATAATCGAATGTTACTCAAATTACAATTATTTTCTTCTCCCGGTTGTGCTACTGTCCCAATGGGGCCAGCACAATCTGTTCAGCGCTTACACATCGTGCTGCTACTGGGAGGAACTACAAACTAACCAGGATCACGCTGGTTACTGGGAACAATAGCGTGACAACCCAAGAAGAAAATAATAGTGATTTGTATATAACCACATCACAGATCAGAGGTCATAGGACTATAATTACATGATTAAATAACACCAGTGAGTAACTTAGAAAAATCAACAGTTCAATAGCTGCAGGCTGCTCATGGTACACTTAAAGGCAGGCTCCAGCACAGACTGCAGAATCAGCCACAGCAGCAGCAGCACAGAGTTGAATGTAAACAAAGCAGGACTGCTTGTGTTAAACAACCCATTTAATAAAAAAGTTTCATATGGGAATCCACAAAAAGAGCTAACAGAAAGTATAGTATTAAAAATATGTTCAAAACTACCCCTACACACAGCGATATTTTATTTATTTAAATTTTTGGTAACCAGAAAAGGCAAATGGAGTCAAGGGTTGTTTCCAGATGCGACCCGGGGGAGGGAATGGGAGTAATGACAAAGATATTACAAGCACCCGAAGTACAAAAATACAAAGTACAAAACAAATAGGCATTCCAAGTGGGACAGAGTTTGAAGCCCCAAATAAAATATTGGTATGGAAACTTTCATTAAATATAATGAACAGAGCATGGATTCAACACATGGCCACACTGACCAATGCGTGCTAAACTGCATAAATTAAGCATTGAGCTGAACAGAGAGCAGACTGAATGGCAGGAGCACAGTTAGCCAAGAATTAGGGAGTCATTAAGCAGGCTGAAGGACAGGAGAAACTGAGAAGGATGGAAGGTTCAGGTGGAGAAGTGACAGGTACAGGGGGAGCTGGAATAAGCCTTAGCAGGCATTTAACAGTATGGAAGGAAGGCAAGAGATGAAGGGAAGAGGGAAGCATGTTCCAGAGGAATGGAATCGGTAAGAGAAAGCAGCTTGCCCAGCATGAGTGAGGATGGGCAATACAGCAGATGCAGGAATTCCTGGAGCCTACAGAGTAAGAAGAGAAGGGGTGGGTGGAAAAGAGTGAGAAGAGGTAGGAGGGAAGGGAGCCAAACCAGTGGTTGGCATTTGTGATGGGGCATATAGCAAACCAAACAGGATGCTGGGATGCATTGGGAGGGCCTTCTCCAAGAGGAGGAGGGAGCTGATTCTGTCTCTGTACAGGTCATTGCCTTGGCCGCACCTAGAGTACTGTGTACAGTTTTGGAGGCCGCACCTTAAAGCGGACAGAGGTCACCTGGAATCAATTCTGAGAGTGACCAAAATGATCCAGGGTCAGCAGGGAGGTCCTATGAGGAGAGACTGGAGGACCTTGGTATGTACTCGTTGGGGACAGGGGGGAGGCCATGATCTAAATGTTCAGATACTGTACTTGAAGGGTATCGATAGGGTGGACAGCTTCAGGTTATTTAAGATCAGCAAAAGAAATGTCATGTGAGGGCACACCCCAAAGCTAACTGGAGACAAATTCAAGATGCACAGGAGGAAGTATTTCTTCATGAAGAGGCTGTTGGACAAATGGAACTCTCTGCCATAGGGGTTAGTTAGCTTTCAGGCAGTCAATGCTTTCAAGCATGGGTGGGGCAGCTTCATGGGACTTGGGAAGGCATCGGGGGGGGGGCCCGGGAAGACAGGGCTAGCCCCTGAGGAAGCTGATATTGCCTAGACAACTGACAGTCTGGCCAACAATGCCGAACTGCCTATGGACCAAGGAAGAGACCAGACAGACTGAATGGATCTGGGGTCTGGGGTCTTTATCTGCCAGTTAAAATACTATTAGGCCTCTGGGGGTTGACAGTGCCCCTAAAGGTTCCTGCAGGGTCCTAATGATCTTGCCAGAAGACAAAGAGGTGGTGTGCTGCAGAGGAGAGAGCTAAGTTTCACCTGCTCATACCTGGTACTGTTGTTGCAGCACTGCTGTCCTCTCTTTCTCCAGTGCAGCCATGAAGTATTTCAGTATTCTGACCAGGGTCTAGAAGACAATTATTTATTATGAAAACTCATTATTAGTAAAAATCTAAAATAATTTTGCATTAGCCACAAAACATGATTTGTATTTACCATCACAGCAGTTATCCCATTTTGTAGAACTTTAGATTAACCCAAGTTTTGAGGAGTAGTAGATATCCGATTAGCAAATTCAGAAAACTACCCTTTTATAAAGGAAGACTGTTAGCCTTGATAGCCAATTTCTGCCCCCTTTTTTTAACCCATTCTTACCGGTAGCGCCAAATGGCGTCGAAACCATCCATTGCTTAACCCAACCAAAAATGGCTACACAAGATAGAATGAATTCACCAATATTGGGAATGATTCGTCTAACACAGAACTCTATGTTTATGACTTTTTTAATTAGTTTTTTTGTTCCAGTTAATAGAAATAGCCTGTACAATTTATGCCTGCAACGCGCGTGAATGCTTTACAGCTAAATGCTATGGAACCACACAGGAAACGGCACTGTGCATGAAAATAAAATTAAATCCAGATATAATAAACATACAAACATGAATTTGGCGTTTAGGCAGTGAATGGCTGAAATCTGCCTAACAGGCTTTACACATCCCTTTAATAAATATTTTGTTCTATTGGCCGGTACACCACTCCAGGCATACTTTTCAAAATAGCACAAACAAAAAAAAAAATAAAGAGAGAAAAGAAAAGAAAAAGGTGCCCAGTGCCCTGCTCGCACATCATATCCCTTTTTCCAGCACTACTCTATTTTCATATTTCACCTGGCAGACGTGTGTGTGTGTGTGTGTGTGTGTTTAGCTCAGTGCTTCTCAGGACCGGCCACTCACTGATCAACACCCTCGCTCTTACCTGCTCTCTTTCCCTCTGTAAATAAGTACATATTATGCCAGAATTAGAACTTCCCCAACCCCCTTTTGGTAAAATATGTTTAAATAAATAAATAAATGAAACTCCCCCCCCCCCCACTCAGCATACACCATCACCAGCCCTTCTGTCCCTCCCTGCAATGCTCACTCACCCCACTTATGTTGTTCATCACAAACCCACATCTGCTCATGCTCGCTCTTCTCCCCATTCACGGATGTAAATCATGGACTCAGAGATCCTCCCCCCACAGGACAGCCAAACTACTTTAATCCTCACACCGATCACTCAGTTACTTCAAAGAAGAACAGAAAAACTTTAATTGTTGGGGCACTTTTACTGTGGTAACAGACACGGTGCCCTTAGCCTCAACTTCCTTCTGCCTCCCTGTAGTAGGCATATACTCTGCTTATTCTCACATACAATATAACAAAGGTATTTTTTCCATACATCACATATCCAGGGCAGGGAGACCACAAAGAACAAATTAAAATAACATTCAGCCTCAGGGCCACCATCTGAACTCAAAATTCCAGAAAAGAGAACTGCCCAAAAACTAAACTTAAAGAGCATGTGACTGTTACAGAATAACAACCCCAGTCCAAGACCAGAGTGAATAGTCTCTGAAGTCCATATTGTCCAGCACCAACATGAACATACCAGGTTCACTCTACAGGCACGTTTGATGCCATACAGCTAAGCTGGCTGAGAAATTAGTGGCTTCGATAGCCTGGCTAAGAAATTAACGGCCTCCGATAGCCACGTATGCAGAAAATTAGTGACACTGGACCCTCAAGCCCATCATGAGCCCAACCACCTTGATATTTGCTGCCCTACTGTGGTTTTCCAGAGCTTTCAAGTAATATTTCAAAGTGGTGGTCTCCTGTACAAGCTCGGTAGTAGTCACCCTTCCTAGGACAATCAATCATCCGCTGACTTTGCAGTTTCAGCCACCGAGTCTAAACTGGCATCCTGCGCCATGAGTCTGACCAAAGTAAGTCCAGTTTTGGCATCCATAATCTTCAAATTGATAGCACTGATTGTCAGAGTGGCTCCATATCCATCGTATTTTACCTATTTTTGGTGCAGTACTTGCGCTATCTAGTTAGTGCCTTCGCTGTAGCTGTCGCTCCCATTCGATTCTGTCAGCCCATTTTCAATTTGGAGTGTCTTTAGACAATATGGGATCTGAATATCTACTGTTTAAATACACTCAGAAAACTAAATTTTAGCAGTTTGAGAAGTCTGTAGGCCAAAAGCCTCTGTGAGACACGTCTTCTTCAGTAGCCGGCTCTCAACACCTCATAAGGGAAGTTTCTGAACAGCATCAGCTGAAATTTGTCAAGCCTGTTCTGTTGAGTAGAAGTGTGGAGGGAGGATCACGTGGCCGCCCTGCGTTGTTCTGACGCAATAGGTTTTGCTTGTTCAGCCCAGAAGGCTGCCACAGCCCTAGTGGAATGTGCTCTGATCAATGCCAGAAGCTTCAATTTTGCCACTGCACAAACCTTTGCTATACAAAGATCTGATACACATTGCCAATGTGGTTTAGGAAGCTTCTTGACCTTTTTTTTTTCGCTGCTACAAAAAGCGCAAAAAGATTGTCCAAGCAACAGAATTTAGTAGATTTCTTAGGACAAGTTTTGAACACTCTGAGAAGGTAAAACCTAAGTAACCCTTTTGGATCGTCTTGTTGTGGACAAGAGAAGAAAGGCATACCCTTTGGTTCACATGAAAGGCAGTGGGAACCTTTGGAAGGAAAGAACGAACTGGTCGTAACACTACCATGTCCTCGTGCATAATGAGGTATAGCTCCTTACAAGAGAGCGTGAAACTCACAGATTCATATGGCAGAGCAGGTAGCTGTCAAGAAGGAAACTTTGTCGGAGAGACTATCCTTGGAAACAGAGAAAAAAGCTCAAAAGGCAGCTTGCAAAGAGATGAGAACCACATTCAGCTCCCATGGGAAACTGGAGAGCAGTAGGGAGATCTAGAAACCTCTAGGGAAAAAAAGCGAATTGCGTCAGAATGAGTACAACCAATCTAAAGGACCTAGCATCCCCCCCCCGAGTCGAAACCTGATCTTGGGTACCTTGGCCTGGATACAGATCTTTTCAAACAAATTCAAAAATGCACCCCTATCCTCCCGCTCTTTAAATTCCACTATTAATTTGGAACTTAATTTATACCTGAGCCCTGGAGTTTCAGGTCTATCCCTTCCACTTACCTCCTCCACGTTTGTCACTGGAGTCAACTTCTCCAGTTCGAATTCCCTCTGGTGCACTTTTTCCTCTCTCTCAGGCTCTCTCTGAATCTGCTTTTCTCTTTCCTCGGCCTCTCTTTGGCGCTGCCGTTCCTGCATCTCCAGTTCGAACCTCTTCTGCTCTCTTTCCTGCTGGGCTTCAAACTTTTTCTGCTCCAGCTCCAATTTCCTCAGCTCAAATTGTAGCCTGATCCCTTCTAGCTCCAGCTCTGTGGTGACCTTCCCTGCTGCTATGGCCTGGGTTCCTTCTGGTCTTGCTGTCCTCTCCTTGAGATTAGACTCTGCGATGGACCCTGGCACCCCCACGCCCAAGCTCTGGTGCTTTTTAGTCACCGGCCGGGACTTGAGGTTCTGGGCAGCCGCTAGCTCATCGGCTGCCATGAGAGCCTCCACGAGGTGCTGTTTGGTTTGCCCTCGTACTGGACCCTCTTTCCTGACACAACTGCCTTAGGTATTCTGCAGTGTATTCACTGTAGTTGAAGCCATCTTCTTCCTAACTACTGCTACACTAGCTTACACGAAAAAAGAGAAAACAGGTAGGGAACTTTATACTGTAACCAAATTATTTTTTTCAAAATCTCTGCCCTGATTGTGTGTGGATTGTTTTCAGTTTATCAATCTGATTCACTGGCCTCAAATTCAACTGTTATGCCTGTGCCACCAGTATCTCTTGAATCACAACACTGCCAGATCTCTCGGATCCCACCACTGTGCACCAGATTGCTCGGATCACACCACTGTGCACCAGATCTGTTGTGAATCTACTCCTGAGGGTCAGGTCCATTGAGCTCACAATGCCCACCCCTAAGTTTAATCCATGATAGGGAGGGGGAAACAGGAGATACCCTCTTCGTGTCCTTCTACAGAGCTTGCTGAATTCACAACTGAACACTCGTCGCTAAAGTCCCAGGGTCCCCTCTTTACTCTGGATCAGGGTACACTATTAGTCTCGAGTCTTGTAGCCAAATATGAATCCTTCTTGGTTGTTGCACAAAGGGGGAAGATCCAGGCATTTCAACCTCTTCGGGGTAGCACTGTAACCCTGACATTGCCTTCTCCCACAAGGCGTGCAATAACCTGGTTCAAATCCCCACAGACCCTTCCTTGAGACTTTGGTTTTCCCCTATCCTTATCCAGACTCTCCCTTTTCACACCGTTTGTTCAATTTGGTAGCTTATGATGGCACTCCTTAGCAACAGCAGTTAAAGATAGTCACAGATTCTTACTGAAGCATCCCACGAACACACACACAGTATAACAATCTCGTTCAGGCAGGTTTCTTAAAACAAATATTTTTACTAAATAATTATTTATCATACATGTACAACTAAAAGGTTTTAGCAATTTGGTCACAGAATAACACAAATAAAAAGTGAACATATACATACAAAAAAAAAAGCCTCAAAACTGTTAGCTAAGTTCTACCTTAAGTCTGTAGTGGATTGAAGTGCAGGAAAAGTAAATGAAAGTTTCAGTTTCCTTTGATAGCAGTCTTGCTTCTAGTGTGTCAGGAAAAGAGTGTCCATTGAAGATGATCAGCAAAATGAGAGAGAACCCCGAATTTTCAAGCTCTATATATAGTCAAAGTCCCAACATTTAAGACAGTAGATGTCACTCTTGTGTTTTCCAACACAATTTTCCAACTACCTTGTGATGTCATACTTCCTTGACAATTATGACACTCAGAATTCGCAATAGCCTACCAGAATGGATATTTCTGTCATTTCCTTTCATCTCATCAAAGGCAATGTACCATGACAGATTCCTGGGACTAAAGCATCCTGCCATTGAGGTGAAAAATGGCCAGCTCCTGAACATTTTATTTACCTCTGTTTCCCTCAGTTAACCAGGGAAATACCCTTTGATGAGCTACCCTCCAAGCCTCTGACAAGTAATTGTCAGCTTCCTGGCAAGCAAGCTGGTTCCTCTCCGATCAGAGGAAGAGCAAACATTTTAAAAGAAATCCAGTCTCTCTCACTATCCTATAAGACCTTTCCTTAATACTAGCATTCTTGTGGCATATACACCTATACAAAATATAACAGAATATAACACCGTATATCTGTACATCTGACTGGCGGTGGCACAGCTCGCCGCAATGGCTATGTTGAACATTTGGTGTGAAAATAATGAAAATTACAAAAGTTACAAGTGAGCATAGTGAAATGTCAATGGATGCACATAACTGTGACATTTTAATGTATTTTGACACCAAATTTTCAACATACCCTTCTTATGACCTCCATCTCATGAACAACTATGGTGAACATTCTGAAATTCCATCTGAAAGGTGATTTTGAGAACTAACCACGAAATGAAAATTTGGTGTCAAAGTCTTAAAAATTGAGAAGTTATACACCAAAGTTGAAACCGCCCACAGAAATACACTGAACCACAGTTACCTCACTTTGTCATACTGCAGCTGGCGGTCCCTGCAGCAAGAGGTGTCTCCTGTATTAGCATGGATCTTCACTTGGGACCTGTTCATGTAAGTGAGGGTGTGTGTGCGGGGTCTGGGAGGGGTGCGGGGTGGCGAATGCTGAGTGGGAGGCCCAGGTGGGTGGGGGGGGCAGTACAATTGGTGGTGGACTTTTATTATTTGGTAACAAAAAAACAAAAAAAAAGCCATTGAGGGACTGTTTTCTTTATTACAGGCACACTCTGACATAGAGGGGGCACTAGACCACCAGGGATACCTCACCCACTTACAGGAACAGCCATCGGAGGGTGGGGGTGATACTACACACCACGGATGAATCATAACGGAGGGTGGGGAGGCACCAGGGATACATATTATAATTACGAGGACGGTGCTGGAAAGGTGCGGGGCACCACTAGACACCAGGAAAAATGTATTATTACAGGGGTGGTGATTGGAGGGTGGGAGGTGCCACTAGACACCAGGGAAAAGATTCCGGCAAAGGGATAAGAATTTTCCCCTCACGAAAAAGGATCTTTTTTTGTGCCTCGTGATATGAAAAAAAATATTTTTTTGCGTCATGAGTCACGAAATCACATTCATAATCTTTAAAAAAAAAAAAAAAATTTCAAGGCCATTCCTCCAACACTTCCAAGTACAGAATCCAGCTAAGGGGATCCCCATAAGAAAGCTACATGTGTTTGTCTCGGTATACTGTGGCATTTTTGTGGGTTTTCAGTTTTTTCTTTTGGGGAAACAAGATAGTGGTGTACAAAAAACCTCAAGAAAAGGATGCCCTATCCAAACACTTCATACAGCTATTTTTAGGCAGCCTGAGCATGCTCAGAACCCGAAATATAAAAATGTAATAACTTTGGAATGGATAATATTTTTTCACCAAACCACCAAAGGAAATCCTTGTGAGGAAAGCCCTTTCTACCCAGAACATTTAAGACCAAAATTCTAAACCGTCCGGGTGCTAAGTGATGGCAAAAAAACTGTGAGTTTTTGTATTTTTTCACTACCTGCACATCCAACTGGAACAAACCTTGGCATATCAAGAGACCTACCCCATAAGGCCATGCACGCAAAATATCATGCAGATCCGCTGAACAGTTGCAAAGTTATTAAAGTGCAAAATTTGGGGTTCAACATAGAAAGCCCTGCTCAAACCTAAATATGATGGCACTACTGCGCCACTATAATACACAGTAGTATAGCGAGAGGAGCAGCAGGCAACGGTAGCAATGCAGAGGAAGGAGTGCCAGCAGCAGCGGTACAGAAACACTGCAGTTCACAGCTTTGAGATGAGCCATTCTGAACATAAAAGACTTCATGGTTCTGACTGGGACTATTTGTGCGTGGACTTTGGGGACGGGTGCCCAGAGGAGCATCAGTAAGTTATGCTTCTTTAGAATGGGAGTCAGCCTGAAACCCACTGGTGTACTATCACTGGTTGACCCTCCCAGCAAAATCTAGAAAAACAAACTCTGGTCAGAACAAAATTGGTTGCTAATGCATTAACCTGATAAAGGATACAGAATTGAGGTGTGGCTTGGAATGTAATTTACTTCTTGCATTATGATATAATAATCCCACACTTGCAGCACAATAATGGAACCAAAAAAGGTTTTGGTTCTTGACAAGCGCGCGCGCGCGCCACACACACACACACATATACTCTTACACTTCAGTTATTTACAGTAATAGTAGTTTGAGATAATCTCCTCCACAGAGCCATATCTTTGGAACTGTAAACATTCAGGACTACTTGGAAACATCTGCTAGTTGGTCCCCTGCCCCCCTCTCCCGTGTTTGGTGTCTATTTGATCCACAATGCACCCAGAAAAACTACTCCAGTCCATTTTTAAACCTCCCTCCTGGCTTCCTGTTCTGCTCTAATTGGCTGCTGTGCTCTCCTACATCCTGCCTTCCCACCTAAGCTAGAATCGGCATTATGGTTCCACAAAATGGCTCCTGCACACAGCTACAGGAGCCTGTCAGTCTACTTTACACAGGACAGAAACAAAGCAAAAAGGTGTGCATAAAATCCCAGTACTCACAAAGAGGTAACTGCTCAAGTGGTATTTATTGTGCCAAACTCCAAAAACAAGTGCAACAATAGCCCCTAGCGCCTCAAACCCCTGTGGGTTCTTCAAAGGGTCCCCATTGTCGTGGTATTGTCTGTCTGGACCTGCACCACTTGACCCCGAAGAAATGGAGCAAATGCAGTCAGTGCCAGCCGAACTGCTCAGAGCTGCAGCAGGTTGACATGACATTGAGATTCCTCAGGGGTCCAGAGCCTGTGGACTCTGATTCCCCGTGTGGGCACCCTGGCCTGTGAGAGAGGCATCGGTCATCAGAACGACTGTCGGCTCGGGACAGACAAACGAGATCCCTGCCTGCAGATGTTCTAGGATGGTCCACCATTGGAGAACAGCCCACATCTCCTAGGTCACAGTGATCAGCTGGTCGAAGTGACCATGGTGCTGAGACCACTGGCTGGCCAGCTCCCATTGGAGGGGGTGCATATGCCACGGGCCCATCGAACCTAAGCCGCCATATACCCCTGAAGGCCCAGGAGGTCCCGGGCAGGGCGCAAGTGCCCAACCAGAAATGATTGGACAAAGGAGGAGAGAACCTCCGCCCTGTCCGTCGGGAGCCTGGCTCTGGCTCTGCAAAAGTCTAGCTCTGCCCTGATGAAGCAGATCGCCTGCGAAGGTACGAGTTCCGACTTAGTCTCATTGACCAGGAGACCAAGTTCGATGCAGGTCTGGAGAGCTAGATCCCTGGATCTCTCCACCTCTTGTATGGAGGGACCCGCAATGAGCCAGTCGTCCAGATAGGGATACACTGTGATCCCCCCCGACACCAAAGGTGGGCCACCACCACTGCAATGCATTTGGTGAAGACCCAGGGGGCCAATGACAGGCCAAACAGCATGGCTTGGAACTCGAAGAGGGCCCCTTCTGCTTATAAGTGGAGGAAACTTCGGTGAGACAGATGGATCGGGACGTGAAAGAACGCATCCTGGAGATCCAGTAAGCAGAACCACATGTTCTGCTCGAGAGATGGTATGATCTGAGACTGAGTTACCATCCTGAATGTGCAAGACCTAAAAAAAATTGGTTCAGGTCATGCAGATCTAGAATGGGGTACCAGCCCCCCCATCCATTTTGGGACAAGGAAGTACCTGGAAATGAACCCTGGGTTGACAGGGGGATCTGCGACTCTGGCCACTACCTCCTTGCGGAGCAGTTGAGCGATGTCGTCTCAGAGAGCTGACTGAGTGTGCATGGACACCATCTCCTCCTGTGGGGCGTGGGCTCAGCTTGGTGGGTACTGCTCGAATTCCAGAGGCAGCCCCTGGCCGACCACTTCCAAAACCCACCTGTCCGCTGTGACTGCAGACCAGGTGGAAAGGATATGGCTGAGATGGCCCCCATGGGAGGACCCAGAGCTAGTGTGACAGGTATGGGGTTGGCAAACTCCATCCCGTCACTGTGCAGACTTGGAGGACGAGGATCCGGTTTGGGGACCACCGGGACCCTTTCCTCCAGGCGTACGGGCTGCTGGGGGCCCTGACTTGGGAAGAGTGTGCTAAGATTCAGCCTCTCTTTGCTGCTGCCCAATTGAAAATGTGGCTGCTTGGCCGAGGGGCAGAAGGCCAAAAGACTTTCTTTTCTGCTTTCTGAAAGCTGAGATTTCCTTCTGAGCAGAAGTCACAGAGTCCAAGGTGGCATTGGACTTGCACAGGAAGGGCGTCTGTCAATTTGTGTTGAGTGTCTGCCATGAAGGTGGAGACCCTCAGCCAGGTCCTGCAGTGCATGGCAACCGTGGCCGCCACATGCGCAGGCAGGAGTCCCCGATGTCCACTGCTGTCTGCAGTTGCTGTTTTGCAACCACCCAGCCCTGGTTGCGGACCTGCTTGACTATGATCTAAAGATCTGCGGGGAGATGAGGAAGGGCCTCATCCAGAGACCTCAAGAGGGCGTGAGAAAAATACGCCATGATGATGGCGAGCTTGTCTGATGAAGGCCAAGCAAAGAGGCAGCATAAGACTTTCTGAGCTGAATGGTCCAGTTTCTTGGACTCTTTGTCCAGGAGTCTATCGGTGTCTCCCGAATTTCCAAAGTGCCTGAACACCGATTTGGTCACAAACCCCTCTGCCAAGGGGTGCTCTGTGAATCCCAAAAGGGAGATGATAGGGACCGCGTACTTGCGCGCCATCCGGACTATGGGTGCAGGGCAGGAGGCAGAGTGCTGCCAGCTCCAACGCCGGGCCAACAATGGTCTCAGCCACTGGGAAGGCCTCTATCAGAGAATCCCCTCATTTGAGGATATCCATCAGGAGTATTCAGCCCATTTCTGAATGGGCTCCAAGGGCATCCCATGGATTTGGAGATGAGACGGAGGATGCCCATGAAGGATGTGGGACCCTCCTCCATCGACTGACTCCCTCACGTTCCTCGTCCAAGGACACAAATGCAGGTCAGAGTCCTCGGACTCCGAACAGATTGGCCCAACTACCAGAGTCACCTTCCACCCGCCTAGGACAGTTGGAAGTGATGGTGACAGTCTGTGCGGAAGGCCCATAACAGGCTGAGACTCCTTGGCAGGAGCCCCAGGAGTAGGCTGTTTAGGTGGTGGCTCCGCCCGATTTGGTAGCTGGGATGGTCTTGACTGGCTCTGCAAGTGGAGGGACAGTGTGGACCTGCTCCTGAAGAGTCAGCATTGGCCTGGCAGGCGACAGCCAAGTAATGGCCAAGTAGAAGCCGGAGTCGACTTCTGGCCGGTCATAATCAGCTGCTGCCACAGCAAATCCTCATAGCGTCGATGCAGCCTGTGTCAAAGCCTCTCCGCTTCTGAGGAGAACGAGGAAGAATGGCGGTGGCGCCACTTTTTGGAGCGCTTATGCACCTTCTTCAGCCTGTCGGTCGAAGGGGTCAGAGACCTCGACTTAGACCATTGGGGGGGAGGGGGACATAGAGAGTCATTTGGAAGGAGCCAGGGAAAACCGTGGCTCTTCCAGGTCAGGGACCGGGACCGTGAAGAGGTTCCCAGTGGGCTGGGTCTCCTCCTCAGTGGGTCCAAGCAGGACCGGGGTCCTGAATAAGGAGTTGTCATCCTCATCTAGCGATGATGGGTGTCGTGATCATGACCCAGGCAGTAGACACACGAGGCATACGGGTCAGTCCAACACATCTTTTGCCCACACGGACAGCAGCAGAAACCGGGCAAGGACTTGTCCTCTATCATAGTCGAAAATCGCGAAGCAATCTGAAGAAACTTGAACGAGTTTTAGTTTTGGTACATACAGAGATTTGTTTGCCAGGGCCTACAGTAATGTGTGCGTGATAAGGACAGAACCTGAATATTCCAGCAGAAAGGAAGATCTGGCATTTGGGGGGCCGAGGGATATACTGTACCACACGGGGGGTGGGAGGAGCCAGCTTTCAGACCTTCTGGCAAGATTCTTAAAGGGAAAGGACATGCCAGTGTGGATAGAACAACATATCCACGATCCTAGAATAGTCTGATACACTCTACTATACTACAGTTACAAGACAAGTGAAAAAAAATGCTTTGCACACAAAGGGCCAGATATTCAGACTGCGCCGGGCAGTGGCGCAAGCCTGGGCGCAGCTCAACTGGGCTGCGCCAGAGCCAGGACCAAGAGATAGTCAATGGTGATGCGCCATGGCTCAACACTGTTGAATATGGCAAGTTCGGCGCACAGACTGTGCATGGCGCAGTGGCACTGCACCAGCACAAGCCACAGAGAGGGAGCACGGGGATGCACCAGTGCAAGTGCAGTTGCGCTAGGCGCATCATCCATGATATTCAGCCAGGGGCATGCAATGAGGCCAAACTATATGCAAGGCACAAATGGGGCCATTTGCATGTCACTATGACCCCAATTGCATCCGTTGCGCTGGGCGCTCTGGCGAAATGTGCCTGGCATCCTGCCATGCTGCTGATGTTGGGGGTTAGCTCCCTGGTGGGCTAGTGTAGCTCTCCCGTCCCGTCTGCCCAATTGCTGGAGTCAGCATTAACAGACCAATCCCTGGTGGTCTAGTAGTCCCCCGCTGCCTGATGGCGGGCATCTACTAACAAATCCCTTATCTGGTGGTCTAGTGGTTCCCCACTGCCCGATCGTGGGCATCTGTAATGTGAAGATATATCCTGGTGGTCTAGTGGACCCCCGTATCTCGATGGGCAGTCGTCGGCTGAATGGCGATCAATGCCGATCGTGGGCTGTGGTAAACGAATGAGATCCCTGGTGGTCTAGTGGAACCCACCTCAAAAGCCCGATCGTGGGCGTGGTGCAAACCAACATCTACCCAGTGGTCCAGTGCCCCCCACCCACCCACAGGGCCCCAGACCCAGCACCCCACCCCGTCATCAGCGGCGGCGGCACTCCACCGCGCCACCACCCGGCCACCCACCTGCGAATGACAGAGTACAGTATGAACTGTATGCCCATTGGGCCACAGTTTGGACCAATGGGCGTACAGACCATACTGTACTACAAGATCCAGATCTGTGAATGATGTTCATTTACAGATCTGGACCTGTATAATACATTATGGTCTGCACACCCATTAGTCCACACTGTGGCCCAATAGGTGTACAGTTCATACTGTACGCTGCCATTCGGCGGGCAGCTGGGCAGTATGCAGGTGGGGTGCTGCCGCCCACTGATGACGGGGGGGTGCTGGGTGACCTCTGTGGGTGGAGGGGGGTACCACTGGACCACCGCGTAGACGTCGGTTCGTACTATGGCCCGCGATCGGGCTTTCGGAGTGGGTTCCACTAGACCTCCAGAAATCTCATTCGCTTCACCACAGCCTGTGATTGGGCATAGGATTGCCATTCAGCCCGACGGGGGTCCACTAGATCACCAGGATATATCTTCCCATGACAGATGCCGCGATCAGGCAGCGGGGGAAGGACGCTGAACCACCAGGTAAGGTTTAATTTGCAGATGCCCATAATCGGGCATATGGAGAGTCCACTAGACCACCAGGGGATATGTGTGCTGGCTGACGTGTTCTGGTGGGCGGGTGGCCACCACAGCTGGTGGCTGCTGTTGCGCCTTGAAATACAGCAGTCCGCCTGTGGGTGGCCGGGAGTTGTTCCTACTTTTCTGGGGCTCAACTTTGAGCCCCCCCATGCGGCGTAATGCAAGGTTGCGCCAGCATGTGTGTTGCATATCCCAGGCTGAATATCGGGTTGTGCCGCATATGCATGGGCATGCCCCCTGCATCTGCGCTGCATAGGATTACATTGTGCCCCAGCACATCAGGATATGTGCTGCACCAGGCAGCCTTTTCAATCTCTCGCTGGGGCACAATGCGGGGTTGCGCCAGCGCACCTCAGCTGCGCCAGGCACAACTCCTTTGAATATCCCGGATCAAGTTTAACTAGACAGTTTATATAAACTATAAAATCATTCTAATGGTGCAGATATTTGGAGTTTCATATATTGCATTGCATTTACCCAGGATAGCCTAGCTCAGAAGCAATATCTCATTCTCAGTCAAGTCCTGTTTTTTCATATTTTTTGGCCTGTATTTACACAGAATTGCACAGCCTAGCTGAGATGCAATTTTTGTTGTTGTTGTTTTAAGTGGAGCCTGGTTTCACATATTTATGCCTTATATTTTACTCCCCGAGGATAGACCAGCTGAGATGCAGTGTCTCATTTTCAAGTGAGGTGCTGCTTATACATTTACCATGTATTTTACCCAGGACAGATCAGCTGAGATGCAGAATCTCATTTTCCGTGGGGTCCTGCTTTTGCATATTTTTTACAGTGTACTTCCCCCAGGACAGAATAGCTGAAATTCAATATCTCATTTTCAGTGGGGGTCCTACTTGTATATATTTTTACAATATATTTGCCAAGAGGATAGAACAGCTGAGATGCATTCTCGTTTTTAGTGCGGTTCTGCTTTCACATATTTTACAATATTTTTACCAGGCCAGACCATCGGAGATGCAAAGAGGAATTATAATATTATCTAACAGCAATTCGATTATGTGCAGGCTTCTTCATAGGCTGGCAGTAATTGTGGAACTGTCTCTCCTCTCACTTGGAAAAGATTGGAAAGTCCGAGAGTGTAGTACACACCCTTTACCCACATACCCTTACTCGAACCTTCTGTTGAAGTCTGTAGGTTGAACCCTTTAGATCTTATTAGGAAAGAACATAAGAAAACATAGGCCTACAACTCTCCCAACCCTAAACTAAGGTAACTATATACAGTATAGGACATAAGGCGTAGCGTACAGCACTGAAAAACTGGGAGGGCCTGCCTGCCTCTGGATGGAGTCTACACACAACCAGAATTACCAGTAGGTAAATTATACTCCTCCTTCGTGTGTTGGCTCCTATAGACAGGAAGTAACTGGTCATGGCAACAATCAGCAGGCCCAAACCAAGATGGACAGTGCTGTACAGTATAACTGAGCTCAGACGTTTACCAATTGCAGCACTGGCCAAACTAATCAAGTCTGTGCAGTAACACCTTATGTAGGTGTGGACAAAGACCAAAGTAGTAGCTTTGCCATGTCCTCCGGGGAAACTGGGCACACTCGGCATAAGATGCAGCCATAGCCATTGCTCAAGTACAGTGAACTTTGAGATGCAACAGAGCAGACAGGTCCCAAAACACGTGAGCATGTGAGCCAGTGTAATCGCCGCACATAGCCATTTGGCTATGGCACAAATCTTGAGGCTGAACCAGTAGGATGAAAGGCCTGTCAGTGTTACAAAAGATTTGATATGCTTCAAATAAATCAGAGTGCCCTCTTGAAGTCAACAGAATGCAGATGGTTCTCCTCACATTCTTGGGGCCTGGGCAAAGAAAGGCAATCTCGTGTTGTATATGAAAGCATAGAAGCCAGTTCAGGAACAAAAGGGAACTATGTGGAGGAAAACCAGACAGCTGAGAGCCTGTTAACGAAATCCCACTGAAGAAATTTCAAAACACTGTCTACAGAGGTGCAAAAGGGTCAATCCCCAAAGGTGGCACCAGGAGCAGAACTTGATCTGACCCTAGTGAAGATCTTGCTTGTACAGTTCATCCTGAAGGGCATCAGGATGTGCACACTCAGATATCCAGACCTCATGTATTTTCTGCACTCGGGCAAGCCAACATATAACACTGCTGAAGATCTCGGTGAAAGACTGCATCTTGACAAGGAAGGTCCAGCCTTGAGAAGAAGTGGAACTGGGTTGCAAGTACCATGCACTTGAGGCCATATTGCAACAATAAGTATTCAGGATAATGGCTCCTTTGCAACTTCCAGAATACCTTTAGGATCATTGCCACAGCAGAAAAACATAAGAGTAAAGTAACCCGTCACAGCAAATTCAGCAAATTTTCAAAATTATTATGTGGACTTATATTGGTCCTCCACTCCGGCTGACCCTGATGCCATTAGATATTTTCTTAGCACACTTCCCCTTTGTAAATTGACTACAGCCCAACAGGAGCACCTCACAACTCCTATTACTAGTGAGGAACTTCTCACCCAATTAAAATTTCTGAAATCAAGAAAATGTCATGGCCCTGATGGCTACACCAATGAATGGTACAAAACCTTCTCCGATTCCCTCAGTCCTCATTTATTACCTGCCTTCCATGCAGTTACAGAGGCAGAATCCCTCTCATCTTCTTAGCTTTTTGCTACTATTAGTCCAGTTCCCCAACCAGGCAAGGACCCCTCTAACCCCTCGCCCTATAGGCCCATTTCAGTCTTGAATACAAATTATAAAAAAAACAGAAAGAATTCTTCCAACCATTATTCACCCTGACCAAACCAGATTTATTTGCAAGTAACACACTTTAGATAACATCCATCATACCCTCCTTATTCAGCACGTTGTCTCTCATCAAATTCCTATGGGTTTACTTTTTTTTTTTTTTTTTTTTTTTTATACTATACCTTTTGCCCCCGAGGCGCTCATCCATCTGCTCGCTCCTGCACCAGTCTCGTATCCACAATTACTGCCATCTGCCGCACATATTCCCTTGCTTGCCCCATAAGGCGGGGCCACAGCATCACGACCTGCCTGTCTACGATGGGTAAGGTGTCGGTGAACTGACATTGCCTCCCTGACTTCCCCCCCAGGGCAGGGTTCGGGGCCTGTACCAATGACTGCAGGACTGGGAATTAATCTGCGGCAGAGCGTCGAGGAGCGATGAAGACCTGGGTGCAGTGCGGTGTCATCCAGAGAGCCCGAAGAGATTTTATTTTTCTGGGAGGCGGGGACGTGCAATGACGTCCCGGCGTCCACCCAGCCTCCTGAGGCAGACTGACACTGGTTGCTGCGATATTCCTGGCCTCCACCAAGGGTCCTCAACGCACTGAGCATACTCCTCACCCTCCTCCCAGAGAAGGACAGCAGTCCACAGGATGCTTCATCCTTCTCCCCTTGGCCGGCCCTCTGACGACCCGGGTCCATTCCCGAACCCTGGTCACCAGCGTCGAAAGCGGAAATCCAACCGCTGCGCCAACAGGTTTACTTAGTTTAGCTGCCAAGAAGGCATCTGACAGGGTCTCTTGGAACTTTCTTTGAGGTACCCTGTCCTCTTTTGCTTTTCCTGACTCTTTCTTGCTAAGGCTCCGGCAGCTCTACTTCTGCCCTTCTGCATATATCCGTATTAACGGAGACTATTCCTCTTAAATTGCTTTACAACGGAGTACTTGGCAGAGTTGTCCAATGCCTCCATTATTATTTGCTTTGTTCCTAGAACCACTAGCCATAGCCATCCATATTAGAGAACAGGCTGAAGGTGTCCTGTTTGTGGCGCGGTCTATAAAATTGTGTTATATGCAGATGACATCCTTCTCACCTTACTGGACCTCGATCACTCAATTTCAGGCATGTGGTCTCTTATACAAACCTTTGGGGCCCTCTTGGGGTTTAAACTTAACCTGCATAAGATGGAAAACTTACTTTGTAATTATTCTCCCTCCCTTAGGTCCATGCAGCCTTTCATTGGAATTGGCGTAAACAAAACTCTAATATCTCGGGATTACTATCCCCCTGGATTTGCGTAATCTCAGCCTTCTAAATTATGAACTCCTCGCAGAGCAGATAAAAGATCATCTAAATTCTTGGAGTAGAGTAATCCTTCCTTTTTCCTCTAAAATAGAAACTATTCATATGAACATCCTTCTTGGCTTACTATATTTTTTTCAAACTCTCCTGATTTTCCCAAAACTTTATTATTTTTCCTTTTGGAATAAACAGATTTTTAGATTCCTTTGGCTTCATTACTCTGTTCTTCAACTCCCTCTGTTGAAAGGAGGCATGAATCTCCCGAATCTCCTCTACCATGCAATGGCCATTCCTTTAAACATTATTTTCACGTGGATTCTTCCCCAAGCTTCCCCTGCATGGAACAATATAGAACAGACCATAAATGACTGATCTAATTTGGGTCCTATTCTTTTTTCCGCCCGCACCCACACTCCCACCCTTACTCATTTTACTTTTTTCACTGCTCAAACTTTGAAGGTCTGGTTTAGTATTAAACTTCATCCTTCTTTTGCACAGATTTTTTTTTATTTTTGTAGAATCCTGGCTACAGATGAGGATTTCCTGTCCTCTGCTATGGATTTTACTGTACATTTCGCAGATGGAGACATAGTGGTCTCT
The DNA here is from genome assembly GCA_016271365.2 of Neoceratodus forsteri. NCBI lineage: Eukaryota > Metazoa > Chordata > Ceratodontiformes > Ceratodontidae > Neoceratodus > Neoceratodus forsteri. The sequence goes on along the minus strand of CM028130.1, from coordinate 1,444,096,245 downwards.
CACATATATCAATTCTTGGACAAACACAGGGTGGTTCAGTTTGAAAAACTTCAGCAGACCTATGGTCTTACCAGCAGAGAACATTACCGGTACTTGCAAGTCTGCACATACCTGTTACATAAACGTAATGAATACACCAAACTTCCCACCGTATTTTCCTATCCTTCTAGCCATGATTATGGATCTCTAGAATGACTGCCCCAGGGAGCACGTGATTGGGAATGTATATAAGAGATTGCAAGAACTCAATACCGAATCCACCCATTTGATTCTGGACAAATGGAACCAAGAACTTCAAGCTTCCATAGATTACTCTCAGTGGAAGTACTTGGCTATTTCAGGCTACAAAATTACCTCTTCTCCCTTATGGCATGAATTTGTTGGAAGTGTCATTCACAATATTTTAGAGTTCCACCATTGGAATACGCCATCCAGGTGCAACCGTCATTAGGGCACCAAGATTTTTATTTCGCTGCTCGTATTATATGTGGGGGCTGTGCCCCTCGCACCCCTCCTAACTATATATTCTAACTCCAGGAGGGCAGACCTCGGGAAGGGGCAGCAAAATTTTAATTTTAGCACCCTATTGACAAGCGCACTCGGATCAGCGAACAGATGGCCAGAAGGGATATTTTAGCAGCATCTCTGCTTTTCTTCGGCATTTTCTACCACATCACTTTGAGGATTGTTGGTGGCATTGCAGGTACAATCCAGCTGATCAAGCTCATATCTTTTACTTTTTTTTTTTTTATTTATTTTTTTATTAGGTTTTTGGTTTTCCTTGACTATTACATGTATATCAGAAAACATTTCACAGACAGAAGATTTTCTATAATTACTTCAGGTTTGTTATTGTACAGGAGAGCAATGCATATATTTCTTTTATGTTGATAACACACAGAGACCAAAACCAAACTTTCCTTACGATATAGAATCGAGTCTGTCCAATCGCCCACCCCCTCCACCCCATCGTTCTCGAGGACCCACTCTAAAGGCAGAAATCGGGATCAATTCTCACCTGATTGACTGACCATCTCCGCCATAGGGCGGTAAAACCCTCCATTTGATTGTTTAGTTTTGTTATAATGTTTTCCATCTGATATATATCATACACAATTTGTCTCCAATCTTGTACACTTGGTACAACTTTCGTCATCCATTTCCTTGTCAATGATTTTTTGCCGCTAATAACAGAATGAGAAGCAGAGTCTTTGTCCAGGGGGGGGGGGAGCGATCCGGGTAGACGGCCATAAGCACCATCTCAGCTGTAAGCTCAACTTGTTCATCTAGGCCCTCACTACTTTCGTTTTGTATAGTTAGCCAGAAGGCATTAAACATGGGCAGAACCACATTATATGTGCTAAGTCAGCTATTTCTGCTCCACACTCCCTCCAACAAGCCCCATATTCTCTTGGGAGATATTTAGTCAGGGTGGCCGGTGACCTGAAAAATCTTGATCTGCACTTCCAGGAGTATTCCCTCCACACATGTGATTTAGTGATTTTGACCACTCTCAGAGATGAGGAGGACCAATCTTTGTTAGAGACTTCTAGGTCCAAATCCTTGTTCCAACTAACTAAGATTGAGTTTGTTGATTCTTTTGATTGATCTTGCATCATTTTGTATAAGTTACCAATTAAATGGTTCCAATGTTGCCCCTGAGAGTGTTCAATAAATAGTTTTAGAAGAGGAGGAAGGGGAGGCTTCAATTTGACCTGAATAAATCTATTTCATAGGAGGTGGTTTCTAATTTGGAAATATCTGAATTGACCAAGACTTGGGAGGTTAAATTTTGATTTTAAGTCTTCAGATGATAAGATTCCATTTGGACCCAAGCACTGGAACACCTGCTCCAGTCCCAATCTGCGCCAGCAGGAGAAGGCTAAATCACTGTGGGACGGGGCAAAAAGCTCATCTTGTGAAATTAACTTACAGTATTCGTAGATTAATTGGAGTGGCGCATTTTAAACCATATTTTTAAGACCTGTGAGGTAATGACTGTGAAGTCTTTTAAAGGGGGAGTTTTCCCTGAGGATGAAAAGATAATTTTTTTTATGTTGAACATGTCATTCAAATGAAATTCCAGCCTCTTCCACTGGGAATCGAACTGGTCGGAGAGACAAAGTAAAAGAATTTTTAAGAAGGCTGCCTCAGCATATTTTGTAAGGTCCGGCAGATTAGTTCCTCCCTGAGCCAGTGATAATTTTTAATATGGATAGGCGAATTTGTGGTTTCTGTCTGTTCCATATGAACTTTGATATCATGCTGTCCCAGGACTTGAAAAAATAATGAGATGGAAAGTATGGTATGTTTTGGAATAAGTATAGCAGGCGAGGTAGAACGTTCATCCTAATGGTTTCTATTAGTTGAAATAAGGATAATGGGAGATGGATCCATTTGTCCAAATCTTTATTGATTTCTATAGAGACAGGCTCTTAGTTGATTAGTTCAATTAAAAGGAAGGTTGTGAGGGATGTGTATTCCTAGGTATTTTATTTTGGTTGAGTGCCATTTTATTGTAAGACTTCGTTTTAGTGTGATTGGGGGATACAGTTGTATAAAAGAGCCTTTTTGCTACATTTAATTTAAAACTGGCTAATTCTTCAAATCGGGTCAGTATTTTCCACGTCTCTGTGATCGATTCCATAGGGGATAAAAGAGAAAAGAGTATGTCGTCCGCGAGCAGACTGATCTTGTTTTCTGACTGCTGCATTGGTATGCCCTCTACATTTCTTGATTTTCTGATTGCACAAACTAGTGGTTCAAGATATAGTACAAACAGTAGTGGGGAGAGAGGACATCCTTGCCTTGTGCCCTGGCCTATTAAGATCGGGGAGGATAGTCCCCCGTTTATTCTAATATAGGCTTTTGGCGAGGAATATATTTGGGTCAACCAACACAGCAGTGAGTCAGAGAAGCCAAAAGGTTTTAGTGTGTCCCATAGAAAGGGCCAATATACCTTATCGAATGCCTTTTCGGCGTCAAGGCTTAAGAATGCAGATGGAATCTTCTGTGTTTGAATATACTCCATAAGTATTAATGTTTTTCTAATATTATCTGTTGTTGACCTGTTTTTTATAAAGCCGGCTTGGTCCAGATGTATTATCGTTGGGAGGATTTTTTTCTAGTCTTTTGGTCCAAATGGCCATAAAAATCTTGTAGTCCGAGTTTAATATTGAAATCGGTCGGTAAGCAGAGGGGTCTAATTTATTTCCATTAGGTTTGGGAATAGCTGCAATTGTAGCGTAATCCCATGATGGAGGGGGTGCTTGACCAGCGGCTGTTTCTCTGAACAACTTGAGGAGTCTTGGTGTTAATTCTTTATTAAAGATTTTATACCATTCGTTACGGTATCCATCGGGTCCGGGGCAACGACCCGAGGATTGTTTGGTAACCGCTACCTCTATTTCTTCAGTTGTTATAGGGGCTTGTAGTTTCTGCACCTGTTCTGGTGTAAGTTTTGGTAACTGTGTTTGAGATAGATATGTCTGTCTATCCTGTTGAGAAGAGGTGTTATGTGTTGTGTAGAGACTTTGGTAATAGTCAGCGAAAGTTTGTCTCATATCTTCTTCTTTATGGGTTACCCTACCGGTTTGGGGATGTTTAATTTTTGGTATTGTTACTGCGTTTTTCCGTGCTCTCAATTTTTGTGCCAGTCTGCGGGTGCCCCTAGAGCCTCCCTTGTAATTTATTTGTTTTAAGTATATGAGGGACATTTGAATTTTTTCATCCATAATTTTTTGGAATGCTGATTTAGTTTCTCTAATTTTGGCTTGTGTTACCTTGTTCCCTTCTCTATAAAGTAGTTGACAAGTTTGTAGGGTCTTGGTGAGTTCCCGATATTTCTTTTCTCTTCCTTTTGTTTTTCCTTGAGGTGTACGCAATGATCTCACCTCTTATAGTGGCCTTCATGGCGTCCCATACTATAGCTCCAGAGACAGCTGATGGTGCATTTTCTTCAAAGAACTGTGGGATTCTTTTTTTGATTTGATCGGTAAATTCTCTATCCTTTAGAAGATAGGGGTTAAGTCTCCAAAGAGTTTGTTTAGTTTTTTCCCCCCCCATGTCCACTTTTAGCAGCAGAGGATGGTGGTCAGATATTTTTAGGCAAATTGTTATGTCTTGCACTGCGGAGAAGTGTTCACAAGAGGTGAAAAAATAATCTAGTCTAGAGTATGAATTGAATCTTCCCAAGTAGTATGTATACCCAGGGTCTGAGGGAAAACATTTCCTCCAAATGTCGACTAGGCAGAGGTTCTCAAGTTGTATTTTGAAAAACTTTGCTGGAGTGGATTGGCGCTAGACTTTGGGATTAGATGAGTCTAAATTTGGGGTTAGTGTCATATTAAAGTCTCCTGTCATTATTAATTGCCCCCTGTGAAGGTCTATTATTTTGTTTAGGATTTGCCGTATTGGGGTGATTTGGTCTCTGATGGTAGACATATGTTTGCTAAGGTAACTTCTTGATTTTATAGGTGGCCTTGTATTAAGATATAACGTCCTACTCTATCAGATTGTATATTGTTTATTTTAAATTGTGTGGTTGATGGTATCAATATTGCTACTCTCTTTACATCCACTTGGGTGGGATGAAGAGTAAATGGCATAACGCCCCCATTTAATTTTCTGGTGCTCAGCATCTGACAGATGAGATTCTTGTATAAATATAACGTCTGCTTTCTGTTTATTTAAGTGTTGCATAACTCTCGATCTTTTGATGGGGTTGTTAAGGCCGTTCACATTTATTGAATATATTTTCACCGGTTGTGAAGCCATTTAGATTCGCTGGACCTTACTTTGTTTTCAACTATTTTGAGTATGCTATTGATTTCTTGTGTTTTTTCATAAATTTTGGCCACCCAGATGTTTTTCTTTCAGGTCAAGCCAGACCAGGTTCACCCGGATCGCTCCCCGGCCAAACGAAGAGGTCCATCAAACATGATCAGGTTTCCCTGTGGACATCCAATACATCTCACCAACATAGTGTTCTGAAGTTTCTGCAATAAAGCAATACTTTGAAATTTTGTATCCTGTCTCCTGTGTCTCATTCCAGTTTTAGAATATATACTAAGGTTAACTTTAATGTAAACTACAGCTACGTAGCTGAGTATGTGAAAAAAACTGACCAATTAACTTTAACACTAAAACTACTAAAACTTCTTAACTTACTGTAACTTTTCTGTACTTCCATTGTTGGGGTGGGAATAAATTCCACCTTTCCGTTATCTCAAGCCGGTTCTAAGAGGAAATCAGCGTTGATCGAGGAACTCCACAATTAGAGAATCCTCCAGGGATGCCTATCTGCTCCCTATAGGTTCACTGGAATGGGCAGCAGGGGCTCCCAAAATTCCCTATGTAAACAGGTTCCCTCTCCACTCCACTATTGGAGAGGAGTGAGGAAGCCCTGAAACCGATCCCTCGTACGCCCAGGCCCTCCCCCAAGCTTTAAGGTTCAACCCTCCATACCCCTCTCCCCCCCAACAACCCATTCCTCTATTCTTTTGAGGATTGCCTTCTTGAAAACCCGGCTGATGGGGTTGATAGGCCCCGAAAAAAAAAAAAAGATAAGGTGGGTTTACCCTCAAGTCTTTCTCTCCTCCCTCTCACTCCATCTCTCCCTTCCCCCCTCACCCTCCCCTTTGCCATCCCTCTCCCCTAGTTGGGGGAGGTAGAAAGGGCTTCTGTTCGTTACTCCCGCCTACCCCAACTGCCTTAAACATCAGTTCGGGGCTGGGATGAGTGATTATACTAGCGATGGCACTGTCAGAGCTTTGGAGTGAACTCCATTTGTTGATCTATTGGAGGGGCCCCCTGTGTTAAACCTTGCCCTGGTAGAAAGACCATGGTTGGTTGATCCGAGAAGTGGGGAAAAGTTATTTATATGCAAAAGGAAGAAGGGAGGAAAGAAGAAGAGGAAGGGAAAAATCCTTTCCCCCTCTCCCTTCCTCTCAAGAACAGGGGAAAAAAGGGGCGGAGATCCCCAGCTCCTGCTATCCGAACATATAAAGAGCTTCACAAGTACACTAAATTCCGTGTACACAAGAGTAGAAAACCGGGCAATTAAAGTTTATGTAAGTACTGTCCAGTCTGTAATGTTTTTTCTTGTCTCAGGACCCTTGTTTCTTCTGTTTTTCACCTGGGGGGGCGGTTCTAGCTGAAAGGACACGGCTTATCGAGAGGAGGGAAAGCCTCAGGGAGTCTCCCCATGACCCAAGCCCAGAGGACTCCCAAGGCCCAGGGGGGAGGGAAAGGGTGAGGTGCCGCCTCAGGGTGGACCACCCGGCAGCCCTACTAATGCAGGGACCTGTTACCCCTCAGCTAGGCCTGGGGCCCACCATCAAGGGAGGACTCATGTTTCCCCATCACAGCAAGGTAGAGGAAATCATTTTATTAGTCATCCCTTCTAAGATGCTGGACTGGTGAGACGGGACCGAGAGCAGGCATACCTCAGAAGCCCCCCAGTCGCCCCCACCCATCTCCCCCCAAAAAAAAGCCTTAGAGATTCACTACCACCAGGACTTGTTACAGGTCCACTGTTATTGTAGGGTTTCTGAGAGACCGGATCTTCAGAAGCATCTCGTCCAGATTCATGTTTGGTTGGTGTGGTTCATGTAGCGAGGATTGTCCTTGAAGCAAGGTTCTGGAAGAGCCGGGTCAGTTCAGCGGGCATTCCTTGAGTATCCCTTTTTTAAACAGATCTTCCTTGGCTTCCAAAGTAGAAGAGTATGAGGTGGGGCCTTCTGGCAAGAACACTGCAAGTCTGGCTGGGTAGAGGTGCAAATCTAATCTGTTGTGGATCTTAAGATGGGGAACAGCAGAGCGTAGACCCTTCTCTGACTTTGGCGAAGGGAGCATAGTGCATGATCGATGATGATCGTGAATTCCATACATTATTTTCCCTTTCTGCCAAGATTTTTTGAGGAGTAATTCCTTAGTCTGGAAACTTTGCATCCTTACCACAAACGATCTGGGTCTGGCATCTTTAGCCAATGGTTTGGGTCCCAGAGCCCTGTGAGCACGTTCAAAATCAAGGGGATAATCCGGACCCAAGTCGAGAATGGATCTGAAGAATTGGTCTGTGAAGGTCAAGGGGTCGGAGCCTTCTTCACCCTCTGGCAGGCCGAAAATTCGAAGATTTTTCCTACGCCCTCTGTTCTCTGCGTCCTCCTGCCTGAGGGAGCAGTGCAACTGAGATTCCGCTAAAGATAAAACAGCAGACTCCAGGGTATTTATTGTTGCAGTGTTTTGAGATATTTGCTGATCTGCCTCATCCGCCGGGTCTGCAAGGATCTCAAATCAGCCTGACTTGATTGAAGAATCCCTCATTTCTTCTCTGAATTCGGAAATGGACCACAAAATATTCTGTTCTGTGCGGAAGGGCTGGCTGAACTGGAGGGTTAGTTCCCTTCTTTTCCCTCCTTTGGTGGCCATTAAGGTGGGAGGTGGAGGAAATGAAACAACCAGGAGGCTGCAGGTAAACTTAGATTGACTCATGAGTCCTGTAGGCAGAGTAGTGTTTCCTCCTCTGTAGATATGCCTGAAAGTAGGAGAATCTCTTTTGCAGAGCAAGTTCTATAGATTGCAGCCTCAAAGCTGCCAGGGGTAGTTATTATTATTATTATTTATTTTTTTAATTGTTAAATGTATATTTCCCCTTTTCCCCTCCCTTTGTCACATTTTTATTCTTCCTCCTTCACTCCCCTCCCTCTCCTCCACCCTTCTTGTATCCTTCTCTCGCTCCTCTTTGTCCTGCTTGGGTTTGTTGCCTTTTAATGTGTGTTGCTCATTTAATTTATCCCCTTCCTTTATTTTTATATTTGTGCAGAACCTTTAAACTGGTAATGATTACCAGAGGATGCCTGGAGGGGGTAACGTTTGCACTCCTGAACTGATCCTGGCCGGATTGTGCTCTTTTTTACTCTTTGGGTGGTTTACCTTTGTTTTAATGTACCACCCTCACGAGGAGGCCGTTCAAGAAGCCCTGGACTGACACCTTATTACTGCTGCGGAAGAACTATTCGCAACCGCGAGGTCCGACCCGGCTGGGGGGCTCCCGGTTATTTGCACGCTGCCGGCACTGATAGAGGAGTCGGGTGACCAAGGAAGCCAGAACAAACGACAGCTGGGAGTGGAGGCTGATGAAGGAGGAGGGGAGGCAGCTGGATTTTGATGTTAAAGGCCTCAGAGAAGAAGTGGCTGGCAATCGCGGCTGTTGGGGCCTAAGGCAGTTGCCCTTACTCCACGCGGCCAGGGAAAGTTGCAGGGGGGGGAGCTCCGATTATTGACGACGAGCCACCTGGGTCCGTAGACTGTTCGATGAGGTTTCGGGCATTGCTGGGGTCTCTCCTCGGTTTGGATGCGCGGTCCTGATCCTGGTTGGTAAATCTTTTTGGAGGTAGGAGACTGTGCCATTACGGACGGAAGTCCCACATCTTTACTTTTGTCCCATCCTACACCCTTACTGGTTGTCAGATAACTCAGATAGACTTGCTTTGAAGCAACTCCTAAATTTATTGTGATGTCGGTACCACCCTCAAATCAAGATTACCTCTTAAGTCCTTGATTTAGATATACATACTGGCAGCTAAAGAGCAATTACTCGCCTATGGATGAAATCTGCTTCGCCAACGCTGCAAATGTGATACTCAATAATGTTAGAGATATACTGTACCTCATGGAAAAATTTCTAGCAGTCCAACAGAAACGTCAGGAGCATTTTGAGATACACTGGAGGCCCTGGGTCTTTTATTATGCCTCTGTAGATGAACAGTGGGTTCCAGAAGATCATGCAGTAGTTCTGGCCCCACGGTTTGCTTTTGTTCGAAGGGGTATTGTATAATGTGACTTGTTCTGCCCAGGGCTTTTTTTGTTTGCTTTGTTGCACTGGTTGACTGTCCTCAGCCTAGCAGCTGATTGGTCACTCCACTGCTGCACATTCTTATGGCTATTGGCCTCCCTGTCTTCAATACCTGACTTGACCCTCTTTCTTACCGCCCCCTTTTTAAAGCAATCTCACCCACAGAGTTGCACATTTGCTCTCAAGTTTTGTTCTCCAGCCACTCCAGTTAACTCCTCTCAATTACTGCTGTAACCTGCCCTATTGTTAGGACCTCACCCCAATTCGACTATATACCCTTCACCTTACACTTCCACTGCCTATGGTGACATACCGTCACAGCCAAACCATCCCAGTAGCTGGCACCTTTGCCTTAGCTGAATTTTTAATGATTTCACTAAATTAGAACTAGTGTCATTGCCACCCCCAAGCAGTAAAGCAATATTACAGTGACTCTTTCCAGGCGTTTTACCAAAATTGCCCTGTGCTTCAGCTAATTTCACAGCTGGTACACCATTGCTGGCTCAGTTTTACCTCCAGCTACCTACTACATAACAATGGGCACCATCACTCTTCTACTAGGCCTGCTCACGTTTACCTTTCTGGCTCAGACCACCCCCCGTCCTGTGCCCCTGCCTCCAACCCGAGCATTTCTCCCCTAAGCCACCTCCAAACAGCTCTGCCCTCCACCTTGGACACCCCACCCCAACCCCTCTCTGCATCACCACCTACCAACACCCCGCTCACTCTGCCCTCCCAGGCCTATCCTGGACCCACCTCTTCCTTGCCATACCTACCCTCCGTGCCTTAACCATCCCCTGCACCCCTACTATCAGTACCTCACCTCGGCACCACACTAAGGGTCCTTGTCGCCACTGTCCCTTAATTACATTAATCACTCTTACTGCTCTCCGGGAATATACACCCAAACCCTGGACCTATGCAAACTAGCACTCCCAACCCCACTCTGGAGCGGTCTCCACGTTGCATCACTGAACATATGCAGCCTTTAAAGAAATCTGCGCACTCCTGTGCTGGGTTGTACAACACCAACCTGATATTATTGTGTTAGTAGAGTCCCAGCTCTCCAAAACAGCCCGACTCTTATTCCCTCCTGGATACTCCCAGTTCAGGAAGACCAAGTTAGTAAATGTGGCGGTGGGTGAGCAATCTACATGTGGGACACCCTTATAAGCCATCGCTCCTGCCCAAGCTTGACTATGGCGCCCAAGCCCTCACTTAAAATGACCCCTGACGCAGCCATAGGGCCCACTCTTCCTCATGGTCTCCTACATACCCCCGAGGAACCAGAACCCAGCGGTCCAGTCTCTCATCGACTACCTCACCTCCCCACCACACAAAGCCAAACAACTCATCCTAGGTGACCTTAATGTCAATTGGCTTGGTATCACTGCCTCCCATACCAGGGACTCCTTCGCTACCCTGGACATGTCCCAGTTAGTCACCCAGTCCACTAGATGCAACCGGACAAGTGGCTCCAGCACCCTCCTAGACATAGCGGATGCGGTGCAGTGTTGTCCCATCTGCAGGCACCTCTCTGGGCTGAGGGAGGAGGCTGCTCATCTCCAGGCTGAGTTGTCCAGGATTTATGGGACCTCCTCCTCCTCCTCCATCCAGGGACCACCAGTGCCACTGCCAATGCCTCAGAGGTTGCCAAGAAAGAGGCGGTTGGACCACAGTGGGCTCAGGGAGGTGAGGTGGTGGAACAGGCGCATCCCTCCAGTTGTCCTCTCCACAATTCCTATGCCATTCTGGCAAAGTGTTGTTCTCTATGGAGGCATCTGCAGTGGAGACCAGGAGGATGCTGGGAACCTCCACAAAGGAGACCCACAAGAGGGTGGCATGGGACACCAGGGGAAGAAAACAACTCCTGGTGGGGGACTCCATTGTTAGGAAGGTAGAACTGGGGAGGAAGGGAGAGGGAGGTGAAGGTGCCTGCCTGGCGCCATGGCTTGGAGGGACAGGAGCGAATCCTCAGGATTACGAGCAGCTGCACAGGGACGGAGCTGGATGTCATTGTCCACCTAGGGACAAATGACCTGGCTAAGAAAGGATTAGAGCAGTGCAGGAAGAGTTTGTGGATTGGGGAGGGCCTTAGACAAGTGGCATGCAGTAACCTTCTGGAGGTGCTGCCCATTATGGCGAGGAGAGGCGAGAGGTTCTGCACCATGGAATTAATCAGTGGTTGAAAAGCTGGTGCAGAGCTCAGATTTGGCTTCATTAGGACTGGGTCCACCTGGAGTGATGCAAGCCTATACTGGCATGATGGGCTGCATCTGTCCAGGAGGGAACCAGGATCCTAGGTGATAGGTTTAAATGCTTCATTGGCAAGCATTTAACTAGCCAAGGGAGGCACTGGAAAGGAGCAGGAAATCTAGCCCCCTAAAAAATCACGTGCAGTAAGTATGGTAAACACCAACATAGAGGTGGCAATAGGGAGAAGGGCAGGGGTAAATGGGGAGTGACAAAGGCAAGAAGGACAGGGATGGGGCAAAAGGAGTAAGGCCATCAGGAAATGGAGGGTAATGAGTACCAATGCTCCAGTCTGGGCAACAAGCTCCTGAGCTGGTGGCCTTGATGGAAGAGGGATGCCTGGATATCGTAGCAGTCACAGAAACATGGTATGCAGAGAACCATGACTGGGATGTTAACATACCAGGGTACATAACCTACAGGAGAGACAGGCAGGAGAGAAGAGGGAGGAGTAGCTCTCTATGTAAAGGGAGGGATAAAAGCAACTGAACAAAAGAGTAAACAGGGAGGAGAGGAGGCACTGTGGGTCACCTTGGAGACTGGAAAGGGCACCGCAATCCGCACAGGGGTTGTGTACAGACCCCCATGTCAAGGGGAAGGAATGGACAAGGAATATGATAGAAGGCACTCTTAGGATGGCAGAGAAAAGGGGAGATACTGTTGATGGGAGACGTGAATATGCCAGATGTTAACTGGAGCACATTTGCTGCAGCCACATCCAAGAGCAGGGCCATTCTCGATACCCTACAGGTGGCAGGCCTCAGACAGCTAGTTTCAGAACCCAATCGTGAGACAGCAATCTTAGACTTCGTACTCTCAAATGGGGGCAGTGAGAGGATCTCAGATCTAGAAGTGGGTTGCCATCTGGGAACAAGTGACCATCAAACAGTGCGGTTCACGTTAAACTCAGCTACAGAGTCAAGCCATACAAAAGAGAGGGTACTGGACTTCAGGAGGGCTGACTTTGGCAAGATGGGAGAGTGCCTCAGAAAAGCACTAGCAAACAGGCTAGAAGGAGGTGTGGAGCAACAATGGGGAATCATCAAAACTGCCATCACAGAGGCAACAAGCCTTTGTGTGAAGCAAATAAACAAATCAAAATGAAAGAAAAAGCCACTATGGTTCTCAAAAGAGGTGGCTGGGAAAGTCAGGGAGAAAAAGATAGCATTCAGGAAGTATAAGGAAACACAGAAGGAGCAGGACAGAGAGCTGTACCAGTTAAGGCAGAAGGAAGCAGGGAGGAAGTCAGAACAGCAAAGGCCCAAACCGAGGAAAAGATAGCCAACTCGGTTAAGAAGGGGATAAAACCTTTATAGGTACATTAGGAAGCAAAGAAAGACTAAGGCAGGGATACTGAGGCTGAATAGAATGAATGGTGGGTGGGCAGAGGGACAGCAAAAAGCAGGGATACTGAATGAATATGTCTGCTCAGTATTCACAAAGAGGAGGGAAGTGCCTAATCCAGTTAACAGAAGCACTCTTGATAGGGGTTGATCCCAGCCTTTCACAGAAGAAAGAGTTCTGCAGAACTCCTAAAACTGAAGGTGGACAAAGCAATGGGGCCTGATGGAATTCACCCCAGAATTCTAAAAGAATTAAGGGGAGAACTAGTGAAACCACTGACTACCCTTTTAATAAATCATGGGAGGATGGTGTGGTACCCGAGGACTGGAGAAAGGCGGATGTGATTCCCCTTCACAAAAGTGGGACCAAGACAGAGGCAGGAAACTACAGACCTGTCAGTTTGACCTCTGTGGTAGGGAAAGTGATGGAGTCACTTCTGAAGGAAAGAATTGTTGAGTACCTTGAGGCCAGTGGGGCACAGGACCCAAGGCAGCATGGGTTCACAGCGGGAAGGTCATGTCAGACGAATCTAATAGATTTCTTTGACTGGGTGACCAAAGTAGTAGACCAGGGAGGGGCTGTAGACATGGTCTACCTAGACTTTAGCAAGGCATTTGACACAGTCCCACACAAAAGATTAATAGTCAAATTAACCAACCTGGGAGTGGGTCCCAGGGTGGTAGCCTGGGTAAAACATTGGCTGGACAACAGGACACAGAAGGTATTTGTAAATGGAGTCCACTCTGAAGAAAGAGGGGTTACTAGTGGGGTACCACAGGGTTCAGTACTGGGTCCAGTCCTTTTTAATGTCTTTATAAGTGACATTGCAGAGGGACTGGAAGGAAAAGTATGCCTCTTTGCAGATGACACAAAGATCTGCAACAGGGTTTTTTTTTTTTAAATTCAAATTTATTAACAATCTTTAGGTACGTTCTTATAATCATGTTTGTTAACAATTCAAACATAATATTTCTTTCTATACGTTTCATAGCTTTTTCTTATACAGTAAGTCTCAGTCCATTCAAATCACTTCTATTTATTAAATTAATATAGTCCTTCGCGGAGTGAGCTTCAGCCCTCCCCAGACTCTTCCTGCTTTCCTATGAGTCTCCCTCAAACATTGAACGGGTCCCTGCCCTCTCCCCCCAACCCAGACGGGCGCCTCAGCCGAATGCAGGATCTCCCTCAGACTGTTTCATATCACCAAGTACTATGTATTGATCAATTATTCCTTTCCTGTCTTGTGGATCGCCACAACTCCCACCTAGTCCACCTTCTCAGGTGTGCCGAGGTTCTGTTGTTGATTCTGTACGAGTTCCTCCAAATCTGCTATAGTGTTCACTATCGTTATCCTCTCCATGATAGTGGGGGAGCTGGGAGAGAGCCACTTCTTCGTAATGGCCTTGTGTGCAGCCGTTGTTAGGATGGACCACAAATACAATGAGTTGGGACCTCGTATCTCTGTGGGCGGTAGGCCCAGGACCATTGCGGGCCACTCCAACTGGCTTTGCACTGAGAATATTTCTGAAATGGCTCCCGTGATGTCCCTCCAGTAATTCAGTAAGGCCTCACAAGCCCAAAAAATATGTAAGTGATCTGCTTCTAGTTGTGTACATCCTCTCCAGCACCTGGTAGGTACCGTTGGATTTCTTTTGTTAATTATTTGGGGAGTTAAGAAATAGCGGACCTTCACTCTCCATGAAAATTCTTGCCAGTATGGTGATTGAGTTGTCCGATTAGTGAGGGAGAATATTCGCTCCCACTCAGCCTCACCTAACCTCTGGGTGGTTTCCTTGCCCCACTTGATCTTAATTTTAGTTAATGGGTCTTCCTTTAATGTCATCAGGGCCTTGTAAAGTAGGGAGATCATTCCTTTTTGGCTAGTTGCCGTTATTCCCTTCTGTATGGTCTCTAATAGGTGTTGAGCCCTGTCTGGGTCTGCGTCCTTTTTCTTTAGGGCAAGGATGAAATTTCTAGCTTGTAAGTTATCTAAAATGATCTGAGTTCTGCAAATTATATTTACTTTTAAGGGAGGCAAAGTCCAAGACAATTTCCCCTTGGCAGAACTGGGAGAGGAACCTAAGACCTTTCGCGTCCCAGGCTAGGAGCCTTCTATCCAGTTGTCCTGGCATAAAATCTGGATCCCCAGCTAGTCTCCTCAGTGGCCATAGGGAGTTTTTGATTTAAAATTTTTGCCATACTCTATGAAGCGCCCTAGTTGTGTCTCTGACTGAAGTCAGTTGTAAGGGGGGGGGTCTTTATTTATACTGTGTGTCAAGAGGGCGTGGTCTAGGGATTGCGAGCCCCTTCCTTCCTCCTCTCCCCTCTCCATGAGTTTCCAGCCCGTGTATGCATTAGGGTTAGACCAAAGCATGGCATTTTTTATCTGGGTCACCAGGAAATAGTCCTCGAGGTCTGGAAGGGACTGCCCTCCCCTCCCCCGGTGCGCTTGGAGTATCCTTAAATTAATCCTGGGTTTCTTGGAGTTCCACAGAAATTTAACTATCATTTTATTCCATATCTGAAAAGTCGCTTTGCGTATGTAGAGGGGAATACATTGAAATGGATATAGGAATTTTGGAAGTACATTCATCCTCAGAGTCTGTATCTTAGAATACATTGGGAAATTTAGTAATGACCAGTGTTCGAAGTCTTTTTGCAGGGTAGTTATTAAGGGCAAGTAATTTGCCGCGAACAGCTGAGAGGGTTGTTTTGTGATGTGGGTCCCTAAATATTTCAGCTTGTTAGCCTTCCAATTTAGTGGGAAGAGGGCGGAGAGCTCAGGGCTAGGCTTATAATAAAAGGTGAGGACCTCCGTTTTGTTTTTGTTAAGAGAATAGCCTGCATGGCTACCAAATTTCTGCAGCATTGACCAGACTTTTTTTATAGATCGGTTAGGTTGTGTGAGGCTAAGAAGGACGTCATCTGCATACGGAGAAATTTTTTTCTGAAGGTCACCCACCTGCGCTCCCGAAATCTCCTCAGCCCTCCTCACTGCCTCCGCTAGTGGCTCTATATAGAGGGCAAACAACAGCGGCGACAGTGGGCAACCTTGACGAGTGCCTCTTCCTAAATCAAACCTATCTGAAATGCCTCCGTTCACTCTAACATAAGCCTGTGGTTTGTAATAAATCGCATGGACAACATTTATGAATGGGAGAGGGAAGCCTCTGTGTTCTAAGATGGCAATAGGAAGCTCCAAGAGACTTTGTCAAAAGCTTTTTCAGCGTCTAAGCTCATCAAGCACGCTGGTGTTTTGGATCTATGGATAGTGTCTATTAAGTTTATCACCGCTCTGACACTGTCTGGAGCTTGACGACCCAAGACAAAGCCAGTTTGGTCCATGTGTATTAGTTTAGGTAGTATAGGGTTTAACCTCGATGCAATTATTGCTGTAAATATCTTGTAGTCGGTGTTTAATAGGGAAATGGGGTGGTAAGATTCACAGTAAACTGGATCCTTACCTGCTTTGTGGATCACCGAGATAGTGGCATATTGCCATGAGGGGGGAACCGGTTCCTCTCCCGTCCATACCGCCGAAAATACCTCCGACAAGATAGGGGCAATCTCGTTCTCAAATGTCTTGTAGAATTCCGCACCAAATCCGTCGGGACCTGGACATTCAGCTGTTTTAAATTTTTATTGTGTGTTTAAGTTCTAATGTAGTAATTGGGTTGATGAGGCTTGGCGTCAGGAGAGGAGGGAGAGGAGAGTCTCTAAGTATCTCTTTTCTCTTGGGGAGGGTGTCTCTTGGCGAGTATAGTTTGACATAGTAGGCCCTAAAGGCTCTCATTATTTGTATGGCTAGGTGGTTTCTTTGCTGTTATCTTGGGATTTTATTTTAGTAATGGTGCTTTCAGCTGTGTTTTGCCTGAGTCTAAAAGCTAAAATTTTAGTCCCCTAGGGCCTCCTCGTAATATTTTGTTTAAGATAAAACAGGGCTTTTCTACTTCTGAGTTTTGTATTTTTGGAGGTGGTGCCTGTTTTCCTTAATTTTTCCTCCCTGTCTGGGTCCCACTTAATTTTCTGTTGCCTTTCCCAATCTTGAATTTGGGAAGTTAACTCTGCTGTTTTGAGCTGTGATTCTTTTTTTATGTGTGGCAATCTGTATAAGTTTTCACTTTCCACTCTTCAAAGAGTCCCACAATATCTGTGGAACATCCTAGTATTATTTTCTTCTAATGATTTTTGAGAAATTGTTTGAGTTCCTCTACTGTTTCTTTATTTTGGAGGACAGAGGTGTTTAGCCTCCACAAGGTTTTCTTGGGAAGACCCAAGTTTATCTCCACAAAGAGCGGGGAGTGGTCAGACAAAACTGAAGTTCCCACCCACATCGAGGTGAAGAGAGGAAGGTCTCTTATAAAAGCGAAGAACATGTCTAGCCTTGAGTATATGTGGAATCTCAGGGAGTAATATGTGAACTCCCTAGAAGCTGGATACCTCTCCCTCCAAACATCCACTAGACCTAGCTGCTGGGTGAGCATCATAAAAGCTCTGGCCTTACTTAACTCCGGTCTGGGTATTTGAGATGTGGTATCCATCCCTCTATTGAGGATTATATTCCAATCCCGCCCATACTACTATGCCCTCAGCCCTCTCTGCAACAAGTTGCAGAAGGGCAGATAAGAAGACCCGGAGAACCCGGCTGAACATACACGTTGATCAGAGTGACCACCCGTTCTTGTAATGCTCCTATTACTAGGATGTACCTTGCCGCCCGGATCTCGAATCACCTCCCACACCTGCAGAGGAAATTTGGCTGAGAGAAGGATGGCCACCCCCCTCTTTCTCCCACTCGACAAAGAAGAGTGAAATACATAGGGGAAAGCTGGACATCTTAGTTTCTGAGCTTCCAGAGGGGTAAGGTGCGTCTCTTGCAGGAAGGCCACCTCGCACCCCTGGGCCCCCAAGTATCTCTGCAATCTCTTCCTTTTAATAGGGCTTGAGCAACCGTTTATGTTGAAGGAGACTATCTTAGTACAGTGATTACTCATAACTACAATTTTCCTGAACTTTGCTTACTAGCCACTGAGACACTGCAAATATACTAGAATAAATTAGATCGCTGTATGTACCTTATCTTAATGTAAACCAGAAAAACACATAACATAACAACTGCTTCATCAACTTTAACATGAAATGCTTAAACCAATTAAATCTTTGCTTTGGCCTTATCCAGTTTCTAGCCTTAAGCAACATGAATGTAATAACCCCCGTGGCTATCAAACTCTTGAGCTACGAGTCTCTACCTTCTTGTAGTGGGCTTCCAAGGTGTGATTGAGTATAAAGACTCAACAGAGGATATAGTGTCCTGTCCGGACCTGTGGGAGCTTCGGTAGTGCAATGAGGTTCCCCTTTGGCCATATCACATGATCTTTATTGTGGCCTACCTCTTGTGGGTCACCTCTCTGGAATGTCCTCATGTCATGCATTTGATCCCACCCTCTCCTCTTACTCCTTTCCTTCTCCCACCCCCCAGTCCCAAGGGGGCTGGGGAGGGCGAAGAGGACCATAAGCTATGAACTCGCTCTCGGAATAGTGAAGTGAGGGGTATTTAGTCTTTGTCAGAGTATAACCCGACATTTCTTACTTCCCCGGGCGCTTGGTATATAATCCGTTCCACCCTCTGTCCACCCATTCTCCCATCATGCACCATGTTCCCCCCTTTCAAGGGGTCCGGGTAAACTTCAATTCAAAAGTGTACCTTTTGTCCGGGTGTATCCGGGCATCTCTGATTTCCCCGGTGACTCAATATATTGGCCTTTCCACCCTCTGTCTGTCAACCCTCTTACCATGCTCCGTGATCCCTTTTTTTTAAAAAGAATTCGGGCGGACTCCGATTAGGAACAAACCTTTCATTGCTCCCTGTGCTCCGGTTACAAAAATTGCCAACCCTTTCCTGCCGAGATGCCAGAGCCCTGCCCTTCTGCTGGTAGGACGAACATGCAACTCACCATCAGCTAGACCAGGCAGTTTTCTTTAGTCTCTGCTGAGTATCAGGGCCCTCTCTCTCTCCTCTCCCTTTAACGGTCAGGCCTCCTGTGAGTAGGAAGCCCCCCTTCCCTTTTGCTCGGCCTCCGCCGGGCATTACCCTCCGGAGTCCTACAATTCGAGATTCGAGCTTTTCACCTGACGAATCTCTGAGAGTCGCAGACTGGATCCTGATGATATATGTAGGGTGAAGCCCCAGGGGATCAGGGATCTCCCAATCAGGTGTCAGGCGTCCCCGATCCGACCAAGGCCAGATCCGAGCCAGGTATCCTGCCCTTGAGTAAGTTCTCCATTGAACTATTTAGTCACCAAACGATTTTCAGTTCTGAGTCCGTTAATATATGTTTTGAGTCAGTATCCTAGGCTGTGATCTTGGGGGTGGAGAGGAAGACCCATAAGAAGTAAGATCCTCCGCGTACCACCACCAAGCACACCCTTAAGTTAGATCCATCTCCGAAAGCCCAGCACCCTGCCCCTACCCGGACATGCCACACTAAGTCATCTGAAGTTCCCCAACGTGGAGCATCCAGATCTAACGACCGGGAAGTCACCCAATCAAGGGGGAGAACACGAGACTCGGGCCTCGGCTAGTGGAGAGGAGCCTGAGCCCCGGGCGCGAATATATGGGTTCACGCTTCCCAATAAATAATGTGGTCGTTCGTTTCATTGCAGACCAGATGGCAGCATGTCTCAGACCTGCAAAAAAAAGGGGAGGGAACGTATCTAAATTACTAGGTACAGGTTTATACAGTGCAGGACATCATGGAGTCAGGACCCAATAGCCCTAGGCTTTAAAACCATGATGGGAAGGAAGGTGCATCCATGCAGTATGCAGACCTCCTGAGTCTCGGTGGTGCAGGCCATGTTTAAGCTGTCGTGCATGGCTATTCTAAAAGCCAACACCGAGTCGGTCCCCAACTGCAGATCACATCCCAGGCAAGCAAGCAGCTCTAAGTCGCTTTGTCGCTTTATCCCCTTAGATCCCCCCCAGGGAACCCAGGACCTCGAACGGCTGCACTTACTATGCGTAATTGAGGTCAGGTAAACTGGAAAAAACATCTCAGAAGTAGGATTTCTTGCTCTGATGACTCCAATAATAACTACCAGTACCTGTTCACAATAGAATACAGCTCAGTCAGATATAGTCCTGTCTCGAGGGACGGGGAGTCCCTGTGCGGGTCATCAGGGGGTAGTAATAAGAAAAAAGGAGGTTTCTAGTTGCCCTTCAGTGGTTAAGGTTCATCTGGGGGTATGTAGTTGTTCTGGTTGTGCCTTCTTGTTCGATGATTCTTCTTCCTCTGTTTGGTGTTCCAGGGTCTGTAAGTGTTTCGCAGCTTTATTTACTGAGGGCCGATTCACGTATCTTCGGATCATCTGAGCGATGTCTGCTCAAAGTGTTGTTTGGGGATTGCGCTGCGTGGAGCCCGTCTTCGTTGTTCCTTTTTGGGCTATGGCCCAAGCCGAGGTTATCAAGTCCCTCTCCAGCTTTTCTTTTGTCAACGATGGAGTATGGATACCAAGACTCTCAAGGTATGGGGAAGCTGCTAAAAGGTCCTTAAAGACTTAATTTCCCTGCTGGGTGAGCACTTTGATTTTAGCTGGATGCAGAATCTGTGCTTTAATGCCTTTGAGTCTCATTTGTTTGATTATGGGCCAAAGGGTCTTCCGTGCTTCTTGGACATCGGTTGTATGATCGTTATCGTATATTATTTTGTGGCCTTGATATGTGATCGTTTTTTGCTGCCAGGCCCTTCGTAAAATATCTTCTTTTCTTCTATAGGATGTCATCCTTACAATGAACGAGCGGGGCCTCACCTCTGGATTTCTCAGCCAGGGTACTAGTGATCGGTGGGCCCGGTCTATTTCTATATCCAGCTCTTTTGGGAGCTTAAGTGAGCTCATGGGAAGGTCTGAATGAAGCAATATTATCCGTTTCTTTCTCCTCAGGCCCTCGGAACCCGTGAATTAGATATTTTGTCTCCTGCTCCTCCCTTCAAGGTCGTCTAGTCGGCGGTTGATCTCTCGTTCTCTGGCCAGGAGGTACATCATCAGGCGATCTTGTCTGTCTGTCTGCTCCATGGTCTGTGTTAGACCAAGCTCTAGCTGTTCTGCCTTGTGATCGATCTGGTTTAAATCCGATCGGAGTTCGGTCAGTGTATGATCTATTTTTGCCACGGTGCGGGCCGTCTGTTTGATCATTTCAACTATGTCTTCTTGTGGGAGGTCGTGTTGAGAAGAGGCCTGGTGTAGGCCTGAAGGCGAGCCCCGCGGCTCTGGGAGAGCCTCAATGTCCGCTTGAATCATCTCCCTCAATTTTTGCATGGGAGTGCCCGGAGGCTTCCCCGGCTTGTTCCTCTTCTGTTTGGCTGGAGAAGCCATTCTTTGAGAGTCGATTTGATCGGATTATCTTTAGAGGGATCGGAGAGCCCCTCGACTAAGGCGCCATTCCAGTCAGTGACGTCACCGGAAGTCCCTGCAACAGGGTTGATATGCAAGGAGGCATGGAAAGGATGAGAAGGGACTTGGCAAGGTTGGAGGAATGGTCAGAAGCATGGCAGCTAGGATTCAATGCAAAGAAGTGCAAAATAATGCACATGGGAAGCAAGAACCCAAGGGAAGATTACACAATGGGGGGGGGAGGTAGTAACAACAACAAAAAAGGAAAGGGACCTGGGGGTAATCATATCAGATGACCTTAAGGTTAGCAAGCAATGTGAGAAGGTAGTAGGGAGGGCTGGGGGATACTGGGATGCATAGGGAGAGCATCACCAGCAGAAAACAGGAAGTTGTTATCCCTCTGTACAGACAGTTGGTGAGACCACATCCAGAGTACTCGTCCAGTTCTGGAGACCCCATCTCCAAGGACATAGACAGCATAGAGGCAGTCCAGGAGGGCAATTAAAATGGTGCAGGGCCTGCAAGAGAAGATGTCGAGGAGAGACTAAAGGAGCTTAATATGTATACCCTTGAGGAAAGAAGGGAGGGGGACATGATAGAAACTTTTAAGTACCTCAGTGGAATCAACAAAATCCAAGAGGGTAGCATTTTTCAGAAAAGTGATGTGCAAGAACAAGGGACACAATTTATAGATGGGGCGGTTCCGGGCAATGTGAGGAAGTATTTTTCACAGAGAGGGTAGTGGATGCATGGAACAGCCTTCCTGAGGAAGTTGTGGGGTCTAAACTGTGGGAGAATTCAAGATTTCTACCGGCTAAAATGGACCTGGGATATCAAGGGTGGGAGAAAAGGGACTACTCATGATGTACCAATTCCTGAAGCAGGGGACCATCATTACCTTCACGGAATTGGAGGCTAGATTTGGAATCACATATAGAGATAGATTCCGTTTCTTTCAAGTAAGGAACTACATTAAGAAATTAAAAAAAGAATGTTGGACTTCATATCCCATACCGAAGATAATAGATATTTTACAGAAAAGCTTAGAGGGTAGAGCCAGTTTGGATCACATAATCTCCTACCTATATGTAGCAATTCAAGAAATCGAAGGGGATACAGTTGATTTCATTAAAAGAGCCTGGGAGAAGGACATGAATACTGTAATTGTAGAGGAAAAGTGGAGGAATTGCTTGTCATATATACGTAAAAGTACATCCTCCCCATGCTGGAGGGAATTCACTTGGAAAAATACTGTCAGGTTTTTCAGAACACCAGTAATTCAAGCACACTTTAAGGAGAAGAGGGAGGCAACCTGTTGGAGAGGGTGTGGCAAGAGCCAGGCACACATTTGCATATATTTTGGGAATGTCCAACAATACAGTCTTTCCTGGCAGAGGTGCAGGACACCATCAAAAGCGTAATATCACCATCTATAAAACTAGACCAATTTCTGTATCTCCTTTTGGATTTCCCAGAGGGAAACAGAGATCCTGGGACAAGAAAACTTCTACTGATAATGATCCTAGCTATTAAAAAAAAAACATTACAAAAAACTGGCTGACCACAAATTCTCCCCAGTTAGTCCAGTGGCAGAATGTTATGATTAACATATATCAAATGGAAAGGCTGACAGCATTAACAAATAAAAGTTATGATCAATTTGAAATTATTTGGAGGAGATGGACATTATATATTACTCCCATGAGAAGAGACTTTGTACCTTAATGAACTGGAAGTAGGAACTTGATAGTCTGACTAAAGATATAGATTTCAATAATATAGATACCCTGATATGTAAATTAGAAAAGAGTATAAGGCTTCATATGGTATTCTTAAATTTCAGATATTCTAATTTTTAACAATAAAAATCAACTCCTATGCATGTATATAGTTTTGTATGTATGGTAATGCGAAAAACTTTGAAAGAAAGAAAGTTAAAAAAAAAAAAGAAAGCAGCCTTGGCTGCTCTGACCAACCTGATGCACTTATTGCATGCCCTCCTAAACTGACACCAATTCAAGTCATTCTTGCTTCTACGTGCTTTTTTTCCAAAGCATATCCCTATTTAGCATGGAAGCTTCGAGTTCTGGTGAAAACCAGCGGCAAGTGTTGCTCCTTACATGTACCTTTACCATGGGGGCATGTCTATTTAAGGCCGCAGTTAGTATTTCATGAAAGGTAGTATATGCCTCATTAACCGTTTTGGCTAAGTAGAAATCCTGCCATTGCAAGGAATGTTTCAGCTCGTCGAGATAGGCAAACAAGTCGAAGTTGCATTTACAACTCTTGATTGAGAACTTTTCTACAAACTGTGAATTATGCACAGATCCAATTCTGGTAATGAAACAGTGATCGCTGATGTCAGAGAAAAATGTTCCGACATGGGAGAACAGGTGTGGTTTGTTAACCAAAATTACATCTAAAAGGGTGCTGTTACTAGGGTTCTTTTTATTTGGGCAAGTGGGTTCACCAATGAGTTGCACCAGCCCCAAGGTGTCACAAAAGGATTTCAAGGGAGCCGAGAATTTTGATAACCAGTTGTAGTTCAGATCGCCAAGAATAATAGTTTCCGGCATACTAAGCCCCAGGGCAGAGCTTAGATGTGACGAGATGTGACCCTGCAGACGGGGGCCTGTGAAGCCAATTACACAGAGTGTGCAAGAAGGTGATAGTTCAACCTTTAGGGAAAAGCATTTGAATTCATTAGGGGAGTAGGATGATTCTAGACATGATACAGAAAATTTGTCCCTGACATAAATCGCCACCCCTCCGCCTCTCGATTGCCTATCAGCTCGGAAGAGCAAATAACCTGGGATGTTGATTTCCCTGTCAGGAGTGGCTGGTCTAAGCCAGGTCTCAGTGATCACCAGAACATCAGGTAGGGTGTGACTTCTGATCCCCAATAAAAATTAAAATATTTTTACTTCCAGTATTATGTTGGTGTGTTTCGCTGATATAATAAAATGTGCAAATTACATATATCTTCAATTAATTTCCCTTTCTGATTCCCAATCATCATAATGTTGATTTATCCAATTACATAAAGCCTGTCTATTCTGTTTCTTCATTGAGACAGTGTCCAGGACTTAAATCTTATTTAATCTGTCAATTCACCAACCTTCATGTTTCAACAGTGCTTTTTCCCAGTCACCCCCTCTTATGGGTTTGTTCACTGTCTCACAACCCATGAATCTCAATGTGATAATATTGTGTCTAGCAAGATTGAAATGTCTTGCTACTGCTGATTTTTCGTCATGATTATGAATGGAACTTTTGTGTTCCCTGATTCTATTTTTTTAAAGGTCTTGTGGTCTTTCCCATGTAAATAAGGTCACAAGGGCATTTTAACATGAAAATTACATCGTCAGCATCACAAGTAATGAAGTCTTTAATAATGAATTTCTCATTCCTGCTTGTAATTCTTTTACCTTTATAGCCCCTGAACAGTGAGTGCATTTCCCACAGTTGTGAAAACCTTTCATCTGTGGCCCTTGCCACTGAAATGCAGGTTGTGTAGGTTTTCAGTGTTGGGTTTTAGCCAGCAGTTCTTTTAGCTGTGACCCATAGTTTGGTTCCAAAACTTAAACTTCCATATTCAGTACATTCAGTGCTCTGCAGAATATACCAATTATTTAACATTGTGTTCTTCATTTTGTTAAATTGGTCACAGTAAATAGTTTTTTATTTTTATAGTTTAGTCTTTGGTAACCGGGTAAGGCCCACTAGGCACAAGTGCCTGTTTTCAGGGGCGACCTGGGAGCACTGGGTGGTTAAGTGACTTGCTCATAGTCACACAGTATGTTTACAGTGTCAGTGGCTTAGTAGGTAGCATACTAGCCTCTGAGGCCGGGAGATCAGAGGGCTGTGGGTTCAGTTCCCACATCTGGCACTTGGGTTACTATCCCAGTACTGACACTGTAGTGCAGCATGAGAGGGGTGCTGCACTTCTGAGGTGCCTTCTTTTGGATGAGATGTTAAACCGAGGTCCCAGCTGCCTGGATTGGTGGTAGTTCAGGTGGATGTTAAAAATCCCATGGCACTTATCGAAAAGAGTAGGGAATTTTTTTTTTTTTTAACTAAAATCAAAACAAATTCATAACAAAACATATATACCAATCAATAGATACAAAACATAAATAAGTATTAATTCATACAATAATCAAATTTATACAAATCAATATTAATTCATACTAAAGCCTCAAACATAAGGAAAACATTTTAAACAATATAAACAACTTAAATCCCCCCTACTCCATGTCAAAACAAAAATACTGTATTGCTAATTTACTTTATTCATACCTAAATTCTAAACAGCTTTCAAAGAAAATCATACCCACTCCATACTTTAATTTAACGAATAGAACTGAAATGCAAAGCTTCTATATGTTGTGAACGGTGTAAATTAAAAATTACCATATAGAATAATTCTTCAGGAGAGATTCATTGTTGCTGTAATAATTTACATTTACTAATCCATAACCAGTAGAGAAAATGGCCATTTATTATCCTTAATGTATTAAGACTATCTTTAGCCATAGATTAAAAAAGTAACTCTGTAGTCAGAGGAACTAGAATCTTATTTTTCCACCTGTTTTTTACCATATCCCAAAATTTCACTGCATAAGGGCAAAAAAATAAAGATGTAACATAGTTTCCAGTACCTTCATACCGCCCTCCCTTGGACAATATCTTTCCTGAAGACTTTTGTGCTTTTGATTGCTTCGAACATTCACCCTGTTGTGAATACCCAACCATACAGTATCCCAGATATGCTTAGGTATTCTAACATCTGTAATATAGTCTGAAATATCTTGCTGATGAGCCACTGTGAAGTTCAAAAAGGGTGATTCACCAAAACATCTCTGGAGTACATCTAAATATAAAGCTTTCCTTGTAACTGTTTTTACAAATGTCCAATCTATCTGCCACGTTTTAATTTTGTCAAATACTGCTTCCCATTTAAATGCCAGTCTCAGGCGTCTCTTGTTTTTATGCAAAAAAGAACCAGAGCTCCACTCAGACAAAACTCCTGACACTTGCCTATTTATTAGGCCACTCCAGCAATTAGTCTCTCCTTTAATTAATGGTACCACATTACTATATAAAAAAAAGTAAAGAAAAATAAAACTGGATTAACCATTTTTTACACCTCCTTTTTTCATTGTTAAATATAGAACATTCTGTCTAATCGGATTTAAACGGCTACACCAAAAGCTACAAAAAACAACCCATCAACTTAGTTTCCAAAGTTCTCGGCAATAGAAAAACATAACTTAAAAACAAAAAACTGGAAGCAAAAAAGTTTTGATTAAATAAACCCTTTTCAATTTAGACATTTTCCATTTATTCCAACTTACCACTAATTTATTACCTCTAACCAAAGCTTGTTGCCAGTTATATTCTGCTATGTTAGTACCCCCAAAATAAATTTCTAAAATCCGACAAGGAACCCTATCTACAGGTAAACCACCCACTACTTCATAGTCTACAGGGAACCCGCCTATGTGTAAACAGTGAGTTTTACTTAAATTTATTCGTGTCCCTGGTATCTTCCCTACCCCATTTATCAAATCACAAGCTGCTACTATCAAAAAAATAAGCAGAGATCATCTGCATAAGCCAATAATTTAGGAAAGGTACCAAAATCCCCCTCTATTTCTTTAATTCTAGGAGACCTACTCAATAATCTTAATAAAGGGTCCAATGAAAATACATATAAAAGGGGGCAAAGTGGGCATTCCTGACGTACCCTTTCAAAATATGATGCCTAGACCCTATCCACCCATTGTCATATGGCTTTACATTAGCAAGAACATAACATAGTTTAATCCACACGAACAAAAGTTTCAGGTAGCCCATAAGCAGTTAAACATTCCCATAAATATGTATGGGAAACCTCGTCAAAGGCTTTAGCCTGATCCAAACTAACTAAATAGCCTATGTTTTGATCACCTTTCTTATTTTCATTTTGTGTATCAAAAAGTTCTCTAATCAGCAATAATGCATCTGTGATACGTCTTCCAGGTACTGAACAATATTGCTCTTGACAAATTACATCTGGCATAATTAAAGATAGCCCATTGCCTAATAGCTTTGAAAAGATTTTAAAATCTACATTTAATAATGTGAGAGGCCGCCAGTTTTCAGTATTGCCACGGTCACCAGATTTATACAGAAAAACCATAATCCTTTATACATCTGTGACAGCAAATAATTCTCCATCAAAAAAAAATTATACAGAGACAATAACGTAGTGGGCATTAATCTCCATAAAGTTTTGTAAATTTTACCTGGCAACCCATCTGACCCAGGAGATATATTTTTATTTAACGATAATATAACATTTTCTAATTCTGCCAAGGTAAGTTTCCCAATTAATATCCTTTGCCAACTTGATGAAAGCTGTGGAAGGTTTGTTGCACTAAATAAGTGTGGTAAAAATTTAGATCCTTAGCTTGTTCTCCAACTTTATGTTTAGTATAATCATCAAGGATATTCATTATATTAATATTGTCATAAACTTTTGCTTCAAAAGAGGTATCTAAATATTCAAATACACGTTTCCCCATACGGTCTTTACATGCAATAAAGGGATTAACAAATGCCATTTTCCCCTGTGTTCCAAACGTCTGCTCTTTATTTAAAGAAGAAATTCTATTGTACTGATATTCACTCATTAAACGTTTAGTTTTTGCAATCTCCTCAGTCAGACCACCTTCATATTTTTCTTGTTGAGATAGTAAAGAACACAATAAGTGTCTATGTCTATTATATTCCTCCAATTTGGTTTTAACTTGTTTTTTACCTAAAGCTTGAAAATACCCAACCAAACAACATTTAAAATCTTCCCACCATTCTGCAGTGTTGTCATGTAAATCAGTTGTTGTAAGTTTGTCCTGTATAATAACTTTTAGATCACTATCAGTATCTGGTAATATTAACAAAGAAGAGTTAAGCCGCCATACCCCAGGACCTCTTTTTCCTCTGGGGGGATTTTCAATTCCAATTCCTGTTAGAGAATGATCAGAAATTTCCATTGGTGTATTCATTACTTTATGAATCACTAGACATTTATGTATAAAGATAAAATCAATCCTAGAATTTAAAAGCCCTTTTGAAAATGTAGGTCTTGCTTTTAAGCCATTTTGAGCATGTGCATCTACCCAATTTGCTTGGGTAAGAACTGTTTTTAAAAAACTTTATCACAATATTGTTTTCCTGATTCTGTTCTTTGATGTAAATTTATATTGAAATCCCCACAAAAGAAAATCTGATGACTTGTGTACAAATACTGTTGTATTTTTTTCAACAACGCTATTCTTAGTGCCTTCGTCTGAGGACCATAAAAGGAGATCGACCGACACTGTAAACCATGAAGAAGCACATCAAACAAAAAAAGTCACCCTGGATCGACATTTATTGATCTTAAAACCTGAACATCTGAGGTCGAAAAGCAAATCCCAATCCCACTGCAAGTGTCCTCTCCCATTGACCAATAGGAGAGGCCCCAAGGCCAGTCTTTTGTTGCTTGTGCTACCTCACTCAAACTATGCAATCTCGTATCCTGTAATAGATAAACATCATATTTCAACAGGGATAAAACACCAAAGGTTGTAAGACGTTTAACTGA
This sequence comes from Neoceratodus forsteri, assembly GCA_016271365.2. Lineage (NCBI taxonomy): Eukaryota > Metazoa > Chordata > Ceratodontiformes > Ceratodontidae > Neoceratodus > Neoceratodus forsteri. The sequence continues at coordinate 1,444,067,773 of CM028130.1, read as the reverse complement.
AGATTGTATTCTATTTACATTTAAACTTGCAATGCGTATCGAAGATAGTTCAGGGAGGGGGGGTTCATAATTTTCCCACTAGATCTTGTAATATGTTTTTTGTTTGTTTCTAAACCTTGTACTTTCCTCTGGGGGAAGTGGCGCACATGACGACTGAGCATCCGCACTCTCCTGACTACCTTCAGTATCTACCAAGGGATTTTCTTGTTCCATTTGGTCTCCCCACATAGAGAACAGGTTAAATCTATTGGTTAAAGGTAAAGGAGATAAGGGCACCAATTCAGACTGTAAAAATGACTTCTTGTTCCTGTGCATCAGAAACCTGGGTCAAATTCTCTACATGAGATACTAGAGAGTTCTTGGTTTTGTACACCTGAAGAGGAAGAGGTAGAAGTGTCCTATTCTCTCTTGCACGGGAACAAGTGGAGTCACAAAGGAGGTTTATTTTTCATACACGACATATGAAATTTGCCAGCAGATAAAAGCCTAGAGGTCTATCAAGTCTGCTCGAATGTGCAACTAGCACCCCTTATTCTGCAGCTGCCCCTCCCTTCCACCCTTCACCTTGTCCTGTCCCATCCTCGTTTGAAGCAGTCCACTGTTCTACTGCATACCACTTCAGGAGGTAATGCATTCCACCCAGCCACCACCCTCTCTGTAAAAAAATGTCTCCTCATCTCCCTCCCTCCCTCCTGAACCTTCCTCGCTCCAGTCTCATATCATGGCCGCTGGTGTCCCTCCCCTCCCTTACTTTGAACAACCCCTCTGTACTTATCTTGTTTATTCCTTTCATGTATTTAAAGGTTTCAGTCATGTCACCCCTGTCTCTCCTCTCCTCCAGTGAGTACATGTTCAACTCCTTCAACCTCCTCTCATATGATAAGTCCCCAGCCCTTGATCATCTTTGTCGCTCTGCTTGCACCCCTCCAGTAACTTAGTGTCCTCTTCAGATACGACGCCAGTACTGCACGCAGTACTCAGGTGTGGTCTAACTAATGACCATACAGTGGCAGAATCACCTCCTCCTCCTCGAGGATATACCCCTTGCAATACAACCCAGCATTTTGTTGGCCTTTGCAGCTGCCTTCCTACATTGTGCCGAGTTGTTCATTGACCCTGTAATGAGCACACCCAGATCCTTCTCCTCCTCTGTCTGGGCTAGCTGCACTCCCCTAGCTGGTAACTCCTCCTTGGGTTCTTCATCCCAAATGCAGCACCTTGCACTTTTGGCATTAAAGCCCAGTTGCCAGGTGTCTGACCAGGTTTCAAGCTTTGCCAGATCATCCTGCAACCCTGCCATCCCCTAGGTCATCCACCACCGTGCCTACCTTGGTATCATCAGCAAACAGACTGATCTTGCTCTTGATGTCCCATGATATGTCTGCAATGAATATCCCAAACAACACTGGTCCCAACACGAGCCCTGTGGAACACCACTCGTCACTGCCCTTGGGTGTGAGAGCCCCACCCACCACCACCCTCTGTTGCCTTCCCTGCAGCCAGTTTCCTACCCATCTCACCAGCTTTGCACCCGCCCTGTGCTCTAACTTCCTTCCCAGCCTTCCATGTGGCACTGAGTCAAATGCCTTACTGAAGTCCAGAACAGGACATCCACTGCATGGCCCCTGTCCAGTTGCCTAGTTACCCAGTCATAGAACTCCGACCAGGTTGGTTTGGCAGGATCTGCCACGTATGAAACCATGCTGTCTGCTGTCCTGTAGTCCTTTGGCCTCTAGGAGGGCCACCAGCCTCTCCTTCAGGATGGTCTCCATTAGCTTACCCACGATGGATGTGAGGCTCACTGGTCTGTAGTTTCCCGGTTCATCCTTGGGGCCACTCTTGTGGAGGGCACCACATGAGCCATCCTCCAGTCCTGAGGTACACACCCTGAATGTAATGAGGAATTAAATAGTTCGCCAAGGTCCTGCAAGGACCCTCTGCCAGCTCCTTCAGTACCCTGAGGTGGATGCCATCTGGGCCTGGCGCCTTGTCCACCCTCAGTGCCTTCAAACCCTCTCGAACTCTGCTCTCCATGATTTCCCCATCTGTCACCACTTCCCACCCTGCTTCTTCCATTTCTCCCACCTTGGGTGTCACCCCCTCTTTTCTTTAGTAAACACTGAGCAGAAGTACTCATTTAGTGCTTCCGCCTTATCGCACCCTGCTTCCACCCAACCCCCCTCCTTCCTAATCCTTACTATGTGGTCCTTACAGCTCCTTTTCTCCCTGATGTACTTAAAGAAGTCCTTCTCCCACTTCTTAATGCCTTGTGCCAGCCTGAGTTCCGTAGATTCTTTGGCTCCCCTTACTGCCCTTGTCACCTCCTTCGATTCTGTCAAGTACTCCTCCCTGTCCTCCCCCCTCCCTGTTTTCTTGTACTTCCTAAAGGTAGCTCTTTTCCTCCTTACCTTTTCCATGACCTCCTTGCTCAACCAGATCGGTTTCTTAGCCCTAGCCTTCTTGCTCTGGGCTTTGCAGCAGGTTTTGGTTGCCTCCACTATCCCCAGCTTTATGAGCTCCCACCTCTGGTTAGTGTCCATACTAGATTGAATTCTGGCCAGGTACCCTTTTACCACTTCCCCCATCCTCCCAAAGTCGGCCCTCCTGAAGTCCAGCACTATTGTACCAGATTCCACTCCTTCCTTGCCCATATCCAATGTGAGCCATACTGAGTGGTGGTCACTCCTGACAGCAGTTCCTCCACTATAGTTCTCCTCACAAAGTCCCCATTTGCCAGCACAAGGTCAAGGGTATTCCCTAACCTGGTTGGTTCACTGACCATTTGCAGCAGGAAGCTGTCCTGGAAGGCATCCAGCAGTACCTGCTCCCTTCCGTTCCTGGTTGTTGGGGTGCTCCAGTCCACTCCTGGCATGTTGAAGTCCCCCACAATCACCACACTACCCTTTTTGCAGGTCCTCCTGATCTGTCCCGCTAGTTCCCTGTCTAACTCCTCTGTCTGAGATGGTGGCCTGTACACCACAATCCTGGATTTGCATCCAAAGTGACTCCGTACTACCCTCCTCCCCTTTCTCCCTTACACACTTCAGTCTTTCCTTCACATATAGTGCCACCCCTTCTCAATCACCCTGTCCCTACGAAATAACCTGTACCCTGGTACAGACAGGTCCCAGTCATTGTATTGGGTGGCCCATGTTTCTGTGATGGCTGCAATGTCCACCTCTCCCTCTGCCATGAGAACCTGTAACTCTGCAGTTTTCCTCCCAAGGCTCCTAGCATTAAGGGTAACCACCTTCCACCCTTTCCCCCCCCATCCTGCCCTCCTTTCCTAGCATCACCAACAGTACTTGCCATTTGTCCTTTGTCACTGTTATGGGGGTTAAGCTCATATGATTTCCCAGCCTGTGGTCTCTGCATATCTCTTCCCCAACTGCCACCTCCCACTCCTAGTTTAAATTCCCAACTTCCTCTATGTACTCCTCCATCCTCTGTTTCAACACTTTCTTTCCCTCCTCACTCAAGTGTAGTCTGTCCTTGGCATAGAGACTACTGTCCTCCCAGGTCCCTCCCACCCCTCAACAGCCCATACCCTTTAGCACAACACCAGGTTCTTAGCCATCCGTTAAATTCCTCTATTCTCAGCTTCCTTGTTGTGCTTGCCTTTGGCACCGAAGTATCTCTGAAAAAGTTACTGATCTTCCTGCTCCTCACATAATTGTGCTAGTTCCTCAAACCTCCTCTGGACTGTATCTACTGTCTTGTCAGCCAGGTCGTTTGTCCCAAGATGTATAATTAAATGAGGCTTGTCCCTACCTCTTCTAGCATATTTCAGAACAGACTGTCCCACCCTTTCCACTGTCATTCCTGGCATGGCCTTCACCCAAATGCGACTATGCATCTCCCCCTTGCTACCCAACCTAACTCCTCTTAGTATTGAGTCCCCCAACACTAAGATTCCACCCCTCTTACTCCCTGCTTGCTTCCATTCATCTCCCTCTCTCATTTCCAGCTCCTCTTCTTCCTCCTGCACATTATTTCCCCCTTTTACCCCTGTTGCAGTTCTCCCAGCAGAACTTCCTCCGCTCCAGTTTGGTCCAGGCATTTATCAATTACTCCTCTAATTTCATAATTTCCCTCCTCCACCTTCTTCCTCTCTAGCAGTGCACAACTATTTTCTGAAGGCCCTTCACAAATGCCCCGCTCCCTCTCTCTTCATAGTAACCTGTTCTCTCCTTTCCACTCCATGACTTTTGCCACTTCTTTGTCTCCCCTCACAAGTCCCTATCTCCTCCTTCCATTTGTCTTTTGTCTCCTGACCTGGTTTCCCTGTCAATTGTTCGTCCTGGCCTGGGCCCCTTTGTCTCTGCTTCCCTTCTTCTGACCCTCTCCTCACCACTGTTGGCTTAAATCGCCCTCCCTCATCTCTCCTCCTTCTTCCTCCCTCCAGTATTGGGCTAAACCCACCCCCAATCTGCCTTGCCTGTCTTTGTTCCTCCTGCAGACCCTCAATCTCCTTTCTAAGTTTTTCTATGTGGTTGCACACTAAACATCCTCCCACACTCCAGGCAATTTTTTAGAAAGATTGGTGCACCGCAGTTGTTGCAGCCTACCACCCTACCCATTGCTGTCGTTGCCCACCAGCGACCCCCCACCCTTCCAGATGCAGGATACCAAACACTCCCCCAAGTCTCCCCTCTCCCTCTTCTATCAGTGCAAACCATTTTCTTTATTTCCCTTACCTCCTTTGTTGCACACGTTTAGATATATTGAGCAACTGCTTTTTATATTCCTATCCTTCCTATCCACACTCAAAAACAGGCTTTAAGTAGCCATTGCACAACCTTCTTCAAACTCCTACTCCTCCTTTACCCAATGCAATATCAATGCGAAGAAGTAATAATGAAAGCTCCTAGATTTGCATTTACTTCCCTTCCACTGAGAGAGCAGTCACCTCTTCACTTGCTGCTGTTCCTTTCCTGGTATGCCCCTCCTACTCAGCACCCCTTACTATACCCAGTGTTTAGCTCCTAAATTGAAACCAAACAGCAGCAGCTCTGTGATGTAATCCCAAGGTCAGAGCAGCAGTCCACTCTCTGTAAAGAGAATCCTGAATTGAAACCAAACAGCAGCAGCTCTGTGATGTAATCCCAAGGTCAGAGCAGCAGTCCACTCTCTGTAAAGAGAATCCTGAATTGAACCCAAACAGCAGCAGCTCTGCGATGTAATCCCAAGGTCAGAGCAGCAACCCACTCTCTGTAAAGAGAATCACTGGTATCAGTCGTGTTTTGGGAAGGGAGAGACACCTCCATAGCTTCCAGTTCAGTATTATTAACCTCTACTGAGGTCCCAACCCCTAAAGGCCTCAAACTAACTCTGTCACTTCTTGTACCCCCTCCCCTACCTCTACCTTGTCTTCTACTTTTATCTAAGCTTCCAAGTTCAAATCCTTGAGAAGGAAAGGATTTCCTGGCCTGATACAAAAATACTCTTGGTCAGATGAAGAATCAGTATCATGTGTAGCCCAAGGGCAATTGGTGTAAGAGTGACCTTGATCCCCACACAAATGACAAACAGAAGGTGCAACACAGTGGGCCGCAGTGTGACCCAACATCCCACACTGAAAGCATTTCACTTGGTCACATGCAGTATTCAGATGCTGTAAAGACCCACATCTGTAACAGCTCTTAGGCTGACCTGCATAAAATACTGTTCCCCCTGTCTTGGCCCAAAAAAAATGAACTTGGTACGTGTTGTATGCCCTCCTCAGTCTGGTGTAATTGCACCCTTATTGTCCTCCCCCCAGTCCAAAACCCATTGTCATCTGTTATTGGTCTTGGATGATCATACACCGAACATCTTTTTTCCAACCAAAATATGTTAGCCACATTTACGCCCTCATTACGATAAAGGACAGTCACAGTTTTAATAGTTGGCTTAGTAATCGGTATAGCCAAAAATCTCTCCAAACCTCAGTGTCCTTAACTTTGTAATACTTCCTCCAAAATTTATCCAGCGATTTCATAGTTACAAAGCTGATATTATAAGAATGTTCACCAGGGAATGGATAAAGTCAAATACTTGAGAAGGTGAAAATCCTAAAGAATTCACTAACAGATTTTCCGACCCAGATCCTGTCTGTAACCACTGGGCTTTGCCTCTATAACGAGTCTGACCAAAAACGGTTTAGCCGCTTCTGCTGGCTTACGAAACAAGCCTGCATACGTTTTAGGACCAGAATCAGTTCTAGTAAAAGGATCCCCATTTACTTGATTCTTATCAGTAATCTTTTCCATATTTGACTCACCTTCACTGTGCAGACTTCCAGAAGGTGAATCGATAGGTTGTAAATCCGTTTCAGAGCAAAAAGGAGCTGAATTACAATGTTGTAAAACTTGATCCACACCAACACGCTGAACGCCCGACTCACCTGCTTGCCCTTGAAGACGCGCAGTCGCAGAGGATTTGGGCAGAGGTAACTCGCTGACAGGAGGATCCCGAACAGAAGGAACCAACTCAGCCACCTCAGCACTAGACCCGGACGGGTCATTTAAAGCAGGGAAACCAGGCAAAGGGATTTGTGGATCCGGAATCCAGCGACCTCCTCCAAAGCCATCCTGCCTGTTGTAAAGCTGCTCGGGGACCAATCTGGTAATATACAAACTTTTTCTGCTGTGACCACTGGCATAGTGGTTAGCTCATTATCAATAGGCTGATTTTCTTTGAATAAAGAAGACAGGCTCTTACTTGTATCTTGAGTAGGGCTAGCCGCAGAACGTTTCGTTTATTGCGTTCAGCTTCCAATTTCTGTCTGCAGGTCTGGAAATCCTGTTCTGCCAGGTTTATCAAGTTTAATAACTGTGCTTTCTTTTTATCCAGCTCACTTTGTAATTGTTGTTCTGCAAGGGTTTCAGTGTCCATCACTTCTGTAGAAATAGTCGATTCCAAATCCAAAACTTGGTCCCGGTTTACTACAGACTCACTTTCTCTTCCAGTAATAGAAAGCTCTTTCACAAGCTCAGGAGCTCCAAAATCACATCCATGCTCCATGTCCTCCACAGCAAGTCCAGAGGCAGCCATCTTGGTCCCACAGGAAAATGGGTCCCCCCTGCTCACAGGAAGCAGAGATGGGGAATTTCCCTGGTGTCCTGGCCAAATTTCCCTCATTCACTAAAAATACCACCAACAGCTTAATCTGATTCAAAGTCAGTTGACATTCATCTGTATCCCTTCCCCCCGGATCATGCCTGAAAATAGGCAGGATTTGTCTAGTGCACTTACCCGGTCAACAAAAACTAATTACATAAATAAATAAAAGTGGAGGTTGTGAGAATCAAACTCAGGTCTGGTCTGCTGGATGTATCAAGCTCGTTCACACCGCGTTCCTCTAGCCTCTAGGCTATACTGCTAGCCCAAAAGTCTAAAGTCTAGTGCTCATGGATAAATGGTTTTGTATGGACTGTTGTATCCCCCTATTCAATAAAACTTCTTGTCTTGCTTTCAGCTTTTTGTTCAGCTTTTTTCAAGGTCCAATTCTTATAACCTCTGTCCCTAATTTTTTTATTAATGTTTCCTTGTTATGTTCAAAGTTTCTGTCATCACCACTGTTTTTTTATATCTGAGAATTTAACTATGTGGTGTACTTTTAGTAAGTTTTTTGGGTGATAGTAGCATGTAATGAAGTGTTTCTGTGTTTTTTAATTTTTGTTTATAGATCTGTAGTGATTTTGTTGTTTTCCTTTAAAATCATCAGATCCAAAAATGGAATTTTATCATTACGGTATCCCCATAGTAAATTCTAAATGACTTTGACACCGATTCAGATGTTGGAAAACAAAACATTTTTTTTCCATCTTGTATTTCTGCTCCTCAGGGCTGACAGATGGCTCCAGCCCCCTCTCAGAGGATTTGATATCTGAACCCGGTCTTCCTGATCTAGCCCTACCCTGGCAGTTCCACCACAGATTACCCCCCGTGGTGGGGCCAGAGGGAGGAGTGCCGCCCCCACCAAGAGCACAATCCAGATGGTGGGGCGAGTCACAATCGGGACATAGCCAGGCCATCATGAAGCCTGCCAGTCCCCCTACTTTTTCCATTTTTTCTCCCTCGCGGCATGACCATGCGTAGGCACACCACGCTCCTGTGCTCCTGTGCCTCCCTGACTCCAGTGCTGCCTCTGGCCTCCATTAGGGGCAGCCAAGGAGCGGACGACAACCCCACCCTCCCAGGAGAGGAGAGCAGTCTGTCGGTGCTTAATCCTCTCCCTCCTGCCAACCCCGGCAACTGAGGTCGCTCCCTACCCTGGGTTGCCGGTGGTGCAAAGTATGCCGTCCAGCACCTCAACCTCAGTGCCACCGGGACAGCTCAATAAACTGTTTCACATTATTATGTGGCGCTTTGTCGTTATTTATTTCTGGAAAAGAAAAAACATTTTCAAATTCAATCATGAAAATATTTGTATAGGTGAGAGCTATGATTGCTCCCATTGCTATTTCCTTTCTTTGCAAAAGTTTTGTTCTCAGATTTCAAGTAATTGTTGCATAGTACTATTTCTGATAGTTTTAAGATGCTTGTTGCCTGTTTAATGTTTTCCTTTGTTACATCTGTGTTGGTCCAATAAAAGGTATCCAACTATTTGTTTCTGGATCTGTCCTTAAAAGGACCAATTTGGCAACCAATTATGTGTGTTTTAAGATTAAATCATCTGGAGGTCTAAGTTCTTCTTTATTATTTAGTGAAGTTTTCAAAGCTGGATGTAATATAAGTTTTTCATATCAATGGTGACTAAAAGTTTGTTATGTAAACTATGCCAAAAAATGTTGTAGGTGCCGTATTGGTCCTTTTAAGAACAGATCAGAAACAAATGATTTGATGCCTTTCATTGGACCAACATGGATGTTACAGAAAAGAACAAAGTGCTCTAGCTTTCGAACCTACCCGGTCCTTCTTCAGAAGCTTTATGGCTTTTATTTTGAAAATCCCATACTATTAACACCAGATTATGTTGAAAAAACAGAAATAATTCTCATTGGTTTAACGTATACATTTAAAACATAACAGAAGATTACGTCAGAGAAGCTAATTAACACCAGTCTGCTTTTAACTGAGGAGCCTCGGAAGGGCAAAGGTTACCAAGAATTCTCAACAACCAGAGAGTTCTTCTCACATAAATTTTAAAATGTCTCAGTATGTTAAGAAAGCATTCTAGTGATAAAAAAAAACACTGGGCTAGCATTCTCTCTAATGCCTGCAAGATGAGGTTACAACTTGCATTCCAAGTGTCCTGGTGTATTAAAGAACAGATAATGAGAGACAAAATCTCAAATTAGGTATAACTGCAAGTTGAAAAAGAGCCCCAAAGTAAACACATATACATATACATATACATATACATATACATATACATATACATATACATAATGCATGATAGTATCACTTGTAAGTGTAAGTGTCAGTTAAAAATACTTGTCAAGGACCTCCAAGAAAATGAGACCATGAGCCTGATAAGTGCAGATTTCAACACAGAGTCAGTGTATAACAAAAATGCACAGAATCAGTCTAAGGAATCTAAATGAAAACTTCCAAGGATGAAATCCTCCAGGCCCCCTCCTTTTTTCCCCTTTTTCTTTCCCTCTCTCTCTCCTTGGGAAAGATGTTGTAACTAGTAGGAATGAGATATACTGTATGTGCAAGGGTCATAATACAGCATCATTCACACCAATATTAATAGCTACCCAAAGAAATTACACCTTTTATGAACCCCAAGTAAATGAGATATGCATCTTAATATTAGCAGATTTAAAATATGACAAACACTGACAACTAGTAGAAGGAAGTAAATGTACACTATGGCCGCGATATTCAAAAGGGAAAAGTGCACGGCACAAATCCTGATGCGCCGGAGCGCATCAGTAATGTATGTGGGCATAGGTGGGGGAGCGTGCCCATGCATACTCTGCACAGCCCGATATTCAGCCCGGGATGTGCAGAGCCATGCATGCTCAACCCCTACCTGCTCCAGCACAAAGTTGATCCAAAAAAAAAAAGGAACTGAAGGCCACCTACAGGTGAGCTGCCGCATTGCAGGGCACAACACGGCAGCTGCCACCTGTTGAGTAGCCACCAATTCGGCTGCATCTGGCGCCCCCTCATGCCCGATCGTGGGCATTTGTAAAACCTAAGAATTCCGTCCTATATCCCTGGTGGTCCAGTGGATCTGCTATTGCCTTAACGCTGGCATCTGTAAAAATCATAAAATTCGTCCTATATCCCTGGTAGTCCAGTGGACCGCTGTCTGCCTGATTCGGGCATTTGTAAAAATAGTATGAAATGTCCATATCCTGGTGGTCAGTGGACCCCCTGTCTGCTCGATTGTGAGGCATTTGTCATTAAAGAAATAAGTCCACTATTCCTAGTGATCCAGTGGACCCCTGTCTGCCTGATTGCGGGCATCTGTCATTAAACAAGAAATAAGTCCAATATCCCTTGTGGTCCAGTGGACCCCTGTGTGCCCGATCATGGGCATTTGTATAAAAATACATAAGTCCAATATCCCTGGTGGTCTGGGTACCCCTCCCCACCCACCCACCACTGAGCCCCACCGCCCGCTCCCCGGTCAGCCAGCGGGCGGCAGCACCGGCTTGCCGCCCGCCGACTGACACGCGTCGGTGGCGCTGTCGCCCGGTGGTTCACAGCTTGAGCCAGGTGGGCGTGCAGCCTCGATACTGGTGAACCAATGGGCGTACAGCCCTGCCGGTGGGCTGTCGGGCGGCAGGTGGGTGGGTGCTGCGCCCGCTGGCTGACCTGGGGAGCGGGGTGGTGGGGCTCAGTGGGCGAGTGGGGAGGGGGGTACCCCTAGACCACCAGGGATATTGGACTTATGTATTTTTATGTACAAATGCCCGTGATGGGCAGACAGGGGTCCACTGGACCACCAGGGATATTGGACTTATTTCTTCTTTAATGACAGATGCCCATGATCTGGCAGACAGGGGTCCACTGGACCACAAGGGATATTGGACATTTCATACTATTTTTACAAATGCCCGCGATCGGGCAGATAGAGCGTCCACTGACCACCAGGGATATAGAACATCCATGATTTTTACAGATGCTTGCGATCGGCAGATAGCGTCCACTGGACCACCAGGGATATAGGACGAATTCTATGATTTATACATATGCCTGCGATCGGGTAGATAGCGGTCCACTGGACCACCAGGGATATTAGGACATATTTATTTTTAGATACAGATGCCCGCGATCGGGTAGATAGCGATCCACTGGACCACCAGGAGATATTGGGAATATTTCTGTTTTTATACAAATGCCCGCGATCGGGCTGCAGGGGGCATCGGTCCCCGATGGCTGCTGCCTGGCAGGGTGCCAGGCGCAAGTCATCGGGATCGGCGCACCTGCATGCAATGAATATATGATGATGCAATGGCCCCATGTGTGCCTTTGCATACATTATGGCCCCATTTGCATGTCAAGTTTTCAATATCGCGGTTGCTGTGCATGGCGCAATGGAACTTGCGCTAGCGCATCTCCATGCTCCACTCTGGCCACTTGCTGGCGCAGTGCCACTGCACCATGCACACTGGGGGTGGCCAGGGTGCGATATTCAAAGCTGCTGAGCCATGGCGCGGCTCCGTTGAATGTTGCCCAGTCCACACCCCTGTGCAGCCAAGTTCAGCTGCGCCCAAGCTTGCACCACAGCCTGGCGCAGTTTGAATATCTGGGCCTATATGTGAAAACTCAGTGTCCTAGCCACATAACAGTTGTCCCATGCCACGCTTCCCCCACACAGACGTGTGTACATACACCCTGCACACCCCACACAACCACAACACACAACAAATATAACAAACACAACCTACCCATACCACACCACACCGCACACACAGACAAAACACACACACATACCATACCCACAACACACAAAACACAACACATACAAAAACACACACACACACACACACATACATACATACATACATCAATATACATACACACACACACTCTCATCACAGTGTTAAGATGGGAAGTCAACACGTAGATAACCATAAACTTACAAAATCAAAGGCCCGCTGAAGAACTAAAGTATTTATGTCCATCTTTTAAAGTAAAGGTCTGTGTAAGTTTAAGTGGAATAATGTGTCATATAACCAACATCAATGTTCAATCCATCCGCCACCATATTGAGAAGTAAAATAAGTCTAATTTCAGAAGCCCGTCTCTGTTGCGTACTGTTGAAATGTCCTTTTAAGATCATCACAGACATCTGAGATTGAGTGGCCATCCTGGGAGAAGTGCTGGGCAACTGGTTTCTCAGTCTTCTTGTGATTAATAGAATGTCTGTGTGAATTCATTCTAGTGCGGAGTTGTTGGCTTGTCTCCCCCACATAACCTGTGTAAGGACATTTCTTGCATTGGATAAAATAGACCACATTACTTGATGTACATGTATAATTCCCTATATCCTGAATAGTTTGTTTTGTGATGTAACCACACAGTCTGAAGTGGAATTGAGGTTACATGTCTTACATGTGCGTTGATGACAGGGTCGTGTACCATATGATGTTATGGTATTCTGTTCCAGTTCAGGTTGACTCCTAATAATCAGGTTGGCTAAATTAGGTGGTTGTTTAAAAGATAGTAGTGGTAGTTCTTGAAAAATACAATTAAGGGTTTCATCCTCACTAATTATTGGATGGAGATCCTTAATGATCTTACGTAGAAGTTCAAGGTCAGGATGGTATGTGACTACTAAGGGTATTCTGTTGGTATTCATCCATTCCTTATATTGCAGTAGTTGTTCTCTTGGGACCTGTGTTGCACGTTCCACTGCTCTGTCAATTTCCTGGACGAGTGTCCCTGCTCAATAAAGGTGTTTTTCAACATCGCCAGATGTGTGTCTCTGTCTTCCTCATTTGAACAGAGGCGGTGATACAAGTGCTTGACTATATATGACAGATTTCTTTGTGTGGCTCGGGTGATTACTTTTCTTGTGTATATTATTTATTTAGTTTTTGTTGACTGGGTAAGTGCACTAGACAAATCCTGCCTATTTTCAGGCATGACTCGGGGAGGGATACAGATGAATGCCAACTGACCTTGAACCAGATTACGCTGTTGGTATTTTTAGTGAATGAGGGAAATTTGGCCAGGACACCAGGGAAATTCCCCTACTCTTTTCGATAAGTGCCATGGGATCTTTAACATCCACCTGTACTACCACCAATCCAGGCAGATGGGACCTCAGTTTAACGTCTCATCTGAAAGACGGTATCTCTGTCTGTCTGTTGGTTTCCTGTAAAGACAGGTATGTAGGGTTCCATCCTTAATAGTGACAGTGGTATCCAGAAAATGTACACTGGTGGCAGAATATTCAAGGGAAAGTTTTATAGTTGGGTGGAGGTTAAGTTCCCGATGAAAACCTTTGAGTGTGTCAGTGCCCTCTGTCCATATTATAAACAAATCATCAATGTAACGGAAATAAGCCAATGGTTTATGTGTGCAGTGCCTTAGAAAATCCTCCAAATTCACCATACAAAGATTAGAATACTGTGGAGCCATCCTGGTTCCCATTGCTGTTCCTATTGTTTGAACATAATGTTTACCATTGAAGCTGAAGTTATGTGTCAGAATGAATTCAGTGAGTTTACCTACAACTCCAGGGTCAATGTTGGGGTCCAATTCTTTGTCATGCAGGTATTTGAGGCAGGCTGAAATGCCATCTGTGTGTGGAATATTAGTGTAGATGGAGGTTACATCCATCATGGCTAAAAGGGTATCAGGTGGTAAGTCCTTAAAACCAGAAAGTTTCTGCAGGTATACTATGTCCTTCCCTATTAAAGTTTTCTAATATTTGAATAAGGTGTTTTGAATCTTTTATGTAGGAGTCAGATCTTTCTACCTTGTTTGTAGTGGAAGTCTTATGAAAATTGAAAGAGACTCTGTAATGGATTCTTGTCCTGAGACAATTGGTCTTCCTGGTGGTTTAGCTGCATTTTTGTGGACTTTTAGTAGTATGTAAAACAAAAGTATTTTGGGATGTTTACATCTGATGGCTTCTTCCTTCCGCTCATGAGTCCATCTTCTGTCTATTGCTTCTTCTACGGTATGTTTTATAATCTCTTTCAAATGGTGTTTCATTTACTTTCTCATAATTTCTCATCATTTAACTGTAACTAGCACTCTTTCTGATAATCCTTCAAATTCATTATCACAGTTCCACCCCCCTTGCCAGAACTTTTTACTATTACATTTTCATCTGCTTCCAAACTTTTTAGTACTTCATATTCTGATTTTGTTAAATTGTACCTTCTTTTTTGAGTTTCACTGTTTTTTTTTTTTTTTTATAATTTTCTCAATGTCTTTTCTCACTATAAGTTTATGCACTGGTCAGTATAGGCCCAGGGGGAGAACTGTTGATTTGATTTTGAGATTCACATAATGCTCTGTTTTTTTCTCTTTCTGCTACAGAAATTGTTTCAGTAGGCTCTTCTCGATTGTCAAAGTACTGTTTTGTTCTCATTTTTGTGAGAAATCTTTCAACAATCAAGTTTCAATTCAAACCCATTAAGTTTTTGATTTAAACAATAACCAAGTCCCTCATTTAGTACTGAAATTTCTGTTGTGGATAATTGTCTGTTAGAAAGGTTAAATACTAAGGATTCTTTTTCACTTGCTGGCATGTAACATGCATTTTCTGTTGGGTACTGTTTGTCTCATTGGTTGCTCCCTGATTGGAAGTGGAAGGGGGTTTCTTCCCTGCTGTCTGTGGACCACCCCACCCCCACCCCGCCTCCCCGATCCCTCCCTATGAAAATCCCTATAATAATCCTTTCTATTTGTTCTATTCATTTAAACTGGTGGATAGTATGTGTTATCTCTAATTTCATAATTGCTGTGTGAATCACTGTAGTGTAGATTTATATCTAACCCTTGCAAATTGTAAGTTTGTTGATTTTTAGTGTCTTTCTTCCAGTTATAAATTTTGCTGTCCCTATAATCATTAATATCCCTACAGAACTTACTTAATTTGACCTGCCTGCAGCTCTCATCATACTCTGCTAGTCCTCTTTCAATTTTAGCCAAAATGTTTTTTTTTTAACTCATTTGTTTCCATGGTACTTTTCAGTTGTCTCAAGGTCCATAATCTCTCTTTGTACCTTTGTCTGTTCATTAATAAGTGCTTCTATAGACAATAACAAAATCAAAGAGCATTTAGAACGATCCCATCTCTCCAGGAATCCTTCTGGTGGAAGCCCACATTTGGTCCCACTAGCACTCTAAGACCCTATGTATTCTTTTTGTTTTACATAAGTCGTTTAGTGTAACAGCATGCCAATCAAGGCATATGTCATATTGTTTTAAATATTCTAATTTATGACCTTCTGTTTTTGTGGCTTTGGGATTATCAACAGTTCTTGTAGCTAGTTACTAGATTTGTGATTCTTGTTTCGTCATTTTCAGTGAAACATAGTGTTTGATGTTATTTGTTTGTCAATATCTTTTATTCGACTTTTCTTTCAAAAGAAAAATTACAGACAATACTTACATTAAATAAGATAACAGTTATCAAGTTACAGAACATAGAACAAATAGTAATGAAAAACAACCTCAAAGATTTATCATTTGCATCCTAATCTAAGGTGCTAAATTAATTAATAAGCTGTAATGAAGGATTGCCACTTCTATATATTTTAATGTCAACCACTCTGCTGATATTGTAATTATCAGAAAGGCGTATGGAATTTTACATTTATGCAATCAGGAGATGTAATCATGCACATATTACCTAGAAGTTGCATAATAATTTCTATACCTATTTTAATATTATGTGATTTACATTCCCTATTGTTCTTTTCAGAAGTAACATCCATTCTTTAGTAAGAAAAAGAAAGATTTAAGATAAGACGAAAGATAAGAAGATGAATAAAAGAGAAAATACAGAGAGCTGTCCTGAAATTCAACATTTCTCTGAAACAGAAACACACATAGAATATGAGGAAGCCATATCTTTGTTTTGAAAAAAAAATCTACTGATTACAAAAGTGCTATGTGAATAAACCTATTTAACAGTGAGAAATGTATATATTGCTCCCCATTTACTTTCGAAAATATGTTTCTGCCCTATTATAGAGTGTGCTATCTTCTCTAGACGTAAGATTTCTAGGCATTCATTCCTCCACTCCGACAATGAGAGTGTTTTATCATCTATCCAATTCCTAAGAATGACATTTTTAACTGAAGCTGATATGACTTGAACAATATATTTGTGTTCTTAGTCCAGAGAAGAGCATTTTCAAAATGTCCTATAAGACAAGTTTCAAGATTTAGTTTGTTCTGGAGCCCTGGCATATCATCAAATAGTGTAATAATGTTCTGCCATAAGCTTTGGATTTTGTCACATTTCCAGAACATATGAATTAAGTTAGCATTTCCTTCTCCACATTTATGACAGGTGGAAGAGTTACAAACGCCTATTTTAAATAAATGATGTGTGTAATATAAATTATGTAAGGACTTAAATTGCACTAGTTTCATATTGACTGTCTTAAAACATTTTAAAGAGCTATTCCAAATGGTTTCCCAATCCCAATTTTCTACATTTTTCCCTAAGATGTTTGACCACCATCTAACATTTTCTTGATCTATGCCCCTTATGCATTCTATTATTAATTTATAAAATTCTGAAATAGATGAATGTGTCTGCATGCATGCAAGAAATGCTGTGGTATTCTTGTTTGCTTTAGCTCTGCTCAGGTCATTATGATAGTGACCTAATATACTTGTTATAAGAGAACCATATTTATAATAATCTTGAGGGTTTAACTTATATTTTTGTATCATGGATGTAAAAGGAATCGCTGCATCACGAACAATAATGTCCTTAATATTAGATATACCCTTTTCATGCCAGTCTTTAAATGCACTAAGGCGCCATCAACCAAAATATTTGAGTTACCCCATAAGGATTGCACAGCAGAGAATTTAATGTCCATTTTTAAAATATTTTTCCACACAGATATTAATTGTAAGCTATCTGAAAATATGTTATTCTTGACGCTTTTAAAAGGTTTAGCAAAAATCAAAGTTGAGATATTAATATTTTGTGTATTTAGTATATCTCTTTCCATAGATAACCATTCTGGTATCTCTTGTCCACCATTTGAATTATAAAGCCATTTTGCAGTCTGGGACATCCTACAGGTTAAATAATAGAAATAGAAATCAGGGAACTTCAACCCTCCATTCCTTTTAAGTCTAGACAATTTATTATGAGCCATCCTGCATCTCTTATTATCCCACAGAAATCTGTTAACAGTACTTTGTAACTCCGAGAACCACCTTTTGGGAATAAAGAAAGGAAGCATCTGAAATATGAATAATACTTTGGGTAGAACATTCATCTTAATTGCTTCCATTCTACTCCAAAAATTCAATGGCAAGCAATTCCATTTGGCTAGAGAATTCGTAACATCCAATTTAAGTTTTTTTTAAATTTTCTGTACCTGTTTTCTTTGCTGTTTTATGAAAAGTAATACCCAAATAATCAAATTTTTCTTTTTCCCACCTAATACACATATTCTCTTTATCCTTTCTTTCACAAAACCTATTAAGTGGTAAAAAGACAGATTTTTCCTTGTTTAGTTTGTAACCAGAAATGTTACCAAAATCATTCACTATTTGGAGAATCTTAGGGATGGAGTTTGTTGGATCTTGTACTGAAATAATAATATCATCTGCGTAAAGAGAAATAAGATATTTTTCCCCCTGTATAGGAATCCCCTTTATACACTTGTCTGTCCCTAGTTTTCTGACCAATGGATCTATTGTTAAATTAAATAACAATGGGAAAGAGGGCATCTTGTCTAGTTCCCCTTAAGAGAGCAAAACTGGATGATACTAGACCAATTGTTATAATGGAAGCAGACAAATTCTTGTATAATAATCTGACCCATTTTGAAAATTGCATGGAAAACCATATAAGTCAAGGGTGCTAAGTATATGGGGCCATAACACCCTATCAAAAGCCTTTTCTGCATCTAGGGCAAGCAAGCCAGCTGCAATGTTAGATTTGTTTGTAACTTCTAGAATATGAAATAGTTTTCTAGTATTGTCTGCTGCCATTCTCCCTTTCATGAAACCCACTTGTCTGGTATCAATTAGAAAGGGTATAACCTGCTCTAACCTATCAGCAAGAGCTTTAGCCAGAATTTTTATGTCTGTGTCAATAAGTGATATAGGCCTGTAATTTTTACAATTATCAGATTCCTTCCCTGGCTTAAGAATAAGGGTAATTAAACCCTTCATCATGGTATCAGGAAAGGATTCCTTCTGCCATGCATCAGTATATACATTATTTAGAATTGGAACAACCTCATTCCTAAGTTTATGAAAATAATTAGATGAGTAACCATCAGGCCCCGGAGCCTTGTTACTTTTAAGTGCTTTAATAGCTGCGTCTATTTCACTATTTGTTATTGACATATTTAAGGCATTTTTATATTTCTCAGGGACTTTGGGAATTTGTATATCTTTACAAAATTGTCCCAAGGCATCAGGCGTAGGAATTACGTTAGAATCATATAATTCCTTATAATATTTCATAAATTCCATATTTATTTTATTTGGACCAACTATTAATGAATTATCATCTATCTTCTTGATGCTACATATTCTCGCATTTCCTGCTTTTGTTTTAATCTAATAGCTAGCAATTTAGTAGCTTTGGGGCCTGAATCAATATAGTTAAGTCTAGATTTCTTATTGCAAATTCGTTTCTCCTCTCATTAGTTCAAAATACTCAGTTTTAAGTTTAGACCATAGCGTCCACTGTTCATTTGATATATCAGACAATAGATCTTTCTCAACTTCTGTTATTTTTTTAAGGATCTCCTGCTGCTTAATTTTGCTTTCTTTTTTAAGTCTGGATGTAGTACTAATAATATATCCCCTTATATAGCATTTAAAACATTCTCAGGTATTCAACCAAGAGGTGTCTTCTGGTTTCTTGTATTCCCAAAATAACTTAATTTCTTGTTTAAGCCCCTTAATAAAATCCACATCTACTAATAGAAAGTTATTAATCCTCCAGTGTCTGGATAGAAGAGAAGGGACGCATTCTTTAAATGACAATAATACAGGCGAATGATCTGAGATAACTTGTTCTAGTATGTTACTGAATACTATCCTGTCTGCAAAGATTTCCGGTACATAAATTTGATCCAGTCTTGAGCCGGAATGACAATGTTCAGACCAGAAAGTAAAAGACTTTTCTTTAGGATGAAATAATCTCCATGCATCAACTAGGCCTAATGCACTTATCATATTTCGAAGTTCTTTATCATTTTTATTACTTCTGTATCTCATATTACTTCTATCCAGTAATGGATCAATTGTACTGTTGGTATCACCTGCAAGCAAAATAGTGCTCTGCAAGTAGGGCATAAGTTTTGAGCAAAGAACATTGAAGATGCCATGCGAGAGACCAGTTGGACCATATACATTAACTAGCATAACACTCTTGTCATCTAATTTACCATGAACTATAATAAAGTGTCCAAGAGGATCTGTAATAACATTATCCATATGGAAGTTAATTCCTTCTTTAATGAGAATTTAAACGCCTGCTTTCTTGGAGTTAAGACCCGCTCCAAATACTTGTCCTACCCATTCTCTTCTCATTAAATAAATGTATTCATCATGCAAATGAGATTCTTGTAAAAATACAATGGATGGATTCATTTTTTTAAATGTCTTAGCACCGAATACCTCTTTAGTTTATGATTAAGACCTCTTACATTCCATGTAATTAAAAGTCTTACTATTAGTCATATTCGGTTATACTAGAAGCCCATATTGCTCTGTGTTTCTATACTGTTAGGCATACTTCTGTTTTAGTATCTGCTCTATACACACTATGAGACCTTTCAGTTGGAGTCTGTAGTAAAAATATTGAAATCAGACAGCTAAGTGTAGAAAACAGATACGGTTGAAGGAAGAAAGTTAGAGAGAAGAAATCATAAGATCTGTTCTTATAATACATTGCATAGTAGGACCCATCCCCCACCCACTTCCCAGTCCATTCCTGAATGAGGACATCAGAGGTGCCTGTCGCTGAGATAATCCAGTCCCCGGACACCCGCCACCCAAATCAAAAGAATAATATAATCTGGTAATATTGATAATACTAATGTAGATTTACCAAGCAAATATGAAAAATAATGAATGTATTTTAAAGATGCGAATCCTAATATCTGCCAGGTCTAACTAACAGAACATACATTTTATCATTAATTTCCTTATGCATTTAAGTATCAGATTAATAAAACCTTATATATGAATGCATATGAGTGCACATCTCTTATTCATGTTAAAGTTTCATACCTCTTTAAGAGATGCATGCCATATTTTAAATAAAATGCATAAAAAAGATAGGAGCATAAATGAGTGAATCTCACCTTGCTAAAATAAAACACTGAAAAAAAGATTAAAAAAAAAACAAAAAAAAAAAACCTTGTGAGTACAATAGCCAAATCAAATTGCCACCATACCTCCAGGATTGAAGTATTACTGATGCTGAAGTAAAGTGAATTGTCAAACCTCGTGGAGTTAAGTGTAAGGATAATTAACGTAATATGACTATCACGACTACATCAGCAGTAATCCTGTAGAGAAAGATTAAAAGGGAGTGAAGTACATTGTAAGTGATCAGTTATTCTGCTCACATTGTAGACGACACATTAGTTAAACTACATTTCCCATAAACCCTCAAAACAAAGTGCATGCTCATAATAAATAAAACAATGATGAAAATACACAGTCTGCATGAGGATCCCTCCTAGAGAGTTTTGAAAAGCCAACTGTATAAAAACCCTTTGAAAAACAAGATGGCGTGATTTAAAAAACGCCACATCGCTTCCTCTCCTCATTCATGTGAGGTTCCTACATAATGAGCAGTAAGACAGTAGGCAGTCTATTAAAATATGATGGGATGTACAAAAAGATGCATTGGATGATAAAATAACATAATGGTAGGGAGAACACCGAAAAGAGAGAGAAAAAAAGTAGTACCGGATAGCACAATGAAAATCTTTGTAAAGCAATACATAGCACCAACACATCTGCCCTCGCTTACCATCACTCCGAACCCCATGCAGCCATATGTGGAAAGGCGCAGAGCCCATGTTAGCCCTGCCTCTATTAAACCGTAGCACCAGTACGCTCATCTGCTTAATATTCTTATGACACAGACTGCCTGATTTTGAGACATGAGGACATTTCTTTACCTGGAATCAGCAGTGCGTGGACCTTGTTTTAACTCTTCTCCATCTGCCTCTTTTCATGCGTTAAGTGAGGGAAGTCGCACCCTCTGACAGTATCAAGCCTCCGCTTTCTACGTCAGGAGTAACGGCAACTCTGTCTAGCCAAATAGGCAGGGCGTGTGTTTCTTTTAGTAAGCAGAAATAAAGCCATAAAGATACTCAGATGGTTTCTTGATTGAGCGTTAAATAACATCAAATCTCAGCAGAGGAGATTGCAACATTAGGCAGTGCATTCACCTTCCGTCATCATGGCTATACAATAGAGGAACGGAAATTGAAAATAGAGGGGGTAAACAGAACTACGTTAGTGACTTAAAAACATACATCTGTAAGTAAAACTATATTTTTATTTTCTACGTGCATCCGGACTGCTGTCAGAGAACTCCCCATCTATAGGTAAATGCATCAGTGAATAGCTAGCATCAGTTTAGAATGTGAAATCTGCAAAAAGGGCAGAAAAGTCCCTCTTAAGACCAGTTTTAGATGCCTCGTATCCATTGTAGTCATTAGGACCTTCAGCTGACCATACTCTTAAAGTTGTTGGGTAAAACAAGTTGTATTTAATATTCGCATCTCTGAGTTTTCTTTTAATTGGGAAGAAGACATCTCGTCTCTTTATAACTTCTGGGGGTAGATCATTAAAGAACTTAATTTTGCAGCCTTCATAGTCAATAGAGATCTTGTCCCTTAACTTACACTGTACATGTATTTTGTGTTGAAAGTACAGAAATTTGAATACGAAAGACCTAGGTCGTGCATTAGGACCTGGAGTTGGTTTTAATGATCTATGTGCCCTTTCTAACACAGCGAGCACAATCAGGAGGAGGACCAGCAATTGAAATAAGTAATTTATTAATAAATGCCAAGGCATCATTTCCCTCGAGTCCTTCTTTAACCCCAAAGATGCGTAGGTTGTTCCGTCTGCTCCTACGTTCTAATTCTTCTATTTTTGCTTCCAGTTTAGATATTCTTTTGTTGCTAGTTATAACCTCTCTGACATCATTCTCAATTTTATCCTCCACACTACTAATCCTAGACTCAGCATCCGAAATCTGCATTTTGTGCTTGTCTGACTCTTTTCTTAATTGCTTTAAGCTGTTAGACATATCAGTAATGGTAACACATATATTTTCCATCTTTGCCATAATCTGATTAAAATGAATGATTGTCAGTGGTTGTGTGGAGATTTGTGTGGCAATTTCCTGAGTTTCTAAGCTATCGTCACTGTCTGTGCTTACTTCAGATATTTGCCTCTTAGATGGATTTTTCCCTCCCATCTTTTTCTCAGGGACAGAAATGCTATTACTGTAAGCATGTACCTGTTGGTATTCCATTTTTTCACAATCCATTGTGACAGGCACAGTATGTATATATTTGTTTATTTCTCTATATAATTAAGACTGTTATTTGACAAGTAGAAGTAAACAAGCTCTCTGTCGCTTTAAAACTGTTAACTTCCTGAAAAACGTTTCTATGACGAACCAGACAAGGCCCCTTAACGAGATGACGAAAAAGGGGTTTCAAGGAAACTAAGAAAACTGCCTAGGTCAGTATATAATCAGGCTCAATAAAATGTGTTTTTCTCCTCTTTTAACCCAGTAATAACATAAGTTGCCAGACCTGGATGTTGAAGTATTGAGGTCTTTTCAAGATATTGTGTCTCAGCCGGTTATGAGTAAACAAGATAAAATTAGAGTGGGGCTCTTCTTCCTTGCATAAGTAGTATAGGTATCTGATCGGTTAAATATGGCGCTAAAAAAAAAGTAATAATTCGTACAGCAAACAATAAAATTTACTTTACTAGATATAAAATGTTCAAAATAATTCACGCGAGTGACGGGTAGGCCGGGAATATTACAGAGCTCAGCAGAGTGCAACCGTCTTGACTGCCTGCATTCGATCGAATCTCTAGTGTTTGATCTTATATCTGTTATTTTGTCTAACTCTGCAAAATTTGCCATTATAAATGAACCAACTGAAAAAACATTGACCAGGAGAGTAATAGGATGGTTAAGTTTTTACCTATTTCAACCACTGTGAAACATAAATTGATGTTTAAATAATCCCAGGTGCTAATTAACAAGTCCTGATATCTCAGGTTCTTCAGGCTTCACATAACGATACTTTTACGACTAAATAGTTAACGATTGTTTTTATGTTTCTTTCTATATTACAGCCAAAAAGAAATAAAAGAATTTAAATGGCTGTGAGACAAACATGAAGCAAGGCAACTCTAATTTGAGAGAATGTTAGAACGAACAGCTGAATAGTCAACTCAAGAGAGAACGAACTACATAAAATGCCATTTTCATTCTGTTTTAAATTGCAGCCTGTTTCAATGTCAGTTGAAAGAGTCAGAAAGTTATGTAAAAGCACCATGCTGCAAGGTAAATTTGAAGTGGAGAATGTAGATATGAAGCTGCTTTGAAACTGACTTAAGTTAGAGAAGCAATACATAATGTAAATATCGCTTTGTTTTAATTTCAGTTTATCATAAATAATTAACCAACTCTCAGAAATAATTGTCAGGTAAACTTACACAGTATTATAGAAAAAGAGAAGCGATTAGACAATAGATGCCTAGTGAATTACTTTAAAATTGTTTTGTGGATGAAAATGAGCAACCACAGAAAATTAAAAGAAGACCTCTTAAAAGGGTACAGAGATTTCTGAATCACAAGTAGGTCCTATGGTTACTTAAATATATTGTGACTGGGAACTTCATGTTAAGATACTGAATTTTATATATGTTGAAACGTCTGAATTTCAACAGGATGGCAATACATGTAAATGTTTACTTTAAATCTTTTTAAAATTACATAACATGAATATGTATTTTATTTTTAGAAAATGAGTAAAGATTTAACAGCACAGAGTGAGTTAAGGATTTAGGAGATCTGTATACCTTGTGATGAATTATAAGGTAACTAGGAGCATTTCCACTCCTAAGTTTCAACCTAACATTACAAGACCAGTCATAAAGAATGGATGTGAATTACTCACAATTTATTGTTAAATTATTATAGAACAGAGCTTTATACTTATCCATGTTATTTTTAATTATTTACAGCCTATTTTCCCTGAAGAAGAGAGCAAAGATCTTGAAACATATTTTTTGAAGAAATTTAAAACAATGGCTGTGGAAAATTAAAAAGACTGTGCACATATAGTGAAAACAGCTTCATGGTCCTGAATTTTGTTTTTTCTTTCTACTACTGAGGTCAGCAGCTCCCACTCATGCCCCTTTGTGACCGGGTTAGAGTGGCCACCAGGACGCTTTTGGACACCCGAACATGGACAGATGACAGTTCGAGGCCATGATCCAGAGCCCAGCACCAGACTCTCATTACTTGCCGGCAGAGGGGGTACGAGTGAGGCCCCCCATTTGTTAATGTAGTGGACTACACGGCTGTCCATCTGCACTAGCAGGAGACCTGCTGAGTCTGGAAGACCTGTAAGGCATAAGAATGGCCCGCATCTCCAGGATATTGATGTGAGAGCGGATTCCAGTTGGGATCAGGTCCCTTGAGTTTGATGGGGCCCAAACTGTGCCCCCACACCCCAGCCCTGAAGCATCGGTGGTGAGAATTTGCTGAGAGGAAGGGATGAGGAAAGGAACCCTTCTTAACAGGTTGCTGCTGCTCCATCCGCCAAAGGAGGACTTCCTCACTGGAGGGGAGACCAGGACCAGCTGTTCTAAGTCATTGGTACACTGGTCCCACTAGACCCTCAGTGACCTTTGAGGAATCCTCATGTGCAGTCTGGCTAGGGGCACTGTGACTATGGCTGTAGCCATCATGCCCAAAAGCCAGAGGAAAGTTCTGGCTGAGACGTAGCAGCTGCTGTAGAGCAGGCGAGCTTGAGCTATAAGGCAGTCTGCTCAGTCCTGGGGCAGGAAGGCCATGCCTGGAGGGGTGTCCAGGGCCGCCCCTATGTATTGGAGGCAGTGACAAGGGGTCAGGACTGACCTGCGCAGGTTGACCATGATGCTGAATTCCTGGAATAGACGGGTGGTATGTTCCAGAGTCTGCAAGAGGCGCTCCCTGGACTGGGCTTTGAGAAGCCAGTTGTCCAGGTAGAGAAAGAGATAAAGTTCCTCCCGCCTGAGGGTAGCTGCTGCCACTGCCAGGCATTTGATAAACACCCGAGGGGCCGAAGACAAGCCAGAGGGGCAAGGCCTGGAACTGTGCCCCCTGGAAATGAAACCTTGGGTACTGTCTGAAAGATATGTACCTGGATGTGCAGGTAGGCATCCTTTGTGTCAAGGGAGCAAATCCAGTCTCCCTGGTGCAGAAGGGGCAGCAGATCCTGGGGTGTCACCATCCGGAACTTTTCGTACTGGAAGAACAGCCCTCAGAGGTCCAGAATGGGCCTGAGATCTCTATGCATTTGGGTACCAGGAAGAAATTAGAATAGAACCCTCTGCCCTGTTGAATTTCTGGGACGGGTTCTAGGGCCTTTTGCAACAAGGAGCGAATTTCCCTCCCAGAGCACCGGAATGTGGTCTGGAGGGTAGGAGGACAGAACTGGAGGGTTTTCTGGAGGGCACTCCAGAAGTTCCAGTGTGGCCAGTTTCTGTGATCTGCAGAACCCAGGCATTCTGGGTTTCCTCCACTTGTCCAAGTGTAGGAGAAACGACCCTACCACTACCTCCTTCCTTACGGGAGGGAGTGTCGGGCTAGGAGTCAGGCTGAACTGGCAGGGGCAGCCGGGGCTCCTCATCCTCTTTTTTTTTTTCCCTGTTGTAGAGGAGCGGGTGGGCATAGCAGGGGCAACCCGGCATTTACCCTGGGGTTTGCTAGAGGGCTTGGGTCTACAAGTAGACTGACGAAAGGGCACTCACTGACTACTTTTTGGCTGGTTAGCGTGGTACATGGAGTGGACTGAATGTAGGGTGTGGCCCAAGGTTTGCAGTTGACATTATGTCCTGCACATCTGCACCAAACAACTTGTAGTCTGTAAAGAGGGGCATTCAGGAGTTGAACATCCTGAGCAAAGCCCAACATCCTCAACCAAGAGTGTCGACAAAGGCAAATGCCCGCTACGGCAGCACTCGCGGAGGCGTCTATGGCATCGTGGTAGCCCTAAGGAGGTGAGTGCCACATCAGACCCAGCTTTAAGATAATACAGCAACTGATGCTTTAGAGTGTCTTCTAGGAGTGCCTTTGCAGATTCCAGGGCTTGGTCTCAGAGCTGGTTTTGGTACTGGAACTTATGGGCAATGTAATTTAACATCCTGATAGTCAGTGTGGCAGAGGCAAATGTGTTCTTGCCAATATGATCCAGTCTCCATGGCTGCATGTCTGGGGCAAGGAGCTGAGATGTTTGGGCCTCTTGGTGCAGTCGTGGGTGGCGTTGATGTCCACCGAATCCATTTGAGCATGATCTGCAAAGAAAGGCCTTCCTGCTGGAGCCTGGTATAATTTGTCTGCCTTCCTAGGCACAACGGGTATCAAATTGGGTTGCTGCCATGCGGCCATGGTGGAATCTTCAAAAGGCTCAATTAAGAGTGGGATGACCAGAAGAGGGGCATCTGGAAGCCTTAAATAAAGTGGCCAGTCTTTGTCAAGCGGGATCTTGCTCCTCGGTGTTGAAGTCCATGACCAAGATGAAAGAGGGATCATTGGGGGGAGAGGGGACTGCGGGATATACCTTGGTGTCTCCTTGCCATCGGATGACACCATAGAGGAGGAGCTGTAGGGAGTAGCTTGTCTTATCGTTGCTGTCATCCCCCTCATCGGGAGGAATGTCTGGATGGAACCCACTCTCATCCCCAGAGTCCTGAGGGGGGAGCGAGGGCCCAGGGTTCTGTGGCGTGGGTGGGACCCTGCTTGAGAGGCAGGGGGGCATTGTAGGGACAGGCCTGGGGGGGGCAAGCTTAGCCTGCATGAAGTCCCATAAGGTGGTCAGGACAGAGTAGAACTTTACTGCTATCAGTGTCTGACCTGTCGGCGTCAGTTGAGGAAACACTAGGGTCAGTGCTGGAGTTGGCACTGAGGAGGGCGGCTGCATAGGCTGGGGCCTGCAGGGGTGCCCCTCGCGTGGGTCGTGTTGAGGATGGCGACAGGGACTGGAGCTCAGGCTGGGGTGACTCCAGAGAAGGTAGAGGCTCTGGGCCCGAAGCGACGACCGAGAAATGCCGGGTGGCGGGGCATTGGCTGTGACCTGACAATCATCCACACTAAGCCCGTTGACGATGAACCAGCAGAGCCACCCTGACTGCCTGTGGAAAATAAGGGCCTAAACAGCAGGGGATGTGAAGTTGGTGGGGTGCCAGAGCTTTTGAACTGATCCCCACCACCGAGACATTAGTGGGGTATTGCAAACGGTAGCCCTGCAGGAGAATGGGCGAGGAGGCAGAGGGGCCACCCCTGATGATGACGGACCCATCGTGGTTGACGTGCGAAGCATTGACCAGGATCAAGACGAGGGGTATCGGGTTCTGTCCTTGAGATAGTCTTTGTCTTAATGTTTATGCTTCCCCATGGATTTGTCCTGGGCCTTGGAGGGCTGCGAGCCCACAGACATCGAGGGGGAAGCAGAGGATCTTCGAGTCTGAAGCACCTTCTCCATCTGGGTGACATTCTACTTCAGCAGAAAAGTTTCGAGGGTCTGCTCTCAGCACTTTCTGGTGGTGTGGTTGAAGCCACAGCAGATCACGCAAGCCTGAGTTTTGTGTTCAGGGCCTAAGCAGCAGACACAAGCCTCATGGTCATCCTTCTCTGGGCTCTTCTGCTTGCAGGCACACTTTTTGAAGAGGTTGCTGGAGGTGGATTTCGGCATAAACGAAGAGGGGAAAAATCACTTTTTCACAAAAGTGATACACACTGTGTAGAGAAAACCAAAAAAGCAAAGGTTTGACAAAGAAATTAGGTGAAATAGTGGTCGACTGAGACTGGTGGATCTCCGAGAAGTCCGACATGCGATGGTTGGGAAAAGAACTGAGTAGGGTGCAGGGGCCTTCCACTCTTTTATAGGATAGGTTGATGTCGGCGTATGATGTCGGAGCGGGCAGCCCCCTAGTAAACTGCTAGCTGGAAAAGTTTTTGTGTGGTCCTAGCGCCTGATGACTATAGTTCCATAGGTATGGCCTGCTGCAAGAGATGCCCCCGAAGTCAGATCTAGGCTTGCCCAGATTCTTCTCCTCTTATAATTGCTCCTATGACTGATGCAAATGAGGATCTCCTAGATTGTTATGAGCAAAGAAGGCCAAAGACCTATATAATGCGTTCCCCTTTTTCAAGAGGAAGTGCCTCATGTACAGCACACAAAATAATTACCCAGCTTGACTTTAATTCAGTCATATGCTTGCTACCTATTACTTCCATGGGAAGACCGTTCCATATTTTGACCACTCTTTGATCAAACCCATTTGCCTTGCGTGTTGTATTGCATATTTCCCCTTTTAATTGTAACAGATGGGCTCTAGTGTGATAATTTTGTTCCTTAAACTGTGAGCCCAAGCAGTCCCAGAGGTCATGTGTGAATGCAAAGAAAAGCAGACATAGGTCACCTCTAGTTTTCCTATACTCTAGGGAATATAAACCCAAGGACTTGAGTCTGTCCTCGTAAGTCAAGTCCCTAAGTCCGGTTAGCATCCTGGTAGTGTTTTGCAGCACTCTTTCAAGGGTTTTTAGTTCCGCTTTTGTGTATGGTGCCCACGACTGGGCACAATACTCTAGATGGGGCCTTACCAGGGATGTATAGAGAGGCATCACTTCCCTTCTAGCCCATTTTCTAATGTGCCTTCTGATACAGTGCAATATTCTAGTTGCAGTTTTGGCACTTGTACTGCACTGGTTTTTGAATTTAAGATCATTAGTGATTATAACACCCAGATCTTTCTCCTCTGTTATTTCCTGCAGATATCTGCCATTTTAGATGGTACTGTGCATTAGTATTTGTTTTTCCAAAATGCATCACAGCACATTTGTCCAAACAGAACTGTAATTTATGGTCCTTAACCCAATTTTCAAGCCTTGGTAGTCCGTCCTGCATCTTCCCAATATCATCAGGTGTATTTACCACTTTCCCAAGTTTTGTATCATTTGCAAGTTTGGAAATGCAGATTTCTTCCCCACAGTCTATAGAAGCAGCAAATAAATAGTGTCGGCCCCAGGACTGAACCCTGGGGGATGCCACTTGTCACTGCTGCCAGATCTGAGTTTACCCCTCTGATTGCCACTTTCTGTATTCTGTCGTCCAACCAGGATTTAATCCAGGCCACTATATTGGTCTCTATACCTAATTTTGCTAGTAGTTCTATAAGTTCATAGTGGGCCACAGTATCGAATGCTTTGCTGTAATCCAAATATATTACATCCACTGATTTTTCCAATATCCAGTTCTCTACTGACCATGTCACAAAATTTCAGTAGGTTGGTCTGACATGACCTCCTGTGGAAGGGCATTAAACACCCTCCTTCAGAGATATTTTGTTGTATTTTATGTTGTCCTGTGGAGTGAATGCTGTATTTTTTTTTGTCTTGTGTGTTCGAATGAATAGTGGTGAATAGACTGGCCATCTATTACCCACTATTATAAGTTAGAACATATGTTTATGTTAAGAGGGTGAAAAGAGAACCTGCATACATCTTAATCGTTAAAAGATAATTTGTGACGTTACAAGGTTCATGTTTCAAATAATAAAAGCACCTATTCATTTGATGTTTTACCTGTCTCTCAGATTAGTAATGCATTCGGAAAGCGATTTACAGGAAATAGAATAATCATACTAGGTTAAAATAAGTAATCATCGTGAAAATTCTTGATGCAGTCTTCTTATTTAAGATAGAAGCATTGGGTGTATCAGTTTATCAGCTTATTTGAATAGCGTGTTACTGGAAGCACGATTAAGCAATTCGCGATACCTACAATACAGTAAAAGAATGGCATGTAGGCTCTCAAAGCGCTAGAGTCTTTCTTTTATTAAAGTTTGCTAGAAGATCTCTGGAGAGTGAAAGGCACATACTTAGAAAGGGAATGATGTATTGTAACACACTAACCATTTAAATTTCCCGACCGCTTTTCCTTCATGAATGTGCATACATTTGTGCCGCTGTTTCTCTCGTTTCAAAATGCAAATGAAATTAATTATAAAACTCGGACTGGGCAGCCAAATTCATTTACTATCGGTTGAATGTAGGGACATGTTCATACCTCAATTCGGGAACTTGCAGGGTGCCTGTTTCAGGAAATATTGTTTCTTTAGTGTCATAATATGGTGTGCTTACGCGCTTTGAAACACCGCAGCTACCTGCATCTCTTCTGTTTCCTAAGAGCCGGCTGGCCTCTTTCGTCATTCTTTTATACAAGAGAGATGGGGCGGTTCCTGTCGGCGTTCCAAAGCAGGATCCAAATCGTATTGAAATTTATCTTTTTGTTGAAATATGTAAAAGACTGTATTATTACATTAATTTGGGGATGATTTGAGAAGGAATCAAGGTGTATAAAAAATACTTTGCGAAGATGTAGAATCTTTTGTTGATTGAGTGTTGCCAGGACCAATCCTGGCCTTTTACACCCTTTATATGCCAGAGTCCTGAATATGAAGTCAAATGGGATTTGGGTGCTGAAGTGTGAGCACCTCGAAGGTAATAGTAGGATCTCCTACTGCCTAAATATACATTCCTGCTTGAATTTTCTGACAATTTATTTTGTTTAAACGTGCAGTTCGATTTATTTTTTTTTATTCTACGAAGAAGTCTTTGTTTGCTTCCTGCAAATAAAAAAGTAAAGATTGCATTTCGTCTCTGGAGCATCCTTTGTTAACCCTTAAGCCTTCCACACCTCCCCTTGACAAAACCATGTTGTGAATCATCAGACATATTAGGGTCCCTGATAAATGTTTCAATTTTATCTTTAATGATGCCTTCCATGACTGTACCTATAATTCATGTCAGGCTGATGGGGTGGTAGTTGCTCCTGGCATTTGTTACCTTTTTTAAAAACCGGGACAACCGTTGCCCACATCCAACTATTTACCTCACTACCTGCATTGAGGGAAGTCTGGAAAAGAAAGGTACTCGGTTCTGCTAATGCGTCCACGCATTCTTTTAGTACTCTTGGATTAACTCCATCTGGCCCAGGCGCTTTATTATGGTTTATTGGGTTTAACCGCTTCTAATATTGCTAGCGTCTAACTTTTGGTCTCTATATCTAGGGTTCACATAGAGCGGAAGCACAACTTTATTTCTTATTAAATACAGAGTTGAAATACTTGTTAAAAAGCTGAACCATCTGTTTGTCATCCCTAGTGATGTTGCCCATATCATCCTGAAATGGACCCACCTGGACGTTGTGACCTCTTTCGTAATTTTATATAATTATGCCAGCCTCCTGGCACTGAGGGTTGAGGCGTTGGATGCCACACCTCGTGCCACAGCGGCAACCCGGGTTCAGGAATGACCTCGGGTTGTCAGGGTGCCAGCATGGGGGGGGTGGAACAAGATCGCACGTCTAGCGGTAGCTCTCTCTCCGGTGTTGTTGCCCCTCCCCGTAGTCCGAGTGGCAACGCGGGTGGGGGTGGCAAGTCAGGAGGGCATCTTGGAATGTGGTGTGTGCATGCGCTGCCAGGACTGGGGGCGTGAAAATGGGGGAATACATAATGAAAAAATTACATAAATTATAAGACGACCTGTAATTGTAAGTCTTAATTCAGCCTTTGTATCTAGCCCAAACATCAGTTGTATTTGCCCTCTTAGCCTTAGTATATGCTCTTTTTTCCCTTTTAATTGTATTATTAACTTTCCTATCTAACCATTTAGGTATCCTTCCAGGTCTGTTATACGTGATATGTTCAGGTATGTATTTTCTGACTGTTCTAATTTATCAACAGTTATCTCCCACATACCGTTGTGATCTATGTTCGTAAAGTCTGCTTCCCAATTCTAGGAGCTGAGCTCACCTCTCATTTTATTAAAGTTAACTTTGTTAAAACATTTTATTTTTGTCCCGCTGGTAACCTTGATAGTACATTCATTAATGTTAAATCTCACCATATTATGGCCGCTATTATGTAGTTCTGAAATCTAAAATCATCTCCTATGTTGCTCAGGACTATATCCAAGATGTTGTTGCCCCTAGTTCCTGTGGTTACATATTACACCAGGGTCATGTCGCATACTACATCTAAAAAGCAGCTCTATGGAAAAGTTTTGTCACTGTAGCTGCTTGGTACAGGCCTAACCCGATCCCGCCTACGTTGAAGAAGACGGACAAGCTGTACCAGGCTCCTTCTGGTAAGCCTTTTTTTGCGGGGCCCCCTCAGGTAGATTCCATGGTCATCAACGCAGCTCATGATCAGTCCAAGAGACTCCATCACCTCAGCTCTCTCCCTCCAGACAAGGAGTCCGGAAAGCTGGACCTTATGGCCAAGAGGGTATTTGCATCTTCCACTCTGGCATTAAAGGTTCTGAATTATGTGGGCCATATGCTCAAGTACAAGAACAACTTCTGGGAAACGTCAGGTGCACCACCCCTTCCTGAGGGTCCCCAGAAGCAGGAGCTGCTCAAGGCCTTCCAATCTGGGGCTGACGTAGGCAGCATCTGTTGAGAGCCACCTGTGATGCCTTGGATGCCTCAGCCAGGGCCTCTGCGGTGGGCATTTGCCTGAGGAGATATCCTGGCTGAAGGTGTCAGGCTCAATGCCGATGACCAACAGTGCATCCTGAATGTCCCCTTCAGGGGCTCCAAGCCCTTTTCGGGGAGATATGCAGGACATTCTCAGTGACCTGCAGGCCTCTGGGAGAACATATGAACATATGAATTTGCCAGCAGATAAAGGCCTTATGGTTTGTTTGCTCGAGTGTGCAGCTAGCAACCCTTATACTGCAGCTGCAGCTGCCCCTCCCCTGACCCTCTCTCTTACCCTATCCCATCCCCTTTTGAAGCAGTCCACTGTTCTACAGGATACCACTTCCGAAGGCAACGCGTTCCACCCAGACATCACTTTCATCATAAAAAAAGTGTCTTCTCATTTCTCTACTGAACCTTCCCCCTCCAATCTGACATCGTCACCTCGAATGCCCCAACCACCCCTTAACTTGAATAGTCCCTCCGTGTCTGTCTTGTTTATTCCTTTCTTGTACTTGAAGGTTTCAATCATATCCCCCCGTCTCTCCTCTCCTCCAGTGAGTACATGTTCAACTCCCTCAGCTTTATCACTATGGTATGTCCTCTAGTCCTGGATCATCTTTGTTGCCCTGCACTGCACCCTCTCCAGTAACATAATGTCCCTCTTCAGGTATGGGTGCCAGTACTGCATGCAGTGCTCCAGATGTGGCCTAACCAGTGACCTATACAATGGCAGGATCACCTCCCCTCTCCTTGAAGATATATCCCTGGCAGTACAACCCAGCATTTTGTTGCCCTTTACAGCTGCCTTCCTGCGTTGTGCTAAGTTGTTCATTGAGCTTGTTACAATCACCCCAGATCCTTCTCCTCCTCTGTCATGGCTAGCTGAACCCCTTCCCCCCAATCTGGTAGCTCCTTCTTGTTTTTTTTTGCCTCGAAATGTAGCACTTTGCACTTTTTGGCATTGAATCCCAAATGCCAGGTGTCCGACCAGGTCTCCAATTTTGACAGATCATCCTGCAACCTATGCCACCCTCCTAGGTCATCCACTACTGTTGCCATCTTGGTGGCATCTGCAAACAAACTGATCTTGCTCTTGATGCCCATTGAGATGTCTGATATGAACAACCCAAACAACACCGGAACCAGCACTGACCCTGCGGTACTCCGCTTGTCACTGCCCTCTGAGATGAGAGCTCCCTTCCCACCACCACCCTCTGCTGCCTTCCCTGTAACCAGTTTACTACCCATCCCACCATTTTCGCCCCCCTGCACCTGTACCTGCCAGCTTACTACCCAGCCTCCCATGCGGCACCGAGTCGAATGCCTTACTGAAGTCCAGATACAGGACATCCACTGCATGGCCCTTGTCCAACTGTGTAGTTACCCAGTCATAGTAACCCACCATGCTGGTCTGACAGGATCTGCCTGTGACAAACCCGTGCTGCCTAATGTCCTGCAGCCCATTGGTCTCCAGAAGGGAAACCAGCCTCTCCTTCAGGATTGTCTCCATCAGTTTTCCCACGATGATGTGAGGCTTACCAGCCATGTAGTTTCCCGGTTTGTCTTTGGGACCGCTGTTATGGGGGGGGGGGTACCACATGAGCCATCCTCCAATCCTGAGGTACACTTCCTGAGACCGGGGAGGCATTAAACCGGTTTGCCAAGGGCCCTGCCAGGATTTCTGTCAGCTCTCAGTACCATGGGGTGAATGCCATCTGGCTCTGGTGCCTTGTCCACCCTCAGTGCCCTCAGGCCCTCCAGTACCCTTCCCTCTGTGATTTCCCCCATCTGTCACCTCCTCCCCCGAGCCTGACCTCCCAACCCCACCTTGGTAGAGCCCCTCCTTTCTCCTTAGTAAACACCGAGCCCGAGCAGAAGTATTCATTAAGCGCTTCTGCCTGCTCTGCCCGTTTCCACCCCCCCACCCCTCTAAATCCTTACTATTTTGTCCCTACAATGTCTTTTCTCTCTGATGTACCTGATGAATTCCTTCTCCCCCTTCTTAATGGCTCCTTAGACGCCTTGGCTGCTACCTTTACTACCTTCATCACCTCCTTTGATTCCTTCAGGTAATCCTCTCTGTCCTCCCTCTCCCTGTTTTTGAACCTCTTAAAAGGCGGCTCTTTTATTTCTTACTTTCTCCATGACCCCCTTGCTCAACCAGCTGGGTTTCTTGGCCCTAGCTCTCTTACTCTGGACCCTGATGCAGGTTTTGGTTGCCTCCTCAATCCCAAGTTTATGACCTCCCACCTCTGGTTAGTGTCTGTATTAGTTTGGATTCTGGCTAGATACCCTTAACTACCTCCCCATCCTCCTGGAGTTGGCCCTCCTGAAGTCCAACACTCTTGTACCTGTTCTACTCCCTCCTTACCCATTTTCATCGTGAACCACACTGAGTGGTGGTTTTACTCCCTGCCAGCGGTTCTTCCACCCCAGCTCTGTCACAAACTCCCCATTTGCCAGCACAAGGTCAATGTAGCAGGGCGGTGGGAAAGGCCAGTGGAATGTTGGCATGCATAGGCAGGGGCATTACTAGCAGAAAGAGGGAGGTAATAATGCCCCTTTATAAAGCCATGGTGAGGCCGCACCTGGAGTATGGGGTTTAGTTCTGGAGGCCACATCTCCACAAGGATATAGATGTGTTGGAGAGGGTTCAGAGAAGGGCAACCAAGATGGTGCAGGGTATGCAGGGAAAGTCATATGAGCAGAGGTGTAAGGAGCTGGATCTGTACACACTGGAGACAAGGAGGGAAAGGAGAGACATGATAGAAACTTTTAAACATGTAAAGGGGCTCAATAAAGTGGGAGAAGAGGGTTTACTTAAGAGGAAGAAGGGGGTCAAAACTAGAGGGCACAGCCTCAGACTGCAAGGAAAAAAATACAGGGGCAATGTGCAAGGACATTTCTTTACAGAGAGGGTGGTAGAGCCCTGGCACAGACTACCAGACAGAGTGGTGGGGGCTAAATTGATGGAAGAATTCACGAGGGCATGAGACAAGCATGTGGGACTGAGTATCTGGGGAGAGGGCGGGGGCTGGCAGGAGGGGAGGTGTGGGGCAAAAAGGGCATGCTAGATGGGCCAGTATGGTCCTTTTTCTGCTGTCAAGCCTCTATGATTCTATGATATGATTCCCTAACCTGGTTGGCTTACTGACCATTTGCATTAGGAAGCTATCTTGGAACATGTCCAGAAGTGTTTACTCCCATCTATTAGTGGTGGCTGGGGTCGCCAATCCACTCCCGGCAGGTTGAAGTCCCCACAATCACCATGATACCTTTCTGCAGGCCCTTCTGACCTGTCCTGCTAGTTCCTTGTCTAACTCCTCTGTCTGAGATGGTGGCCTGTACACTCTCCCATCCTGAGAGTCCTATTCTTGGAATCCTGGATTTGCATTCATAATAACTCTATACTACCTTCCTCCCCCTCCTCATGAACACACTTCGTCACCAGTAAAGAAGGTTCTCCTGTGGTGGAGGGAACCCAGCCATTTGCTAAAGGGGCTTCCTTTCCTTATTTCCTCCCCTCATCAGAGCCTCACCATGGATGTCTCAGGGGCAGGCTGGGGCACACATCTAGATGCTTACCAGACTCTTGGGTCATGGACCCCACTCGAGGCCTTGCTCCACATCAATGTCCTCGAGATGAGGGCTGTCCTGTTCCGCCTACAGGCCTTTCAGTGCCACCTATCCCTGGGCCATCTGCTACTGCAGATGGACAATATCAGTGTGGTGCACTACATCAGCAAACAAGGGGCACCCACTCTGCCCTCCAGTGCCAGTAGGCAATGAGGATTTGGTACTGGGCTCTGGACCACAGCCTCGAACTGTCAGCTGTCCATGTTCCTGGTGCCCAAAACATGCTGGCAGACAGGCTAAGCAGGTCGCAGTTCAACATGCATGAATTGGAGCTGCTTTCCTCTGTGGTAGAAGACCTGTTAGACAGGTGGGGTCGCCCAGAGTTGGACCTTTTTGCATCTCCACATAATGCAAAACTGCCGCTTTTCTACTCACTTGATCCAGGGCCTGGAGTTTTCTGGTGAGTCGCGATGTCCCTCTCTTGGAAAGGGAGGTTTCTTTACACCTTCCCTTTTTTTTTTTTTAATAAATCTCATTTTTATTAAAAAGAAAAGGATTTTTTCCAACATACAAATATATATCCACAGATACAACATTAACAGGCTTACTTAATTACAAATATTTGATCGGATCCTATACGTAGTAAGCATGCTAAGTGCTATAATCTATTTCATTTAAATCATTAGTCAGCTGGGTAATATAAAACTTCAATTTATGAGCATTCCATCATTACAAGTTTTCCATACTTTTGTTAATTTTAGGGTTTCCAATGAGCCAGTAATATTGTTCCCCAAGCATATCAGGGGTGTCTGGTTATGTTTATGCCGTTATTGGCCTGCTGTTGGGGATTCGAGGCGATTTAATATATTTAGTCCCCTTCTCTTGATAGAAACCCTTAGGAGATTATCGTTGCCGTGGGTTTACCAGGGCTCCTCTAATTTAGGGAGTTTTAGGTTATTTTGACCTGATTAGTTCCTATGAAGGCTTAGGTTCTTCTCCCAGTAATATACCTCTTTCTAATCCTTGGGGAACAACCCTGTCTCACTGGCAATCCCGTGGACTTTCTCCGTCTCTCACTGGTTATAAAGAGGGATCTACATTCGAGCTTTGTTTTGGATTGTACAGGTGCAATTATCCAATTGGAGCCCTTTAGGGTTAACTAACAGTATAATACAGTACTGTTCCTTAAATACCTATAAGTTTTCCCTTTCCCCCTTTTCATATGGGGCTCCACCAAGTCAGAAGTATATGCCACCCATCCAAATGGGGAGGGGGGGTGTCCAGTTTAACCTCCGAAACTACGTTGGGCTATTGTTGAGTCTTGGGGCCCATTCTACGGTAACTAATCCTAGTGGATGGCCAATAGTCCATGGTGAAGCCATTGTTACTATAATTTCCTCAGGGACTCAGGAGGGTGAGGGTTATATCTTACTTACTATACTATAGGCCCCATTGGGCTCCAGTATTATGGGCCAATTCCCCTCAGTGTCAAGCCCGCTTCTGACTCCGCGGAGTGATCCAAACTCCCCAACGGCTCGTAATCTGTACCCTGCCCACCATTAACATCTTCTGATGGTACAAAAGAGTCATCCTGGGGTATATAATATATTAGCCAGCGGGACCACCTTTCTGCGAATTTCTCCTCCTTTTCATTCAGGCTATGTGTAATTTGTTCTAACCGGTAGATCTGTTTGGTTATGCCCCACCATTCAGATATTGTGGGTTTTTTGTCCGTCAGCCACAGTTTGGTGATAGATTTTTTGGCTGCGGTTAACAGTAGGTGTAGAAGATATCTACTGTTCAGATTCCTTAACTCCGCGGGTGTCCAAGAAAAGGAACATCTCCTGGTCAGTTGGAGCTGAGGACCAAATATCCTTCTCAGGTGATCCTGTAAGAGATCTTTAAATGGTTTAAGGGCCTCACATGACCACATGATGTGAGTGTGCGTGGCTTTAGTTTCACCACATTGTCTCCAGCACTCAGCTGAGGCTGCCGGAGAATAATGCCTAGTTATAACTGGTGTCCTGAAAAATCTAATTAGATTCTTCCATGCATATTCCGCCACTGATGGGAACACGTGACTTGGAGGCGTACTCGCAGGCCCTCCACCAGTCCTCCCTGCGTGAGGGTGTTCCCAGCTCCCCTGCCACTGTGTTCGGATATTTTCCGTGTAAGTTCCTCCTTGAGTGTTTTGGGCCTTATAATAAAGGGAAAGCAGTCTTGTTCCCATCCCACCTTTATTCAGTTGGAGTTGGACCTCTAACAGCGAAGGGTATCTCTCGGGGAGATGGACCACCTTCGGGAGTCCCTGAACATAGTGCCGAAGCTGCAGGAACCGATAAAAATCCTTGTTCGGTATATCAAACTGCTTCTGTATTTCACTAAAGGGCCACATCTCACCTCGAGTCATTATTTGAGGAAGATATCTCAGCCCATATCTCTCCCAGATCCCGAATCCATGATCTAGCCTATTAGGAAGAAAATCACCTAGGTTCGCTATTGGGCAAAGCAGACTCAAATAAAATTCCATCACCTGGTTTCTTTTAATTTGCTGCCATACCCTACATCGTGCAGTTAACCAGGGATCATCTGAGACAGGGGTGCCCATCTTCGGTCCCATATTATAAATGTGTTGAAAATAGTCCCTGTCTGATAATAGAGCTTGTTCTGTCTGCAGCCAGTGTGGTTGACCTACTCCGATCTGCC
The DNA here is from genome assembly GCA_016271365.2 of Neoceratodus forsteri. Classification (NCBI taxonomy): domain Eukaryota; kingdom Metazoa; phylum Chordata; order Ceratodontiformes; family Ceratodontidae; genus Neoceratodus; species Neoceratodus forsteri. The sequence continues at coordinate 1,444,028,621 of CM028130.1, read as the reverse complement.
TCGCCATTATGTGTGTCATCATTGCAGCATGATAGTATATCTGCAGGTCCGGTAGTGCTAGCCCCCCGTCCTTCAGTGGAAGTGTCAAAATCCTCATCCTAACTCGGGGTCTCCCGCCCATCCAGATAAACTTAGAAATAAGTCGGTTCCATTCCCCAAAGGTTTTCTTTGTAATGTGTAGTGGGATATTCGGAATAATCACGAGGCCGGGGCAGGTGATCATTCTTATTAATTCGATCCTGCGGCTCAGAGAGAGAGGCAGTGTGGCCCATGAAGCTAAGTCGGTTTTAAGTTGTGATGTGAAGGGATCATAGTTATTTTTGAAAAAATCTTCATATTTTTGAGAGATATATACACCCAAATATTTTAGTTTTGTGAGATTCCAATTGCATGGGAAAAGAGAGGAAACATACGATGAAGGTGTGTAATGAAATGTGAGAATTTCCGTTTTTGTTAAGTTCAGCTTATAGCTGGAGACCCGACTAAATCGGTCCAGGAGTAACTGAATCGCCGGCATGGACTCTTCGGGATTCGAGAGATACAATAGTACATCATCCGCGTATACGGCTATTCGATGCTCCATATCCCCCATATTCACGCCTGTGATGTTTCCTGCTTCTCTTACCGACTGAGCTAGTGGTTCAATAAATGCCATAAAGAGTAGGGCGACAATGGACATCCTTGCTAGTCCCCGCCTCAGAGGAAGTATCCCAGTGGTGGCCTCCCACTTTCAGACGCGTGCTTGTGAGGTAGAGTAGATGTTTTGTAGGACCCCAATTAGGGTCCTGGGGATACCTAATTTGGCCAGAACTTTGTAAAGAAAGGGCCACGATACTCTGTCGAATGCCTTTTCGGCGTCGAGGCTGATAAGAACTGATGGGATGTCACTCGTTCGCATTTTATGGGTGATATGCAGAGTGCGCTTGATGTTGTCTGTTATAGACCGTTGTCTGATAAAGCCGGTCTGATCTTGTTCTATTAACTGAGGCATTATTTTGTCTAGATGTTTTGCTAGTATATGCATAAATATCTTATAATCACAATTAAGCACCGAGATGGGTCTGTATGAACTACAGAGCTGGGGATTTTTCCCAGGTTTTGGGATTACTGAAATAGTTGCGAATGCCCATGACGGTGGTGGGAGTTCCCCCTCAAGGATAGAGTTGTACAGGGGTAAAAGCCGTTTTGTTATTTGTTGCCTCAAGGCCTTATAAAACTTGTTTCCATGCCCATCGGGACCTGGGGATTTTAAGGTTTTTGTAGTGGAAATCGCTTCCATAATTTCTCTCTCGGTTATGCCGGCCCCCAGGGTTTCACTTTGGTCCGCTGCGAGTCGGGGCAACGTTATCCCATTTAAATATTCCATGACCTGATGCTCGGTAGGTGAGCTCTCTGGAGAGTAAAGGTGGGAATAGTATTTTGCAAAAGCTTCAGTGATTTCATGTATTTTAGTTAGGGGTTGGCCCCTCGGGTGTCTAAGTGAGGTAATCGTTGATACCTCCTTTGTCGCCTTACCTGATATGCCAGTAGTCGGAAGCTCAAGGTCCTACCTCATAGTATTTCTGTCTCATAAATGTTAATGCTATCTCGGTCTGCTGTAATACTAACCAGTCCATCTCCGCCTTAACCTCCTGGAGTCGGGGAGCACTGTCATATCTCCCATCTTGTGCGCCATTTGGAGGAGTGTAAGTCCTCCTCAGGGTGTTCCTACCTCCCTTCTTTTCGCATTCAGTTCTGTTGTGTGTTGTATAATATGTTCTCTAAGGACCGCCTTTATAGTGTCCCAGTGTAATGCAGGAGCGGTGTCCGCGGCAGGGTTGAATTCTAGTATCTCCGCTAATTTATCTGAGATATATTCTTGAAATTTCTCCGAGCATAGATAGTAGGGGTTAAGTCTCCATTGTGTGTTTTTTACACCCATCCCTAGTTCCCAAGTCGAGCTCACTGGTGCGTGGTCCGACAGAGAAATGTCGCCCATCCGTGCATCCCTCAGTTGGCCCAGATATTCCGTCTGGGTATAGGTGTGATCTATGCACGTGTATGTCCGATGGGCAGCTGAGCAATGTGTTTAGTTTCTTGCCCGAGGGTGTAAGTGCCTCCAGACATCAATCCAGCCTACCTCTTTGGTGAATCTCCTAAAAAACTTCTGTGCCGGAGTTTGCCTATGGGTTCTCAGGTTAGTAGTGTCCATCGTGGGGTGTTGTGTCAAATTAAAATCTCCTGCGAGAAGGAGCATCCTTGAGTTCTGCAGGATTTGTCAAGGAGCATTCTCAGCTCTGGAACGGTAATGCAGGGAAAATAAGCATTCGCCAGGGTAACCTGAACTCCATTTATTGTACCTTGCACCATTACCAACCTACCCTCTGAGTCACTGATGGTTCTTTAATGTTGAAATGGGGTACCTGCCGTATAATTATTGCCACCCTCTCCGTCTTCCCGACCTAGCTGAGGAGCTGAACATAGTTCTCCTGCTGAGCTTAGCCAGCTTGAGGTGTTCCTCAGGGCCCAGGTGCGCTTCCTGAAGGTATACCAAGTCTGCCTTACTCCTGCGGAGGTAAGCCAAGACCTGAGACCTCTTAACTGGTGAGGTTATACCATTTATATTCAGGGATAACAGCTTAACTGGAGAGTTAGCCATTTTTTCTCAAAGGTGGCCCCGCTGGTAAGGAGGGTTCTCCCCTCCGTCATCCGATCGAACACTGTTAGCAATCATTAGGTCTGTACCTGTCATTTTCCACTCATAACCATCCAACAAACATGTGAACATGGAACATACAAACAATTTGAACATTGACCAACTATATACATAACTGGTACTTCCAACTATAGGGAACTGCCTCAGTTCCCATGGTAAGGAAGGGTCCTTACCTTGAGGCTTCATCACCCAAGGTGATGTCCCCTGACACACTGAGTGTCTATTAGGGAGAAGGAAAAAGGGGAAGGTGGCGAGTCTTCTGCATATTTGCATCGGATCCGCCTCTTTTAACCTTGTCCTGAAATGATGAGTGGGATGTTTTTATATTGTCCGGTGTGCCTGCCTATCCCCCTTTTTCTACTCTGCTCGGCTTCCGATGTCCTCCCTCTTCCACAGGGGTACGTGGCGAAGTCTCCTCTATTATTTATTACACCCTTATGGCCTCGAGAAGATGGGCCTCCTCTCTGTTCTACTGCCCTGTCCCTTCAATTCTGTCAGGCCGCTCTTTTCCTAGGGCCCAGCAAGAGGGGTTCCGAGGAAGGCCCTGTTACTTAAGTGCCTTCCCTCCACCTCTGCTAGTTATCATCCTCCCAGAGTGGTGTGAGCCAGGATCAGTACTCCCAACCTACCTTTCTGTACCCCCCGGAATTGGTGACTCCACTGAGTCGGCTTCCCTGGCACTTGTGTGTGGCCTTTTCCCCAGCCTTTCAGGGAGGGGTCTCTCTGGGTCTCATCTCACCTCCTCTGGCCCACCCTGCCATGACCATGAGGGCCAGGCGTCTGTTGTGACTTTTAAGTCCCATAACCTTATAGCTGCCCCAGTCAGTCCTTGATTGGGGCTGTGTCTCCATTCCCTTCATTATTTTGTATTCATCCTCTTTATTCCTCTATTGCCTTCTGTAATTCCGATTATTGTTAGGGCACCCCTCCTACCCCCACCTATCCCCCCTCTTTTCCCTCCCCCCAAACCTTTCGATTCTCCTTGTATTGTTCGGGTTACCTCACAGGGTATTGTTGCATTACCCTTGTCAGTTCCTCAGTTCTGAGGTTAGGTCTGCAACATCACCATCATCCTCCCTACCCCGGATTTGCCCCTATCCCTATTGGCCTCTATTGGTTCTCTTTCCTACTGTATCACCCTTCCCCCCACCCTATAACCCTGAGTCACTTTGACTAGCTATTGCTCTGGCTCTTCCTGACTTTGGGACACTGCTGGGGACGCTGTAATAACATTTCCATAGATATTCTGCACCTCTCCCTTGGTGAGTTAGGAACCTTCAATGTCCTGTACTTCAGCTGTGCCTACCGCTGAACCTGCAGTCAGTAGTCTCTCCATTCCCCAGTGTACTGTTTATTATGAACATGAGCCTAAGCCCACCCCCTCCCTCCAAAATCAAACAAGTCCATGGACTGGCCTTTACTGCATCTTTAGAGGACACACCTGCCGTTCCCGCCACGTCTCCAGCTCCCTCACTCGGAGTTCCACAAGATGCATCAGAATGTGGCCTTTGTTCTGTTTCCATTCTAGATCTGGAGACAGCCCATCCTATGGACTGTAACGGCCAGCCCTATGTGGCCCGCCCCCCCCTCCAACTGTTAAAGGCCCCCAGGAGCATGACCCATTGTCTTCGGATAGGCGTACTGTGTCTGATATAACATGCAGTCAGTAGACCTGAACTCCGAGGGTACAGCCCACGGATCCACTGTCTGGGCGGTGTTATCCAGAACAGGCCTCTCAAACATATATTTTCCGCCATTCAATTTTCCTCCCCTCTTCCCGCCCTCTGCACCGGCCCAGCTTCCACGAGGAGCACTCAGGAGTGAATCCCTCGGCAGACAGCTAAACCGACCACTGTGGGTAACATTGCTTACCACGGAGAGACAGCAGGGACCCTTGCAGGGCGTGCTCGCACAACAAATTCAAATCATGTGTTTCCTCTGTGCGAACATTGCATGGCAGTTTCTTTTTAATTCAGTGCCCCGTGATGCTGGTAATACAGATGAAAGATCTCCCCTCCACGTTACCTCCTTTATTGTGTTCTCTCCCTTCCCTCTCCTTTCTAGGTATCCCTGTAAGTTTATGGCCTATGGGGGTCCATCGGCAAGTGAGCTCATTCCGGACACTTCCCATGCCTTCCACTCAACTCCCCCCACAGCACTGATCCTTCCCTAGGTGTCATTTATTCTGACATTATACCTGGTCTATCTGGCCCAGCCGACTGACATCCAAGGGACTGGTCAGATGCCTCCCTTCTCGCCAGCTACCCCCGGGTCTCCTTTCCGTTTGTATTCAGTTTATCTCGTCTAGTGTGATTGGACCGAACCCTTCCTTCCCTGCCCTCTCCAGCTTCTCGAGTTCGAATAGCAGAGCAGGCTGACAGTCGCCCAGAATTGTACAGGAATTCCACTGCATCCCCATGCACCCCAGTATCCTCTTCTGCATTCCCAAGCACTCCCCTCTTCCCCTCTAAATTTACCCGTCCTCTCTTCCATCGTACAGCCAGGACTTCAGGATTAATTATGCAAATATGATTGGTGATTCTCCCCTCTACCCCTTTCCCCAACTGCTCATCACTTATTGTTATGGGGCTACTATATAATCTAACCCCCCACTCCCCCATCTTTCCCGGTTAGTATGGCTAGTCCAGCGTAATACTTCCCATGTCTCCCCCGCATCTCCCCTCCTCAAGGTCCAATCATCCCCTTCCCCAGAAGCAAGTTAATTTACTGATTAGGGACGACTCATACAATATTTATTCTCCCCCCATTTCTCTGTGTCGAAGCTTACAGAGTTCATCCAGACAATCCATTAGTCAAGTGTCTCTCCCCATAAGTGGTTGTATTATTATGCAGCAAATGAGGATCTACTTGCAGTTTTCATCCCTCCGCTCCCCTCTGTTCCGAACCGTTCACTCCTGATGCAGCTTGCTTGTTAAGGGCCGCCACGATGTTTTGGATTGCTTCGGCTCCTTGTCGTCGCCTGGCCTCTCATTGTCCGTGCCACATTTTCTGGGATAGCTTAGAAGCAATTGAGGTTTCGGGATTAGCTCGCTGTGGGGGTGCGTCAATTCCTCTAGATCACAGTTCTTGAGCCGCTGTGGTCGGATTCTCAAAAGTCAACGGACCATCTTCAAAAAAGACCACGAGTTTCGCTGGATATGGAGTCCTGAACCGAATTCCTTCGCCTTGAGTGTCCTCATCAATGGGATATAGGCTTTGCGCTTGGCCATAATCTCTGGTGAGTAATCATTTTCGAAATAAAGCCTGCTGCCTGACAGCGTAACCACTCGGGGTTTCCGTGCTGTATGAAGCACTAATTCTTTGTCCTGGAACCTCAGAAAACTGAGTAAGATTGTTCTGGGCCTCCACCCAATGGAGCCTCGTGCCGGCTGCTGTGCAACTTTCAATTTCAGCGACACGAAGGTGGGAGTGATAACAGCTTTCTTAAAGTTTTTTGAATGAAATTCCGCATCTCGTTTCCTTCAGCCCCTTCTGGTATTCCGGAGACTCGAATATTATTTCTTCTGCTCCTACTCTCTGCATCTTCCGCCCTGTTTTGTAAAGCAGTGATTGTGTTATGGAGTTGTACTATTGCTCTTTCCATCTCTGTAACACGGTGATCCGTCGCAAGGGCCTGGGTCTCTGCCTCCTCTTGTCACTTTTCCAGCTTTCCCATATCTGTGCGAAGGGCTGCCGTTGTCAGTCTGATTTCTTTTCTGAAGTCTCGTAACTCGGATAACATCTGGGTCATTTGTCTTTGCAGTATCGTGAGGGGGATTTGACTCCCCTCCGTGGCTTCTCGAGAGGATCCAAACGAGGCCTGCGACCCCTCACTCTCCGAGCCGTCGTCCAGTAATCGCTCCGCATCTGGCAGGTCTGTAGCTTTAATTTTCACTTGATCATTTTTTTTTTCCCCATATTGAACCTCTCTCTTAACTTTTCTCTGGTTTTTCCTTGCTTTGGGAGTAATTAGGAGGTTTTATAGGCGGATCACGACGGAGCCCTCTAACTCAGGCTGCTACCCAGGGCATGACGTCACCGGAAGTCCCTCTTTACACCTTCCCTCTCTTCCCGTGATTCAGAGTGCTAATCAAGCTCCAAATGGAGGGAGCCACCCTGATCCTGGTGGCCCTCTTTTTACAGTGTCACATCCGGTTTCCACTGTTAGAACAGTTGGCAGTGGAGTCACCAGTTCGCCTTCCCCTGTGCCCAGGATTACTGTCACAAGAATGGGGAACCCTTATCCATCCGAACCTCCGGTCTCTTCAACTGCATGCCTGGCTGCTGAAGACGTAGCCATTGCTAGATTTGGTGTCTCCACTAAAGTGGCTGACTTCCTGGTGGCCACCAGAAAGCCTTCCACCAGGGTAACTTATTCCATGAAGTGGAAGTGGTTTGCTTTGTGGGCGGCTTCCCGCCACTTGGACCCCTTCACCTGCCCGATAAAGCAGATTCTAGAGTACTTGCTGTCTTTGTCTGACACTGGACTGAAATACTCTTCACTTAAGGTGCACTTGTGCATCATACCAGCCTTCCATGTGCCAATTGAGGGTTGTACAGTGCCCCAGTTAGACGTGGCCCATACGTTTCTGATAGGCATCCTGCTCTTGAAGCCTCTTGTCCGTAATCCTGTCCTGGCATGGGACTTAAACTTTGTTTTAAAAGAACTTGTTCTGGCTCCTTTTGAGCCTGCCGTGATGTGCAAGCTACACTTTCTGTTGTGGAAGGCATTATTTTTAGTTGGTGTTACTTCTGTTCAAAGGATTTCTGAGCTATAGGCGCCATGTGTGAGCAGCCTTTTTGATTTTCACAAAGACAGGGTGTCTTTGCATACTAACCCTAAGTTCTTGCTGAAGGTGGTGTCTGAGTTTACTCTGAATCAAGCCATCCACCTGCCTGTCTATTACCTGGAGCATGCCAATCCAAGGGAAGCATTGCTCCATACTTTGGATGTACTGTACATGGAATTCTTATATATTATGTTCACTGTACAAGGGACTGCAGGAAGTCCCCACAGTTGTTTGTTTCGTTTTCCCCTGGGAAAGAGTGTGTACTGGTTTCTAAACCATGTCTGTCTAAATGGTTGGCCAGCTGTATTATTTTCTGTTACAGGAAGTACGGTAAAGAACTTCCTGGGGCTGTCAAGGGCCTCTCCACCAGAGGCATGGCCACTTCTGTTGCCTGTTTCGGGGGGGGGGGGGATCCGCAACTGAGGATTGTGCTGCTGCCACCTGGAGTACTGTCCACACTTTCACTAGGCACTACAGTCTGGACATTGCATCTAGAAGACAGGCAAATTTCTGCCTAGCTGTTTTACAGGGCCTCCTTTCTTAGGTCATTGTTTTCCAACCACCCAGTCTTGGGTCCTCTGCAGTATTGCTTGGGACTCGTTCCTAAGGTGTGATGTGCTGCAAAAGATGTGCTCAAAGAAGATAGAATAGTTACGTAAGAACTTACCGTAACAGTAAATGTTTGAGAGAATCTCTTGCAGCAGCTCAAGCCATCCCTTTCACCTTTCACCTTCCCCCTTCGTTCAGAGTCCCCTTTTCATGTTCTCCCTTCTCCAGGATGGTGAACCTTGTGTTTCTCATGCTCCTTCTGAAGAGTCTCTCTGGATCCCTCACGAGCGCGTCCTTGCTGGATGGTCTCTGGCGGGGAACTAAAGAGGGCTTGGTGCCACCCATGGCTATATAGGGGAATGCCGATGTGGTGATGTCGCTGTGGGTGGCCCCAGATGGACTGCCAGTGAAAAAGCTTCCATGTGGTCCTGGTGCCTGACAGCAGTAGTTCCTAAGATGTGACCTGCTGAAAGAGATTCTCTCGAAGATCTACTGTTGTGGTAAGTTCTTACGTAATTGTTCTTTCAGGATGGACTGTTGTACATCCGTAGCAAATCCAGACACCCTGAGCCAAGAATGCCTTCTCAGGCAGATGCCAACTGCAGCAGCTCTAGCAGAGGCATCGGTGGCATCATAGGCCGACCTCCAAAAGATGCTTGCCCACATCTCCCCCAAACTGGAGGGCCTTAAGTAGTTTCTGCCTTTGGGGACCCACTGGAAGGGCATGGGCTGCAGCTCTGGCCTTTCATTAGAGGGTGTTCTAGTACTTGACCACATGGGCAGTGTAATGCATAACCCTGTTGGTCCACATGCCCGAGACATAAGCCCATTTACTCAGAAGGTCCAGCTTTCTGGACTCATTTTCTGGAAGAAGAGAGCTGAGGTGCTTGGGTCTCTTGGACCTATCATGGGCAACGTTTATTACCACTGAATTTGCTTGAGGGTGCTCTGCAAAAAAAAGTGTTCCCTGTAGAAGCCTGGTACAATTTGTCTGCCTTTCTGGGCATAGCAGGAATCCTAGTTGGCCTGTACCAGGCAGCCATGGTGGCATCCTCAAAAGCGGCCAGCAAAGGAGGAATAATCAAAGGCAGGGAGTCTGGGAGTTCCAGATCAGCCACATTCCTCCTGGTAATATCCTGCTCCTCAGCATCAAAATCCGTAGCAGTTTGGAGCTACTTTATCACTGAGATGAGGGAGGGGTCATCAGGGGGACCTCAGGGTATACTTGGTGGAGTTCTCACCCCCTGAGGAAACTGTGGAGGAAGATTTGGGTCTCCTATCCCCGTTCTCACCCTCCTCCTCCCAAAGGGGGAGGAGGTCAGGATGGTACTCTTCCTCATCCCCTGGCTCTGAAAGGGGCACAGAAGATGTTGACGCCCGAGAGTGAGTGGGCCTTGTCAATGTGGAAGGGATCAGCTCGGGAGCTGGCTTGGTAGGCCCCAGCGTAGACGGACCCGGAGGAGGAGCAAAGCGGTGCAAAAACTCTGTAAAAGAGGTAAGTATACTGTGGATGTTGATGGTGAGTGGCATTGCTGGAGGGCCTTGCGGCACCAATGGCAGGAGGGGCTGTATCGCTGGCGTCGATGGTATGGCCTGAAAACCTCGGTGCCAACATGACAATCTGTGGTGTCAGTAGGGGAGCTGAATCCTCGCAGACAACGGAACAGTCGTAGAAGTCAACAGGGGAGGGGAGAAGTCTGGCATAGCTCCCTCTCTGTTGTTCTGCAAAAGGGGGCCTAATGGCGGGGGTGTCGAAAGGCCCAGTGCCGACAAAGCATCACCGGCTGAATTAGGTCCTGTGGCTCCCTGGCCAGTGCCCTTGGTTGAGAAGGAGCCTAAGTGGGAGGGTTAGGAACATCAGCGGGGGCATAAGGAGGCCTGATGCCAATTAAGCATCGCCAGCTGAAGCAGGTCCAGCGGAACTCCCTGCCCGTTGCACCTGAGAAAGAAGGGGACTGGGCGGCAGGGGTTGGAATGTCAGTGGGGGCATGAGAGAAGGCCCGACTGACAGACCAAGCTGGCCGAGGAAGGCCCAGCGAGGTGCAATGCCAAAGCCGACCCTGTGGAGGAGAGGGTGGAGGTGGCAGTTGGGGTCACTGCCGAAATGGTTGACGACCCAGCAGCGGCTGGTGCTTGAAGCAGTGACCGGGAAAAGGCTAGGGAGGACTTTTCCTTACTTCTGACCTTCTCCTAATGCTTGTCTTTGCTGAATGATTTGCCCGGGGCCTTAGAGGGTTGAGAGCCAGAGGACGAGAGGTGGGGAGAGCTTCTTGCTTGGAGATCCTTCTCCATTCTAGTGACCTTCTGTTCCAGGAGAAATGACTCTAGGGCCTTCTGGCAGCACCGCTGGGAAGCCTGCTTGAAGCTGTGGCAGATTGCAGGCCTTAACGTCATGGGTCGCCCTATCGAACAACTTTACTGCACCTGCAGTATTTGAAGAGTTTCTCAGGGTCAGTTGACATAAACAAAAGTGAAGATTACTTTAAAATAAAGTGATGAACAAACTAGGGTGCAAACAAAGAGAAACAGAAATTAAAGATTTTGGCGATCGACTGAGCGGCCAGTGTCTCTGTGGAGTTTGATATCGATAGTTGAGGGCGGAAAAAGAACCTGAGGAGTGCACAGGGCTGCCCACATTTACATGGAGGGGCAACGCAGCTGACATCGCTGTGGGTGGCCCTTGTAGACTGCTAGCTAGAAAAGTTTGGTGTGGTCCTTGTGTCTGGCGGCTATAGTTCCATAGCTGTGGCCTGATTCAAGAGATGCCCTTGATAAATATTGTCCAATTTCAGTACTCAGCACTGATTGTAAATACTATGTCGATCCTGACCAAATGCCTGGACAGATAGAAAATGAGCCGAACCGACTACGGCTTCGAACTGAAGTACTGAAGTGGTGACGCAGGTGAAATTTTGTCCAACAGTAGTCCCAGGGTGTTGCCTTGATGGCAGAAAAAACAAAACTGAGGTAGGGAGGGGGCTGGTGTCTGTTATTGGCCAGTCTACGAGCGCCACATCGTACATCTTCCTTGTGGGCGGCACCATCACCGACATTGGCCCCCTAGCTCTAAGCTGTGAAAGCTTTTGCTTCTGTGGGGTCCCAGTGTGTCTATCTCTGGTACAGACCCAATAGTGGGAATGAATGGTGAAGACTGATTTTAGGAAGATCATTTATTTGCTTCTGGCTTATTCAGCAAGTTCTGCAGGCTGATTCAGTGGTAAAAGTTGGGGGAGGGTCTGGAACTGAGCTTGTGCACTTTGATAAAATTATTAAAAAAAAAAATTTGAAAAAAGATTTATTTGCTCACTAGCTTATTCAGTAGTGCATTAATTTCTGAAAATCACTCTGGCCACTCCAGTGGTGAAAATGGGGCCAGAGGCTGGTACAGAGCTTGCTGCTTGTCTCAGTACTTTCTAGGCACCAAAAGTCACAGTCCTGTTGATGTCTTAGTAGCAGAAGTTACTGTAGTACCTGCACTAATTTACAAAATTAACCAAAAAAATGAGGAGTGTGTGCTGTCTAGCTTCACACAGCAAATAGTACTGCAGTGTCCAAGGAAAGAAAAAAAGATCTTTCTTCGAGTTGGAGCTCTTGCAGCAGGCTATAACCATAAGGACTAAGTCGCCAGGTGCTAGGACCCCACGGAAAACTTCTAGCTAGCAGTCTTCAGTGGGGACTGCCTCCGATGTCAGCCATTGGTATAAAAGGGGTGTCCCCAGCCCCACCTCAGTTTTTCCTGCCGTTGATCCGTTCGCATTGGCTCCACGGATGCCTCCTGCTACAGTCAGCTGCCATTGTGCATTACTTGCGTTTCTTTTATTTTCTTTTAAAAATAGTGATTTCTTTTCTTTTATTTCTGTATGTTGTCTTCTCTGACTTCTTCAGTTGAGCGGCGACAGTCCAAGTGCACGTGCGGCAAGCAGATCCTGTAGAAGGACGACCACACAGCCTGCCTCCTCTGTCTGGTCCCAGCCCACAATACGGAGGCCTGCCAGCATTGCCAGAGCTTCAACCAAAGGACTAGAATTCACCGCCAGAAGGCCCTTAAGACCCACCTTCTTGAAAAACAAACTTGCCACAATGCAGAAGCAATCCTTGGAGAAGAGCCTCTCTTCTTCTTCTTCCTTCTCCTCATCATCAGCGACACAACGGAAGAAGTCTTCAGGGGAGCACAAGTCCTAGGATAAGGAGAAGACCCGGACATGCTTCCGGTCTCCTCACAAGAAGAAGACTGCTTCTGGTTCCTCCTCCCACGGGAGGTCAGATTGCTCTCCCTGGTCTGCTGTCACTCCCTCTGGGCAGCCAGTGGATCAACCTCCTGCCTTTGTGTTTCAGTCCCGGCCCTGCAGCCCCTGAAGGTGAAGGCTATCACTAAGTCTTCGGCCTCCTCAGGTGGCACGGTCGGTGTCAAGTCGGGTGGCAGGTTGGCACCTGTAGTCCACCTCTGCAGCTTCAGTGATGCCTCTGCCCCATTCCATGGTGTCTTCACTGTGGGCTTCTGCTCAGCCGACACCCCGGACCATTTGGCAAATGTCAGTCTGTTTGACGCCGTGTCACCCGGCATCCAACCTTTTTTTTTTTTTTAGTTGTTTAACCAGGAGTAGCACACTAAGCTGAAAGCTTTTTAACAGGTGTGACCTGGGAGCACAAGGAAGTTAAGTGACTTGCTCAGGGTCACACAGTATGTAAGTGGAAGCTGTGGAATTCAAACCCAGGTCTGGTCTGTTGGATGTCACCAGATTTGCAGCTCACAGCCTTAAACCACTGCGCTATACTGCCTACTAACAATGCGTCAGCCATCGCTGGACCTTCCTGCATTGCCAGCAGACATGAACGTCTCCCTTACACTGACAATGGAGGGCCTGACGTCCAAGGCTCCCACTCGTGCTGCCCAGATGCCAGATGCCAGTTCCCCCAATGCCTGCTGCTCCTCAGCCCCAGGCACATGCTGGCCGCTCAGGTCCTGACATTCCTCTGAGCAAGGTGAAAGACCTTTTCCGCTTATGGTGGAATGAGATGAAGGGTGACCTTGTTCCTCCTAAGCCTTCCAAGCCAGTAGTGGAGGTTCCTGAGCCAGAAACCAGGGAGCTGATCCCGCACCCTAAAAGCCCATCCCCATACCCTGACAGGCATAGGGGCAGGTCCAAGCACAGGATTTGGAGACATAGGCCTTCTTCCTCTCGGTCGTCAGGACAATGGAACCATTCTTCAGGCAGACACCGGGACAAGACCGCATCCTCTTCCTCTGATTTGGAGGACTTGAGTCACAGCTCATCTTCCTCCTCCTCCAGGGACTCTGAACCCAGGAATCATCCTCCCACACCAGACAAGAAAGACACCCCCAGGTCCCCTCCTGATGATCCATCATTCATGGGAGTCATGAGGCATATACAGGCCAATAACAGCTGCGAGACAGAGAGGTGCAGGCTGGCCAAGTACCTTCGCCAAAAACCTGCTGGAGAAGTTCCAGAGGAGGGCTACAAAGATGACAGCTGGTCAGCAGGGTAGGGCATATGAGGAGAGGTTGAGGGGACTGAACATGTACTCCTTGGAAGACAGGAGGAGAGAGGGAGGATATAATTGGGACCTTCAAGTACTTGAAAAGGGATAAATAAGGTTTATAAGGAGAGTCTCTTTAAGCTGAATGGGAACCATAATATGAGGGGGCACAGTCTTAAGCTGGAGGGTGGGAGGTTTAGGAGGGAGGTCAGGAAGCACTTCTTCATAGAGATGGTGGTGGACACTTGGAATGCGCTGCCAGAAGAGGTAATCTCGTTGAAGACAGTGGGCAGCTTTAAGAGAGGCTGGGACAGGTATATAAGGGTCATGGGTAGGGAGGATTGGAGGAGTGGGGAGAGGGGGCAGGGACAGTAGCTTAAGCTGTAGCTCCTGCAACATGAGCAGACTTGATAGACCAAATGGCCTTCTTTTGCTGGCTTTTTCACATGTATGTTTGTAAAAATAGCCTAAGCTTCTAGTGGTGCCCCCGTTGGCAGACACCTTCCAGGACTTTACTAGGATAACCTGGAAGCACTCCTCTTCAGCTATATTCAAGAAATCTGATGGGCTCTATAGGGCACCCAGGGATGAGCCCTTCTTTGCAGAACACCCAGTGGCCAACTCAGTGGTTATTACTGTGTCCCATGACAGGTCTAAGAGGCCTAAGCACCTTAGCATCCAGCCTCCTGACCAAGAGTCCAACCCTGGACCAGCTGGGCAAGAAAGTTTACGCTTTACGCTACTTGCTCTATTAGGTTCTTGAATGTTCTCATCCATATGATGCAGTATCAAAATGCCCTGTGGGAAAAGAGCTCTGCTGGTTGTAGCACAGAAGGTGGAACTTCTGGATCAATTGAAATCAGGCTTAGATGTCGGCACACATGTTTTGCGTGCCTCGTACGATACTGCTGATACAGCTGCCCGGGCAGCAACCACTGGTATCTTGTCTTCAGCATCATTCATGACTTCGGGTCTCGGGTTCACCCAGGACCTCCAGGCTGGAATCATGGACCTGCCTTTCAAGGGATCTGTCTTTTTTGGGGATGAGGCTGAGAAGTTGATTACTCGCCTCCGACACTCTGGCAAAGCTATCTGGTTGGTCCAGAAGATGTACAAGACCAACCAGAAGCCTTTTTGCAAGCAGTCCTTTAGTAAATCCTCTGGACAGCAGTCCCAAAACCACCACCAGCAGTAGCGAGGTGGCTTGTATAGCCACCTCCCAGACACCGGGGTTCCTCGTCCAGAGCTGCCACACCCTCTCAGGCTGCTCTGCCAAGCCCTGGAGCTTCAGCCTGAATCATTGCTAGACCCCCTCCCCAGCAGGGATACTGGGAGAGGTGAGGGTCACTTCTCCCTCTGTCTGGAGGAATGGAGCAAAATTACAGCTGACCAATGGGTCCTTCAAATCATAGAGAGGAGACACACATTGGAGTTCCTGGAGAGGGCACCGGACAATCCGCCAGTGTCTCCCACTATCCTTAGTCTCACATTGCTCTGATCAGGGGAAATTCTGGCTCTTCTTCAAAAGCAAGCCATAGAGCCAGTCCCTCCAAGTCCGAGAGGAAAGGATTTTATTCCCATTTCTTCCTTGTACCCAAAAGATCGGGGATCTTCACTCCATCCTGGACCTCAGTCATCTGAACAAGTACATAAAATCACGAAAGGTCTAGAATGGTCCTCCACCAGGCCCAATTCCCCTTCTTCACCAAGGAGACTGACTCTGCTCTCTGGACATGCAGGATGCGTACCTTCACTTGCTAGTGTTCCAGCCCCACAGAAGATTTCTGAGCTTCCTCTTCCAGGGGCATCATTATGAGTTCCAAGCTCTGCTGTTTGGCCTATCCTTGGTTCCCAGAGTCTTCACCGAGTGCCTAGTGGTAGTGGCTGCGGCCCTCAGAAGACAAGGCCATTACGTCTTCCATTACCTAGACGACTGGCTTCTGACAGCACCCATAAGGGTTCAGCTGTTAAGAACACTAGAGGACACCTTTATTCTCTTCAGAGAATGGGGATCACTCTGAACCTACAAAGTCATCCCCGGCCCAGCCAAAGACTCCCACTATATCGGACAATACTGGACATGGTATAGGGCAAGGTATTACTGCCTCCAGATAGAGCAGATGCCTTCTGTCCCAAGCTCGGACAGTATCATCGTCCCATCAAACCTCAGCCAGGTCATTCCTATGGATGTTAGGTCACATGGTGGCTGCCATTCTGACCATCTCTCTGGCTCGTCTGCATAGGAGGGTCCCCCAGTGGACACTCAAGGTACAGTGGGACCAATGTTCAGA
Organism: Neoceratodus forsteri; assembly: GCA_016271365.2. Classification (NCBI taxonomy): domain Eukaryota; kingdom Metazoa; phylum Chordata; order Ceratodontiformes; family Ceratodontidae; genus Neoceratodus; species Neoceratodus forsteri. The sequence goes on along the minus strand of CM028130.1, from coordinate 1,444,012,797 downwards.
CAATCTGGAACTACCTGTCAGTCTCTGACCCAGTTCGTCAGACCCTGACTTGGTGGATGGAACCTGTCAATCTTTCCAAGGGGGTTTCCTTTCGACAGGAGTCTCCGAGGCAGGCCCTAACTATGGATGTCTTGGGACAGGGCTGGGGTGCCCACTTAGCGGACCGACAGACCCAGGGGTCCTGATCCCCTTTGGAATAGACAATGTACATCAATGTCTTGGAGATGAGAGCAGTCCTGTATGCCCTACAGGCATTTCAGATGGACTGCCTCCTGGGCCCTCTCCTAATCCAGACGGACAATATGTCTATGGTCTTTTACATCAACAAGCAGGAGGGAACGCTTTCGTATCCCCTCTGCAGGGAGGCCATGAGGGTCTGGTATTAGGCACTGGAGCACCGCATGGAACTCACCACCATGCATGTTCCAGGTACCCAGAACATCTTGGCCAACAGCCTCAGTGGGTCTCCATCCCATGCCTACGAATGGTACTACTTCAGTCAGTCAGAGCAGCTGTTTGACAGATGGGGACAGCCAGAGCTGGACCTTTCCAAATCCCCATCAACGCTAAATTGTCCAATTTCTGCTTGCTAGATCCAGGGCCTGGTGTTTTCTGGTGAGACGTGTTGTCCCTCTGTTGGACAGGGAGATTGTGTACACCCTCTCTTTCCTCTGCTTCAGAGGGTACTACTCAGGCTGCAGGCAGACAGAGTGGAGATGATCCTCATTGCTCCCTACTGGCCTCATCGGATATGACTCCCTCTGCTCCAACAGTTAGCAGCGGAACCTCTTTATCCTCTTGCCCCTGAGCTGCTTGCACTTGCTCTCCCAGGACCAGGGCACCTTAGTCCATCTGAACCACAAGTCTTTGCACCTGCATGCATGGCTCCTGCAGACTTGGCAGTTGCCAGATATGGGGTTCCCCCCCAGAGTAGCTGATGTCCTAGTGGCCACAAGGAAACCCTCCACTAGGTCCAACTACGCTATGCAGTGGAAGCAGTACTGACTCTGGGCCTCTGCTCACCACCTTGACCCCTTTACCTGTCCAGGGAACTCTGTTCTGGAGTATCTCCTCTCTCTTTACAATTCTGATCTGAGTTACTCCTTTATTAAGGTGCACCTTTCCGCCATCTCTGTGTACCATGCACCTATAGAGAGCAAGACCCTTGCCCAACAGGATTTGTCCCGCACTTTTTTGTGGGGCATCCTGCACCTGAAACCTCTCATTCAGAACCCCATCCCTCCATGGGATCTCCTGTCTATGTTAGAGAAACTTACTCTGCCTCCCTTTGAAGTGGACACAAACTGCGAGCTACGCTTTCTGTCGTGGAAAGCGTTATTTTTGGTTGCCATTACTTCTCTAATTTATATTATTAATTTTATACAATTGAATACAAGCATCTCCTGTAGGACAGTACATTCAAGATTACTGACATTTTACAGTATTTGATCTTTCTGTATTTATAGTACTCCTATCATGGTACTACAAATGAGGGGTTTCCTAAAAATACATTTTGATTATTATACATTCTATATGTAGGCTATCCGCTGCCATGAGTGGGGACACCCTTTAACTGTTAGACTTATTCAATAAAACTCACCCCTGTGCATGGTGAAAATATCCCCATTACCCTACCATAGGGGAATAAAAAGAAAGGGAAAAAACAGAACTCGTTTCAATGCTCCACATACCCCATCTCAATTACTATATAGCAATATAAAGCTCAGTAGTTATATCTGTCTAGCTGTACAAAACAATTTTTAACTTAAAGCAGTTTATACAGAGCTGACTCCCTCAGAAAACCTAATGTGAGGCCACATTACTTCTACATCCTGATACAGCTGCAGTTCTCTTAAAGCAGCAGTACTACGAAAAAAAAAAACCTGCGCTTTTTTTGACAGTTTATTCCCTGTGCCCTGCTAATCATATACCTGGTACTCTTTCTCACCGGCATTGTACTATCGCCGAGTAATTTGCTATGTTATTCTCCGCTTTTATTTACATGTCTGCCACTAAGCATGCCGCACTGGAACCCCCTCTGCTGCCAACTGCACATATGAATGACTTGCAGGGACATCGGGAATGGTCAGCAGAGGGTCCCTCTGCTGTTGTCAAAAGATGTGATGCGACTTGTAGAAAAAGCGCATGGAAAAAAATTAGTCAGCCGCCATATTTGTTGTAGTGCTACAACCATTCAAATAAATTGCAAATATCTAAAAAACTAAAAATGACTGGAAAAAACATTTACAGGTATGGAAACTGAAACTTTGGCCGCATGCTTGCAGCCAAAAAACAGAATTTTGATAACTCACTTCCTGATTTTGTAGTACTGCTGCTTTAACAGTCGGTGTACAAAAAGTAAGCTGCGTCACAACCAACGCTAAAGAAATGCTCCCAAAGTTTTATAAAACAATGAAACTGTGCACCTTTAACCACTACAGGAAAGTTACATTAAACTAGATGCACATATTATGAAAAAGTTCCCAACGTTTAGGAGGAGTAAAAAAAGTCCAGAATTTATATTATATCAGTCCCAAAGTCTGTTAAGCCTTACCATTATAATTAAACTTAGAACTAACTGTCCTTAGAGACTTCAAGTTTCCTCTTCTCCTTCAGATTCCGTCTCTTAACGTTGGGCTGCACAGCCCTGTTCGATTCTACCCAACAGTTTGCTCGCATCCACCGGATTGATAAAGTGGAAGGTTTTGTTGCCATACACCACCTTTAAACTTGCCGGCATCAGAAGTATATGGTGGACACCCAGTTGTTGAAGTTTTGCTCTAACCCCATCAAATACTTTGTACCTCTGTCTAGTAGCATACCTGAGATCCCGGAAGAAATGTACAGAAGCTCCCTGCCATCTTATAGGGCCTTGCTTCCTTGCCACTTGCAAGATACAGTCCCGCTCCCTCATGGAGCCCAACACGGCCAACATCGCATGTGTTTGAGGATGGGCTGAGTCTACATGTAACCGGACCCCTCGTACATTCACTCTGTATGCCCGCTGGATTGTGATCAAGGTCTCCAGTTGCAGTTGTTTGGGGATCCACTGCTCCAAAAAGCTATACAGCTGCTCGTCTTCTCCTGTCTCCATTAGACCGATGATCCTTATATGAGACACCCGCGCCCCATTCTCTAGATTCTCGAGGCATCAGCAGAGCAGTGTTTTCTTTCATAAGGCCCATTGTGGCAACTGCTGCTTTCTCTGCTGTTTTTACTGGCCCCCTGCGCTACCTCCTCTACGATAGACAGCTTTGTTTCTGCGACTGCTAATGTCGAGGTAAAGTCATCCATCTTTCTGTCTGTCCCCTGAATAGCTTTTAGTAGCACAGCATTTGAAGGCTGACACGGTAGACTCAGCAGCTTCTTTTTCCTTATCCAGGCCTTGTCTCATATCTTTCTGTTTGCCTCCATCACCTCCTGCGGTCGTTTTTGTGAGACCCATATTATTGAAGGAGACAATTCTGGTATGCTCAAAGTCCGTTTCAAGAGCTGAAGCTAGATTTAGCACTTTTAGACCGATTTACAAACTTGTTACTACTGAAACTTAGTAAAATAAAGCTTGTGGGTGTGGAGCTGTATTGGAGTGCTGCTTTCAGCTCGGCTGCTAGCCATGCCCCCTTACCATTACTTCTGCTTGAAGGATTTCCGAGCTCCAGGCTCTGATGTGTAAAGAGTCTTCTTTAGTTTTTCACAAGGACAGTGTGTCCTTGAGGACAAATCCTAAGTTTTCCCCTAAGATGGTGTGCGAATTTACCCTGAACCAGGACATCCACCTGGATGTTTTATTACCCAGAGTATTCCAGCAGTGGGGAGGCTTAATTGCATACTCTGGACATCCACAGAATGCGTTGTTAATACCTTAACTGCACCAGACCTGTCAGAAAGACCGATCAGCTGTTTGTTTCCTTTGCCCCCAGATCTGAGGGGGCACCAGTTATTAAGCAGACATTGTGTAAGTGGTTAGTTAACTGCATTGTTTACTGTTATCGTAAGTACGACAAGCCTCTACCTGGCCCAGTAAAAGGCCACTCCACTGGGAGTGTTGCTGCCTTATTTGCCTCATTCAGAAATGTATCTGCAGCAGATATTTGCATGGCTGCTACCTGGAGTTCTGTCTTCACCATCGTTAAACACTACAGTTTGGATGTCGCTTCCAGACGAAGGACTAGTTTTGACTTTGCTGTTCTTCAGAGCCTGCTGTCCTGAAGTACTTTTTTTGATTATTTTTAGCCTCCTCCTGTGCCTGTCAGTCTCTTCTCCTTGACTGCTTGGGACTCTGTCCTTATGGTTATAGCCTGCTGCAAGAGCTCCAACTCGAAGTAAGGTAGTACATTTACATAGAACTTATCGTAACAGTAGATCTTCAGAGAGCTCTTGCAGCGACACTCCCACCCTCCTTCTCCCGACCTCCTCGGTTCTCCTTACATCTTTGAGACCGGTTCACGGTGGGAGACTGCCCTTTTTATACCATTGGCTGACCGGGCGGACGCGGCCGCTCAATCCAGCTAGTCGGGTGTGGGAGGAGGTAAGGCGTCCAGTGCATGCGCCACGCCACTGGGCCAGCCCAGCCATTGAGGATTTTGATCCAACAGATGTTGTAAATTTGTGGCTAACTTCTGGGCAGTGATTTTAAAAGACAGTCTAGTGGATCTCACAGAAAATAGTCAGTTTTAGGGATGTGGAGATGTTGTTCTTATCCACACTTGTTGGCATGTCGCTTTTCCTTAAATCTTGCCGGATGGTCTAAAAGCTGGCTTCTCCCACCCACCCGGATGGTATATGCCTTGACTCTGCCCCATGACACCAGCTCTTCCTTTCCGCTTGGAAGATTCAGGTTTCCTCCTTACCACTCTGCGTTGAGTAGGCCCTGGCGCTTAATACTTCAGCTAGTTTAACGAAAATAAAACTCGTTCAAATTTCTCCACTTACATTTGTGATTGTGACTGCGATGAAGGACAAGTCCTCACCCGGGTTTTACCGGTGTCCTTGCAGGCAGAAAATGTCCTGTACTGACCCACATTCCATGTGCATCTACTGCCTGGGCCATGCGCATGACTCCCAGGCCTGCGATTTTTGTCTCGCCTTTCATCCGCAAGTTTTGGATGATCGTCTTGCATGCTTGCAGCTTGGATGACCAGAAAAATGGCATCCGCCAGTCAAATCTAAAGATGCCCATCATGTCGTCTCTACAGCTGCGGGATCCGCTGACCAACTGGAGCAGATGAAAGCCTTCGAGGAGGAGGCGGCTTGTGGCACCAAGCAATCCTCTTCCATATCGTTTTTGTCCCGGGGCACCTCCTTCTCTGGATCCTTCAAGGAGATGTGCCATTCTCTCCCTACGAAAGGAGAGGGCCTGTCCGGTTCGTACACCTCCCGGTTCCGCAAGAGGGCAAAGGATCGAGAGAAGAGCCTCTCATGTCGACGCTCTTGGGACAGAGATCTCGGTCCTAGGAGTCTCCTGTCTCAACTTTGGTCAAAATTATGACCTCAGCTGCTGGCTTCATGGTACCCCAGTCAGGCCAGCCGGCCCAGATGTGGGACGACTACCAGGTCGAAATTATGATCGACCCCGTCGACCTGTTGTTGACTGATGAGGCCAACAATTCTCTGGTTAGGACCCTTCTGGTCCCCCCGCCCCGATGGTCGTCTTCTAGATCTCAGACCACCTTGACTGATAGGCGAGAGTCTCACAAGCTGCGCTCTAAGAGGCATGCTGCCATGTCCATCCTCCTCCTCTCAGGTGAGAAGAGGCTTCGACACAAGCTGCGTCATCGCTATGAGGACCTCACGTGGCAACAGTTCATGCTGCCCTGTCCGGAGTTGACCCTGGCTTCTACTGCAGCCATCACTTGGCTGTTGCCCTCCAGGCCGACGCCTCCGGAGCCGGTTGACACCATTCCTCCGCTTGCGGAGCCGGTGAAGATCCTCCCGGCTCTGCCAAAGCTGTCCTCTCCGCCTATTTTGGTGGAGCCGCCACCAAAGCAGCATCCCACAGGGGCCAAAGAGTCTCAGCCCATTCAGGGTCTCCAGCACAGGCTGTCACCCTTACTCCCGACCGTCCGCAGCGGGTCGAGAGTGACTCTGGTGGTCGGCCGCCGTATCCAGACTCGGGGTGCGAGAATTTGGATCTGCATTCGCGTCTGTGTGACAAAGATTCCATGAGTCTGTCAACAGAGGAAGGTCCCACGTCCTTCCTGGGCATCCTCCATCTCATCTCCAATTCAGTGGGGATGCCTCCGAAGCCTGTCAAAAAATGGGCTGAATACCCCGACTGACATCCTCAGAAAAGGGGGTTCTCCATCTGAGGTCTTCCCAGTGGCTGAGGCCATAGTCAGTCTGGCCTTGGAGCTTTGGCAGCACTCGGCCTCCTGCCCTGCGCCTTCCGCTCGCATGGCCTGCAAGTATGCAGTTCCCATTGGCGCCTCCTCAGGGTTTACATGGTATCCCTCGCCTGAGGGGTTGGTGACCAAGTCTGTGTTTCGGTGGTTGGGCAACTCGGGAGATGGGGATAGACCTCCGGACAAAGAGTACAAGAAATTGAACCATTTTGCCTGTCTATGCTGCCTCCTTGCTTGGTCTCAGACAGGTGAGTTCAGCGGTCATTATGGCACACTTCTCCCACACCCTCTTGGGCTCTCTGGATGACGTGCTTCCTCATCTCCCCATGGACCTTCAGACTATGGTCAAGCAGGTCTGTGATCAGGGTCGAGCGGTTGCTAAGCAACAGCTCTAGACTGCTCTGGACATCAGGGATTCTTGTGCCTGTTCAGTGGCAGCTGCAGTCGCCATGCGCCGCAGGGCCTGGCTGTGGGTCTCGACCTTTACAGCAGACACCCAGCACAAACTGGCGGATGTACCCTTCTTGTGTACCAACTTGTTCGGTCCAGGAGTTGATGGTTACCTCCAGTGTATCGAGAAGTGCAGTGCTACCTTGGACTCCATTACTTCCACCCAGAAAGAACCCTAGGGTTGTAAAAAACAGCAGAAGATGACTTTTCGGCCTTCTACCCCTGTGGCCAAGCAGCCCCAGTGTCAAACTGGGCAGCAGCAGTAGGCTTAATCTTGGCACCCTTGGCCCAAGTCCGAGGCTTCGCGGCGAACCGTAAGCCCAGAGGGAGAGGTCCCGGTGCATTCTCCAAGCAAGCGCAGAGACAGGATGGGGGCAGACACCCCCATGCCCGTCACGACCACTCTGGGTCCTCCCGTGGGGGGCCGGCTCCGCCACTTCCTTTCTGCCTGGTCCGCTGTCACAACGGATACGTGGGTCTTGAAAGTGGTTGGCCAGGGTCTGCCTCTGGAATTCGAGCAGTATCCTCCAAGCCAAGCCAAGCCCCATGGGAGGAAAAGGTATCTGCCCATACTCTGTCGGCTCTTAGAGACGACATTGCCCAACTCCTCCACAAGGTGGTAGTGGTCAGAGTCACAGATCCCCCCAGTCAACCCAGGGTTCATTTCCAGCTACTTCCTGGTCCCGAAATGGATGGAGGGCTGGTGCCTCATTCTAGATATGCGAGACCTGAATCAGTTTCTGGGGTCACGGACCTTTTGGATGCTAACTCTGTCCCAGATTGTACCACCCCTCGAGCAGAACTTGTGGTTCTGCACACTGGATCTACAGGACGCGTTCTTCCATGTCCCGATCCATCCATCCCACTGAAGGTTCCTCTGCTTCAGGGTGGAGGGAACCTTCTACAAGTTCCAAGCCATGCCTTTCGGTCTGTCATCGGCCCCCAGGGTCTTCACCAAATGCATAGCAGTGGTGGCGGTCCATCTTCCGCATCGAGGGTTCAGAGTGTACCCCTGTCTCAGTGATTGGCTAATGCAGGTCCCTCCAGACTGGAGGTGGAGGTCCAGGGATCTGGCCCTCCACACCTGCCTCAGCCTTGGCCTCCTGGTCAATGAGGCCAAGTCGGAACTCGTGCCCTCATAAGTGATTTGCTACATCGGGGCAGAGCTCTACTCTTGTCGAGCCAGAGCCATGCTCCCGGCAGACAGGTGGAGGTTCTCTCTCCTTTGCCTGATCATTTCTGGTTGTGCAATTGTGCCCTGCCCGGGACTTTCTGCGACTTCTGGATTACATGGCAGCCTTCACCACCATGGTCCAACGGGCCTGATGGCATATGTGCCCCCTTCAGTGGGAGCTGGCCAGCCAGTGGTCTCAGCGACATGGTCATTTCAACCAGCTAGTCACTGACCCAGAAGATATCGGACACCCTCTAGTGGTAGACCATCCTGAAATACGTGCAGGGAGGGATCCCATTTGTCTGCCCCGAGCTAATGGTCGTCCTCACGACTGATGCCTCTCTCATGGGCTGGGGTGCCCACATGGAGAATTACAGAGTCCAGGAGCTCTGGACCCCCGAGGCCATATTGACCTGCTGGCGCACCAAGCAGTTCGGCTAGCACTGGCTACATTCACTCCATTCCTTCGGGGTCAAGTGGTCCAAGTTCAGAAAGATAACACCATGACCATGTACTACCTCAAGAAACAGGGCGGCACACACTCCCTGCCCACATGGGGGATGAAAGGGCCCATGGGCTCTGTACCCCCGAGGAGTCCCAATGCAAAATCAACCTGTTGAAGCTCAGAGCAGTCAGACTGGCACTGTCAGCTTTTGCTCCTCAACTCCGAGGTCAAGTGGATCAAGTCCAGACTGACAGTACCACGAGCATGTACTACCTCAACAAACAGGGCGGCATGCACCCGTTTGTTGTGCAAGGAGGCGCACCGCATCTGGACCCTCGTGACCCGACTGGAGGCAGATCTCTTAGCCATTCATGTGGCAGGAGTCTCCAGTCAGTTGGCAGACGCTCTCAACGGGGTGGGCGAGGTGTCCCAAAAGTGGTCTCTCCATCCAGAGGTAGCTCACAGTCTGTTCTCCCAGTGGGGCACCCCTCAGGTGGACCTGTTCGCCTTCAGGGGAAAACACAACTCTGAGGCTGTTTCATGCCCTCCCTCCTCAGCAGTGCTCGCTGCAGAGGGATGCCTTCTCAAGGTCGTGGACCTCAGGCCTCTTTTATGCCTTCCCTTGGTCCACAAGGTGCTCCTCAAGGTCAGGAGGGACAAAGCAAGGGTAATTCTGGTAGCCCCAGACTATCCCTGCCAGTTCTGCTATCCAGATCTCCTCAGCACCAGGCTCCTGAGGCATCTTCCATCACATCGGACCTGCTCTCCATCAGTCAGGGAGGTGTATTCCATCCGGACCTTCAATCCCTGCACCTGACAGACTGGTTCCTGAGCTGCTAGAGTTCCAGGCTTTGGGCCTCTCCAGCGGTGTACTCAATGTAGTTGAAGCATCTAGGAAGCAGTCGACCAGGATGTGCTATGCCTTCAAATGGAAGAGATTCTCCATTTGGTTTCAGGAGCAAGGGCCTGGACCCTTCGTCCTGTCCAGTGGCTAGCATCTCGACCACCTTTGGTCCCTTTCAAAGGAGGTCTTTGGTCTACAACTCTTAAGGTGCACCTGGCAGCCTTCTCTGCTTACAGGGCTGGCCAGTCAGCAGATGGTGGCACAGAAAAAGATGGTCTGGCGTTTCTTTAAAGGCCTTACCCACATTTCCCCTCTGGTGCGTGAACTACCACCTCCGTTGGATTTACTGATGGTTTTGGCAAAGCTCATGGGCAGGCCATTTGAACCGATGCATAGGTGTGAGATATCACATCTGTCATGGAAAACCACCTTCGTGGTGGCTATCACGTCAGCCAGAAGGACTGGGGAACTATAGGCGCTCTCTGTCGAGTCTCCCTATCTGGTCTTCCACAGGGACAAGGTTGTCCTGCACCCCCACCCAAAATGCCTTCCGAAGGTGGTGTCAGAGTTTCACCTCAACCAGGTGTTGACTGTGCGTGTACTACTCCAGTTACACCTCAGAGGCTAGTACAGGCTCCATACTTTGGACCTGACACAAGCGCTCTCTTTTTATAAGGAGCGAACGGCTGAAGTTCGGGGAGAGGTTCGCCAGCTGTTTGTCACCTATGCTGAATCCGCACCTGGCAGACCTGCAGCAAAGTGGACGACTGGCAGATGGATAACATCCTGCATTGATCTCTGCTACCGGTTGGTGGCCATAGGGATAAGAGCTCATTCTACTCGCCATACTGCTGTGTCGGTGGCTGCTTCCAGGGATGTCTGTATTCAGGATATCTGCAGGGCTGCTACCTGGAAGTCAGCAGACACCTTCATTACCCATTACCACATCGATCTAGAGTCACGCCAGGATGCTAGTTTTGGGGCCTCAGTTCTCCAGTCTCTGTTCCCTAAGTAGGGTGTGTGTGCGCCTTGCCTCCCTCCTCCTGGAGAACTGCTAGAGTCTCGTCAACAAGTGTGGATAAGAACAACATATCCACATCCCTAGAAACACAGGTTACTCACCTGTAACAGTAGATCTTACTTCAAGAGGGCTCTTGCAGTAGGTAATTACATGTAGGACAGATGCCAGCTGGCGTCAAGACCCAACAGAAACATTTCTAGCTAGCAGTCTTGCGGGGACACTCCGTCAGGTGACCGGCGTCATGCAGCGTCAGTATAAAGAGGCGGTCCCCCACGCCCACCTTCCAGTTCTTTCCCGCCGTTAGCTCGTGTCAGCGCCACGCGGTAAAGTTCAATGCTTGTCAGCTCTCTCATTGGTAGTTTTTACCATCCTTTTTTCTATTCTTCGATTAAAATCGTCAGGCATTCGTCGGTGTATGTCACCCCCTACACCTTCCGAGCACAAAAATAAGTGCGACTCATGCGGCGCCCAACTCCCGCACAAGGATGGCCATTCCCAGTGCCTCTTCTGTCTAGGCCTGGATCATCAGGTGGAGAAGTGCCAGCACTGCCTAAAATTCAAGCGCTGCCACCCGCAGATGGAGGCAGCAGTCCCTGAAGGCCCACATAGTAAAGAAGAAAATGTCCTCCATGGAGAAGGAGCTAAAAAAGCTCCAGCAGGCGTCCACTTCCCCTGAAGGCCATCGTAAGAAGAAAGACAAGGAGAAGCACTGGGATAAGGGCTCCTCATCCACCACAATCTTCTTCAGGAGTGCGTGCTACAGGTAACATCCCCTCCGGGGGATCGCTCTGCGACGGCTACCTTGGAGGCTTCCAAGGTGGCGTCGGCCTGCCCGTCTGGCTCGCTCTCAAGCCCTCTGGGCACCTCCAGGCTATTGGAGGCCTCCGCTCCCAGTAAAGCCTCCACCGTGTGGCCTACTGGTTCGAGCGGCTCCGGTAAGCGAGCTCAGCTCCTCTGACGCCTGCAGCGAGAGATGTCGATAAATCGCCCGAGCCTTCGGGCGGCGCACGTCTCTTCTGCCCGAAGGCCGCCTCCTTCGCGACCTGCCTCGGGCGATGGGTCCGATAAGTCGGACGTCGGCTTTTCCGGCGTCTGCTTGGATTCCGCTGATAAGTCGGATGTCAGCCTGCCCAACGCCTGCATGGCGGCTGAGCCAACACCGGACCTTCCCACGTCCGCTGTTCCTGGCTCCCCGCAGCCTTCGCTGCCCTCCGGGGACCCTGGGTCTCCTGAGCCTGACCCCGGGGACTTTTCTCCTCCAGAAAGACTAATAATCAAGTTAGCCAGCCTGGGAGTGGGTTCCAGGGTGGTAGCCTGGGTAGCAAACTGGCTGCACAACAGGACACAGAAGGTAATAGTGAATGGAACACATTCTGAAGAAAAGGGGGTTACTAGTGAGTACCTCAGGGCTCAGTACTGGTCCAGTCCTCTTTAACATCTTTATAGGTGACATTGCAGAGGGTCTGGAGGAAAGGTATGCCTCTTTGCAGATGACACAAAGATCTGTAACAGAGTTGATACACAAGGGGGGGTACAAAGGATGAGAAGGGACTTGGCAAGGTTGGAGGAATGGTCAGACATATGGCAACTTAGAGTCAATGCAAAGAAGTGCAAAGTAATACACCTGGGAAACAAAAACCCAGGAGAAGAGTACACAATAGCAGGGGAGGTACTAACAACAACAAAAATGGAAAGGGACTTGGGGTAGTCATATCAGATGACCTAAAGGTGGGTAAGCAATGTGAGAAGTCAGTAAGGAGAGCCAGGGGATACTGGGATGCATAGGACGGTGCATCACAAGTAGAAAAAGGGAAGTGGTTATCCCTCTGTACAGACAGTTGGTGAGACCCCATCTGGAATACTGTGTGCAGTTTTGGAGACCCCATCTAAGCAAGGACATAGACAGGATGGAAGCAGTCCAGAGGAGGGCAACTGAAATGGTGCAGGGTCTGCATCAGAAACCATATGAAGAGAGACAGAGAGCTTAATATGTATACCCTTGATGAAAGGAGGGACAGGGGGGACATGATAGAAACTTTTAAGTACTTCAAGGGAATCAACAAAGTCCAGGAGGGTGGCATCTTTCAGAAAAAGATGTGTAAGAACAAGGGGGCACAATTTAAAGTTAGAGGGGGGACGGCTCAGGGTAATGTGAGGAAATTATTTTTCACAGAGAGAGTGGTGGATGCATGGAACCACCTTCCTGGGGAGGTTGTTGTGTCTAAAACAGTGGGGGAATTCAAACATGCATGGGACAGACATAAGGCAATTGTAGTGGGGGTTGCAGGAGGTAGGCTGCTGGTTAACTAGAATCTGCAGCTTATCCAATAGGAAGGGAAATGGGCAGACTGGGTGGGCCAAGTGGTCCTTATCTGCTGTCAAAGTCTATGTTTCTATCCCCGAGCGATGTCGAGGTTCCTGCTGCACCCCCGTCAGGCCGTCCGCCTGCTGGTCCGACTGACCTGACATCGTTCCCCCGGATGCCGGCTTCAACGCTGGTCTTGCCGACGCCGGGCGACATCCTGCTCCCGGATGCCGCTCTATTGCCGAGCCTTCCACCCACTGGGCCTTCTGCGCCAGGCCCGCCCCGTGGGCCCTCCGGCCAGACTGTCTTCAGCAGATCCCCCCCGGCTCCCGGGTATCTGACGCCGTCGTATCCAACACAGTCTTACCTGGCTCTGCAGTATCAGACGCCCCAGTACCCGACGCCGGCCTATCTGACACCGCAGTACTTGGTGCCTCAATACCCCACACCAGGTTTCCCGCTGTCGGGTTATGGATACGCGCCCTACGGGTACAATCAATACCCATATCCCACCTCCTCCTCCACCGCCCCCTCAGCTACCGGTGGACTTGTAGGAGACTCTGGCCTCCTGGTGGGCTGAGGCCAAGGCTCAACTCACCAGAGAGGCGGAGAGTCATCTCACGACGACAGTGCCGATTCCAGCTCCCGTACGTCCGTGACGACAGACTCCCCACCTCCGGACACCAGGGGCAAGCCCTCTGGTTCCAGGGTGGGACAGGATATGCTTCCTCGAGGACCTTCCAGGGGGTCCGTTCCTCCCCCTCGCTGAGCGAGGGAGTCTTCCCCTTCCTCCTTGGACACCTCGGACGACTCAGACGGTTGCTCCGAGCTGGACAGAGAGCCATGCTTTCCATCTAAGCCCAGGCCTAGGACTCTCTCCAAGTCTCCTCAGGGGATCCTTCCTTACGGAGTTGCTACAAAATCCAGGAGGTTCAAGTGGTATTCCTTGGAGCCAGATCCAGCATAAGAAACTTGCTGAACATCTGGTCCCACCTAAGACGGCTCCTATATTGGTGCCACCCTGATTGAGCCTCATGCCCATCTTGTTTCCACTATTTGGAAGCAACCGCCTGTTTTAGCCCCTTCTCAGAAATCAAACAGGTTGTATCAGGTTCCGAGGGTATTGACTTTTAGATTCTCACCCTCGAGCTGATTCGGGTTGTGATTAGCGCCGCTCATGGCCGGACAGCTAACCCGAACATCTGCGCCGCCTCCACCTGACAAAGAATCCTGTCTTCTGGATCAGTATGGAAGAAGATATATGCTTCTTCCACTCTGTAGTGGGGGCCCTAAATTATGTCGGTCACATGGGAGATTACCAGAAGGTGATTCTTAGTGAGGTGGAATCCAAATTGGACTCCCTTCCGGACTCTCAAGTCAAACAGGAAGTGGCTGACCTCGTCCGCTCTGCACGTTCGGCCAGTCGGCACATGCTTCGTGCTACTTACGATGCAGTGGACACTGCTGGTAGGAGCTCCACTTTTGCCGTAGGCTTACGGCGCCATGCCTGGCTCCATGTGTCAGGGTTGGTCCCGGAAGTGCAGTCCGCTATTCCGGAAGCGCCCTTCCGGGGTTCGGTGCTGTTCGGTGGTGATGTCAGGGACATTATCACTGATCTGCAGGAGAAGGGGACTGCACTGACATCTGTGGACTCCATGTATCATCCACATCAAATGCAGTGCCATCCCTTTCGCAGGCGGAATCGACAAAAGGCAAAACCCCAGGGAAAGTGGGCCCCTCCAGCTGCCAAGCCCCCTCCGCCCAAAAAAGCAGCGGGTGCTTCTGCCGCGATGCTGCCCCACACCACCTGACTCCTTTCCTCTCCCACAGCCTCTGGGCCTCCGAGGAACCGTTAGGAGGGAGGTTTTGCCTCCACTGCCCAGGTTGGGAGAGGATAACTTCAGATTCCTGGATGCTCCAGCTGATCGCAGAAGGACACTCAATAGAGTTTCTTCAGAAACCCCCTCGACACCCTCCCCCAAGGTCGTTGTACTCTCGGGAACATCATCTTGTGGTCCAGGAAGAGATTTCGGCACTTTTGCTAAAGGAGGTAATAGAACCTGTCCCCATTCCTCTTCAGGGAACGGGATATTATTCCCATTTCTTCCTGGTCCCGAAGAAAACCGGGGACATGAGGCCGATTCTCGACCTCAGCTCCCTGAACTTGTTTGTGAAGTACAAGAGGTTCAGGATGCTCTTGCTGCAGAGCCTCCTGCCCCTTCTTCGGCCGGGACTGTGGCTGTGCACTTTGGATATGCAGGATGCCTACCTGCATATCCCTATGCACCCTTCCTATCGCAAATACCTGCGTTTTGCGTTCCAGGGGGACCACTACCAGTTCAAGGCCCTCCCATTTGGTCTTTCCTCAGCGCCCTGAGTGTTCACCAAATGCCTTTCGGTGGTAGCGGCCTACCTGTGTACCCAGGGGGTGCAGGTTTTCCGCACCTGGACAATAGGCTCCTGGGCCCCATCCAGGGAGGAACTCCTGCGCCTCCTTTCCCTTGCCCAGCAGGTCTTTGCCTGCCTGGGTATTACCATCAACCAAGCCAAGTCCCATCTGATCCCATCCCAGAGGCTCCAGTTTATCAGGGTGATCCTGGACATGACCTCTGGCAGGGCCTTCCTGCCATTAGACAGGGTGGCCACTCTTCAGGCCCAGGTCAACCTGTTGCCCAGTCGCAGGTGGGTCAGCACCAGGTCAGTCCTTCGCCTCCTTGGGCTAATGGTGGCTGCATCCGACAGTCCCTCACGCCGACTCCACATGAGAATCTCTCAGTGGACACTTCGGTCTCAATGGATTAGCTGGTGGATGACCTAGATCAACTTGTCCTGGTCTCCACCCCATGGCTCGGGACTTGCAGTGGTGGATGGTTCAGGAGAACCTCTGCCGGGGAGTTCCCTTTAGTCTCCCTCCCCCCTCACAGATGTTGACTACGGACACCTCCGGCGAGGGCTGGGGCTCCTGGTCCAAGCTCGAGAAGTCCCTCCACATCAGTGTGCTGTAATTAAGGGCAGTACTGCATGCTCTTCAGGCTCTGCATCTGTCTCTGTCTCTGTCTCCAGGTCTCCTAGCGGTACAGACGGACAACGTGTATGTGGTCTGGTACATCAGCAAACAGGGAGGAACTTGTTTCTACCCCCTTTGCCGAGAGGCGGTGCGAGTCTGGGATTGGGCAGTACAGCACAACCTTCACCTCACAGCATCTCATGTCCCGGGGATTGAGAACACGCTGGCAGACAGGCTAAGCTGGTCATCTGCTCTAGCTCACGAATGAGAACTGGATCAGGGGGTCGTAGACGACATCTTCCTATGGTGGGGAACTCTACAGGTAGACCTGTTCACTTCCCCCAAAACACAAAACTTCCCATCTTCTGCTCGCTCGCTCCAGGGTGCGGCATTTTTTGGAGAGACACTCTGTCTCTAGACTGGAAGGGCAGATTTGTCTGTGCCTTCCCCGATTCCACTGATTACGAGGGTCTTGCAGAAACTCTGTTCGAAGGAGCCTCAATGACTGATCGCCTCCTTTCTGGCCCAGGCAAGTTTGGTTCTCTCTTCTGCAACAGTAATCAGAGGAACCTCCTCTTCCTCTGTCGCTATTTTTGCTGACCCAGGATCAGGGGACCCTGGTCCATCCAGGCCTCAAGTCCCTTCAGTTGCACGCGTGGCTTCTGCAGACGTAGCTCAGACCTGATTCGGCGGTCCCCCCCCCCACCCCGAGTAGCTGAGATTCTGGTGGAGGCCAGGAAACCCTCAACCAGATCTACTTATGCCATGAAATGGAAGCGGTTCTCTATTTGGGCTGCCTCCAATGATGTCGAGCCCTTCTCGTGCTCTGTCAGCCGACTTCTGGATTACCTGCGACACCTCTTCGATCTGGGTCTCAGCCATTCATCCTTAAAGGTTCACATGGTGGCCATTTCAACCTATCATGTCCCCTTTGCAGACAGAACATTTGCTCAGCTGGAGGTCTCTAAGACCTTTTTGAGAGGGGTCCTTCACTTACGACCCCCTATCCGGGTTCCTGCCCCTCCTTGGGATCTGAATTTCATTTTAGAGAAACTTACTTTGCCTCCTTTCTAGCCGGCAGCCTCAGTGGACCTAAAGTTCCTTTCTTGGAAGACTCTTCCTAGTGGCCATTACTTCTGCTCGACGGATTTCCGAGCTTCAGGCCCTGATGTGTAAAATCCCATATTTGATTTTTCACAAGGAACGTGTGGCTCACGTACCAACCCTAAGTTTCTCCCTAAGGTGGTAGCGGAATCGACGCTGAATCAATCCATAGAGTTGCCTGCCTTTTTTACGCAGCACTCCAACCAAGGAGAGTACCTCCTGCATACTTTGGATGTTCACTGAATTCTGAGATACTACACCAACAGGACGAAGGATCTCAGAAAGACAGATCAACTGTTCGTCTCTTTTGCTCATAAAAGAGAAGGCAATGCAGTTTCTAAGCAATGCCTATCAAAATGGTTGGCTCATTGTATCACTTTCTGTTATGACAAGTACAACAAGACCCTGCTGGGTCAAGTTAGAGGCCACTCCACCAGAGCGGTCGCTGCCTCTGCGGCTTGTTTCAAGAACGTGTCAGCGGCTGACATTTGTGCAGCCACCACTTGGACTTCTGTCCGTACCTTTACGAAACATTACAGTTTGGACATTGCCTCTCGCCGTAGAGCAGGCTTCGGGCTGGCTGTTTTGTAAGGCCTCCTTTCCTAAGGCTTTCATAACCAGAGGGTCTACTTCTGAGTAGCTTCTTCCCCCTGTTTGCGTCTCCTTATTCCAGACTGCTGGGACTCAGTCCATATGTAATTACCTACTGCAAGAGCCCTCTGAAGTAAGATAGTACAGTTATAAGAACTTACCATAACTGTAGATCTTCGAGAGGCCTTGCAGTAGGTAATTTTCCCACCCTCCATCCCCTAAGCTTTTTCAGCTCCTTTTCCAGGATGGGAAATATCCGCTTCTCTCTCCTTGCCTTTAGCCTTTGGTGGGAAAGAACTGGAAGGCAGGCATGGGGATCGCCTTTTATACTGATGCCACATGATGTCGGTCACCTGATGTGGCGGCGGTCCCTCGCCAGAGACTGCTAGCTAGAAATGTTTCGTTGGTCCTGACACCGCCAGCATCAGTCCTATATGTAATTACCTACTGCTAGAGCCTCTCTCAAAGATCTACTGTTACGGTAAGTTCTACGTAACTGTACTTTCTAGTAGTAGTATATGTTGTTCATCCACACTGACCCACCTGACCTCCCCGGCTTTGATGCACAACCACTGCTTCCAGTGGGCAAGATCTGGCATCAAGGGGTGGAGCCGAGACATATACCACCCGGGTGGGTAGGAGGAGCCAGCTTTTAGACCATCCGGCGAGATTTAAAGGGACATGCCAACGATTGTGGATGAACAACATATACCACTCCTAGAACTACTGTTACAGGTGAGTAACCTGTGTTTCTAGGGACGTTGGATATGGTTCACTTGTCCACACTTTGGCAGTCTCCCTTTAAGAGCTGATTTGCTAGGAAATCTTTAAGAGAAGCTTCTCCCACCACCCGGGTGGTATATCCCTTGGCTCCACCCCATGATGTCAGAGATTCCTTTCCACCAGAAGGGTCAGTCTCCTCCTTTGCAGCTCTGCGTTTGGTGTAGGCCTGAACAAGACCCTCTGGTGAAGTCCAAGCAAGCTCGGAAGGTGGCCCCTGTGGCTGCAGGGTGTGCGGCGCATGGAAGAGGAGGCAGCCAGGGCTGCAACAGGCACCTCGTCTATGTCCGCACTGCTCCCTGTGTGGGTAGTCTATTCTGCTCCTCCAGCCGTATCTCCTCAGTGCCGTTGACCCTGTCTGCGCTCAAGGTCTTCTTGTACTCTTGGTCTCACTCGACTGGGAGGTGCCACTGTAGGTGCTCCTCTTCGTCCTCAGACGATGTCTGTGTTGCAGTATGTGGTGGTGCTGTGAGATGCTCCTTTGGCAGCAGTGGACCTTGGTTGGGCAGAGTAGTGCTCCATCATCAACCCCTGCAGTCACCTAGCTGACACCAGTTGAACCCATGCCAGTTCTGCTGAGACAGCGATCTCCAATATGAGTCTCGCCACCGATACAGGTGGAGCCATCTTCACGACAGCCCGTGCAGGAAGCCCCCTCCAAGGACTGTGTGGCAAAGGCCATTTTGTTTGGCCAAAGTGCTGGGGCCCTCCTAATCCTCCAGTTCAAAATTTTGCTGCTTGGATATTAATATCAACAAGACTGGCCTTATTTCAGACTTTGTTGCGAGGGCAGAACTGGTCTGCATTACTGAGACCTGGTTGGATGGGAATGCGGCCCCTTTTTTAGAGGCCGCTATTCCCACCGGGTCCTTGGTTATACATCGCCTGAAATTGGATCGCTGGGGTCGGTCTGTTTCAAGATTGAATTGGGCCTAACTGGTGTACCAGTTGAGGCCATGTCATTTGAGTGTACTGTGGTAGCTGGTGTAGGGGCAGAATTGCCTTGTCTACCATCCAAAAGGTGATGAGAAGCTTTTTCTGCAGGAAATAGCAGATTTTGCCGCTGACATGGCCTTGGAGTCGCCCAGACTGATGGTTCTGGGCGACTTCAGTGCCTGTGTCGATGACGAATCTTCGCTTTTTGGTCAACATTTCCTCCAGGAGATGACATCTCTGGGCTTTACACAGGTTGTTTCCCCAGCTACACACAAGGGAGGTCACTCTCTTGACCTGGTCTTCCTCCTGGGATCGAAGCCTCCGATTTGGTGGTGGAACCAGTTGGCTAGTCCGATCACTACTCAGTTGGGTTCAGTTTTGAGGCCCCCTTGGGTAGGTCGACCCCTGTGGAGTTGGTCAGGTACCGCCCATTGCGCACGTCCTGAAAACCTGATGGCGGTTATTGACCTCTCGTTGTTGGACGAGTTCTGCACTGATCCTGAGCAGTTGGTAGTGGCCTATAATAGGGCCATATCGGCAGCCCTCGATCAGATTGCACCTGTCCATGTTCCCTTTCATGCGTTCTCGGCGCCCATAGTTTGACGGAGCTCTGAGAGGGTTATGGAGGACGGGGCGTAGGTTAGAGCGTCGTTGGAGGAAGACGGCCACTGATGCCGGCCACCTTATTTTGCTAGAGCATTATAAACTCTACCAAACAGAAATTTCCTGTAAGAAGGCAGAATTCTGTCCAGGGAAATTTCTGTCGCACGGAATCGACCAGCCCAGTTCTTTAGAACTGTTGACAGACTTTGCAACCCAGCCTGTCAGCAGATCCGTCGAGTTTTTACTCAAACTGATTGTGAGGAGATCGCTCGATTCTTTGCTAATAAGGTTGAAGACATCAGGAGGAAGTGCCTCCAACTTCATTCTAAGGGTGTTGCTGTTGATCGGTACCCTGTCGCAGAGGCCGGAGTTTCCTGGAGTGCCTTTGACCTGCCGGACTTCATAGATACTATGAGGATTGTCCAGGAGATGTGTCCCACATGCTGTAGTTTAGACCCTGGCCCTACTTCCCTGATCCTGGGTTGTAACGAGATCATCGGCCCGGTCTTAGCTCGGATTATCCTGTGCTCTTTAAATACGGGAGTGTTTCCTAGCTCCCTGAAGGAGGGGGTGGTGATCCCCCTTCTTAAAAAAACTTTTAGACCCGGAGAACCTAGCAAACTACAGGCCAATCTCTAACCTCCCTTTTATGGGGAAGGTTATTGAGAAAGTTGTGGCTGCTCAGTTGGATAGCCATTTAACCATCCATAGTTTATACGAACCTCTCCAGTCTGGTTTTTCGTAAGAGGCATAGTACTGAGACTTCTCTGGTTTGGGTGCTCAATGATCTTCTGATCGAGGAGATCGGAGACACTGTTCTATCTTGGTTCTCCTTGGTCTATCATCAGCTTTTGATACTGTGGATCATGGGGTTCTGCTTTCGACGCCTGAGGTCCATTGTGGACTGTCGAACAATCCTCAGATGGTTTTCATCTTTCCCCAGAGAGTGGTCTCGGGTTTGTTTCATCTGGGCCCTCTGCCAGGCGCGGGCAAGGTGCCCTCAGGGCTCGGTGCTGTCCCCATGTTGTTTTCACAGTATATATGCTACCCCTTGGAGACATTTAAGATGGTATGAGCTGAGGTTTCACTGCTATGCTGATGATACCCAGCTCTACCTGTCTTTCGCACCTGACTAGGTTGGTGCTATCTCGGTACTGAACAACTGCCTCGCAGAAATCCAAGACTGGATGAATTCCAGCGGTTTAAGGTTGAACCCAGGAAAGACTGAGGTTTTGGCTGTGGACCCAGGTCATAGGGTAGAGGGATTGAGAACTGGGCTTCCCTCCGGTTTAATCCTGGGGGAGGACCAGATCCTCACCTCTGAACGGGTGCGTAACCTGGGAGTGGAGCTTGACGTTGGTCTGACCCTTTGACATCAGGTGTCTGCAGTCATCAAGCTGGCCTTTTTCCATCTTAGAAACATTGCCAGGATTAGGCACCTTGTTCCACCCAGTGACCTGCCGGTCTTGGTCCATGCCTTTGTGACATCGTGCCTTGATTACTGTAACTCCCTTTACCTAGGGCTTCCTGGGGTTGATATCCACCACTTGCAACTAGTGTAGAACGCGGCGGCACGTTTGTTGACTGAGGCTTCCAGAAGATCACACATTACCCCTGTGCTGCGCTCTCTGCACTGGCTGCCAATACAGTGGCGGATCACCTTTAAAGTGGGTCTTTTGACCTACAAAGCCCTACACGGTTTGGGTCCCGATTACTTGAAAGAGCTCCTGGTGCCTTACACCCCTCTGCGACAGCTCCGCTCGGCTGACAAGGGGTTGCTGGAGATTCCGAGGGTAAATTTGAAGTCATCTGGTGCTCGTGCGTTTGGATTTGCTGCACCTACCCTCTGGAATTCTCTGCCCTGTCAGCTCCGGGAGTGCAGGACGGTGGGGAGTTTTAAGCAGGCACTAAAGACTTTTTTATGGGAAAAGGCATTTCCTAGTTTATTCTGATTTTATATTGAATGTATTTAAATATGTGTTTGTGTTTGACTTTATATTGAATGTATCTGAATATGTTTTTGTGTTTGTATTTGCTGTACAGCGCCTTGAGATTTTGAAAGGCACTTAATTACTGTAAATACATTTTATTATTATTATTATAATAAAATGTCCCCAGTCTGTGGCCTGAGAGAAGTCCATTAGGAAAGCACCTACGCCAGGAGCGGGAGCAGAGTCAGGATAAATCCCTTTGGTGCGCTCCTGGTCACCGCTTCTTTCAGTGTTGACGATGGTAGTATCGTTGACTGCTGCAGCGGCAACGCCGCCTGATGCTCAGTCCTCTGAACACTCAAGGTCAGCTGTGGCAGTGAGTTTTGACAGACCTCCCATGGCCAGCGAAGGCCCAAAACGTTTGGCCCGAGGACACCCGTGTAAGTCGCAAGGTGCCTCTACAGCCATCAGCCGCTTGACGGGCGGCGTCTCCCTGCCCCCTAGACCTCAGAATCCACAATGTTGGCTCTGGCAGTGAGCCCCACTGGACCTACTAAAACCAGCAAAGGTCTGTCGATGTTGAGGATCCGTCACCCCACGTTGTTGCAAGTCCTGCTGCTCCTAGATACATAGACATTGTCGGCAGATAAGGGCCTACGGCCCACCCAGTCTGCCCATTTGAGCTTGCAAGTTCACTTTGTTTTCCTAGAAGTCTGTTGCCCCTAACCCCTGACCTCCAGAATTCCCTTATGTCTATCCCATGCATTCTTAAATCCCAGGATTGTTTCAGCCCCCACTACTTCCTCTGGCAGGGTGTTCCACTTGTCCACCACCCGTTCTGTGAAGAAATTCTTCCTCACATTTCCTCTGAATCGCCCTCCCTCCAACTTCATCCCATGCCCTCTAGTCCTGGAACATCTTTTTCGTTGAAAAATGGTGTATTCCTGCACCCTGTTCCTCCCTGTAAGATACCTGTATGTCTCTAACATATCTCCTCTCTCCCTCCTCTCCTCCAGGGAGTACATATTCATTTCCTTCAACCTGTCCTCATAGGACTTGTGATGCAATCCATGTACCATCTTTGTTGCCCTCCTCCTGGTAGGGGACTCCATTGTTAGGAAGGTAGTACTGGGGGAGGAAGAGGAGAGGGAGGTAAGGTGCCTGCCTGGCGCCATGGCTTGGAGGGACAGGGAGCAAATCCTCAGGATTGCCAGAGCAGCTGCACTGGGGAGGGAGCTGGATGTCATTGTCCACCTAGGGACAAATGATCTGGCTAAAAAAGGGATTAGAGAAGTGCAGGAAGAGTTTGTGGAATTGAGGGAGGGCCTTAGTCAAGTAGCCGACGGTAACCTTCTCGGAGGGTACCCATCTATGGCATAGGAGAGGCTAGGGTGTTCCGCACCATGGGATTTAATCAGTGTTTGAAAAACTGGTGTGGAGCTCAGGGTTGGCTTCATTGGGGACTGGGGGTCCACCTGGAGTGATGCAAGCCTATACTGGCATGATGGACTGCATCTGTCCGGGAGGGGAACCAGGATCCTAGGTGATAGGTTTAAATGCTTCATTGGCAAGCTTTTAAACTAGCCAAGGGGGGAGGCACTGGAAAGGAGCAGGAAAATCTTAGCCCCCAAATAATCACGGTAGTAAGTGCGCAAACACCAACATAGAGGTGTCGATAGGGAGAAGAGCAGAGGTAAATGGAGAAAGTGACAAAGGCAAGAAGGACAGGATGGGGCAAAGGAAGTAAGGCCATCAGGAAATGGAGGTAATGAGTACCAATGCCGTAGTCTGGGCAACAAGCTCCCTGAGCTGATGGCCTTAATGGAAGAGGGATGCCTGGATATCGTAGCAGTCACAGAAACATGGTACACAGAGAACCATGACTGGGATGTTAACATACCAGGGTACATAACCTACAGGAGAGACAGGCAGGGGAGAAGAGGGGGAGGAGTAGCTCTCTATGTAAAGGAAGGGATAAAAGCAACTGAACAACAGAGTAAACAGGGAGGAGAGGAGGCACTGTGGGTCACCTTGGAGACTGGAAAGGGCACCACAATCCGCACAGGGGTTGTGTACAGACCCCCATGTCAGGGGGAAGGAATGGACAAGGATATGATAGAAGGCATTCTTAGAATGGCAGAGAAAGGTGAGATACTGTTGATGGGAGACCTGAATATGCCAGATGTTAACTGGAGCACATTGCTGCAAGCCACATCCAAAACAGGGCCATTCTTGATGCCCTACAGGTGGCAGGCATTAGACAGCTAATTTCGGAACCCACTCGTGAGGGAGCAATCTTAGACCTCGTACTCTCAAATGGGTGCAGTGAGAGGATCTCAGATCTAGAAGTGGGTTGCCATTTGGGGATAAGTGACCATCAAACAGTGTGGTTCACATTAAACTCAGCTACAGAGTCAAACCATACAAAAGTGAGGGTACTGGACTTTAGGAGGGCTGACTTTGGCAAGATGGGAGAGTGCCTCAGAAAAGCACTAGCAAACAGGCTAGAAGGAGGTGTGGAGCAACAATGGGGAATTATCAAAACTGCCATCACAGAGGCAACAAGCCTTTGTGTGAAGCAAATAAACAAATCAAAACGAAAGAAAAGCCACTATGGTTCTCAAAGAGGTGGCTGTGAAAGTCAAGAAGAAAAGATAGCATTCCGGAAGTATAAGGAAACACAGAAGGAGCAGGACAGAGAGCTGTACCAGTTAAGGCAGAAGGAAGCAGGAGGGAAGTCAGAATAGCAAAGGCCTAAACTGAGGAAAAGATAGCCAACTCAGTTAAGAAGGGGGATAAAACCTTTTATAGGTACATCAGCGAGTGTAGGAAGACAAAGGGAGGGATAGTGAGGCTGAATAGAATGAACGTTGGGTGGGCAGAGGGGGACAGTGAAAAAGCAGTAATACTGAACGAATATTTCTGCTCAGTATTTATAAAAGAGGAGGGGGAAGTGCCTAATCCAATTAACAGAAGCATTCTTGATAGGGGTCGATCCCAGTCCTTTCACAGAAGAAAGGTTCTGCAAGAACTCCTAAAACTGAAGGTGGACAAAGCAATGGGTCCTGATGGAATTCACCCCAGAATTCTAAAAAGAATTAAGGGAGGAACTAGTGAAACCACTGGCTACTCTTTTTAATAAATCATGGGAGGATGGTGTGGTACCCGAGGACTGGAGGAAGGCAAATGTGATTCCCTTCACAAAAGTGGGTCCAAGACAGAGGCAGGAAACTACAGACCTGTCAGTCTGACCTCTGTGGTAGGGAAAGTGATGGAGTCACTCTGAAGGAAAAGAATAGTCAGTACCTAGAGGTCAGTGGAGCACAGGACCCAAGGCAGCATGGGTTCACAGCGGAAGGTCATGTCAGGCGAATCTAATAGATTTCTTTGACTGGGTGACCAGAGTAGTAGACCAGGGAGGGCTGTGGACGCCGGCCTGAACTTTAGCAAGACATTTGACACAGTCCCACACAAAGATTAATAGTCAAATTAACCAGCCTGGGAGTGGGACCCAGGGTGGTAGCCTGGGTAAAACATTGGCTGGACAACAAGACACAGAAGGTAATTGTAAATGAAGTCCACTCTGAAGAAAGGGGGTTACTAGTGGGTACCGCAGGGTTCAGTATTGGGTCCAGTCCTTTTTAATGTCTTCATCAGTGACATTGCAGAGGGACTGGAAGGAAAAGTATGCCTTTTTGCAGATGACACAAAGATCTGCAACAGGGTTGATACACAAGGAGGCGTGGAAAGGATGAAAAGGGACTTGGCAAGGTTGGAGGAATGGACAGAAGTATGGCAGCTAGGATTCAATGCAAAGAAGTGCAAAATAATGCACCTGGGAAACAAGAACCCTGGGGAAGAATACACAATGGGTGGGGAGGTAGTAACAACAACAAAAAAGGAAAGGGACCTGGGGGTAATCATATCAGATGACCTTAAGGTTAGCATGCAATGTGAGAGGCAGTAGGAGGGCTGGGGTGTACTGGGATGTATAGGGAGAGGCATCATCAGCAGAAACAGGAAGTTGTTATCCCTTTGTACAGACAGTTGGTGAGACCCCATCTGGAGTACTGTGTCCAGTTCTGGAGACCCCATTCCCAAGGACATAAACAGGATAGAGGCAGTCCAGAGGAGGGCAACTAAATGGTGCAGGGTCTGCAAGAGAAGACGATGATGAGAGACTAAAGGAGCTTAATATGTATACCCTTGAGGAAAGAAGGGAGGGGGGACATGATAGAAACTTTTAAGTACCTCAGTGAATCAACAAAGTCCAAGAGGGTAGCATCTTTCAGAAAAAAGACTTGCAAGAACAAGAGGACACAATTTAAAGATAGAAGGAGGCGGTTCAGGGCAATGGAGGAAGTATTATTTCACAGAGAGGGTAGTGGATGCGTGGAACAGCCTTCCTGAGGAGGTTGTGGGGTCTAAAACTGTGGGAGAATTCAAGAATGCATGGGACAGACATAAGACAATTCTTGTGGGGGGTAGGAAGAAATAGGCTGTTGGTTAACTAGGATCTGCAGCCTATCCTGTAGGTAGGGAAATGGGCAGACTAGATGGGCCTAGCAGTTCTTATCTGCCGTCAGAGTCTATGTTTCTATGTTTCCTCTGAACCTTCTCTACCCTGTCTATGTCCTTACGTAGGTAAGGTCTCCAGAACTGTACACTGTACTCTAATTGGGGCCTCACTAGTGTCTAGTATAGTGGAATTATGACCTCCCTTTTCCTGCTGGTGATGCCCCTGCCTATGCATCCCAGCATCATATTTGCTTTACCTGCTGCCTTGTCGCACTGTTTCCCTACCTTGAGGTCATCAGAGATGATAACCCCAAGATCTCTTTCCTGCTTGGTGCATGCTATATCCTCACTCCCCCACCAACTAATATGTTGTTTGAGGGTTTTGTGCCCCATGTGTATTATCTTGCACTTCTTTGCATTGAATTTCAACTGCCAAACCTGTGATCATTCTTCAAGTTTCTGCAGGTCCCTCCTCATACTGTCTACAACTCTAGTGTGTCCACTCTGTTACAGAGCTTTGTGTCATCAGCGAACAGGGAAATTCTGCCTTCTACATCCTGCGCAATGTCACTGATGAAGATGTTGAATAGGACCGGTCCCAGCACTGATCCCTGTGGTACCCCACTGGTGACTCTCCCCTCTGTGGAGTGACAGCCATTTACCACCACCCTCTGTGTCCTGCCGCCCAGCCAGTTACCTACCCACCGCACTACTGTCCTGCCCACTCCCATATTCCCCCCGTTTGTGTAACAGCCTTCCATGTGGCACAGTGTTAAGGCTTTGCTGAAGTCCAGATAGGCCGTGTCCACGGCCCTCCCCTGAGCCACCTCCCTAGTCACCCCATCGAAAAATTCAATTAGATTGGTTTGACATGACCTCCCCCTGGTGAAACCATGCTGCCTTGGGCCTGTAGTCTGTTGACAACCAGATGTTCCACCAATCTCTCCTTCAACAGTGCTTCCATGACCTTCCCCACTACCGAGGTGAGGCTGACTGGTCTGTAGTTCCCCGCTTCCTCTTTGTTCCTGCTTTTGTATAAGGGGACTACATCTGCTGTCCTCCAGTCTTTGGGTACCTCCCCTGTTTCCAGTGATTGGCTAAACAGGATTGCCAGAGGTTCAGCCACCACCTCTCTTAGTTCTTTAAGGACCCTGGGGGTGCACCCCATCTGGCCCGATTGCTTTATCAACTCTCATTTCTTCCAGTTCCTTCAGGACCCTTTCTCGTGTAAAGGGACTTGTGTCCATTTCTGCACCGTTCTCACCCCTTGTACTCCCTTCAGGCCCATTACCCTCCTCTTCCTCAGTAAACACTGAGCAGAAATACCTGTTCAATATGTCAGCTTTACTGTTATCCTCCACGCGGTCCCCATCCTCCCTCTTCAGTCTCACTATCCCTCCCTTTGCCTTTCTTTTTTCACTTATGTACCTGTAAAAGGTTTTGTCCCCTCTACCCACTGATTTTGCAATGTGTTCTTCTGTCTGAGCTTTGGCTTTCCTTACTGACCTCCCTGCCTCCCTTTGCTTCTCCTGGTACTTCTCCCTATCCCCTTCTGCCTGTATCTTTTTATTCAGACCTCAGAATCCTCAAGGTTGGTTGTCAGTGCGTTCCGTTGTACCTACTTCATCTGTTGATGGCCTGTCAACATCGGGGCTTCAGTTATCCCTTCCCCCGCTGATGTTGCAAGGTGCCCCTGCAGTGCAGGCCACTGTTGACATCCAGACGGTGCTCTCCTTATGGGACATAATAAGAGCCTTATACCTCCTCCTTACACTAGGCATGATGACGCTAGCCTCTCAGACCAGTTCCGCTCGACGCCTGCTAGTCAACACGCCTTATATGCTTCAGGGCATCGGCGGCCCTCGCTTTCTGCCTTGTGGCCTTCAGGGCCTGTCAGCAAGGATCAGAATACATCCATGACCTCCTTTACAAGGAGGGAGGAAGAAGAGGAGGAAGATATGGAAGGAAGGCCATCTGAGAGGTCTGGCTCCACCATTTCCACTAGGAATGAGGACTGGTCTCCACATTATATACACAGAGGTCCCGTCCTGAAGACCCCGCCTTCGTCTGTGATGAAGCACCTCCAAGCTACGATAGAGTCTAATGCCAAGGAAAGTCTCCACCTCTCATCATTCCTCCTCTATTGGCTGCACTAAAGGATGCCACTTAATGCCACCTGGCACAGGCCAAGTTAGATCCCTGCCATGCCCAGAAAGGCAGACAAGCTGTACCAGGCCCCCTCAGGAAGGCACTTTATTCACAGGTCCACCTGAGGCTGCTTCAGTTGTAAAGAAATGCCACTCATGATAGGTTTAAGGTGCTTAAGTATCTCAGTTCTCTCCCCCCAGATAAGAAGTTTAGAAAACGGAACCTCTTGGGACAGAGAACCCTTGCCTCTGCCACGCTGGGCCTCAGAATAGCAAATTATCAGGCCCATATAGTGAGGGTGGGCGGCATTGGGATAAGAGAGTGGGGGAGGTGGGGCGGCATTGGGATGTGAAAGGGAAGGGTGGAGCAGCTGCAAACTACAGGTGCTAGTTGCAGACCTAGACTGGGTGGTCTGTTTCTGCTAGCACAGTTGTATGTTCAGTAATACCAGAATACTCTCTGGAAAAGACTAAAGCAGCAGCCCAGTCTCTCTCAGAGGGTACCCAGAATAAAGACATGCTCAAGGCCCTCCAGACTGGGACTGACATGGGTAGCACCTCTTAAGGTATACCTATGACATTTGGATGCCTCAGCCAGAGCAGCCGCGACTGGCATCTGCCTAAGAAGGCATTCTTGGCTCAGGGTGTTGGGATTTGCTAGTGATGTCCAGCAATCCTTTCTGCATGTCCCTTTCAGAGGAGTCAAGCTCTTGGGGGGTCAGACAGAGTAAAGGCAGAGCAAGGTTGGCAGCTACCTCCACAGGTGCTCACTCCAAAGCCCTTAGAGGTGCAGTTGTGGCCTCGGCCACCAGATCTGCTTCAGCATCACTCCTTCATAAACCCCTGCCCCTCTAGTGCCAGATCTGGAGGTGGTGGTCACCGTTCCCTCCACCTGGAACAGTGAAGGGAGGTTATACCAGATGCTTGGGTCCTGCAGTTAGTAGAACAGGGCCACGCTCTAGTATTTCTGGAGTTGTCTTCACACCTTTTACCGGTTCCCTCAACTTATCCTTTCAGATCACTCTTTATTTATAAAAAGGCGCCTTTCAGAAAACCAAGGCACTTGTACGTCTAATTAAAACATCAATAAATAACCAATACAAAAAAAAAAAAAATTCAAACTAATAATAAATATAGCAGCGGCATTTAAAAATCAGGAAATGCTAGGCTAAAAAGGTAGGTTTCCAAAGCCTCCTTAAAACTTTCGATGGTCAGGCATGCTCGTATCCGACCAGGTAGAGAATTCCACAGGGTCGGGGCCATAAAACTAAATGCCCTTGCCCCAGATGTCTGTAAACGAACCCTGGGAATCTCTAGCAATCCTCGTCAGTGGATTGGAGAGGGCGGACTACATACCAGTGTTGTTAGAGGAAGTATGTATACTGCTGCAAAAGAGGGCCATAAAAGAACGGGTTTCTATTCTCATTTCTTTCTAGTCCCTAGATCCACAGGGGACTTGAGGCCCATTCTGGATCGGAGGCACCTGAACTTGTTTTCAGTACAAACAGTTCAGGATGGTTACTCCACAAGACCTGCTGCACAATGGGGACTGGTTATGCTACCTGGATATACAGGTTGCTTACCTGCATATCAAGATTTGTCCACCCCACAGGAAGTACCTCGGGTTCCTGTTTCAGGGGAACACTACCAGTTCAGGATATTGCCCTTGGGCTTGTCATCTGCATTATTGGTATTTAATAAATGCTTGGCAGTTGTGGCAGCAACTCTCAGGAGAGAGAGGGACTGTATGTCTTCCCCTGTCTAGAAGACTTGTTGCTCAACACTCAGTCCAAGGAGCAACTGTCTCACAGCCTAGCGCGTACCAGATGGTTGTCCAAAGCCCCAGGGATCACAGTAAGTCTGCCGAAGTCCATCTTGACCCCTTGTCATCATCTGCAGTACATATGGGCAGTACTGAACACTGCTTAGGGCTTAGCCTTTCTGCCCCAGAACACTGCAGAGCTCCTCTTGGCACAGGCCCAGTGGCTGTACACCAGCAGGTATGTCATAGTCAGGATATCCCTGAGATTGTTGGACCTGGTGGCAGCAGCCATTGTCTCAGTACTGTTGGTCAGACTGCACAGGAGGATCCCTCAAGGGACATCAAGAATCCAGTGGGATCAGTGCACAGATGATCTAGAATGGCAGGTTCTAGTCCAGTCTTCTAGCCTTCAGAATCATCTGTCCCCAGGCATCTGCTGGTGCAGCAGATATCAGGGGCGTACACTACCTACACAAGCGGGGGGAAGACTCATTTTACCCCATGTGCAAGGAAGCGCTGAGGGTTTGGTACTGGGCTCTAGAACACAGTCTAGAGCAGTCATCTGTCCATACTCCAGGCGTCCAAAACGTCCTGGCAGACAAGCTAAGCAGGTTGCCATCCAGAATGCATGAGTGGGAACTGCTGACTTCGGTGGTCGAAGACCTGTTCTACAGGTGGGGGTTATCCAGAGTTGGACCTTTTTGCGTCACCACGCAATGCAACATTTCTGCTATCCTGCTCGCTTGTTCCAGGGCCTGGAGTTTTCTGGTGAGATATGTTGTCCCTCTCTTGGAAAGGAAGGTTTCTTTACACCTCCCCCATTCCTCTGATTCAGATGGTACTAATCAAACTCCAAATGGAGGGAGCTCTCTAATTCCCTTGGATCCTTTTTGGCCTCATCAGATCTGGTTTCCTCTACTGCAGCAGTTGGCAGTGGAACCTGCAGTACCCCTGCCCTTGTGCAAGGGCTGAGTATCACAGGAACAGGGAATCCTGGTCCATCCGGACCTCACATCACTCCATCTCCATGCTTGGCTCCTGAAGACATAGCCATCACAAGATTTGGAGTGTCCCCAAAGGTGGCTGACATCCAGGTGGCTGCCAGAAAGTGTGCCACCAGAGCCGCTTATTCAAGCGTGGAGGCAATTTGCTTCGTGGGCTGCTTCTCATCACTCTGATCTCTTCACTTGTCTAGTTAAGTCTCTGAGGAAGGACGTGGTTGGTCTGAAAGCTTAGACTGTTTTCTTTTTGTAACATCTGTGTTGGTCCATTAAAATGTATCAAACCATTTGCGTGTGGCTCTTCACTTATCCAGTGAATCAGGGACCTGAATTTTGCGCTGGACATACTCACTTGGGCTCCATTTGAGCCACCAGCTTTTGGCTTATGCCTCCTTCCTTGGAAAGTGTTATTGCTAGTGGCTGTTACTTCTGCTTGAAGGATTTCCGATCTTATGTGTGAGCCTCCTTATCTGATTTTCCATGAAGACAGGGTATCCTTATGGACCAACACTAAGTTTCTTCCTAAGGCTGTGTCAGAGTTTACTTTGAATCAAACTATCCACCTATCATTTTTTTTATCGGAGCATGACAATCCAGGGGAGGCACTGCTCTGTACCTTAGATGTACATAGAATACTTGGATATTATGTTCATAGCACAAAGGACAGCAGGAAGTCCTCGTAGCTTGTTGTTTCCGTTGCCCCTGGGAAAGAGGGTATACCGGTTTCCGAGCAGTGTCTGTCCAGATGGTTGGCCAACTGTATCACTTTGTTTTAGGAAGTACAGCAAGGAACTTCTTGGAGTTTGTGGCCATTCAGGCAGAGGCATGGCCACTTCTCTTGCCTGTTTCAGCTGCAGAAATTTGTGCTGCTACAGTCTGGAGTGCTGTCCATACTTTCACGAAACACTACAGTCTGGATACTGCCTCTAGAACAGCGACAGACTTTGGCCTGGCTGTGCTTCAAGGCCTCCTTTCTTTTGCCTGTAGCCTCCATCCACCCAGACTGTCTATCTGGCAGTACTGCTTGGTACTCGTTCTATGGGTATGGCCTGATGAAAGAGATCTTCTAGAAGAAGACAGTACAGTTATGTAAGAACTTTACTGTAACATTAGATCTTTGAGAGAATCTCTTTCATGAGGTCATGCCATCCACCACTGTCCATCTCCTTAGACTCAGAGATTCTTCACTTCCTCTCTCTCCCAGGACGGACTACCTGCTGTTTCCAGCCTTGCCTGGCAGCTGTCTTCTGGCTCCCCAGAGGGAGGTCCTCTGAATATGATCTCCAGCAGGGAACTGAGGAGGGAGAGGGGTCGCCACTATATAGAGAGGACGTGGGTGGCCCCTAGTAGACTGCTAGCAAAATGTTTCCGTGTGGTCCTGGGGCCTGATGGTTATAGTGCCATAGGTGTGGCCTGATGAGAGATTCTCTTGAAGATCTACTATTATGGTAATTTCTTACATAACTGTGCTTTATTGCACACCCCAAGCTACATAACGTACTTACCAGTTTCCTGTGGTGAAAGCCTTGTTGAAATCCAGGTAGGCCATGTCCACTGCTCCTCCCTGACCTAGTTCCTTGGTCACCCAGTTGAAGAAATCTATCAAATTTTGTTTGGTATGATCTTCCCCTTGTGAATCCATGCTGCCTCGGATCCTGTTGTAACTCATTGAATTCCAGATATTACACAGTCCTTTCCTTCAGTAGTGTTTCCATTAGCTTACCCACCACTGAGGTAAGACTGACAGGCATATAATTGCCCACCTCTTCCTTGCTATTACTTTTGTGAAGTGGAACTAGTTCTACCCTTTTCCAGTCCTCCAGTGATGTGCAAAATAGGTCTGTCAGAGGTGCAGTTAGTACCTCCTTCAGCACCCTTGGATGCACCCCATCTGACCCCATAGCCTTATTCACCTTCAGTTTAGTAAGTGATTTCCTGATTCTGCCCACAGAAAAAAGACTTGTGTCCATTTCCCTCCCCACAAAGCACCTGGTGCCTTTTTGTGGTCCCTCCCCTTCTATTGATCCCTTTGTGTACTGTCTCTCCCCTCCCTCTGTGAATCCCACCCTCTGTTTTCTTTTTTGCTAGCATACCTGAAGAATATCATTCCCCTTGGATACTGTCTAAGCTATTCATTTTTCCATTTGTGCCCCTCACTGTTTTTCCTGATATACTTCTCTATCCTCCCCTCTCTGGGTCACCTTATACCTTCTGAGCACCACTGTTTTAGCGTTTACCGTTCCTGTCGCCACTTTTGAGAACCATAGCAACCTCCTCTTCCTTTTATTTATCTGCCTGACATAGAGGTTTGTTGCCTTCACTATGTCCTCTTTTAACTTGACCCACTGTTCCTCCAACCCTGCCAGGTCATTGCGGATGCATTCACACATTTTTATAAAATCAGCCCTTCAGAATTCCAGGACTCCAGCTATTGTGTGGTTGGATTCCACAACTGTTATGTTGAACCACACTATATGATGATGATCACTGGTCTCAGATGGCTCCCTACCTTGATGTTTGTAATACTGTCCCTGTTAGTAAGCACCAGGTCCAATACTGATCCATCGCATGGGGGTTCACTAACTAGTTGTATGAGGAATGCCCTCTGCAGGGAGTCCAGGATATCCCTGCTACTGGCTGAAGTTAGGCAGTCGACTGTTGCGATCGAGGCGCTCTTGCTCTTGCTCCTGCTCAAGTGGGAAACACCACCATCGATGCTTCTTGTCCTCTTCAGGTGAAGAGAGGCATGGACGGAAAATGCACCACTGCTACAAGGAGTTCCTCTGGCAGCAGTAGGCCATCGTGGGCAAGGTAGGACTGTACCCCAAGGACCTGCAGTCCCCTGGCAGCCGCCAGTGGTTTCCCCACCAGCTCAAGTTCCCCAGATGCTTTCGAACACCTGCTTTTCCACTGTTCATGGTGGAGCCACTACCCCAACAGCTGCTGGACAATGCTCAAAGGATGCTGGCCGTTTTGCTCCCGGCTTGCCAGGACAATTGTTGGTGAGGGTCACACAGGGTGTTGACGCCCAGGAGGTCCGTGGTGAAATACGCCCAAGGGCCATCTTTGAGGAGTCATCGGACAACTCGTACAGGAATCCATGGCCTCCTCTGGGGCTCCACTCTTAGAGTGTGCCTCAGTCGAGGAGCTAGCTCTCCACCGAACAAAGGTCGGTCTCTTTCGGTGCATTGCCTGATTTCAGAGTCCATGTCTGTCCTGCTGAAGCCACTCCAGAAGAGGGCCAAGTATTCTCTTAAAGGTGAAGTGTTACATCACTTTATAGCTGCATATGGCTTGGTCTTTTAACTGATGTTCAAACTGAGTTACCACCTAAGAAGGTGAGAAAAAATTACTCACCATAATAATGTTATTTCTTCTAATGGAGTCTTGCTGTATTTTGACTATAAGCAGTTAGCCCCAGCACTTGAACTGCTCCAGAGACGAAAGGGTTAACCCTGTGCCAGGGCATCGAACGTTGAGCTCGAGCTCAGTTTTCAAACCTCTGTTCCTGGTACTTGTCATTGTAACCATCAGATTCTTACGAGCACTATGCTAACTAACAATCTAGAAATTGTTTTTAAATGTTGTGCCAAAGGGCAATAAACACATTTTTGTGGGTCCAAAAGACTCAAAGCAAGAAACCCCCAAAACAATCAAAGTAGGTAGTGAAACAACCAATATATAACTAAGTAAAATCATAAGAAAACCTCAAATAAAGAGGAGGTATCCCAAGTACACCTCTGGGTTGCAGCACTGCACCTACCAGACAACATCCCAAAACACTAGGTTCCAGGAGGGAGGAAGGTGGGAGGTCAGAATACAGCAATACTCCATTAGAAGAAACAACATTACTATAGTAATTTTTCTTCAAACAACATGAAGTCTTGCTGTATTCTGACTATATCTGAACTACCAAGCAGTACCCCTTGGAGGAGGAGTTACAGAACCTGTTTTGGAATAAACTCTGCAGCACTGCTGTACCAAACCTAGCATCACTTCTTGACTGAATGTCAAGAGGTAATGTAGTTAGCATATGAACAGTTTTCCAGGTGGCTGCTTTACAGATTTCCACTAAGGGTATGTCTCTAGCTGCTGGACCAAAGCAGCTGTACCTCTGGTAGAGTGAGCCCTCAGGGCTAAGGGTGACTGTTTCCCCAAGTTTGAATAGTAGAACTGGATACAGGAGACAATCCACCTGGCAATAGTCCTCTTAGTAGCAGGTTTACCTTTACCCACTTCTCCATAAGTGAGAAATAGCTCTGAACAATCGTTTCTATGGGCCTTAGTGTGTTATATATAATAACTAAGGGACCTCTTTATATCAAGACTGTGCAGTCTTCTCTTTCCAGCGGAGGAGTAGTCAGTGAAAAATACAGGCAATGACAGACTGATTCAGATGAAAGTCTGATACCACCTTGGGAAGGAACTTTCTATTGGTTTGAAGGACCACCTTATCCCTGTGAAGATAATGGTTCAAAAGGGGGCTGCATAAGTTGTGCAATACAGATATTCAGGTCCCAAACAGGAGGGCTTGCATATTCTAGCTCTTCAAAAGCCAGGCTTTGAGTCTAAAGGTTGGGATACAGTATCCTCCCTTGCGAAGAGGTGAGGAGATTGTACTATCTGGGAAGACACAGTGGTATTGTCACTGACATGGACAATAATAGGGGGTACCAAGGTTGTCTGGCCCAGTCTGGAGCCACCAGAATCACTTTGCAAGACTGAGATCTGATCTTGATCAGAACCCTGAATATCAGAAGAAAAGCATACAGAAACCTGTTTGACCAATTTAGTAGGGGAGCATCCTGGGGGACAGACCCCAGAAGAGGGGGTCTGCAGCAAAACAGAGGAAGCTGGTGATTGTCTGGGGCTGCAAAAAGATATATTTCTGAAGTGCCCTACCTCTTGAAAATGACCTGAAGAATCAGAGGATTCGGAGCCCATTCGTGGTGACCTTGAGAAATCGTACTGAGAGCATCTGCTAGTATGTTGTCCTTCCCTGGGAGATGCACAGCTATCGGGGAAACCTGAAGGGAATAAGCTAGAGACCATATTTTCATGACTTCCGTGCACAAGGCCCAGGACCGGGCACCCCCGTTTGTTGATGTACCACATGGTTGTGGTATTGTCTGTCCTGATCTGCACCACTTTCCCCTGAATAGTGTTTGAGAATGTTTGAAGTGCTAGAAAGACAGCTCTGAGTTCGAGAAGATTTATGTGCAGAAGAGACTCCTGATGAGACCAGGTTCACTGGGCAGTAAGCTGGTCCAGATGAGCTCCCCATCCCAGTAGAGAGGTATCTGTGCTGAGAACTACTGATGGAGCCTGACTGAGAAAAGGGACACCTTGTCTTAGATTGTCCGCCTCCAGCCACCACTGAAGAAACTGCACCAGAGTTTGTGACACTGGAACCAATTTGGAGAGAGGATCTTTTTTCTGAGACCAGTAAGGTCTTAGATGAAACTGAATACCTCTCATTTGAAATCTTGCCCCTTGCACCACAGCAGTGGAAGCTGCCATGTGGCCTAGCAACTATAGGAAGTGTCTGGCTGGCCAAGACATGAGAGGGCGAAAAGAGGAAGCCGGAGTGATAAGGAATTGTACCCTTGCCTGGACCGTGTCTAATTCCACCCCTATAAAAGTGAGAAGCTGGGCTGGTTCCAGAACAGACTTTTCTAGGTTCAGAATGAACTAAGGAGTTTAGAAGCTTTTGAGTGACCTCTAGAGCTGACTTGACTTGGTCTGAGGACTGACCCACTATGAGACAGTCGTCCAGATATGGGAAGAGCAGGATACCCTGTCTCCTGCAAAAGGCCACCACTGCTGCTAGACACTTGGTGAACACTATTGGAGCAGATGTTAGACTGAAAGGCATTGCTCTGAACTGGTAATGACCTGAGGGCAACTCGAACCTGAGGTACTTTCTATGGGAATGTCTGATAGGTATGTGGAAGTAGGCATCCTTGAAATCCAGGGAGGCTTGCCAGTCTCCTGGTCTCAGAGAGGGAAGAATTATTCCCGGAGGCACCATTTTGAATTTTGGTTTTAATATATGTCTGTTCAGGTATCTTAGATCTAGGATGGGTTGCCACTCCCCTGTCTTTTGTTGGGGTAAGGAAGTATCTGGAATACAGTCCTTTTCTCCTGTGACAAAGAGGTACTTTCTGTACTGCTTGAAGAAGCAGTAGAGAGGAGACTTCTGCTTCTAAGGCCTTTGTCTCCATGGGAGAGGGAGGACTGAAAGACTTTGCTCTCATTTTTGGGAACCTTTTGAAACAGAGCAAGTCCCTGGCTCACTACTTCCAGGATCCATTTGTCTGAAGTAATAGACTTCCAGGCCTGGAAGTAGTGAGCCATCCTGCCCCTACAGGAAATGAAAATTACATACCTACCGTAATTCCTGATCTTTCTGTGCATCTTCACCATTCGTCATCTTTGGGTTCTGGGCGGAGGTCATGACCCTGCGGGAGCTTTTTTTTTTTCGATGGGCGGAGTCTGCACCAACTGCGCCGCCCTTGAGGCCGATGCATTGCGTGGCGCTCATGGGTTGACCGTTAGGTGTCATCGACCCTGCCCTCCTGCCAGTTCTGAGTCGCCATATAGTAAGAAGGGTTGGGAGGGAGGGACAAGGAAGTCCAAGGACAGACAACGGAAAAGATATACAAACTAAAAGGAGAAATAAACGATGGAGAGGACAGAAGAAGAGTTAGAAAAATCTAAGAGGATTGGGAGAGGACCCCAATCTCTGGAAGCAGAAAGAAGAGGGAAGGAGGGAGGGAAAAACTAGAAATGGGGAAGGGGAGGACATACCTTGAACCTTTGACTGTCTCCAGACTGTATAGGAACTGCGAAGGAGTATCCAGAAGGCTGATTTGCTAGAATTCAAGGCACAGAATCACTGGCAAACTCTAATGAGCAGAAGCGACTATTCTGGAAGAAAAAACAGGATAAGGTGCTGTCCTCCCCTTGAAAACACATATTTAGAGGTGAGAAACAAAAGTTTCTTAAATTAATTTTGAGGGATAAGTCCCTAAGGACAGAACAGAGGAGAATAGAGGAGAGAGAGAAAGGAAGAGGGCAACCTACAACTCCCACCCCAAAGGGTGGCGCGAGTATTGAGAAAGAGTGCCCTCCTCCTCTCCCCTCCCGTCAGAAGGTAAAAAATCCCTGTGTGCCCAAGGTCATCCCACTTCTGACCAGCAAGAAAGGAGGGGGGGGGGAGGACCCAGAGACTGAGGCCCCAGGGGGATGGTGGGTGGGATTGTGATGCATGGTGAAGATGCACAGAAAGATCAGGAATTTCGGTAGTTAGGTAATTTTCAAATCTTATCTGTGTCAATCTTCAACATTCATCACCTTTGGGTGAGTACCGGGGGCCCTAGACCCTAAAGGACTAAGTCCCTTAGCTACCAGTGGGGGGAAAAACACAGAGGGAGAACCTTTATGGGCCTTGTGAGGCCTGAGACTGGGGAGAGTGAGATGGGGACCCCTGGAGGGGGCAGGAGGTTGCCCCAACAGATGCCGCCTCACTGTCACCCTTTGCACTATGTTCGAGGTTGGTCTATTTCAGACTACAGTGCCAACAGGAGTAGTGCTGTATCACATCATATGACATGACTGCAGCTGGGGACGGCAGATGGCTGACAGTTCTGCTTTCAGTAGTGAAGCACTACTGAAAGTACTTGCTGAAAATGGTTGTAAGGGGAAAAGTGAGAAAGGAAAATACCTTCAAACAGCATGAAGTCTTGCTGTATTCTGACTATATGCAGTTAGCCCCAGCACTTGAACTGCTCCGGAGAGGAAAGGGTTAACTCTATGCCAGGGCATAGAACGTTGAGCTCGAGCTTTTTTTTTTATACTCAAGTTTATTAACAACAAATAGGTACATACATATACAGTGTAAAATCACACCCATTCGATCATAATACATTCCTGAAGACTTATGAGATTAATTAATTCCCTGGGTCTTCTCAGTGTAACTATCAGATTCTTTACTCCCCCTATCTGTGAAGTCGTCCCGGAGAATCCCTCCTTCTGTTAAGTAAATTCGGTCGGTTTTAAACTGCTTTTTCTTGTTTTGCTATGGTATTCAGATCTCTGTCTACGGTACAGAAGTGCAGCTGGTAGGTAGAGTTTATTTAATAGAAATTGTTTTTTTTTTGTTAGTTTTTTTCCCCGGTCAGTCCGCTTGGGAACTAAAACAAATTCTTTACTGTTATTTTTTTGTTTTTTTCTGTATTATTGTGTGGTTTCCGGTAATTATCAGTTCTTAAAAGACTGACAGTTTTCTTTGGGTTTTGAGGTTTCTTTGAGGTGTCAGCGTGGCTCAGTTGGTAGCACATCCACCTCTGGACCATAAGGTCGTGGGTTCTCGCCCCACACCGGGATTGGACTTGCACCTAAAAAATCGCTGGCATCCGAGTGCAGTATTGGGGGGTGCTGTACTGCTGGGGTGTGCCGTCCCTCGGATGAGATGTTAAACCGAGGTCCCTTCTACCCATCCTGGTGTTGTCCTGGTGGGTGTCCAGGTGGAAGTAAAGAACCCAGGGCACTCTTAGCAAAGAGTAGGGAACATTCCCGGTGTCCTGGCCAACATTCCCCTTCCCATAAGCCGGTTCATGCAATTATCCAGGCTGTGTGTGGGTGATGATGTGCGATATGGCCGCCACCACACATTCAGTCACTTCACTACCAGTCTAGCATTGCTTGTAAAGCGCTTTGGATGTAAGAAAAGCGCTATATAAATGCAGATTCTTCTTCTTCTTCTTTAACCGACCTATGACACGGTTGGAACCGATAAGTGTATAGTTGCCTGGCTTAACTGCTATTAAGAGGTAACTTTTTTTTATATCCAGCATGTCTGAGAAACCCAAAAAGAAAACCAGTCCCACTGGGTTTCAGCACTGTACCGAGTGTGGGGAGGCCTTTGCTAAGGCTGAGCCCCACCTCGTCTGTGTTTATTGTCTGGGGTTTGACCACCTCAAAGTAGGCTGCCAACTATGTAAATACTTTCCTAAAGCCATTTTGGAAAAATGTTTAAGTAGGCTGAAGGAAAGCGAGGCCGAGAAGTCCGCTGATCTGGATGGCCAGCCTGGTTCAGTTCCGACCGAATCTGAGGGGGTGCCCACTGACCTGGGCAATACCTCTTCAGGCAAAAGGAGAGCTGACTCTGTGGAGTCGGTTCCGTCTAAAAGAAAACACAAGTCAGCTGGTTCAGTTCCGACCGCTGAAGAGATTGCAAAAGCAATTACTATTGTTCAGTCGCTTTGCCCGGTTCCAACTGAACCGACACCGGTTCAAAGACGATCGGTTCAGTCAGACACAGTTGCTTCTGAAATTGAGCCTGAAGCATTCTATGAAGGTGATTGGGAAGAAGAGGATTGTAAAGAAGAGGAAGAGGAAGGCCTAGATGAGCCAGCAGAGCCTGACATCTTCCCAGACAGGCCTTCCAATGTGTCTCCTCCCAGACTTTGAGCCCCCTTCCCATTTCTTGTTTTACAAGAAAGTAGCCGATACTCTTCAGCTTCCAGTGGAAGAGGCTGAACAGGATCAGAAGGAACCTGACTTCATTGAAATGATGGATGTCCCAGAGTCAAAGAGAGTGTCTATCCCTTTGCACAAATCCCTGGAGAAACTGACACAGAAAATTCTGCAGTTTCCAACATCTATACCTCCTATGGATAAAAGGATGGACAGGAGGTATAACTTGTTCAGGTCCTGGGATGGAATTCCTTACAACTCATTGCAGCCATGTTGGGGTATTGCAAGCTGCAGCCTGTGACAAGGCTAACGTTCCCCTGGCATCTCACCCCCAGATAAGGATTCCAGGAAAGTGGATGCCGTGGCCAAGAAACAGTACTTGGCATCCTCTTTGAGACACAGGCAAGCTAGTTACATGGCATATACATCCAGATACCAGAAATCTATGTGGGATACGGTTCTGATGCTGGCTAAGAATGCCCCTCCCCAGCTGGCCATGGGTGGTGTTGAGGCAACCAAAGTTCAGTTCCATGCTGCTGTGGACTCGAATGATGTGCATTCCAGGGTCATGGCTACATCTGTCTCCATGAGATTTGCTTGGCTCGGATGTACCAGTTTGTCACAGGACACCCAGACTAAGGCCATGGATTTTCTTGTTGCTGGTAACTCTCTGTTTGGGGAACAAACAGAGGCTTACATGAAGAAAATGGACGAGTACAGGACCACCTACAGGATTGCTGCAGCCAAAGAGAAGCAGGCCACTCCTCAGAAGCAGCAATTTAGGGCTGGCAGGGGCAGGCCTTTTCACCAAGCCCAGGCCTCCTCCTTTCTTTCCAGCAGAGGGGGTTCTTTAGGGGAAGAGGCAGACGAGGGATTACCAGGACCCCATCATCCACTTAGTCTAAGACCCCTGCCAAACAGACACCCTGAGGTGTCAGTCAAGGTCACCTCTCCAGATCTTATCTGTGTCAATCTTCACCATTCATCACCTTTGGGTTGTGGCTGGAGGTCACGAACCCGCAGGAGCTGCTTTTTTTGGATGAGCAGAGTCGACGCACTGGCGCTGCCCTCGAGGCGGCGCACTGTGTGGCACTCAGCGGGTTGGCCGTTAGTATTGTCAATTCCGCCTCCCGATAGTTTCTTCATCTCCGCTGTAGAGGTCGCACCTCGTGAGGAGCTGTTATCAAGAGGCCTAGTATTATTGACTCCGTGTCGTCGACGCCGAGAAATACTTTTCCTGTCGGTTCTGTTTTCGCCACTACTCGACGCAACTGTGGTAAGACTGTTCCTTTTCTTTATTTGTCAGCAACGTCGAGTCTTTGTTGAACATGTTTTGCCGTGTATCATGTCTCAGTCGGGGGGCAAGAAATCATTGAAGATGGGCCAGCCCTCCATGCGATGGTGCCAGTGTGGCTTCAAGTACTCTGTCACTGACCAGCATGATCGTTGCCTCGCATGTCTTGGCCTGCTTCACAACATGGATTTATGCGATGCCTGCTTCTCCATGGACCGTCGTGTCATCGAGCAACGCACGTGGAAAGTTGGATGAGCTCCGTCGACTTTCGGGGGATGGGCGCCCACTCGTCTGGCCAAGCCGTGGTCTCTCGACCTTTCCTCTGGTTCCCCTTGCTGATGCAGAAGCCCCTTCTGCAGTGCAGGAGGCCCAATCCATCCCCCTCTGGGGGGCGGGCGGGAGGCACCGCTCTGGCAATCGCCCCTTCGGGGCAAAGGCTCCCCCTGATGTCGTTTCCTCGGGCTGGGAAGCGTGGGTCTGCACAGTCCTCGATGCCATCCATTGATGCCATCTTGGGCCGTGGGTCCTGATGGTGCCGTGGTCGGCGCCAGTCCACCACTCAGCACCATCTCCACTGTCGACGCTGTTCACGGTGCCGATGGTGCTGATGGCGTCATGGGGGGTTCTACGGCACCGTCTTCATCCGATTCTCTTTTCGGCACTGTTCGTGGCACTGAGGTTGGGAGGTGCCACCCTCAGCAGCCCCAGTCTTCGGTGCCACTCGCATCACAGTGGGTTGGGACGGCGCCATGGCAGCCATCGACTCCGCTTCTGCTGCTGCTCTCGGCACAGTGTCTACTTTGGGCACCGTTCGCGGTGCCGTTGGAGAGTTTGTCGCCGGTTCTGGTGCAGACACCCGGACTGGTAACCCCTTCAGTTGGGACAGAAGAGGGTGTCCGCGTACAGTCTGGCACTGGACTTTGGTCTCTACCTCCTCGAAGACAGAGTCCTAGTCTGGTTCAGACCGGCTTTCCGACTCTTTGGAGTCGGCAGCCACCGTGGACACCCTGGTAGTTTCCTCGGTTGACCGGAGCCAGCCTACCTCTGAGGGGCAGGTGGTTGCCCCAGAGTCTAGGGTCAGGGGTGCTAACCAGCAGGCAGTGGTGCAGGCCACTAATGCTCTGCAGCCTGGGCTCGGAGGATTTTCTGCCCCCTCAGTTGCGGTACCCCCTCAGGTGGTGTGCCTGGATCGCCCAACTTTAGGGCTAATCTGAGCACCCACAGGAGGGTGCTAATCCCTGGGTGGTCCCCTCGGGGACTGACCAAGGGTGTCAGCTACCTAGACTGGTGTGTGCAAGGAGGAGGGCTCTTTCAGAATCCGAGGGGTCAGGTTTGATGCGGCAACCCTTTTCCGGGACCCACCCGGGTTTGGGAAGGAGTTGTAGTGCAGACCCCCACCGTTCTCTCTCGGTTTCCTCGAGAGGGTCCTGACTGTTGGAGAGTAGGGACCATCCTTTTGGAGTTTCACAGTCCTGGTCACCTCACAGGGGGGAATCTTCAGGGCACAACCTAGGCAGTTCCAGTATGGCTAATCAGCTGTCAGCTGTAGGGTTTTCCGGAGCCCCTTCTTCTCTTGAGGCTCCTGGTGCACTCTCTTGCCTGGACAGAGGACTGTCGCCTTCTGCCATTGGCCTTGCCCCCAGTCCTCTGTCACCTTCTCCTGTGCTTCCAGGCATTCTTGGTCCTAATGGACCTTTCTCCTGGGAGCAGTTCAGGAGTGTGGCTGCTTACTTCCCTTTGTATGTCAGGGCCATGGACAGACAGATGTTTCACCATCACCCTGAGCAGCCAACCCCTGGATCTCCAAGGTCCTCCGCATCCCCCATCTTCAGGGGAGAGGTGCCCTCTGTCCACATCTCCCCTGCTGCTGATCTCGCAAAGTATCAGCGTTTCCTCGTGAGGATGATGGAGGACCTGCATGTCAACCCACCCACTCAGCATAATCCGGAGCATTCGACATGCACCTTCCTAGGCGATTTCAGTGCGGACACCCTTGTGGTGCTTGTCTGGCCTGTTCTTTTCCAGGAGGCGTTGTTGCGATTCTGGCAAAGACCCTTTCTGGAGTCCCAGCCCCTAGGGATCTGAGCCAGAGGTATTGGGCCCCCCTCCCCCGAGTCTCCAGGTCGTATGCCTCATCCTCAGTCAGGACTGACACAGCAAGATACTCCCAATGGGCTTCGTCCCCTCCACCATGACCGGCCCCCAGATCCAGATTCCATGGATTTTGACTTCTGGTGGAGGAGGACCTTCTACTCGGCATGATTGCTTCTTTCAATTTCTGCACATCAGACCCACTATGCTACCTATGATAGGTTTCTCTGGTCCAGGCTAGGTCAACTCCTAGCCTCTATGCCTGATACGGAGGTAACCAGACAAGCAATTGCACTCTCTGCACGTGGCCTGGAGCTAGCAAGGCACCAAGCGAGGGCATCTTACGATGCCAATGAGGTAGCTTCCAGGGTCGTAGAGATAGCGATCTGCACTAGGTGGACGACATAGTTGCGTCTTTCCCGGTTCTCACCCTTGTCCTGGTGTAGGGTGATTTCCTCAGCATACTGGAGAACCCATCTTTTCTCCCATAGCTCAGCTGTATCAAGACAAAGTGTACGTGATTTGTACAACAGTTATACTGACTTGCTGTTAAACTGTTGTAAAAGAGGAAAAATCTACACACTCAAATATTGAAAAAGCTACCAA
Source organism: Neoceratodus forsteri (assembly GCA_016271365.2). Taxonomy (NCBI): domain Eukaryota; kingdom Metazoa; phylum Chordata; order Ceratodontiformes; family Ceratodontidae; genus Neoceratodus; species Neoceratodus forsteri. The sequence continues at coordinate 1,443,968,366 of CM028130.1, read as the reverse complement.
CAATCAGTTGTTACAAGAAAGACTGACAAGATTTTCTGCCGAGTGGTCTCTCTCTTTACAGGAAAAATCTACACACATCCAATTATTGAAAAAGCTTCCAGCAATCAGTTATTACAAGACTGACAAGATTTTCTATAGAACGGTGTCTCTCTATTCTACACTTCAGGGCTCTTACAATCGTTCCTCCATTTGTCAGCAAATGTTCATCACGTGACAGTTTAAGCTGACATTTGCTGTCAAATGGAGGAACGACTGTAGGACTCTGATGAACAGATAGAGACCACTTGGCGGAAGATCTTGTCATTTTTGTAACAGCTGATTGCTGGTAGCTTTTTGATATTTGGATGTGTGCAGATATTCCTTGTTGATGACAGTTTAATATCAAGTCTGTTAGTATAACTAACTTTAGCAGATCAGAAACCAACTGTATGTCTGTGAGCTCAAAAGTATCCTGTTCAGCTGAATCAGTCTCCAGTTCCCAATCACCTTCCCACACACCTTCTACAGTGCAGTCCTCATAATGTTGTGCATGCCTGTCGTCTTCCTCATCATTTTATCCACGTTTCAAGCTCATCAGGTGAGACATCAACTGGTAGCATATTCACCAGGTAATTTATGACCAGGGTGTCATCCTCATCTTCCGTACATTTTTGTGAGCTTGGATTTGTTTCTGGCTCTCTTTGCTCGATGCCAGACTTAATCCAAGCCTTTCCAACTGTAATCGGTAGCGCAGCATCCCAAGCATCTGCTATCTTATACACAGCATCTCTCATGGTGGTCTGCAACGGAGTCTGTTCCTGTAGTTGTGATTCAGGATCTCTAGTATGCCCTGTTCGTACAACTGCAACTTTGAGCTGTTAGTTGCAGTCTCTGGTTTTAATTATGGGTATTTGTGGGTGTGCAAGGGAATTGTCTAGCAGCAGGACAGTTTTCTGCTGCAACTCATGAGACTTTAATTAAAAAGTGCTTAGTGCTGGGGAAAACTGGCTTTTGAACCAACTCTGAAAAATCCTGCCAAGGACTGTGCGAGCAGAAAAAATAAAATGACCATCTACGATCCAATAGGTGGAAAAAATGGGCGCTATCTGTACAGCACATCATTAAACTCTAAACAATTCTACTTCAAGGAGATCCCAGTGCATGAAGCCAGAACCTATATTCGGAAGGCCAGTCACAATGCAGGCTACAGCGGTGACTCCCTTGACCTGAAGTTGTTAGCACTTGTCCTTGAAGAAGTCCTTGAACCCTTGACAAAGGTCCTCAACCTATCACTAAGGATGTCCCAGTTCCCATCTCGCTGGAAACAGGCGACCATCACACCGGTACACAAAAGTGGAGACACATCACTGCACTCCAACTACAGACCTATCTCCATCCTCCCTCCATTGTCTAAGGCCCTGGGCGCTCGCCTCAGACCAGTTAGTCAAGTACCTGGAAAATACAACATCCAGTGTCCTGAGCAACATGGTTTCCAAAAAGGGCACAGTACCACCACTGCACTATTAGAATTCACGGGCTTCATCCATACCACACTTGATCAAGGAAACTGTGTAGGGGCAGTATTCATCGACCTTACGAAAGCTTTTGATACTGTGAACCACCCACTCCTACTCAAGCAATTGTCAAACATTGGGCTCTCCAATGAAGCACTGCTCTTGGTTTTTAAGCTACCTTGGGGAGATGGTCCAGCGGGTCAGGATTGCTGGTGTTACCTCGGAAGAAAAGCCAGTCCTTTCAGGGGTCCCACAGGGGTCCATCCTCAGGCCACTACTCTTCAGCCTCTTCCTCAACAACCTTCCCAGTGTCTGCCACCAGAAATTACTGCTCTACGCTGACCAACCACCAAAACGCAGAGCTCCTCGAGAAACAATTACAGCTTGAATTCATGCGCATCGAAGAATGGTTCAAGTCACACAAACTGGTCATGAACTACAGCAAAACAAAGGTTATGACCTTCTACAACGCCAGGAGCAAGTACAAATCTGGTGACCTCACCATTCTAAATCAAACAGGGACCTTACTTGAACATGTTCCTGATTTTAATTATCTAGGTGTCACATTGGACAGCTCACTGTCCTACCATCGGCACATAGATTCTGTCGCCAAAGCCACCAACATCCGTATAGGCCTGCTCTACAGGCACAAACACTGCATGACTCCTGACACTCTCCGGTTGGCTATCAACAGCTCTGTCACCTCCATCATCGATTACGGGCTAGCAATTTATGGCTCTGCCTCCGCCTCTGCCTCCTAGAATTGCTGTTGCACTCAACGAAGCATGCAGGCTGCTAACTGGGGCTGATCGACTTACACACACTTGTGACCTGTACACTCGGGCAGGATGGTTACCTCTTCATCAGCCAGATACAGTATCAAACCTGCCTCTTAGCCAAAAGAGTCCTCCTCGGGGTCATGCCCCCGGGCATTGAGAAGCTACTCATTGACCACCACAGCACCCAGAGAACTAGAAGTTCACAACAACTAACCTTCCTTGTCCCCAGATGCCGGACTACTATGGGCCAGAGGACCTTTGCCCACAGAGCACCACAGTGGTACAATACTCTCAACAAAGAAACTCTTACTGCTGCTGCTCTTGGCCCTTTTAAGAGTCAACTCCAACTTCATCTCATTTCAAGTAGTCATTGTGACTGCCTCGCCTAATCAGGGGCCCACCATTCACTGCCCTCCACTTCAGTATTGACAGCTATCTCTCCCCACCTTGCCCCCTTCTACCTGCCTACCTACCCCCCTTGCCCCCTCTCCCATTCCTCCCCGGGGCATTTCCTGACTTTTATCCCTCCTCTCCCTCCCCTTTAGAGCTCTTACCCTCACTTTCTACCCTACAACAATGGCCTTCCTGCCTGCATACCCCCTTCCCTCTCACCTGCAGTGCTTATTTCCAAGATTGCCCTTGGATGGTATGTCATGCTACCTAACATTTGGCACATTTTGAATTACTGGAATTTCCTAAGCCTCAGTCTCTTACTTCTTGTTATTGTGTAACTATGTATTATTATGTTGACCTTTGTATGTATATACCCTCCCCATTCCTTTGACGTGGAACCTTTGTAAACTAGCAGTTCCTGCTCAAAGGTATTTGTAATCCTAGATTTCAATAAAATAAAATAAAAAATAAACTCTTGTCCACAATTTTATTTACATCGTTGCATTCCCAAGATACATATGCATGCTATTGAACAATACCCTATCTGCTAATAAAATCAGCTCCGAAACTGCATGTCTTTGAATAAATTCAGTGTAAGCTGTACAGAATGCTCTGGCTGTAAGATGAGCTGACAGATGAAGCGCCAAGTTGTCACAGAGATAGCAATGTCATAGCTGTCTCATGCTACACATAGGATGGCTTTGAAGGCTGGAAACAATGCCTGACAACACCACTGGTAAAAAAAAGTATCATGTAGAAATAAACTTTCATATGATTTATCTGTGCGTATTGGAATCAAAATAAACAGAAACACAAGTTAGGTGTCCTTTTTTTATTCACTTCACCAGTAAGGACACTTTGGACCAGGATAAATCCCCTGGGGTTGCCTTCCCAGTGCCCGATGCCATCTTGGGACCAGCCCTGGTGCTTTGGCAGCATCCTGCCCAGCACCCTCCTCCTGCATGGTCTACTAGTATGCGGTCCATATGGACTCTCGGGGTTTTCTCAGCCACCCTTCGGCCAAAGTCTGGTTACAGATTTGGTGTTCTGTAAGTCAGGACACCATGGGAACATGGGCAAGCCTCCTGACAGGAAGTCCTGTAAGATTGCCCACACCGCTAAAAAGGTGTACACTTCAGCTACTCAGGTTCTCCGGTGGGCTAGCTATGTCATTATGATGGCCAGTTATGGCCATTCTAGGATGGGAATGTCTGATATTTATTCCCCCACCTCAAGCAGTGGGTGGTGGTGGAACTGGTCAGATACCACGGTCTATCACTGGCTGATGACCAGCTCTGGACATGGATGAATCTTGCACCCATGCTGTGGCAGTGGCTATCTCCATGTATCGCAAGGCTTGACTGTGCTTGTCCACCTTCATGGTGGACCTTCCCTTTCTGAGCACCAGCCTCTTTGGCCCTGGGGTGGAAGGACATCTCACAAAGACAGAGAAGTCCAGTGCCACCCTTGGTTCTGTGACTTCGTCCCAGAAGAAAAAAAAACTAAGTTGGACTTTCGGCACCAGTCCTCTCGGTCACAGCCTCCCAGACAGCAGCCCCAGCAGGGGCAGTTTCAGACCTGGCACCCCAGAAAGTCCAGGGCTCAAAGTCCCCCCCCCAACAAAAAGGGTCAGTCTGCTAGAGTGTGGCTAAGTGAACCATATCCACGCCCGAAGAATAGGTTACTCATCTGTAACAATAGTTCTAGGAGAGGTATATGGTTCACATACGCACAACCCATGATCCTGCTTTCAGTGTGCAAGATCGGATATCAAGGGGCAGAATCAGGAGATATATATATATATATACACCTGGGTCATGGGGGAGGAGCTTAGCTTAAAGATGTCCAGCCAGTCACTGCATTCCGGTGGAACTGCCAGAGTGTAGGTATGAACCATATATCATGTCCTAGAAGAAAAAAATGCTCACCTGTAGTAATACTGTTTCTTTCAAAGGATCTCTGACTAGGTTCAGCAGCATCTTCAGTCCCATAGCTGGAGCTTGCCCCAGCGTTTTGAATGTTATGCAAAGAAAGGAATGCAGAACAGCATTGAATCTCTGCTTTGTGGACACGCTTACCTCTGGCCTGTAATGGCAGATTTATTTCTCAAACTGAGATGAGCAGTGACCACTGTCTTATAATAATAATAATAAAAAAAGAAAGGTATCCACACCGGGGGAGAAGGTTTGGAAAGAACTTCCACTATGCCAGAAAAATAATAAACTGTCAACCACAGAACAGGTGTAAACAATGCGATAATGCTCAAGCAATCAAAGAAACTGATTCTTGTATGAACCTTTTTCCAGGTTCAGGAAGGGGAGCAAGGGATGCGATTATTAAACCTAGTGAAGGATCCTTTGGAAGAAACAGTACTACAGGTGGGTAATTTTTTTTTTCCAAACTCCAGGGAATCCTTCACTAGCTGTTGATTAGCAGCAGACTCCACAGCAGTACCTTAGGAGGCTAGGTACAGAACCTATTTAGGAAAAAGGTTCTGCAAGGCAGCAGTGCTGAAGCAAGCATCCCTTCTGGATTGAACATCCAGAGAGTAGTGCTTGTAGAGATGTGTAGACGTAGCTGCTTTACATCTCCTGACTGGAGACACCTCTTCATGCTGCCACTGAGGTGCCTCTTGTAGAGTGAGTCCTCAGACAGAAGCTTGCCAGCTTTGCCATAACAGAACTAAATATTGGCTATTATCCAGCGAAAAAGTAGTTACGTAAGTACTTACCATAACAGTAGATCATTGAGAGATGAGCTCTTACCACAGGTAACACCTTTAGGACTAAGCCGCCAGGTGCCAGGACCCCATGGAAAACTTCTAGCTAGCAGTATCCAGCGGGAGACCATCCCTATGTTGGCCGGCCCCGACGTCATATATCGTATAAAGGGGGTGGTCCCCCAACCCATCCCCAGTTCTCTTGCCAGAGACCCCGGCAAGTTGGTAGAATTGGAGAACCAAGGAGGTTCCTCTAGAAGAGGAAATAAAGGTATCTGAGATGGAGAAGTAGCTACCAGGGGGACGGAGGGAGGGAAATACAGTCCCTGCTGCAAGAAGTCCTCTCAAAGATCTACTGTTACGGTAAGTTTTTACGTAACTGTACTGTCTTACTTCGAGATTCGCTCTTGCAGCAGGTAACACCTTTAGGACAGAGTCCCAAGCAATAACTGAGAAACCCCAGGTAGAAGGCAGAAGACTCTCAAAGAAATCAGGACAGAAGGCCTTAAAGGGCTGCAAGTCCAAAACCTGCCCTGCGGCAAGAAGCAATGTCCAAACTGTAGTGTTTCACAAAGGTGTGGACAAAACTCCAAGTAGCTGCCGTGCAAATATCAACAGCAGACACATTCTTCAGTGAGGCAAAAGAAGCAGCCATGCCCCTGGTAGAATGACCCTTGACCGAGCCCAGCAAGGGTCTGTTCTGCTGTTTGTCTCAAAAAACAATGCAATTAACCAACCATTTGGACAAACATTGCTTAGAAACAGGAGCCCGGGAAAAAAACAACTGATCAGATTTTCTCAAGGGTTTGGTTTGCTCCAGGTACTAATGCAGAGCTCTGTGAACATCCAGAGTATGTAGTCGTGCCTCCCCATGATTAGTGTACTGGGGGTACACACTGAAGGCAGGGGTGTTCAGATCAAAACTTTTAAGACTTGCCCAGCTGTGACTGTAGCTAAATTTCACATGCCCTCTTCATTACAATGAAATTGACACTTTTGTACTTGTCCTTCAAGAAATTTATTTGCTCTAGACAGGCGGGTGATGGGATTGCACACCTGCCGGAAGGTGGATGTCCTGATTCAAGGTAAATTCAGACACCATCTTTGGAAAAACTTAGGATTCGTTTCTCATGGATACCTTGTCCATGTGAAAAACCAAATAAGGCTCCTTACACATCAGAGCCTGCAGCTCAGAAATCCTGAGAGCAGAAGTAATGGCAACCAAAAACAATGCCTTCCACTACAGAAAACACAGCTCGAACTGCGGCAGGTTCAAAAGGAGGCAATGTGAGCTTTTCAAGAACAAATAAAAGACCCCATGGTGGGACAGGATCTCTAATGGGAGGCTTCAAATGCAAAATGCCACGTAGAAAGGTACAGGGAGGTCCAGCTGGGCAATAGTCTTGCCCTCAATTGGCACATGGTAGGCCGAAGTGGCAGACAAGTTCACCTTAAGCGAAGAGTAACAGAGTCCCCTCATCAGATAAAGAGAGGAGGTACTCTTAATACCAAGTTCACTGGACAGGAGAACTGATCTAAATGCCAAGCAGTGGCACAAAAGGCAGAACCGCTTCCATTTTCTAGCGTAAGCTGCCCTAATGGAAGGTTTTCTGGCTGCCACTAGGACGTCCGCTACTCTAGGTGATAGCCCAAATCTAGAGACTGCTAAGTCAGTAGGAGCCACGCAAGGAAAGGCAGGGATCTGAGATCCAGATGCACCAGAGTCCCCTGCTCCTGAGAAAGCACATCTGATCAGATCGGCAGGGAGACTGGAGGCTCCACAGCAAGCTGCTGAAGCAGTGGAAATGGTATGGCCAGAAGGATCATGTCCACCCCTTCTGACTACAGCTTGAGAAGACCCTCTGCAGCAGAGGGAAAGGAGGGAATGTGTACAGGAACCTCGCCACCCAGGAGAGGGATAATGCATTCCACCAGAAAACACCAGGCCCTGGATCTAGCGAGTAGAAACTGGGCAGTTTTGCATTGGATGGGGAGGCAAATAGATCCAGTTCTGGGTGACCCCATCTGTCAAAGATTCTCTACCACTGAAGAATGAAGCTCCCACTTGTGGGCCTTAAGTCCACACTCACATGGCTTCTCTGCAGAGTAGGTAGAAAGGAGTCCCTCTTTGCTTGTTGATGTAAAAAAAAAAAAAATGTCTATCTGAATCAACAGGGGGCCCGACAGCAGGACTGCCTGAAAGGCCTGAAGGGTGTACAGAACTCCTCTCCAAAATGTTGACATGGAGGTGTTCCTTCTAGGAACTTTGAGTCTGGCGACCTTCGAGGTGAGCTTCCCAGCCCTGACCTGATGCAGCCATGGTCAGTATCTGTCTTGGGGGCCTCTTTCCAGAGACAGACTCCTCTGGAAAGGTTGGAGGAATTCAACCACCAAAGCAGGGCTAGTTTGGGTTGGATACCAGGACCAGTTGGGGGACTCTGGCAATGGCGGCTGCCATGTGTCCTAAAAGCCTGAAGACATCCCTGGCCAAGACTTGACAAGCCAAGGAGAGTTGCCATGCATGGGCCTGGAGGCATTCCGCTCTGTCCTGTGGGAGAAAGGCTTTTCCCTGGGCCGTGTCCAGGATTGCCTCTGTGCATTGCAGCTGCTGACTTGGCCAACGGGAGGATTTTGGGAGATTTCAAGTGATTCCCCAAGTGCTGAAATGGGAAAAGTGAATTGCATAGTGCACAACAGCTGGTCCCTGGTGGGAGCGGTTAGGAGCCAGTCGTTAAGGTAGGGGAAGCCATAATTTCCCTGCGTCCGGAGAGCTGCAGCCCCTACTGCGAGGCAAGAGCCCTGAACTGATAGTGACACCCCTGAAACCAAACGTGAAGGAACCTCCTGTGTGGTTGAAAGACCAGAATATGGAGGTATGCGTCCTGCATGTCCATGAAGCATAGCCAATCCCTCGATAGAGCAAGGGTAGAAGACCTAACAGAGTGACCATTCTGAACTTTTTGTATTCGAAATACCGGTTCAGGTGACTGAGGTCTAAGATTGGTCATAGTCTTAGATCCCTAGTTTTCTTTGACACCAGGAAGAAGTAGGAGTAAAACCCCTTTCCCCATTGTGCTGGCGAACCTGGCTCTATGGCTTGCTTGAGCAGGAGAGTCTGGATTTCTTCCGCAGTAAAGATGCTGTGGGCCTGGAGTAATGGTATTGAATTGGAGGGCTGCCTGGAGGAACCTCGGTGAACTTCAGAGCATGCCCTCTCTCGATAAGCTGCAGGACCCACCAGTCAGTGGTTACCCGAAGCCACCCCGGGTGTGCAAGGAAAACTGCCTCCTAAGGCATCTGCCAGGGAGGGGGTTGGGCAGTGAGTCAGGCTGAGGTGCCGGGAGGGAGAAGTGCAGACTGTGAGGTGCTGGGGCCCCAATGGGCTGAACCACGGGGAGCCGCAGTGGAGGCTCTTCGCTTGAAGCTCGACCTCTTCGAACATCTGTTGTTCCTCCGAAAGGACTGCTTGGGAGTGCTGATGTGGCCGAGGTCTGTACATCGTATGTACGGATCTAATGGCTTTGCCAGATTCCTGTAGATGGGTGATAATGTTCTGTGAATCCTCACTGCTGTCCCCTAAAGGGGGTATCCATAATCTTGGACTGCACATCCGGCGCAAAGCCTGACACCCTCAACCAGGAGTACCGCCGGTTGCACACAGCTGAAGCAGCAGCTCTGCCGGCTGAGTCGATGGTATCATAGGACGCCCGGAGGATGTAGTTGCCAACGTCTGATCCCGACTTCAGGATCGCCATAAGCTCGGTTTGGCATGAGCAGTCTGGCATGGCCCTAGGCCATCTCCACCGCCTTATCCCATAGGGCATTTTGATATTGCAGCATGTGGGCCAGGAAGTTTTGGAAATGAATGGCACACACGGAGGAAGAGTAAACCTTCTTGGCCAGATAATTGAATTGCTTAGATTCCTTATCTGGTGGTTGCATACTGAGGTGCTGAGGTCTCTTGGACCAGACGTGAGCAGCGTTAATGACTAAAGTCTGCCTCTGGTTGCTCCCCATAACGGGTCGTCCCCTGGGCACAATGTACAATCAATCGCACTTCTTTGATATGGCTGGTGTAGAAAAGGGTCACTTCCGAGCTAACTTGTTCGCATCCTTGTAGGATTCGACCATAGGAGGAACCACCATGGGCAAGGTTCTTTCCTCCTGAGAAAGATAGCCAGTCACTTACGTTCCACATCCAACTCTTTGGTGTCCCGGCCGTTAAGCTGTTGGATGTGACACATCACATCCATGAACGTTGGGTCATTGGGTGGTGACTGAGGTGTGTCTTTGCCACCATCTGGCTCAGACACCAGATCAGAGTCCCCCTCGGCTGGAAACGGAGGAAAGGTATCCATCTGATTCCACTGAGTCTGGGGAGGGGGAAGGCGAGCATGGATGCTTTTGTGGCTGACCCTATGGAAGGGGTTTATCACCCCCATCCGGCATCTGAGTGGCCCCCCTTGGAGGAGGGGTAGGCAGTCTGGCTGGAGGCTTATCCAGGGGTGGTCCCTGAGGGGAAGGCTCGGAGTGCCCTGGGTGTCTGCTTATCTTTACCCTGTGGAAGAGTTGGTGCAATTGGGGGGGGGGGGGGGATTAGGTTTGGATGGCCTCAGCGTCTGATCGTCTGGCTGAGGCAACTAGGGCATCTGAGTAGAATGATCCGGGGTGCCTGGCATTGGACCCAGAGGGACAGTACCATCTGACTTAGGACTAACTGGGTCCGACGTCACAGCATCGGTCGTTGACTAGGGACGGGCATCAGGTCCAGCTGGCGGCTTCGTAGTATCCAGCAATGGGGTCACCCGAGGAGACGCCGGAGAGACCGGCATCGAGGGGGACTGGTGTCGGCTTAGGCTGGAGGCTGATCAGTTGGCTGCTTAGGAGGAGTTGCCTGTGAAGCTCCTGAATGCCCCCCTTTCCCAGGGGAGAGGGTATTGAACCCAGGTATCGCCCTGAGGTGTCAGCCCCCGTTGGCAACTTGGCAGACACACTGGCTGGGAGGGTGACAAGACTATGGCCTGCCAGCTGAGGACCCACTGGCTGACCCACTTGGCTTGGAGCCCACTGTGACAGTGGGCCTAGGCTTAAGTGGTTGGGAGGCGGGGGGGAAGAACTCCCATGTCCCGAGAAACCTTCTCCCATTACTGAGGCTAGGGAGGTAGGTTTAGACACTGACTTCTTTGGGAACCTGGAGCGATCTTCTCCCTGGAGTTTCTTGTGGTGTTCTTCCCGGTGCTTGTATTTGTCGCTCGATTTCTTTCCTTTATGTAAAGAAGAAGATGAGGCTGGAGAGGAAAGTGAACTCTGGTAGTGAAACTCCTTCTCCATTTCGAATAACCTTTTGGAGAGCAAAAAGGCTTTGATGGTCTTTTGGCGACGGAGCCTGGTGCGCTGGTTAAAGTCTTGGCAATGCTGGTAGGCATCTATGTTGTGATCTAGGCCTAGGCAGACAAGGCAGGCCAAATGACTGTCCTTATGGGGAATTCGCTGCCTGTACACACACTTAAGATTGCTGTTGCTCAAGGAAAATGGAGATGGCGGCGACATGCAAAATTTTGAAAACTAGTTATTCTGATGGAAAACAAGAAAACGTGGGTAGCATGAAAAATGGTGGTCTATAAGCTGAAGGAGAACGTGGAGGTCCGACTTGCGCAGTCGACGGCAGGAAAAGAACTGGGGATGGGTTGGGGGACCGCTCCCTTTATATGACATGTGACATCGGGGATGGTCCTCTCGCTGGATACTGCTAGCTAGAAATTTTCTGTGGGGTGCTGGCTCCTTAGTCCTAAAGGTGTTACCTGCTTCAAGAGTGATCTCGAAGTAAGATATGGTTCTACTGGATGCTGGTTTACCTTGTCCTACTTCACTGTAGGTGACAAATAACTGGGACTTTGTGGACCTGGCATCCTTCATGCAGTCCAAGTAGTGTTCCAGGGCTCTTTTAACATACAGAGAATTGAGCTTCTGCTCTGTTTAAAAAAAAAAAAAAAAAAAGGCACTGTAAGAGTGATAGACTGGTTCAGGTGAAATTCAGACACCACCCTGAGGAGGAATTTTCTATTAGTGCTCAGTTCTGCTGTGTCCCTGTGGAATATGAAGTAGTTGGGATCTGTACAAAGAGCATTGAGTTCGCTCACCCTCCTAGCCGAGGTAAGTGCCACCAAGAAAACTGTTTTCTAGGAGACATATTTCAGAGCCGCAGAGGCCATAGGTTTGAATGGAGGCTCTATCAGCTGCGCAATGCACATATTGGGTCCCAAGGAGGGAATGGATCCCTAAAAGGAGGGTTTAGGTGAATTACACTTTTAAAGAACCTCTTAAAAATGGCCTGTGCAGCTAGGGATCGGTCTTTACCAGCCAAAATGTATGCTGTCACTGCTGCCAAATGTACCTTCAGGGTTGAAGTCCAGAGGCCCAAGGATTGCAAGTGGATCAAATAGTCCAATGAACAAGCTCACCTGAAAAGGGCTGATCTGCTCGGACGAGCACCACAGTGATAATCTTTTCCATTTGGAAGTATAGGTCGTCCTAGCTGTGGACTTCCTGGAAACCTTGAGCACATCTAAGACCTCGTCTGAGAGGGCTAGTCTAGAGACCTCCAACTCTTCAAGTACCATACTTTAAGATGCGGGGTTCTTGGACTGCTGTCTTGCCTGAGAGAGTCAGCAGACTGTGAGTCTGGGGAAGGGAGATTGTTGGTCTGGAGGAGAGGGACAGAAGCAGGGAGTACCATGTCTGCCTTACCCAATCTGGTGCAGTCAGAATCATCATTGCTGGCTCCCTCCTAAGTTTCAGTAGCACTCTTGGTAAAATCGGAAAAGGAGGGAATGCATAAAGGAATTTTCCTGTCCACAAGAGGACTAGTGCATTCCCCTGGGACTGTTCCTACTGAGGGAGGCCTTCAACAAAAGTTTGCGGAGCTGGTAGTTTTCTCAAAGATACAAACGGGTCCACCTCTGGTGTGCCTCACCTTCTGAACACTGCAGACAGCACCTGCTTGTTCAGAGCCCGTTCGAGATTTCCTTGACTGATTCTGCTTAGAGAGTCTACCAGGATATTGTCCTTTCCTGGCAGATGGACTGTTGACAATTTCACTTCAGAGAGTAATCCAGACTCCAGATCTTCATTGCTTCTGTGCAGTTTGGAAGATTTTGTTCTTCCCTGTTTGTTGATGTAGTATCTAGTAGTGGTACTATCTGTCCTTACCTCGACTGACTGCCCCTGATATGGGAGGAAGGTTTTCATTGCCAGATACACTGCCCTGAATTCCAGGAGATTTATATGCTAGAGACTCTTGGTGGGGTTCAAACCAAGCTTGCGGTGAGATCTTCTAGATGCTCCCCCCAAAGGGAGGCATCCATGGTGAGTACCGCCACTGGCGGCTGATGGAGGAAAATAACTCCTTCCCAAAGGTTTTCCTCCTCCTTCTACCACTTCAGTGCCCTTAATAGGCATGTTGATAGGGAAACTGACAGAGGGTCACATCTCTAGGACTAATGAACCCTTAACTGGTGCTGGACGACTCATCTGGAATCTGGCAACCACTACTGTGGAGGAGGCCATGTGCCCCAACAACTGCAGGAAGTTCCCAGCAGGTCTTGGCTGCCCTATTTTGAAGGAGTTTGCCAGTTCTATCAGGTTGGTCACACTCTCCAGAGGGAGACAAATATAAAGTTGAACACCTGTACTAGGTCTAGTTGAGACTTCTGGAGGTTTACCAAGAAACCCAACTCCTCCCGAGTGTGTTGGGTGAGGGAAAACTCTTGGCTTCTTGGCAGGACTGTCCTGAAACCAACCAGTCATCCAGGTAGGGGAAAACCACGACCCCTTGCCTCCTCAAATGTGCCGCCACTACTGCTAGGCATTTTGTGAAGACTCTGGGGGCCGATGAAAGGCTGACAGAAAGGGCTGTGAATTGGTAGTGGCTGTCCAACACTCTGAACTTGAGGTATTTCCTGTGAGAGGGCTCGATGACCCCAACCAATGACCTTGTTGCAAGGATGGGACTTGCTATCTTGAACTTCTCCTTTTAATGTTTAAGAAATCTGAGATCTAAAATGGGTCATCGCTCCCCATTTTCTTGTGGGTGAGGAAACATCTGGAGTATAGTCCCTTCACAATTTGGGGAGGGACGTCTTTTTCACCTCTGACTTCAGCAGAATTTTCTCCGCTGAGGTATGAGGAGGAAAGGCTCTTCGAGTATGCAGCTTTGGAAACCTTCTGAACTGCAGAGAGACCCCGACTTACTGTCTCCAGGACTCACCTGTCTGTGGTAATATTTTCCCAGGCATGTAGATAGTGGGTTAACCCTTCCTCCCACTGGCAGTGGTCGGGCGACCTGGGCACACTTGTCACAGATTTTGTTTTGTTGGAGCCTTAGGAGCTGGAGTGACAATTCCCATTTTGGAGGGCCCTGCTGGTACTACCTCTGAAGAAGCCCCTTTTGGGGGAGAAGCATAGTCCTCACACATAAGCACAGGGGTAGTAACCCCTGCCATAATACCTCTGGGGAGTGGTGACTTTTTTTCCTTTTCAGTATTGCTTATGTAAGTGGTTTTATATTTGTCCACTTTTTTCTTATAACTTTCTGCCTTGTCACCAAAAGTTCAGTTACGTAAGGACTTGCCATAACAGCAGATCTTCTAGAGGATCTCTTGCAACAGGCCTCACCTATGGAACTACAGACACCAGGCACTAGGACCACACAAACTTTTCTAGCTAGCATTCTACCAGGGGGCCACCCACTCAGATGTCATATGCCAATGTTGGTCCATCCTATAAGAGTGGGTGACCCCCATGCCCTCCTCAGTTCTCCTGCCAAAGACCATAACCAACCTAGTCCCAGCTGAGGAGGAACCAAGGGTTCCCCATCCAAAGAGAAAACAATAGAGAAAGAAGGGCCTCCAAAGTCCAAGGGGAAGGAGTGAGGGATGGCATGGCCTGCTGCAAGAAATCCCCTTCGCAGATCTGCTATTATGGTAAGTTCTTACACAACTGTACTATCCTACTTCGAGGGTCATCTCTTGCAGCAGGTAACAGCTATGGAACAAGTCCCAAGCAGTTCTGTCATCAGACAGCACAGTCTGGGTGGAGGAAACCCGGAGTCTAAGAAAGTAGGCCCTGGAGGACAGCTAGGCCAAAGTTGTCCCTCTGCCTAGAGGCAATGTCCAGACTGTAGTGCTTGGTAAAGGTGTGAACAGAACTCCAAGTATCAGCAACAGCACAGATCTCTGCAGTTGACACATTCCTGAAACAGGCAACAGAAGTGGCCATGCCTCTGGTGGTGTGGCTATGCCATACTTCCTGTAGCAATAAGTGATACAATAGGCCAACCATTTGGACAAGCACCGTTTTGAAACTGGGATGCCATCTTTCCCAGGGGTGAAAGAAACAACTGAAAGGACTTTGTACGGTGTGTGTAGTAATGCAGAATTCTACACACATCTGAAGTGTGGAGCAATACTTCCTGAACAGGCATGCCCTGGGAAATAAACAGGAAGGTGGATAGATTGATTTAAAGTAATTCAGACACAACCTTAGGAAGAAACTTAAGAGTTAGTATGCAACAACACCGGTCTTTGTGGAAAATCAAACAAAGCTGCTTGCATGTAAGTGCCTGTAGCTCTGAAATTCTTCAGCAGCAGTAATAACAACTAAAATAACATTTTCCACACAGAAAGCATAGCTCACATCATGGCCGCTTCAAACGGAGCCAAAGTAAGTTTTGTTTTAACACAAAATTCAAGTCCCAAGGTGGAACTGGATTGCGGATAGGAGGCTCCAGGTGAAGAATGCCTCTCAGAAAAGTATGGGACACCTCCAGTTGTGCTACCGTATGACCATCAGCAGGCACATGGAAAGCAGATGTGTCCGTAAGAGGAGTACTTCAGGTCAGAGTCTGAAAGGGACAGCAAGTACTCCAGAATCTGATTCACTGGACAGAGTGAAGGGATCTAGCTGAGCGTGCAGCACAGCCCACAGCGTTTCCACTTCATGAAATAAGTGGCCCTGATAGATGGCTTTCTGACCGCCACCAGGATATCAGCCACCTTGGGTGACACCCTGAACCAAGCCATGGCTATGTGCTCAGAAGTCAGCCATTAAGATGCAGGGATTTGAGGTCCAGATGGACCAGAGTACCCCACTTCTTGGAGAGCAAGCTGGTACACTGAGGAAGGGGAACTGGAGGTTCCACACTCAGCTGCTGCAGTAAAGGGAACCAGATCTAATGAGGCCAGAAGGGGGCGACAAGGATCTTTGTGGACCCTTTCATCTGATGCTTGATCAGAGCCCTCTGAAGCAGGGAGAAAAGGAGAAAAAGCATACAGAAACCTCCCTTTTCAAGAGAGGGAAAACATGTCTCGCCAGAAAACTCCAGGCCCTGGATTCAGCCAGCAACAAAGCGGTAGTTTTGCGTTGAATGGGGATACAAAAAGGTCCAACTCTGGATGACCACACCTTTTGAATAGGTCTTCCACTATTGAGGTCAGGAGCTCCCACTCGTGCACCTTTGACTGCGACTGGCTTAGGGTGCCAGGATGTTTTGGACGCCTGGAACATGGACGGCCAACAGTTCAAGACTGTGATCCAGAGCTCAATACCAGACTCTCATTGCTGTCCGTCAGAGATGGTACAAAAAGTGAGTGGGCTCTTGCTTGTTGATGTTGTCCATCTGCACTAGCAGACATGGTGATAGCGGAGTCTGGAAGGCCTGCAGGGCATAAAGATAGCCTGCATCTCCAGGACATTTATGTGGAGAGAGAATTCTAGCTTGGACCATGTCCCTTGGGGCATAGATGAGCTCCCCACCCCAACCCCGAAGTATCTGTCATAAGAATCTGCTGAGGGGAAGGAATGAGGAAAGGGACCCCTCATAACAAATTGCTGGGTTTCATCCACCAAAGCAGAACCCTATTCACCAGAGAGGAGACCAGGACCAGCTGTTCCAGGTTGTTGGTACACTGATCTCACTGGACCCTTAGTGTCCACTTGGGAATAGTCAGGTGCAATCTGGCTACAGGCACTGTGACTATAGCTGCAGCCATCAGGCCCAAGAGCCAGAGGAAGGTTCTGGCTGAGACATAGCGGCTGTTGTACAGCAGGTGGGTTTGAGCTATAAGGTGGTCTGCCCAGTCCTGGGGCAGGAAGGCCATGCCCCAAGAGGTAGCCTGGACTACTCTTGTGTACTGAAGGCGCTGACAGGGGATCAAAACCGACTTGGGCAGGTTGACCATAATGCCCAGATCCTGGAATAGGCAAGTAGTATGTTCAAGAGTCTGCAACAGACATGTCCTGGACTGGGCTTTGAGAAGCCAGTCATCCAGGTATGGAAAAACATTGAGTCCATGCCACCCGAGGGCAGCTGCTACCACTGCCAAGCATTTGGTAAACACCAGAGGCGCCAAGGACAAGGCCCAGAACTGGAAATGTGCCCCCTGGAAATGAAACCTGAGGTACTGTCTGTGGGAGGCATTTCCCTTGATATGTAGGTATGCATCCTTCATGTCGAGGGAGCAAATCCAGTCTCCCTGGTGCAGAAGGGCAGCATACCCTGAAGTGTCACCATTCAGAATTTTTGTACTAAATGAACAAATTTAGCTCACAGAGGTTTAAAATGTGTGAGATCTCCTGTGCATTTGGGACCAGGAACAAGTGAGTAGAACCCTTTGACCTGTTGGGTCTCTGGCATGGGTTTTGTGGCCCTTTTGCTTAGTGGAAAGCGGATTTCCTCCCAGAGCACTGGGATTTAGTGTGGAGGATGCTCCAGAAGTTCTAGAGTGTGGCTGCTTTCTGTTAGCTGCAGTACCCAGGTATCTCTGGTAATGTCCCTCCACATGTCCAAGTGCAGGAAGAAATGACCCTCCCAACCACCTCCTACCTCACTGGAGGGGTTCAAGCAAGGAGTGAGGCCGAACTGGCAGGGGCAGCCAGAGCCTCACCACCTCATCTGTTTTTTTCCCATGGTGGAGGAGGGGATGGGCATGGTGGGGGCGGCCCACCCCTTCCCTGGAAGCTTGTTAGAAGGCTTTGGTCTCTAGGTAGACTGTCAAAAAGGCACTCGTTGACCACTTTTAGGCTGTTTGGTGTAGTACATAGAGTGGACCGACTGCAAGGTGCAGCTAGAGGCTTGCAGTTGAGACAGTATGTCTTGCACATCTGCACCAAACAGTCTGAAGCCTCTAGAGGGCATTCAGGACGGACAATTGAACATCCTTAGCAAAGCCAGACACCCTCAACCGTGAGTGTCTTTGCAGGCAAATGCCCACAACGGCATCTACGGTGTCATAGGCTGCCCTAAGGAGGTGGGTGCTGGTGTTGGAACCCATTTTTTCCATATACATTTTATGCATTGCTACCCCAGCTGCTCCCTTCAGACTGACCCCCCCAACCCCAGTAGCGCCGGGACCTACCTTCTCACCTTTCGCCTGGTCGCCAAGTGCGTAGCCTGCGGGGAGTCGTTGTCACCTGCAGCAGGGGGGAATTTTCCCTTTTTATTCCCATCCCTGTTGCTGGGATGCACATGTGGAGGCATGTGCACGTCTGCAGAAGTCCCGCAGCATCCTCCCTTCTCTGGCGCCCATCGGACCCATACTACCTGTGGGCCACCACCCGGGGGCAGTCATTCGGCAGGAGCGCCAGTCTTCCTTCCCCGGGAGTGGAGTGCAGTCCTTCGGAAGCTGGAACCTCTCCTTCCCCAGCCAACCCGCTCGCACTGCAAACACGGGTCGCCGGTGTGGCAGGAGGTAAGGCATGGATGCCTCCGCCCTCCACGCCACTGGGCCAGCGCTGTTGGAACCCATTTTAAGGGACTGCAGCATCTGCTGTTTTTGGGGGTCCTCTGGGAGGGTCTGGGCAGCTTCAAGGGCCTGGTCCAAGAGCTGGCTTTGGTACTGAACCATATGGGCAATGTAGTTCAACACCTTGATGTTCAGTGTGGCAGAGGCAAAAGTTCTCTTGCCAAAGTGATCCAGCCTCTGGGACTCCTTATCCGGGAGCAAGGAACAGAGATGTTTAGACCACTTTGTGCAGTTGTGGGTGTCATCGATGACCACCAAATCTAGTTGAAGCTGCTTGGTGAAGAAAGACCTCCCTGGGCTCATCTGGAATCAAATTTGGTCAGTGCCAGGCAGCCATGGTGGGATCCTCAAGGGGCTCAATCAAGGGAGCGATGATTAGAGGAGTGGCATCTGGCAGTCGCAAACAAGTGGCCATTCGATGCCGAGCAGGATCTTGCTCCTCTGTGTCGAAGCCCATGGCCGACAACTGTCTCATAACAGAGACAAATGAGGGGTCATTCGGGGACGGAACCACAGGATATACTTCTGGTTCTTCTCACCATCTGATGAGACAGTGTCTTGTGGAGGAGTTGTAAGGAGTGGCACCTCAGTCGTCGCCATCATTGACCTCATCTGGAGGAATGAGTTCCAGGTGGCACCCATCCTGATAGGGGAGCGAGGGTCCCAGACCCTGAGGAATGGGTCGCTGGGGACGGGCTTTGGGAGGGCAAGCTTAACTTGCATTAAGTCCCATAAGGCGGTAAGCATGGAGGGAAAGTCCACGCTATCTGTGTCAGGACCCACCATGCTAGGGTCAGCACCTGGGAGGTTGACCGAACAGGTTGGGGCCTGTGGGAAAATCTTGGCATCGAGAGGGTGATTGGAGCTTGGGGAGCTCAGGAGAGGACAGAGGCTCCGGGCCTGAAGAGATGGGGGGGTTAGGCTGTGTCCTGGCAACTCTCAATGAGCCAGCAAAACACAGGGCTCAAGCAAGGTTACTGTTATTCTGCGGTATTACAGAAGTACTATACAACAAAAGCTTCCTCAAATTGTTGCGTCGGGGAAAGTTGGAGTGGAAGGGGCACTGTCCCTGAAAATACAAGAACAATTAGCTGAAAGGTCTGAATACCATTGTATACTGTGAACCATGGTTATCACGATATCGGAAATTGCCCATGGTATCAGTACCGTGACTTCAGACATCATAAAACTGTGATACCCCTAACCTGGAGGGTAGTAAAGAGGGGGGTTGAAAAGCCGACACTTGCAGAGTGCAGCCTCAGTGACACCGGCCCCAGATGGGGCTTCTGAATGGCGGCAGCACCGAGGATGACCCTGGGACCATCCCTGAAGGGAGAAAACTCAACAGCAAAGGCCCATGCGGCAGAGCTGATACAGTCAACACCACAGTAGGCCCCGAAGAGCCTGACATGGCACTGATGATGGTTTCAATGACCCTGCCTGGCCTGAAGGAACTGGCAGTGGTGCTGTGGCTGCCCCAATGCCCAGAGGGACAGAGGCGAACACAGTTGGGCAGGTGTTAACAGTGCCAACAGCGCCTTAGCCTGGAGGCTTGAGTCCGAGTCATGTGCCTAAGTCAAATAGCACCAAAGAAAGCACCAGTTTAACTAACCCCGAGGGGTCAGGAGCTGGTACTAAACACTGTGCCACTTCACTTATACACTGCACTCACTGCTCCATAAGAGCTGCCCAATGGCCAAACTGTCCACCAGAGTCACCTCTTTTATTTATTTAGTTTTTGTTGACCAGAAAGGAGGACTAGACACATTTTTGCCCGTTTTCAGCATCATCACGGGGGAGGGATACTGATGGATGCCAACTGAAATTGAACCAGATTTAAGCTGTTGGTATTTTTGGTGAATGGGGAAAATTCCCCTACTCTTTTCCAGAAGTGCTATGGGATTTTTAATGTCCACCTGAACTACCACCAGAACAGGCAGATGGGACCTCGGTTTAGCGTTTCATCCTAAAGACAGCACCTCAGGAGTGCAGTAACCCCCATGCTGCACTACAGTGTCAGTACTGGGATTTAACTCAGGTGTCTGGTGTGGGGATAGAACCCACAGCCTTCTGATCTTCCGGTCTCAGAGGCGGTGTGCAACCTGCTAAGCCACTGACATTTTCGACAGAGGAGCTCTGGAAATGGAGACTTTGCAGGCTTAGGTGTCCCCAGTGATGATGGTGGGGTACCAGGTCCCACAGAAGTACAGTGTCCTTCAGCACAATGACCAGAGGATGACCTTGACTGGTGCGGTTTCTTCGCCTTATGCTTTTGTGAAAGAGGTCTAGGCGAGCAATGTGCAATGACATGGATGCAGAGCATGTGAAATCTGGACAGCTTCTTTTGTGACTATGGCAGGACTGCCCATTGCAAGACCAACTTGCCTTTTCCCTGGTCATTGACCGTTGGCATGAGGTAGGGCTGAGAGAAAAATGGAAATTACGTACTTGCTGTAATTCTTGATTTTCTTGGACAAAGTCTCTACCACTCATTCACACTAATGGGACTATGCCGGAGGCGCTAGGACCCCTCAGGAGCCAAAAATCTTCAGGAGGGCTGGCTCCGGGATAGGAACGCACATGTGCGGCACCGTGTGACTAGCTCGTGCCATGTAAGCTATCTTGGCATTGACCCTCCATTCGCCTCAGTTCCTTTTCAACCAAGGAGGTGCAGCATAAAGTAACAAAAGAAAACCGAACCCTAACTTCTGGCATGTGAAGGCCTGGATAACCCATGTAAAAGGATCATTCAACAATGTCTTCACATCCTGAACAACAAGAAAGTGAAGACCAAAACAGAACAAGTGAGCTCGGGAGATAGTGGGTGGGAGTGTGAATGAGTGGTGGCATCTTCATCCAAGAAGATCAAGAATTATGGTAGCACGTAATTTCCATATCTTCCTGACTAAAAGTCTCCATCACTCATTCACACTAATGGAGAATACTGAGCTAAAAATATACCCCCATCGAATAGGGTGGTAGGAGACAAGAGATCACTCAGGACAGAAGTCCATAAGAACTGTCCTGCTGAAGAAAGTTAACTGTCAGGCATGGACATCCAGAACATATGTGCTTTACAAAGGTATGCACTGAGCTCCAACGCTGTCTTGTAGATGCCTGCAACAGGTACATTACGAACCTCTGCCAGGAAAGCCACAACAGCTAAGGTAGAGTGGTGAGAACCCGGCCTTCCAACTTGAGCTGTGCCATGGATTAGTAGTGTCGAAGACATGGCACTAACCAAGCACAGATGCATCTCATGGCAAAAGGCTGACCCAGCCAAGGCATTTGGAAAGATACAATAGTTGCTCGGATGCATATCTCTTCATTCTGTTGATGTAGAATCGCAGAACCCTCAACATTCAGAGAGCGCTCACCTTCATTCTGGAGTTAACGAAGTAAGAAGGGAGAAGCAAAACTTTACTAACAGTAACTGAGTCAGTGACATGTCTTCTGGCTCAGGATGGTCCGAAAACGCGGAGAGGTGAATATTCTCTGCCGAGAAATGCAGACCTGCGTTCGACAGGTCCACGAGGCACCCCAAAATTTTACTTGGTGGGCAACCAAAAGGGTCCAGACAGAAATTTGCACACCAGATGAAGTGAAACCACTTAGCAACGCAAGTCCTTCTGGTGGAAGTTGTATATGCATGTGCGGCTAAGAAGATTTCTATGATTGTCTGAAACCTAAAACTTGCCCACTTTCATCACAGGAGCCCAGCAAAGAAATGAAGGGAGTGCAGGAATGATGGACCAAAGTCCATGTGTCAGAGGGTCTGCTCATAGAGGGAGTTGCCTTGGGGGAACTTCTGATCGGCTGTTTATCTATGCAAATTATATCTACCAACGCCAGTCTGGGACGATTAGAATCATCCTGTTCCCATTTGCCTACAACTTGAGCAGCACCCTCTGAACTAAGGGAAGAGGAGGAAAGTGTACATGAGCATCTTTTCTATTGCAGTGAATACATCCTGACAGAAAATGCCAGTGTCTGGATTTCTGAAGCAGGACAGAGGCAGATTTGCGTTGAGAGAGGATGAAAAAAGGACAGGTCCAGACTGCCCCACTTATCGAATAGCGACTACACAATGACTGAACTGATGCAATATGCTCAAGGCACCACTCTCCCTTCCCACAGCCTTCCTGCGCAGAGGTATGAGAGTGCTCCACCCTGCTTGTTGATGAAAACATCAGTTTGTCATCCATCCGAAGTGGGATCACTTCATGGCAGAGGACTCCTTCAGGACTTGGAAAGCGTATAAGACAGCTCTCATCTCCAAGAAATGCATGAGAAGATGATGCTTCTCCTCCTGGCTCCACACCTGAATGTGGAGGTCTGACAGTGAGCTCCCCAACCGCTCAGGAGAGCAACCGTGGTGATGGTGATCTGGGATTTAGAAGGTAAGCGTAGACCTAGCAGAAGCTAGGTCAACTACATCTACCAAGTATGTAATTTTGTCCAAGGTTCTGTCATTTATGTGGAGGACTGCAGATGCGTGGTGCGGACGAAGACATAAGTACCAGCATCCGCTGCATCAAAAAGGGCGCAGACAGAGTTGCTTTCCGTGAAGTAACAAGACATCTGAAGATATTGTTTCTTCCATTCTCCGAAAGGAAAAACCCTCACCCTGGAGGTATCCTGTGAAAAGGAGCTGCTAGGAAGGTGAACCTGGCACCTTCCCTAAATCAGAAAAACCCTCCTGGAAGAAAGCAACTGAGAAGCTGTGGCAACTGCTTCCTGAGGGTCTAACCCAGATGGGCTGGCTCAGAGCCAAACGTCCAGGAAGTGAAGGCTTGAATACCGAGGTTGTAGTGAACTCCTCCCTGAACAGGTACTTGTTTAACCTTTCAAGGTCAAGAAATGGGCATCTGCCGCCTGTTACCTTTGTACGTCTAGTTGAGGAGTGCTAAGTTTTGTTTGTGTTCCTCTCAGTTTTTGACTCTAGCACCCTCGTTCAGAGGATGAGCTGTTTTCGTTGTATCTTTTACTTTGGAACCAAGCAAAGGAAGTAGGAACCTGTGTTCTGACTCGCCATGGAACAACTTCTACTTCTCTGAGGCCCGGTCTCTCACAGGAAAGAGGATCTGACAGAGAGGCAAACAGACTCGGCTGCTGCTTGGGTTTAAGAAAAATCTCTGTGAAATTGGAAGAGTATCTGAGACAATCCTGATGACCCATACGTCCGCTGGATTGGACTTCCAGTAGTTATAAAACCAAATCAGGAGCCCCACCACTACTGCCGAGAGGCGTCCACCTCAGGTAGCTGAGGTGGGACCTGAGCCGGATCAAAGAGGATGGTACCAGGTGCTTTTGGGCCCTGTGCTGCGATTTTGTTTTTGCAGTTGAGGAGTTGGTTCCTGACAGAGGCTTCCAGGCCTCTACTTTGAAAGGACTACCTGTTACAAGAATGACAACGTGAAGTCCCTCTGAAGGGCAGCAGGAGTCGAGTGCTCTCTACAGCTCAATCTGAGGATTGAAACCAATAATCACTGCCGAGATGTTAATCACCTGCTGCCAATGGTAGCCACCCTTGGGGCAGTGTCATAGGGATCTATAAAAGCTTTTAGCTGATTATTAGGTTATATGCCCCAATCAATGGAGCGGTAGAGTCTGGGAAGCTCTCGACCATTGAATTTAATGTGTTTCACAGGGTGTACTTGTACTGAGGACTGAAGGAACTCCAGACATAGCAGTCTGCTTTGGTCCACAGATGAAGTCTGAAATGTTATGGTGGACCCCATATCCCTCAGGAAAAAACTGAAAAGATCTTCCATCACAGTCTGTGCTGATACAGAAGGCTTGCATTCCAGCCTCTAAAATGAGTCATCCGCTGCATCTCCGACAAAGTAGGATAGGGAGAGACTCATCCAGATCCACTTCTACCCCAGAAGAACCTCCAAAAGGCTGGTCCAGGCCAGAATCCCAAGAGATGCCACCACCCGGAATGCGTTGAATGGTGCAGGCACCACACACATCAGGCATACTGGCCCTAGACCTGAAGAAAAAAAAGGGAGAGAAGGAAAGTGGTACCCATGCCGGCCCCTGCAGAGGAACAGGTGAGAGGATAGGTACGTGGGGAGGCATCAGTGGCACCAGAGAAAGCACTGCACACATCCTGCTCAACCGACTCTGCCATGGCTCTGAGGCCCGAAGACTCCAGAACAGAGTCCACTGGCCAAATCAACTAGGCAGACGTCATATCCCCTGCTCTAAAAGAGTGGCCCAGAGGTGAAACTGCTCACCGGAGCCCCATCGAGGACAGAGACAGGGCCCGGTGTCTAAGATCGCAGCCGTTAAGAACGGAGCAACAGAGGACCCCACCGAAGTCTGGTCAGGCCTACTGCTCTCCACCACAGACAACCCCCGTGCAGACGTATGAGAAGGCAGCCTCGAACGGTACCGTTTCTTCTTCCACCGACAGGAGAAAGAAGAGCTCGAGCAGAGCTGGGTCCCCGATCAAGGTCGGGAATGGGCCTGCTGCTTTTGTGCTTCGGGCAGACTGCCCTCCCCCCCACGAGCACTGACCCCCCCTCTGTAAAGGGCGGTGGATCGGACACAGCCCCACTGCCATCACAGCTTTCAAATGAAGTCTCCCTACTCGTCTAAGGTAGACTCCATTGATGGCAAGCTAAGAATTTCTTCTTCTTCTTGTTCATCTTCTCTCTTTTAAAAAATAAAAAACACTAAAAGCAGTAAATTAATCGAATACTGAACAGTTATAGCTGTCGTATAGACAAAGATTTTACACCCAGCAGGTGAACGATGTAGTCATCAAAACGCACTCAACAGCAGGAGAAAAGGAACTGAGGCAGTTGGAGGTTTGACGCCGAGATAGCCTATACGGTGCAAGTTAGTCTAGTGGTGCTGCGCATGCGCGGTCCTATCCACGCGCTGGCCCTCCTTAAGATTTTTGGCTCCCGTGGGGTCCTAGTGCCTCCAGCATAGTCCCATTAGTGTGAAAGAGTGTTGGAGACTTTTAGTCCAGAAAGATCTGTAAATTTCTGTGTACCAAGACAAAAACAACAAACTAATGTGTTTTAAACTAAAGAAAAATTAAAAATGAATGCTGTTGAATACACAGTGAAGCTCTGGCCCCTGACATGGAGTGTGGTGATGCTGCTGCGGTGCAACTGACGAGGGAGGAACTGAGGAGACTGGGGGCAGGCACCACTGTATATCAGTAGGCACGTATAGTTGGGCTGCCAGCCCTCCAGAAAAGTTCTGGCTCCCATGGGCTCCTGATGCCTCCGGGACACACCCATTAGTAGGAATCTATGGAGAAGATTGATTCTTGGAAGATTTTTACGTAGTTTTGTTTGATCTAGTAGATTCTACCAACTCCTACCCTGACATTTGTTTGCTGCAGCCATGGGAGATTCAACTGCAGTTTAAGGTAGAGCTTCTAAAATGCCAGTTGGCTATCTGAAGGTTTCTCCTGACCCAAGTACAGTGGTAGATGGATGTATTTAGCCCCAGGAACACAATGAGATATGTGAACAGCTGGTCAGAGCTTTTAAATGCCGTAACAAACTGGCTGCAGCCCAGCTGTTGACATCAGTTACAGGGAATTCTGGGTTCGGGGTAGGAATGAGCAGGATCAATCCAATATCTAATAATCAAACAGAACTATCACTACACCACAGAATTATTCTGCACTCTGTGAATGTTTCACACCAGACCCATCCCTTGGTATGCGAGAAACCTATTGCGGACTATCCCCCCTGGTAAATTAACCAAACTGAAAGCAAGACATTACACTTTGACCATCTATTATTCTTCCTGTCATGGTTAAGAAATTAATTTCTAACTTGTACTGTAATTAAAAGAAAGGCTGTCAAGTGGTAGGACAATTCCACAGTTTAGCCATGTGGTGGCACTAAATTTTGCCAAGTGCTGGTGTTCATTCTGAATAAATGTTGGAGAATTTGTGTGGCTCAAAGTAAAAGCTGTAATTTTAAATTAGTGTTGTACTGTTCTAAACTAATATTTATTTTATTTTGATTCCTTAGAAAAGCCTAAAGGACAGCATGTACGCTTGGAAAAAGACTGAAACCAACTCGTTTATACAGCACAGGAGGTCTATCATCTTGCAGAAAACCAGGGCTGTTAAGCACAATGAACCCTTAATTTTCACTGCCGCTCCATGCAAGTAAGACCAGCTCCATAGATGTGTGGCATTGACAGACTATAATTCTGGCCAGCAGAAACCAAATTCCTTCACTATGTAGCAGTTGAGATAGTGAGAGGTTCTGACGATATTTCGGTTTGTAATGTACTATACTTTAGAGGCCCTCTCTGTGGAAACAGGGCAGTTAAATGGTCCAATTGGATACTTTTTTTTTTTTGTATATAGCTTTAGACAACTTAAATAACTGCACAGTAGAATATTGTAAACTGCAAATTTGTATAGCTACGAAAATTCAGTTGAGTATAATGTTTCGTCAAATAAAATAAACAAGCCGCTTCTGGTACATGGCCACAGTGTCTTTTTCACCATAAGGCAGAAATAATGCATTTCAGTACATATTTCTGATGTTTTTTCCTTTTTTATTGAGGGCAAACAAAAGGTTGGTTTGTGGGGTCAGCAGTCAAATTTTATATGGGAGGCTATTAAACAGTGTATTATTGAATTAATCTTTAATAAAGCAAATAGTTTACTTACAGAAGCTTTTAAAGTAAAATACAAAATGTACAATTCCAGTTCTGAAGCTTTCATGAAGCTATCCACATAAAGCAAATGCAACGGGCAAGTCAGCTCCACACCAAACCCTTTGCACTTGGCAGCGTGACTAGAGAAAACTTGTATTTTTTTATGGCAAGACATTTTACCAAGTGCAATACAGCTGTTAAAAAAACTGAATAATTACATCAGTGTTTACAAAGGATCTGAAGAATAGAACACATGGTACTACAGAACCATATCAAAAGACACGTAAATTGTTTACACTTGCAGCTTCCCCAGTTTGGGATTTAGGGGTATGGATGACTAATAAACTACTAGTTATGAGGTCTTGAAAAGTTAAATTTTACATGTACATTGAAAAAAAAAAACAAATGCAGCATAAGACATTTTGTTGGCACTATAATATATAATGTTTTTTTTTTTCACTGAAGGGGTACACTAGTTCTGTTACATCTGGCATGATGTTTTTCTTGGTATAATTATACAGCTGGGCCTTAAATCCCCTTCCCCCACTATGTTTTTTAAAATATTTTACGAAATGTCTGAATTAGATCAGTTGTCAAGAAGTGGAAATCGGTAAACTATTTGTCAAGCCAGATAAATATCAACAGTTGCAGGTCTTGAGAATTGAAAGACAGACATACAGAAATTTTGTGACAATTTACATAGACATTGTTAAGCAACAATACTAGTTGATTGTGCAAAGCACATTACTATAAAAGGTCTATGTACAGCAAACAATTCTCTGTAAACATGGTAGTAGTTTTCAGAAAACATGGTGTCAATATGTCATAAATACAGGCAACATTGGCATCCTCAAACAGCACAAAAGGTAACATTCTGGGCTGAAACATAGCCCTTCACCATACAAACAGAAGAAAAATGGATGGGTCAAAACACCCACAGTTTATAATCATTTAGTGTTTTATATATCTTTTTGGTAACTTCAGATATAGTTGTACTTAAACTCTGTAGAAAAATGAAAACATGAATGTGCTTCTGCTATCTTGGTTGAAAAAGTTTATACTAGTTAGTCAAAATGCACCTAATTATCAACTTTACTAATATTTAACATATATTATAATGGTATAATGATTTAAGAAAAATACAAAATAAGATTAATACTGTCAATACTTATATACCAGAAAATATTATTTTTAAGCAACCAATTGTTAGAATCTTTTCAAGGATGAAATATGAAAATTTTAAATATTTAACTATATAAAGAATCTTTCTAACCTAAATTTTAGTATACAGTGGGATAAACAGATTTTCACCATCTGTTTTCTTGTTTCACGGTTTTCTAAAGCACCATTCAGTTTTCCAAACCCCACTTTGGTTGGAAGAATATTCTATATTCCACAGGTTATATTTTTACATGGCACAGAATAACTGCTAATTATTTCACAAAAAAAGGTCGGGTATTTAAAAGTAGTGTCATTTTCTCTACACCCTTGCTTATTAAATTTACATTTGAGCCTGCTCATGAAATGTTTCTTTTTTTAACTTCAATAACTGATAAGACCTATTTTTTTTTTCAATAACAATATTCATGTAATCTATAAGCTACAGTTGTACAGTTTTGAAGACCAGAATATAGGCTATGCTTTTGGGTAATGTAGTGGTCTTAATATCTCTATGTTCTAAGAGACCAGTTACAAATCTGATCCAAATAAAGCTGCAAGATGGCAGTTTCCTTGGATGCCCAAGGTAAGAATGTTAACGCAGGTGTTGGTACCTTCAGCTAGTGATTCATATTTACAGTAACCCTTCAGTACACAGCCTGCAAATCTCAATTTATGTCTGCAACAGTGATAACTCTTTTTTTTGATGCGACTTTTAAGTGCTCCAGTACAGCTCTTATATCCTTAAGGAAAACATTCTTGGATTTCTTACTTTTTTAGTTTGTTACAACTTCAGTTCTGCCAAATATGAGACTACTGTATTTGTCAATTTAAAAGTATCCAAGGAGATATTTTTGCTGTAAATTAACTTACAAAAATGCAGAGTTAGGTATACTTGTCTGTTTTCAATGTAATATACGTTTTTTATATGCCAATTTATTTTTTTAGTTTAACTGTGGATTGCTCCTGTGTGTACGACGCAACAGCATATGCTTGTTCAACACCAACACAAAGCATATATTTATATACATATACACACACACACCCCTCCTCTCCAGCCACTGTTCTTAAGTGACATGGGATATACTGGTAAAATGCACTCTTATTTTACAAAATGCCTACATTGGAGCATTACACGCTACATTTAAAACAAAAATACACGCCACTTCATGAGACTTTTAGGCTCTCTGTGTTGTCCACTTATTAAGAAATCAAACAAAACTCAGTATTGATGCAAGTAGGATGACCGCGCTATGCTTTACTGGAAAGGATTTAAAGCCCTTATTCATCGGGTTGTGCTGGGAGGCCTGCTGTTGCTGTGATGGCTGCTGCTGCTGCTGCGTGTAGGTGAAACTGGAAGAAATCCCTGTAGAAGGAGCACAGTCACTGGTTATGGACCACACTGGTGACTGCAAGATTTGCATGGTGTCACTCCACTGGCTGACTGGGTTAGTCATCTGATACAAAGAACTTTGATTGGGCAGTGTGTTAATGAGGGGGGAGGAGTGTTGCCATGGAGCTTTAGGAGGCCAGGTTTTGGTTTTAGTTTCCTAGTAGAAGAACAAAAGGAATATACTTAACGTGTAGGAAATACTGAAGATAAGTAGGTAAAAACAGGTTACTCATCTGTAACAGTAGTTCTAGGAGTGGTATATGTTGTTAATCCACACTTGTTGGCATGTCCTTTCCCTTTAAGATTCTTGCTGGAAGGTCTAAAAGCTGGCTCCTCCCACCCACCCAGGTGGTATATGCCTTGGCTCCGCCCCTTGACACCAGAGCTTGCCTGCTGGAAGCTTAGGTTGTGTGTTAAAGCCGGGGAGGTTGGGTGGGTCCGTGTGGATGAACAACATATACCACTCCTAGAACTGTTACAGGTGAGTGACCTGTTTTTCTAGGATCGTGGATATGTTGTTCTATCCACACTTGTTGGCAGACTCCTAGCAGTTCTCCGGGAGGAGGGAGACAGGGCGCACACCCCCATAATACTTTCTTGGGGAACAGAGGCCCCAAAATCAGCATTCCGGCGTGACTCTAGGTCGATGTGGTAGTGGGTGATGAAGGTGTTTGCTGACTTCCAGGTAGCAGCCCTGCAGATTTTCTGGACGGAGATGTCCCTGGAAGCAGCCACCGACGTAGCAGTATGGCGGGTGAAGTGAGCTCTTATCCCTACGGGAGGCTCCCTGCCTGCCAACCTATAGCACAGATCAATGCATGATGTAATCCATCTGCCAATCATCCGTTTCACTTCAGCGTAGGTGACAAACAGCTGGCTAACCTTTCCCCGAACTTCAGCCATTCGCTCCGTATAATGAGAGAGCTCTCGTCTCAGGTCCAAGGTATGGAGCATGTACTCGGCCTCTGAGGTGTAGCTGGAGTAGTACACCGGCAGAGTCAACACCGTTAAGGTGAAATTCACCACCTTCGAAGGAATTTTGGGTGGGGGTGCAGGACAACCTTGTCCCTGTGGAAGACCGAGTAAGGAGACTCAACAGAGAGAGCCTGTAGATCCCCAGTCCTTCTGGCCGACATGATAGCCACCAAGAAGGCGGTCTTCCATGACAGATGTGACATCTCACACCTGTGCATCAGTTTAAATGACTTGCCCGTGAGCTTTGCCAGTACCAGTAGACCCATGGTGGTGGTGGTTCCGACTGGAGGGAAATATGGTTGAGGCCTTTAAAGAAGTGCCAGACCACCTTCTCTGTGTGGTCTGTTGACTGGCCCACACCCAGTAAGAAGAGATGGCTGCCAGGTACACCTTAAGGGTCGAGACTGAAGACCCCCTTTGGACAGAGACCAAAGGTAGTTGAGAATACTAGCCACCGAAAGGACAAAGGGTTCAAGCCCTTGTTCTGACACCAAATGGAAAACCTTTTCCATTTGAAGGCATAGCACCTCCTGGTAGACTCTTTCTGGATGCTCCCACAACTGTGAGTACTTCTCAGAGACCCAAAGCCTGGAACTCTAGTCGCCAGGAACCAGGCTGTCAGGTGAAGGGATTGAAGGTCTGGATGGAATACCTTCCCTGATTGACTGATATCAGGTCCAGGCCTACTGGAAGTGGCCTCGAGGCCTGAGGCTGAGGAGATCTGGATACCAGAACTGGCGAGGTCAGTCTGGGGCTACCAGGATCACCTGTGCCTTGTCCCTCCTGACCTTGAGGATCACCCTGTAAACCAAGGGAAGTGGAGGGAAGGCATAGAAAAGGCCTGGGGTCCACAGCCTTGAGAAGGCATCCCCCTCCAGCGAGCCCTGCTGAGGGGGGCGGGCATGAAACAGGAACTACCTGGAAACTAACCCTGGCCACCGCCTCCTTGCAGAGGAGCTGGGCGATGTCGTCTCGGAGAGCTAAGTGTGTACGGACACCATTTCCTCCAATGGGACGCAGGCTCGGCTTGGTGGGTACTGTCCACCTGAACTCCTCGGCCTCGGATTATAGGCCGAGAGGGCCTGGACTTGGGCTGAGGATGCCAGGTTGAGCCTGCTACTGATGCTGCCCCAACTGGAAATGGGGCTGCTTGGCGCAGGGCAGAAAGCCAAAAGACTTTCTTCTGCCTTTGGAACCTTGGGATTCCTTCTGAGCAGAGGTCACAGAGTCCAAGGTGGTGTTGGACTTTTCTATGCTTGGAGGTGACTGCCCACAACTGGGCCAAAAGGTTGGTATCCAGGAAAAGGGCGTCAGTCAGCTTATGCTGGGTGTCCCCTTCGAAGGTGGATACCTGCAACCAAGCCCTGCGATGCATGGCAACCGTGGCCACCGCTGAGCGGGTGCAGGAGACACCCCCCCCCCGAGGTCCAAGGCCATCTGGAGCTGCAGTTTCGCAACCGCCCGACCCTGGTCGTGGACTTGCAGGTCTGCGGGGAGGTGAGGTAGAACCTCATCAAGAGAGTCCAGGAGGGCATGAAAGAAGTGCGCCATGATGACGGCCGAGCTTGCCTGACGAAGGCCCAGCGAAGAGGCAGCATAGACTTTCCAGGCCGAATGGTCCAATTTTTTGGGACTCTGTCCCAGGGTCTGTCGGTGTCTCCTGAATTACCCGAGTGCCTGAACACAGACTCAGTCACCAGTCCCTTGGCCGAGGGGTGCTCTATGAATCCTTGAAGGGACCCATGGGCAACGATACTATGCGACCATTCGGCTAATGAGTGGGCAGGAGGCAGGGTGCTGCCACAGCCCAAGGCCGGACTGACAATAGCCTTGGCCACTGGTAAGGCCTCAGTTGTTGAATCCCTCATTTGAGGATATTAGTGAGGGGTATTCATCCCGTTTCCAATCGGGTTCTAAGGGCATCCCCATGGATTCAGAGATGAGGTGCAGGATGCCCATGAAGGAAGAAGGTCCTTCTTCTGTCGAAAAACTAACCGACAGATTCTTTGTCCAGGGGGCGAGATTGTAGGTTGGAGTCCTCAGACTCCAAAGAGTCCAGATAGATTGGCCGGCCACTAGAGTTGTCCTGTACCAGCCTAGGATGGTCAGGTGTGAGGGTGACGGACAGCCTAAGCGGTAGGCCCATAATGGGCAGAGATTTCTTGGAAAGAGCCCCTGAAGGCGGCTCCACCACAATCAGTGGAGAGGCCAGTTTTGGCCGAGCCAGAATGGTCTTGACAGACTCCGTGGGCGGAGGAACAGTGCGGACCAGCTCCTGAGGAGTAGACGTTGGCCTAGGGGGTGACAGCCAAGTAATGGCCAGGGTAGAAGCTGGAGCCGACATCTGGCCAGACATAATTAGCTGCTGCCACATTAAATCCTCGCAACGTCGACGGAGTTTCCATAGAAACCTCTCCACATCTGAGGAGGACGTAGAAGAGTGGCGGCGGCGCTGTTTCTTAAAGCACTTATGCGCCTTCTTCGGCCTGTCGGTTGAAGGTGTCAGAGACCTCAACTTTGACCGTTGGGGTTGCTCATAAGGAGCCAGGAAGAACTGCGGCTCTTCCAGGTTTGGGAACTAGACCATGGGGGAATTCCCAGTGGGCTGGGTCTCCTCCTCGGTGGCAGGTAGGACCAGAGGTCCTGAATAAGGAGCTGTCTGCCTCATAGAGCAACGATGGGTAGAGGATAATCTCAAATGGATCGTCGGCCCGCGGTTCCAGAAGTGTCGTCGGCGAGATAACGTTTCCTTAGGCTCTTTGTCATTTTTACGGGCCCAAGAGAGGGTCCCTCCTCCTTGGTAGGGAGGGACTGGCACAACTCCCGAAAGGAGCCCGAGAAGGTGAAGCCCAGATTGAGCGGGATGAAGATGGACATGAAAGAGGACCGATCCGTGGCCCGAACCGCCTCCTCTTTGAAGGTCTTCATCCGTTCTAGCTGCTCGATGGAGACCGCCCAACGGGCTTCCTTGGATTTGACCAGCGGATTCCGTTTTTCTGGTCTGCCCAGTTGCAGTCATGCGAGACGATAGTCCAAGACGTTTGGATGAAAAGCGTGACACATTTTGCACGCCTGTGTGTCATGACCGAGACCCAGGCAATAAACGCACGAGCCATGCGGGTCGGTGTGAGACATCTTTTGCCCGCATGGGCAGCGCCGGAAACTGGGTGATGACTTGTTTTCCATCGTGGTTGAGATTGCAAAGCAATTGGGAGAAACTCAATGAGTCAGAATTTGGGTAAATCCATAGATTTAATCGCCAGGGCCTACAGTAACACATGAATGATAAGGAGGGAACCTGAATCTTCCAGCGGAAAGGAAGATCTGGCATTAAGGGGTGGAACCAATGCATGTACCACTGGGTTGGGTGGGAGAAGCCAGCTTTTAGACCTTCCAGCAAGAATCTTAAAGGGAAAGGACATGCCAGCAAGTAATGGATAAAACAACATATCTACGAGCTTAGAATGTGGAGTTTAATTCAGGTTAATCCGGCAAACAATACCCACATTATTGTGTTCATATACAAAGCAGTTACTTCTGGGATAACATATTATATTACCCATATAGCAAACAGTATTTGGCATATAATTTACATTTTAGACTATGTAAAGCTCTAAAACTGAGAGTTGAGATCTTGCATAAATGGGAAAACTAGACACCCTCCACTAAACAAATTAGGTAAGGATGTCCAATACACAGAAAACCTCTCAGATCTCATTGTTGAAGTGGCCAGATGCATGTGGGTGTGTAAAATGCATGTTGGCCACTTTCTGCAGTACTGAAAAGTAAAATGGAACTAGAAAGAGCTAGTCAAATGAGGGGATTAGCAGCACAGTAACCAAATGCCACTGCAACCTTAGTTTTCAGTCAACCCAATTATTTTAATAGGTTCATATTCTGAACATGGGTAGAAAGTAAGACAATAATCTGGTGTGAAAGGCAGACTAAAACCCCAAATTTGGAATTCTGGCTCAATGTCTGGTACTCTGCCTATTCAAAAGACCTTTACTACAGAACGAACTACAGAGTGGGGCATCAAGAAGTAGCATTCCAGCCAAAATACCGGCGTGATGAAAATGGTATTCTGCTTTGAAACCAGGATGGAATACCAGATAATTTCTAGCCCTGCTGAGCTGCAGTATGATTTAACATTATTTTCTGGAGGTCCCATCCACTGTATTTAAATTAACAACTGGATCTCCAAAATGCCCCTCCTGCCTCTGACGGGGGTGGGGGGTGGAATGCATCTTTTTTGGTACTTGGTTCACTGCGCTACAGCACCCTCTATTTTGCCCATGGTCATAAGGTACAGGCAGTGCCCGCTCCCAGTCTCATGACCCTCATAATTCACCCACTGGAGTTAGGGCCAGCCTTAAGAACACATCTGACATCCAAGAGGCAACCCAGCTTTGAATAAACAAGTGTTTTTTGGCTCTTACACTGACTTGAAGTATCCCTGATATATGAATATCTCTGTGAAACACACTCTTAGCAAAGTCTTGTTTTTCATTTGGCTATCCATACGTCATTAAGTCAAATGTAAACTGCCTGTAAACCAAAAATACGTGGCTCCCTGCATAGTGCACCATATCTCATTCATCTTCAGGTTATGTAATATTTGATCACATGAAACTAATCCCATTTCCTGTACATCATAAATGTCTAGCTTATCTACTTACACAAAACATATTTCAGAGCAGCTAAGCAAGTCTTCATACCTGATTAAGATCATCTACAGTGGACAAGAGAGGGGGTGATGGCAAAGTGCTTGCTTCTTGCTCACCACTGCTATGTTTCCTGTAAGAACATGAAAAACAAATTAAAAGAAAGGTTTAACG
Organism: Neoceratodus forsteri; assembly: GCA_016271365.2. Lineage (NCBI taxonomy): Eukaryota > Metazoa > Chordata > Ceratodontiformes > Ceratodontidae > Neoceratodus > Neoceratodus forsteri. The sequence goes on along the minus strand of CM028130.1, from coordinate 1,443,933,169 downwards.
TTATCGTTGTGTACTCATTTTGGTATCAATCTTTTAACTCTATCTAGTGAAGGTGCATACATTCAGTGATTTGAAATTGACGCAGCAAAGTTTCTTTTCAAACTGGATAACAATTATTTCTTTATTCACAATTCGGATTTACAACCTTTGAGTCAAAGACTCATTTACAAAGGCACCTTGTTGCAGGGAGGGAAGACAACATTTTGGTGGAGTATAACAGTGGGGAACAATACAGGTGAGATACAATAAAGAGCATACAAAGCAAAGCAAACGGACATACAAGCAATTTCAGCGATACAGTGGAGCACGCATGTTTCAATTCGTGGTGTACAGACTACAAGTAAGCTAATCTAAATAAACTAGTACACTTGACATACTATAAGTTCCGTAAGGATACTAGGTGGCAGATACCTGGGGAGTGGGTGTGAAAGGTAGATGCTAGGGAGAGTGGTGGACCAGGAAGCCTGTTTGTGGATTGGCTAAGCCGGAGACTCTAGTTATGGCCCAGATATGGGCATTTGCAGCTCCGAGTGTCAGTGAGGTGATTACGTAGTGTGATTTTGAAGGGGCCAATTTTAGAGATGTTTGTGATGTGAGCGGGGAGGGAATTATAGCAGGAGGGGGCTCTGGAGTGGAAAGGTCTTTGGGCGAGCGAGGTCCTAGCTCTCGGCACCTTGAAGGTGGCTTTGGTTGCATTTCGGGTGGCGATCGAGTGGTGGCCCGTTGTAGGGATGTAATAACTCCTGGAGGGGAGAGCCCAAGTAACGTTTTTTGGGCCAGTATACAGGTGTGGTAACGCAGGCGCTCTTCAAAGGTGAGCAGGTTGGAGATGGAGTAAAGCTGGCATGTCTGCATTCTGCTGGGGGCACCGGTCAGGAGCCTGCAGGCCTTGTTGATTGAGGTCTGGACTTTGGTGAGGGCAGTGGGGTCAGCAGCTGCATAGATAGGCAGCCCATAATCAACCAAAGACAGGATGGAGGAGGTGATAGCCAGTCGTAGGGCATACTCAGGGAGGCAGTCTTTGTGGTGGTAGAGGAGTCCAATCCAGGCATTCGTGGCAGAGGACAGTGAGTTAAGATGGGCATGGAAGGATAGATCTGAGTTGAAGGTGATTCCCAGGTATTTACATGCTGAAACCTGTTCAAGGGGGTGCTGGGTGTGGGGGAGGATGAGAACTGGTCGAGGAAAGTACAGTTACGTAAGAACTTACCGTAACAGTAGATCTTCGAGAACAGCTCTTGCAGCAGGTTACACCATTAGGACTGAAGCAATCAGGCGTCAGGCCCCCACAGAAATTTTCTATCTAGCAGTCTTCAGCAAGTACCGCCTCCGACGTCGGTCCCGCCGCCGACGTCAGGCGTAGTACATAAGGAGGCTGTCCCGCCAGAATCCCCAGTTCTCCCGCCGGAGACTTCCAGTCGCTGGATGACATCAGAAGAGGAGACCGAGGACCCGCTGTCAGATGGCCAAGACTAAGATCCAACCTTTCAATCCTAAGGATAGTGTTAGGCTGGAACCTACTTCCTCCAAGGGGGAATGGTGGTCGGGAAGGTACCTGCTGCAAGAGCTGTTCTCTAAGATCTACTGTTACGGTAAGTTCTTACGTAACTGTACTATCTTCTTCGAGGTACAGCTCTTGCAGCAGGTTACACCATTAGGACGGATTCCTAAGCAATGGCGTCTTGAGAGGCCATGGGGAGGAGGCAATACGGAGATTCAGACCCGTCCAGAGCCTAAGACAGGAGGCCCTGAAGAACAGCAAGGCCGAAACCTGCTCTTTGCCTTGAGGCGATATCCAGGCTATAATGCCTGATAAAAGTGTGCACCGAACTCCAGGTGGCTGCGGCACATATGGCCGACGTTAGATACGTTCTTCAGTGCCGCAAAGGAGGTAGCCACTCCTCTTGTTGAATGGCCCTTGACCACTCCTGGTAAGGGTTTCTTATGCTTGTCGTAGCAAAACGAGATACAATGAATGAGCCAGCGTGAAAGGGTCTGTTTCGAAACTGGGGCCCCTTTCATCCTCTCAGCGAATGAAACGAACAGCTGTTCCGCTTTCTGGTGCTGTTTGGTTCTGGTCAAATAATATCTGAGGCACCTATGAACATCCAGGGTGTGGAGCAGTGCTTCTCCTCGACTGGCATACTTAGGAAAGTACACTGGTAAATCAATGTCCTGGTTAAGAGTAAGGGCTGAAACCACTTAGGCAGAAACTTAGGATTCATCCTCAAGGACACCCTATCCTGATGAAAAATCAAATAAGGCTCCTTGCATGAGAGCATGTAATTCGGAGATTCTTCTCGCCGCAGTAACAGCAACCAAAAACAACGTTTTCCACGACAGAAAACGTAGCTCGCAATCTGTGGCAGGCTCAAACGGTGGCAGCGTAAGCTGCTCCAGGATGAAAGGTAAATCCCAAGGAGGGATGGGATCCTTAATGGGCGGCCTAAGGTGGAGGACCCCCCTTAAAAAGGCACTGAAAGAATCCAGCTGGGCCACCATGCGTTGGCCTATGGGGGCATGATAAGCTGAGATTGCACAAAGGTGCACTTTGATCGAGGAGTAAGCTAACCCAGATTGAAAGAGGAAAAGCAGGTACTCCAGAACCAGCTTCTCTGGACAGTCTAAGGGCGAGAATCCGCGTGGAGACCACAGGCAAAACCTGCGCCACTTAATGGCGTATGTTGCGTGTGTCGCCGGTTTTCTGGCGGCAGAAAGTACCTCTGCCACCTTTTGCGAGACCCCGTGTCGCAACATGGCTGTGTCTCTAGGAGCCAAGCATGCAGGTTCAGTGAATGTAAGTCCAGGTGGACTAGTGAACCCTCCTCCTGAGACAACAGGTGGGAGCTGATTGGCAAAGGAAGCGGAGGTTCCCGGGACAACTGATTCAGAAGCGGGAACCAAATTTGCCTGGGCCAAAAAGGCGCTATCAAATAAGCATCAGTGCTCCCCGCGGTTTGAGAAGGACTCTCTGATCAACGGAAAGGAGGGAAGGCGAGAGGAATCTGCCCGCCCAGGAGAGGGACAATGCGTCTCACCAGAAAACACCAGGCCCTGGATCTAGCGAGCAAAAATTGAGCAGTTTTACGTTGGATGGGGAGGCGAATAGATCTAATTCTGGAGTACCCCATCTGTGGAACAGATCCTCTGCCACCTGCTGTAGAAGTTCCCACTCGTGGACTCTGACCTGGGAATGACTCAGGCTGTCTGCTACAATGTTGTCTACCCCGGGAACGTGAACTGCAATGAGGTTTGTGCCGTGTCGTATTACCCATTCCCACACCCTCATGGCCTCCCTGCAAAGGGGGTAGGAGTGTGTGCCTCCTTGTTTGTTGAGGTAATACATCACCGCAGTATTGTCTGTTTGTAACAGGAGAGTACTCGGTGGAATCTCCGACTGGAAGGCTTGCAGGGCATAAAGGACCGCCCTCATCTCCAATATGTTGATATGGAGATGAGATTCCTGGTAGTCCATGTACCCTGAGACCTCACCCCGTTCAAGTGCGCTCCCCACCCCAGAGGCATCTGTGGAGAGTGTTATCACCGGAAACGGTATTGTGAAGGGAACCCCCATTGAGAGGGTTCCCGGATCTAGCCACCATTGCCAGTCCCGAACCACGGTCTTCGTGATTCTGACTGGCTGCTGCAGATGGTCTTGCCTTTGGTCCCACTGCACCCTTAACATCCACTGGGTTACCTGTATGTGGAGTCTTGCCATCGGGACCGTTGGAATGGCCGCAGCCATGTGTCCGAGCAGGCGAAGGACCAACCTGGCCGGGACGGTCTTCTTCGCTGACATGTCCCTTATGAGGGATCGGATGCATTCCTCTGTCTTCGGAAGAAAGGCTTTCCCTGACGGTGTCCAGAACTGCCCCTATGAACTGCCGCTCTGGGACAGTACCAGGAGAGACTTCGTGAGTTGATTAAGATGCCCAGAGACTGAAAGAGAGCCTAGGTATGCTGGAATGGCTAGCAGCAATGCCTCCTTGGAGGAGGCCATGAGAAGCCAGTCGTCCAGGTATGGAACACGAGATGGCCCTGTCTCCTCAGAGACGCCATGACTGCCATGCACTTGGTGAATACCCTGGTGCTGATGACAGCCCGAAAGGAAGTGCTCGAACTGGTAGTGGCGACTGAGAAACTCAGCGCAGGAACTTCCTGTGCGCCTGAGCGATGGGGATGTGCAGGTAGGCGTTCTGCATGTCTAGGGACGCCAAGAAAGCATCCTTCTTCAGCATGGGGATTAGTCCCGGGAGAGTCACCATGTGGAAGCGCTTGTAAACGACCGACATAATGAGGTCGCTGAGGTCCAAGATTGGACGGAGGTCCCCCATTTTCTTTGGAACCAGGAAGAAGTGTGAATAATAACTCTGCTCCTGTCTGGTTCCCTGGAATGTGCTCCACAGCTTCTTTCTGTAAAAGCGTGAGCACTTCCTGCTTTATGAGCAGAGCGTGCTGACCCGAGTAACGGGAGAGCAGAGGAGGCCTTGTGGGGGGCTTGTCTAGGAATTCTATATAGTGGCCTTTTTCGACCAACTGTAGCACCCACCTGTCGGTGGTGATCGAGCGCCACCCTGGCAGGTGGTCTGCGATGTGACCCCCGACCTTTGTTTCCCGTTGATCCTGAGGAGGGGCGGGGGCCGGGAAGGAGTCATGCTGTGGCAGCAGAGGGTCCTGCAGGTTGGGCCGACTTGGTAGCATGTTGGCCCCTACCTGAGGACGTCTTAACCTGGGCTTTCCGGGAAAAGGAGCCCCTCTGTTGCTGACCGGAACGAGGTTGTTGCCTCTGAGTCCGGCTGTGAAAACGACTCTGGTTCCTACGAAAGGAACTGAGTCTAGATCTGTACATGGCCTGGACAGATCTCACAGCCTTCCCAGCTTCCTGTAATTTGGTGATGACCCTTTCCGAGGCTTCACCAAACAAAACTTTGCCATGAAAGTGTGCGTCCATAATGTTTTTCTGGACATCCGGTGTAAATCCGGAGACACGGAGCCATGAGTGTCTCCGGAGACATACGCCTGAGGCTGCTACTGTCATGAGAGGCTGTAATGACCGGGGAGTCGGCCAGAGGATGGTTAGCCAGGTACTGGTCCTCCCTTGGGGCTTTGTACAGGTGGTCAGCCTTCTTTGGCATTGCCGGGGTCGAATGTGGATGCTTCCACGCTGCCTTGGTGACGATCCACGAAGGTGTTCACCAAGGGTGACGCTACCACAAGCTTGGGATCCTTTTGCCGAAGGTAGTGGGCAAGGCATAGTCTTCCGGGGTAGAGTTCTTCCGCATCCCATCCCATGTTCTCTTGGATGTGTCTCATTATCTCGGAGAACGAGCGGTCATCCGGAGGAGACCTAGGGACGTCACGTGGGTCCGGAGAAGGGATGCTGATCAGTGAAGGAGACCTGGAGCATTCAGAGATGTCAGATCTGGAGTCCTCCGTAGATGGCGAATATCAATGTCTTCTGGGTCTCTTGGGGCTGGGTGACCCTGAAGAGGATCTAGATGGAGGCCTTCTCTCTGTAGATCTGCCCCAGGAGGTGATGCTGGCTCCTGGGGGAGTGCTCGCCTGCTGCCCTTTTGGCGAAGGAGGGGCGAGCGCCAGTGGTGCCGTGGAGTGTGGGAGGAGGTGCATGGTGACCACATCCTTTTTGATGGTGTCCCACCAGAAAGTGAAGAGCTCCTTCACTTCTGCCAAGTTGAGGCCCGACGATGGACCGGGCGCTGGTGGCCTGTTATTGGGGCCGGGCGTCGGCTCCCCGGGGGTCTCTGGTTCCGGGGAGGATTCGTGGGAGCTCGATGGGTCCAGAATCACCCACCTGGTCTTCGGGCTGAGTGGACTCCTCCTCCGACAACGCCTCCTGACCGACGTAGGTAGGCGGCGGTGTGGTTCTTCTGGCTGCGGTGTCTGATGCCAGTCCCCCCGCCGGCGTCCTGGGGGGTGAATGCTTGACCAGCGATGGGTGACGAACTGCCCCCGGTTCACAGGAGAGTTTGTGAACCTTGGCCGCTTAAGGGAGGTCAGCTCCTTGGTCTTGCGTTGGGGTGGCGGTGGCAGGGACTGACCGGACGTCGGAAGCCAAGTGCCAGGACGAGGACTTGTGGTGCTCCCCTGACCTGGACGAGGCCTTAGCTGAAGAAGCGGGCCTGGAGGTCTTGGCAGGCCGCAGAGTCGAAGAACTGCTGGCTGATTTGACCATGACCGGGGGCCTGGAAAGTGGGCTCTAGACGGGAGCGGTCCGACCTGAGTCAAGCTGTGGAAGTCTGAGGCCCTAGAGGGGATCTAGGTCTCACCTTCTCCGGTGCTTCGTGGTGCTCTGTGCGACGGTTCAAGATTCCCCGTGGAGGAAGGTTCCATGGCCTTGAGCTTTCTTCAAGGAGGAAAGCTTGGAGAGCCTTCTGTTGGCGGATTCTGGTTCGGCTGTTAAAGCCCTGGCAGAAGGAGCAAGCCTGGGTGTCATGGTCAAGGCCCAGGCATCAAACGCAGGCCGAATGAGGGTCTTTGAACGGAATCTGCTTCCCACAGGCACACTTCGAAGAATGGCCCTCCACAGAAGTTGGGGAGGACATCAGACGAGGAAAGGCTGCTTGAAGAAGGATTTCTTCCAAAGTTTGAATTTCTGAAGAGATTTCCTGGTCGTCTGCGCTAGACTAAACCGAAGAGGTCGAGACATGCAAGTCGATGGCAGGAAAGAACTGGGGATTCTGGCGGGACCGCCTCCTTATGTACTACGCCTGACGTCGGGGGCGGTCCCCGCTGAAGACTGCTAGCTAGAAAATTTCTGTGGGGTCCTGACTCCTGATGGCTTCAGTCCTAATGGTGGAACCTGCTGCAAGAGCTGTACCTCGAAGAAGATCCATTTTTCAGCTTGGCTGAAGGTGAGTTGCAGAGTGCTCTGGAGGGTGAGTGGGTCAGGGTGGGAGGCGATGAGGACCGCATCGTCGGTGTATAGGAGTATTTTGCAGGAGTAGGAGCTGGGAGGTGTTTAGAAAGAGACTGAACAATTTGGGGCCCAGGATGGAGCCATGAGGGACCCCAGAGTGTACAGGTAGGGCAGTTGATAGGATACTTGATTTTGACCCATTGGGATCTGTCATGGAGGTAGCTGGAGAACCAGGCCAGAGGAGAAACCAAAATGATGGAGGCGCCACAATAGGGGTGACAGTGTCAAAGGCCTTGGATAGGTCAATGAACACTGCCCCGGCAATCTCCCCAGAGTCAAGTGCAGAGTATATTTGGTGGGAGAACTCCAGGAGGGCAGAAGTGGTGCTGTGTCCAGGATGGAAGCCATGCTGCTCTGGGCATAATATGTTGTACTTGGATAGATAATCCATGAGTTGGGTGGATACTATTTTTTCCAGGGCTTAAGAGAGTCTGGGGAAGATGGAGATTGGTCTGTAGTTGTTTGGTAATGTACGTTCTCCATTTTTATGAATTGGGGTAATTTCAGCTAATTTCCATGCGCTTGGGAATTGGCCAAGGCATAGAGACCGGTTAAAAAGGTCAGGGAGAGGGGCTAGCATGACATCAAGAGTTAGGTGGAGAATCCAGGAGTCAAAGGGTCACAACTGGGGTTGCGGCTGGAGAGGGCTTTTAGTAGGAGTGGCTTGGGCATTTACCAGCTAGCCCAGTGCCATGGCACTATGCAGCAAACAAGGCATCACGTCTGAATTCCACATTCCAAGACTAAGGGCTCTTTTGCCTTGGTACTAAGCAATAGTAAAGTACCAGTGGGTGTATAATATTCAAGGTGCCATACTTTGGATGATATGTTCAACAGATCCCTTCAAACAGGTTATGTGGTTGTGCATGTATTAAAGGACTGCATGGCACTGTTCAAAATGGGATGGGAACGAACCAGCTATCCTGCCAACATAATACGTCTAATTAAAATAAGCTCTACCAATCATATAAAATAATGCAGCTACACCCTGCCCTGGGCCATGCATATCAGAAGAAGCATCAGCCATGCACATTGTGACCTTATGGTCATCTGTCCTCTACCTGAATCCACCTCTAGTGCAGACTTATCGAAAAACCTGCGTGCCCCCGGCCAAAATTTGCTTTTGGCAACCTTTGGACAACATGAGACCACATATTTCTGGCAGCTAAAGGGGCAGGAGTACTACGAAAGAGGATGGTACAATAATACATACCTTCCCAATACTTCAGCGTCTCCATCAGGGAGTGATAACAGGTCTGCAATGCACAGGAAAAAAAAAAAAAGGGACTGGGAGGGAGTTGCCATGGTTCCAGCACTGTAGCAACTCCTGTAGTGGGTCAAGGGAGCTAGTCTCCCCCTCTCCCCCAAGACATAGCTACAAGCTGAAGAGTCCCCACAGAAATGCTTGAAACTCTGCTGATGCCTCTAAACCAGGGACAAAAACTCTAATTGCAGTAGTATGAAAACAGTGCGTGGACGATGACAGAAAAATGATCAAAGATCAAAAAAGATTGAGAAATAACTTTGGGGGAAGGGGGGAATCAACAGAACTACCACGGCAATGACCTCACGTTTTTAGCAGAAAAAACTCATGCATGATAAGGGTGAGGTGCCAGAGCATGAGAAGGAGAGTAGTGGAAGCTCCAGCCAATGGTTTCTGAGAACTTCTTACATGCTCAGAAGTCTATATTAGTGTGACTACCAAGAAGGAATCTGTTGTTTTTGACTGTATTACAACACAGTGTTATCACTTTCCTTGTGTACAGTTGACTGTTTTAGCAGGACTGAGTTCTTCCCTGTAAACCAGTTTATCTTGTTATTCGGCAATGTAAGCTGGTTTCAGATTTGAGGATTTCTACATTACATTTCACATGTCACTTAGAGCTCAAGACTGCCTTTTTATCAGTTAAAGGAAAACACTGGAAAAGAGACCGCTTTCCTGAAACACTACATAAACTCTTAATTACTGCTCTCAGACAGTAACAACTTTTTTTTAATAATTTAAAATTGCTACCCACAGCTTCCACTTTCTGTTACTGGCAGCCACCATCTCATGAGCAGTGAGATTCCTGAGCTCACTGTATGCTAATAAGTTTGTTAGACTTCTGTCATTGGTTGGCAGGACATATTAGCATAAAGTGAGCACAGAAAGCTCTCTGCTGCTCATGAGATGGTGGCTGTCAGCAACAGAAAGTGAAAGTTGAAGGCCACTGTTTAAGTCACCAAAAAAGCAATTAGAGGTAATTTAAAAAACAAAAAAATGTTACTGTCTGAAAGCACTAATCAGGCATTTTTGTAGTGCCTGGGTAAAGCTGTGCCTTTTCCAGTGTCTCCCTTTAAAACATTTTTTTAAATCCCCTACTACCTCCAAAGGCTTATATGCAACATCAAGGCTCAATGGGCTTACCTCCAGTGTGATGGCCACCTACCTGTGGTAGGATGGACTTCAATGTAGATGATGGGCTGGACAGAGTCCAGGGAGGTGGGGAGGCAATACTGGGACAGATTTCTACTCCAAAGGAGGAGCCATTTTCTAATGTGCCTTATTCTCTGGCTGCTACTGCTGGCACACAAGGGTCGAGTCGTGGATGCATACATGCACTGTGCTTACCCCTCCCTGTTCTGATGCATCTCCAGCTCTTAGTACCATCAAGTGATGTGCCAAGACATCTCTTGGCCTGACCACAGGGGGTCACACTGGTACTGGAATAACAAAGTCCTCATCCCCAGGCAGAACTTCTCTCCTGGCAGCCTGAGGAACAGATTCGAGTCCACAGTTGCCTGCACGGGATGCTGCCTCTGCACCATCCGGCATATTTTGTTATTAAGGATCTAATGATACCATGTAAACACACTGTATGAACTTTCTGTCTTCAGGTGTACTCCATCACAGACGACTTCTACTAATGGATATACATACTGAAAGTGTCCATATCAATTCCCTCATGTTGCAACTATAGAGTGGGGCTACCCAGTATCCTACTGTGATTTATGTAATAATGCATTCCAGTGTAACTACACTGTGGAGGTGTTTTGTTATGCCACAGATTACAAAATCAATAAAATATTTAAATAAATTAGCTCTACCGTGGAGCACTGGGAATCTATTCTATAACTTCACTTGCCAAGCTTTCATGGCAGACCATCACAAGCCAATTAATTTCGAAATATCTGCACAGTTCTACATCTCATGGATGCTTCATCAGTTTAAAGGGAACAGAGAAAAATATTCTAGCTCTCACCAGCAAAAACTGGCAACCACACTATTGTGGCATTTCTCATCCAATGTGATGTCATCAGTCCGCACCGCACCTACAACACGAGATAGCCTAAATGTCTGACTTCACGCTTTGCACACAAGCACTGTAATAAACTGGTAAGAAAACACAGGTTACTCACCTGTAACAGTAGGTCTTACTTTGAGAGTCAGCTCTTGTAGCAGGTAACATATGTAGGACTGACGCTGGCAGGTGACAGGACCCCATGGAAAACTTCTAGCTAGCAGTCTATGGCGGGGACCACTCCCCCCCAACATCACGCATGATATAAAGGGAGGGCAGTCCCCTGCGTCCCTCAGTTTTTTTTTCCCAGCCATCGACTTGCGTTCATCGGCTCCACAGATCACCTCTCGCTAGTTCTACCGCCATTTTGCTAAGTCTTCTTAGCCAGATTCTTTATTTCTTCACCGAAAAAGTGCACTTTTTCTGCCGTTCTTGTTCTCTATGTTGTCTTCTTCAACGTCCTCCACTGAATGATACCCTTCCAAGTGTGCCTGCAGCAAACAAATCCCATCCAAGGACAGGCACTCTGCCTGCTTGCTGTGCCTAAGCCCCAACCACGACTCCCAGGCCTGCCAACAGTTCAACAGCAGGATGAGGATCTGTCATCAGAAGGCTCTCCAGGCTTTCCTCACAGAGCAACGTTTGGCCACCATGCAGAGAGATTCCCCTTCGGGGAGGAGTTCTTCCCACCATAAATCTTCTGGGAAGCCATAAGGAGAAGCGAAAGGCGAGATCTCCCTCCAGATCCAGATCTTCAGGCTTCCACTCTGCCCCCAAGGGCAGTTTCAGCTCTGCCTCCCAGGTTACCTGCTTCCTCTTCCAGGCTAACTGCTGTTAAAAAAAAAAAAACACCTTGGTTTGGGCATTGGGAGTCAAGGACCATGGCTCCAGGTCTTTGGGCCCCACCCTGCAGCCACTTAAGGTCCGTCCACCTGATTAGGCCAGCACTCTGACCTCTGTAACGGACTGACGCCAAGCTCACTCCTGGTTGGCCTCTGTTGCTGACTCCCAGGACAGATACAAGGCCTCAGGGCACTCCTCCAGGAAATCTGCTTCTCAGCTACCCAGGCCAGCCAAGCCATTGGACAAGCATCGAGCAACACAGCATTTGTCAGGTGGTGACTCTCACTGACAAGCGGCTGTTGTCGCTGCTTTAGTGGCCCAGCCGTTGGCACCGTCAATCCTGTTCTCAACATCACTGGTTCCCCCCCCAACCACCGGCTGACGATTGGTCAGAACACAGTCCTTCCGAGGACCACCGTATGACGGCCTCGGACCAGGTGTTGGGCCTATTACTGTAACCCCGACTCATCCTCCTGCTCGTCGTAGCCAGATCACTGCTCTAGGCCGGACCATGGCTCTGGGTCGGTGTCGGGTCTGATGACCAATTCAGAGCCTAAGCTCTGTCTCAGGCCAAGGACCTTTTTGGTTATTGGTGTGAGACCATTAGGACTGGCAACCTACCACCAAAAATTCAGTGGACAGAGGAACCCCCCCCCCAGTGACACTGGGGCTCCTCCGCCAACAGAGACCACCCTATCTTCAGCCAAGGGCATGGAGCCCACCCACCTTCAGGCAAGGGCACTGAGCCCACCCCACCTTCGGGCAATGGCAAGGCTTATCGCAAGCGCCACTCCAGGTCCTGGGTCCAGGAGCCCGAGTTCCTCCAGCTCCTCTAACCACCACAGGCACAAACAATGGCGCAACAGATCTCATCCTCCTGCTCTGATGAGTCTTCCTCTGTTCCTTCATCTGTCGAGGGCCTGTCCCCCCCAGACCCCAGGCATACTCCCAAATCACCGCCAGATAGCCCCTCCTTTATGAAGGTCATGTGGCATATTCAAGCCAACACAGGCTGGGAGACAGAGGACCTGGACCCAGAGAGACTCTGCTTGGCCACGTATTTTCACCAAAAGGACCTGAAACCAGTGGTCATCCCACCCTTGGTGGACATATTTGGAGACACCAAGGCAGCCTGGAAGCGTCCCCACACCTCCTCCGATATACTCAAAAAAGGCAGACCAACTTTACAGGGTTCCGAAGGAGGAACCTTTTTTGGGCGAGCAGCCTTTGGCAGACTAGGTAGTCATCTCGGCTGCCCATGATTGATCCCAGAGGCCGAAACATCTCGGCACTCAGCCTCCGGACAGGAAATCTAAGCAACAAGATTCCATGGTGCATAAGGTCTATTCCTCGGTCACATGTACTTTACGGAGTCTCAACTTTCTAACTCATATGGTACAATTCCAAAATGCCTTTGGGAACAAGGGATCGCCACTGTTCGAGAGATCCCAGACTGTTCACAGAAAGCAGAGCTAGAGAAGCTTCTGCAGACTGGTTCAGACATGGGCACACATGTCCGCTGGTCGGCCTACAACTCGGCGGACACTGGAGTGTGCGTCCAAGGGCATTCGTGGCTCCGGGCATCTGGTTTTGCCCAGGATGTGCAGACAAACATCTTGGATGCACCATTTCATGGTTCCGTCCTCTTTGGTAAGGACTGTGAAAAGAGCATCACCAAACTACATAAATACATAGACACTGTCGGCAGATAAGGGCCTATGGCCCACCCAGTCTGCCCATTTGAGGAGGACTCCAGAAAGGCTATTCAGTCCATACATTCTATGTATAAGCTGAAACAAAGACCTCTTCGAAAGCTTCACTTTCGGGGGGAAAGGGGGACAGCAACAACGAGGTGGATATGGCCGTAAGGGCCCCTCCAGAGGTCCCGCAGTATCCGCCTCTCGGGCCTCCAAACCAGCCCAAGCAGCTGTCTCCCCCCACCACAGCCTGACTTCTTGTTGGACCCACTCCCTCCCATAACCCTGACGGGAGGCAGTCGGAGGCCGCTTTTCTCTCTGTGCTGGCGAGAGATCACCTCCCATCAGTGGGTCCTACAAATGGTCAGCAATGGACACTCAATAGAATTTGTCCAGATGCCACCAGACAGGCCTCCCCTTCTGTCCCCTGGCTTATGCCGAGCTCATCCGGGCTGAAATTTGGGCTCTCTTGCTCAAAAGGGCCATAGAGATGGTTCTCCCCTCTCAGATGGGCACAGTCTTCTATTCTCATTTCTTCCTCGTGCCCAAAAAGATCGGGGACCTGCACCCCATCTTGAACCTCAGCGACCTCAGTTTGTGGAATACAAACCGTTTCAGATGGTCACTCTGTAGGTATTACTGCCCATGATCCATCAAGGAGATTGGCTGGCGTCGCTGGATATGCAGGACGCCTATCTCCACATCTTGGTGGCCAAACCTCACAGATGGTTTCTCGGATTTGAATTTCGGGGAAGGCATTATCAGTTCAGAGCGTTGCTCTTCAGCCTGTCTTTAGTCCCAAGGGTATTTACCAAGTGCCTGGCGGTGGTTGCGGCAGCCCTCCGAAGGAAAGGGCACTATGTTTTCCCTTACCTGGATATCTGGCTCTTAACAGCCCCATCCAGCCAGCAGCTGCGGTGCACGATCCAGGACACCTGTTCTCTTTTCGGAGACCTGTGTAACACTGTCAACATACCAAAGTCTTCCCTGCTCCCGATCCAATCCCTTCAGTTCACTGGGACCTTGCTCGATACCACTCGAGGGAAGGTCTTTCTCCCAGAGGACAGGGCACTTCGACTCCGAAGTCTAGCACACCACGTCTCGTCCCTCCCAAGGGTCCCAGCCAAGATGCTTCTCTGACTTCTAGGCCACATGGCCACTTCCATTGTTACAGTCCTTCTACCCAGACTGCATATGAGGACGATTCAGTGGACTGGAGAGTCCAATGGCCCAAAGATGGGACGATATGGATCAACCAGTCTCTATTCCAGAACCGGTTTGTTGAGAACTCAGTTGGTGGATGACATCCCCTTCTCTAACAGAGGGGATGCCCTTTCAGAGAACAGCTCCAGATCAAGTCTTGACATCCGTTGCCTCCAGCATCGGTTGGGGCGCACATCTTGTCGTCCACAGGACACAAAGCACCTGGTCTGTGGCCGAGGAACCTCTCCACATCAATATTCTGGAGATGAGAGCAGTTTTCTACGCTTTACAAGCTTTGAGCATGGTGCTTTGCCGGTAACACCTCCTCATACAGACAGACAACATGGCGGTGGTGTTTTACTTCAACAAGCAGGGCGGCACTCACTTGTACCCCCTTTGTCGGGAAGCAATGTGGGTCTGGAACTGGGCCATAACTCACTGCCTAGATAGCTTGGCGGTTCACGTCCTAGGGGTTCAAAACACCTTGGCCGACACTCTCAGCAGGCTGCAGTCCAGAGCACACAAGTGAGCCCTTCTACAGTCTGTTGTCAACAATCTCTTCGACAGATGGGACAGACTGGAGTTGGACCTCTTTGCATCCCCTATCAATGCAAAGTTGCCCAGTTTTTGCTTGGTAGATCCAGGGCATGGAGTTTTCTGGCGAGATGTCCTGGAGAGGGAGATTCCTTTATGCCTTCCTGCTCCTTCAGGAGGTACTTCTCAAGCTGCAAGCATAAGGAACAGTGATGATCCTTGTGGCCCTGACATATTTGGTATCCCCTGCAGCAACAATTGGCTGCTGAACCCCCGATTCACCTGCCACTGAGCACTCACTTGCAGAGCCTTATTTGGTGTTCCACACCAGGTGGCTTTGAGGGCCAATCCTAAGTTCTTACCGAAGGTGGTGTCAGAGTTGACACTAAAGTCAAGACATACACCTCCCAGTGCATTATCCCGAACACTCAAACTGGGGTGAGGCTCTTCTCCACATGCTGGATGTTCATCGCATTTTGTGTTTCTATCTTTCTAGAACGCGAGAGTTTAGATGTTCTGATCAGCTTTATGTTTCCTTTGAATACAGGAGCTCCTTGGATCCCGGGGCCAAAGAGACCCTCTCTAAATAGCTGGTTAACTGCATTTCATTTTGTTACCAGAAATATGACAAACCCTTGCTGGGCTAAGCGAAGGGTCACTCCACGAGGGGAGTAGCAGTGTCTTTGGCCGCTCTTAGGAACGTGTCTGCGGCTGACATTTGTGCAGCAGCCACATGAAATTCTGTCCATACATTTATCAGACGTTACAGTCTCGACATTCTGCAGGGACTCCTCTCCTGAGGGCATTCCCCTCTTGGCTTTTCTCCGCATTCTCCACCCAAAATTAGTCTGTCTCCTTTACTGCTTGGGACTCAGTTCTACATGTGTTACCTGCTGCAAGAGCTGACTCTCTGAGTACGACAGCACAGTAATGTAAAAACTTTCTGTAACCGTAGATCTTCGAGAGAAGCTCTTGCAGCAGATATGGCTTCCCACCCACCTTCCCCTAGGGGACTCTCTTCTGGACCTGGTTTACATTGGCAATGGTATAATTACTCTGTGCGGAATTCTCCTCGGTTCTCTGTTCCTGATCACCTTCCATCCTCAATGCCAGAGTCTCTGGCGGGAGAACTGAGGGATGCCGGGGACTGCCCTCCCTTTATGCCATGTGTGACGCTGGGGGGCAGTCCCCGCCATAGACTACTAGCTAAAATTTTTCCATGGGGTCCTGCCGCCGTCAGTCCTACATGTATTACCTGCTGCAAGGCCTTCTCTCGAAGATCTACTGTTACAGTACAGGGTTTTAAATAATTGATTAGCAGTTTTTTCCTTGGGACAATACTAACTGTACAGAAAGCATTTATATAGGTTTTCTAGAAGTGTTATGTTTGTTAAACACAGTGAGGCAAGTGCTATGCATTTTCACAATGTTTTAGAACTTTTATGAGCAAAGCGCTGATCAATTTTTAGAGTTAAATAAAACCCTGCAGTAAGTTCTTATATAACTGTACTTTCTAGGAGTGGTATATGTTGTTCATCCACACTTACTGGCCGTGTCCCATCACTTCAAGTCTTGCCGGAAAGTCTTCAAGCTGCCTCCTCCCACCCACCCAGGAGGTATAACCCTCGGTTCCGCCCCATGATGCCAGATCTTGCCCGCTGGAATCAGTACTGTGCTCCAAACCTGAGGAGGTCAGGTGGGTCAGTGTGGATGAACATATACCACTGCTAGAACTGTTACAGGTGAGTAACCTGTGTTTCTAAGGACGAGGATATGTTGATCTTACTTCGAGAGGGTTCCTTCAGTAGGTCATGACACGTAGGACTAGTGCATCTGGCGTCAGGACCCAACGGCAGACTTATCCAGCAATACCCAACGGGGGACTGCCCACAGACGTCAACATTGAGTCTATATGGTGGGCGGTCCCCAGACCCACCCTCCAGTTCTTTCCAGCCGTCACCTCGTGCAGTGTCTTTCAGCAGACTCACCTCAGCGATCGTCGGTTGAACATTCTGTTTTTTCAGTCATTTTGTTCCTCAAAAAAAAATTGCTGCTATATCTTATTTTACAACGTTCTATGTCGTCTCCAAAAAAGAAGTGCAAGCTTGTGGCACGCAGATTCTGCACAAGGACGGTCACAAACGGTGTGTGATCTGCCTATGCCCAGACCATCTGGTTGCCTCCTGTGCAGAATGTAAGCCTTTCTACTAGGCCAAGCAAAGGCAGCAGGCCTTAGAAGCTCATCTCCTCAAATCTAGATTAGCATCGTTACAGAAACAAATGGAGAAAATCCGGGATTCGGCCTCCACTTCTTCCTCTTCAAAACAAAAAGAAGGAGAAACATGGTGAGAAGGAGCACACCATGGAGAGCAGGCCCGAAGCTTCGAGGCCTGCATGGCCACTCCCCCGCCCACCTGCGGTAAGGTAATGTCCGCCAGAAGACCCTTCCTTTGTGGATCTTCTGAGGTCTATCCAAACCTTCTATGAGTGGGAGATGGATGAACAAGACCCGATGCGGCAGAGGCTTGTGTAGCATCTGGATCTCAAGACCCAAGCTATGGTCCCTGTTCCCCCATCGATAGCACCTCATCTAGACCTCACCTTGACCATCTGGCAACTGCCTAATTCCATCCCGGTTGTCCCAAAGAGAACTGACATGACATACAAGGCACCTAAGGATTCCCCGTTTCTGACTGCCTATCCTGAGGCGGACTCTGTGGTCATTTAAGCTGCTCAAGATCAATTGTCTGCTCCTAAGCACCTGAGTTCAGTTCCTCCCGACAGAGTCCAAGCAGTTTGACCAGTTCAGGAAAAAAGTTTATTCCTCGGCTACGTGTGCCTTGAAGTCCCTGAACTACGTAGCCCACATGGTGTCCCACCAAAAAACTACCCTTGCCAGGCTGGAGGACCAAATTTAAGATATGCCGAATTCGGACCTCAAAGCGGAACTCACCCGGGATATCCGACTCTTAAAAATTTCTCGTCAGCATGCTCTCTGGGCATTTGGGGGACCATCAGACTCGGGGACTTTGGTCCCGTCAAGAGATGTCCTTACACATCAATGTCTTGGAGATGAGAGCGGTACTGTATGCTCTTCAGGCATTTCAGACCATTCTACCCAAGGGACTAGTACTTTTACAGATAGACAACACCTCCGTTGTCTGGTATCTCAACAAACAGGGTGGCAGTCACTCCTACTCCCTTTGCAGGGAAGCGATGAGAGTGTGGGACTGGGTACATCTGTATGGTCTGTCCCTCACAGCTGTACATGTTCCAGGAGTGGAAAACGTTCTAGCAGACAACCTCAGCAAATCGTCTACCCACGATCATGAATGGGAACTAAACCAGGCAGTGGCAGAATCTCTATCTCAGAAATGGGATGACGGATTCGACCTACTCGCCTCCCCATTCAACACAAAGCTTCCTAGCTTTTGCTCGCTCGTTCCACAGCATAGTGCTTTTTGGCACGACGCGTTCTTTCTCTCCTGGAAAGAGAGATTTTTTGTACGTCTTCCCTCCATTTCCCATTCTTCAGAGGATGCTCCTCAAACTCCAATTGGAGGGAGCAAAAATGATCCTAATCGCTCCTCTCTGACCCAGACAAATTTGGTTCCCACTTCTACTGCAGTTGTCGAGGAAACCTCCAGTTCCGCTTCTATTACAGCACAGTCTCTTAACGCAGGACAAGAGTTTACTGGTGTACCCGGGGCTCAGGACCTTGCATCTTCATGCTTGGCTCCTACAGACATAGTGATTTCACACTTTGGAGTCTCCTCGAGAGTTGCTCAAGTCAACGTGGAGGCTTGAAAACCTTCCACAAGGTCCACTTACGCTATGAAGTAGAAACGTTTTTCCATTTGGGCAGCCTCCAAGGGTTGGGACCCCTTTACATGTTCGGCCCCACATCTAATGGAATACTTGCTCTTTTTGTCTTACTCTGGCCTTTCCTATTCTTCGCTGAAAGTCCACTTATCGGCCATTTTGGCCTACCATGTGCTAGTGGATGGTAAACCCGTGGCTTGCTTTCTGAAGGCCAAACTCCACCTGAACCTCCCCCCCTCCATCTATAGCCCTACTCCACCTTGGGATCTTAATTTTGTGTTGGAGAAACTTACTCTCCCTTTTTGAACTAGTGATGAGCTGTGATATGCTACCTTTCCTGAAAAATGCTCTTTTTAGTCGCGATTACTTCTGCTCGAAGGATTTCCGAGCTTCAGGCTTTAGTTTGTAAGGAGCCTTATCTTATTTTTCACAAGGACAAGGTGGTCCTCCGTACTCATCCTAGGTTTCTTCCCAAGGTGGTATCGCAGCTCACCCTCAACCAGTCGGTAGAGCTGCCAGTGTACTATCCAGCCCCAACAAACAGAGGTGAGGCCTTGCTTCATACCATGGATGTACACCGGATCCTTAAGTGTTACACCTCTCACACAAAGGAATCGCGAAAAGCAGATCAGCTCTTTGTTTCATTTGCATCGAGGGCGCTGGGTAAGGCAGTTTCCAAACAATGCCTTTCAAAATGGTTAGGAAACTTCATTTGCTTCTGTTACCAGAAATACGAGAAGTCTTTGGCAGGGACCTGTCAAAGCACATTCTACTAGGGTGTGGCTGCTTCTGCAGCTTTCCTCTGTCATGTTTCTGCAGTGGAGATCTGCGGCAGTAACCTGGAGTTCAGTCCACACCCTTTATCAAGCATTACAGTCTGGACATTGTTTCTAGGCGAAGCTAGTTTGGCCTAGCTGTCCTGCAGGACCCTTTGTCCTAGGCACACTCCTTTCTGTGTTTCAGTTATTCCTCCTCCCATGTTTCTCTCGGTCTCTCTCTTTCGAGGGACTGCTTGGGATTCTGTCCTACATGTTATGACCTCCTGAAGGAACCCTCTCAAAGTAAGATAGTACAGTTACGTAAGAACTTACCATAACAGCAGATCTTCGAGAGAGGTTCCTTCAGTAGGTAATGTTTTTCCCCGCCCTCCTTCCCCTCAGAAAATGTTTGTTTCGGTCTCCAGACCTGCTACCTCTTTTTCCGGGGCTCCAGTGGGAGAGAACTGGAGGGTGGGCCTGGGGACTGCCCACTATATAGACTCACGCTGATGTGGGACGGTCCCCCGTCGGGTATTGCTGGATAAGTCTGCCGTTTGGTCCTGATACCAGATGGCGCTAGACCTACATGTTATGACCTACTGAAGGAACCTCTCTCAAAGATCTACTGTTGCAGTAAGTTTTTATGCAACTGTACTTTCTATCCACACTTACTGGCAGACTCCTGGAAGTTCGGGAGGAGGGAGGCAAGATGCACACCCCCTACTTAGGAAATAAGGATTGGAGAACTGAGGCCCCAAAATCAGCATCCTGGCATGACTTGAGGTCTATGTGGTAATGGGAAATGAAGGTGTGTGCTGACTTCCAGGTAGCAGCCCTGCAGATTTCCTGGATAGGGATGTCCCTAGAAGCAGCCACCAATGCAACGTTATGGCGGGTGGAATGAGCCTTTAGCCCTACGGGAGGCTCCCTACCCGCCAACCTATAGCAGAGATCAATACAGGAAATGATCCACCTGCCAATTGTCCGCTTGACTGCAGGTCTGCCAGGTGCAGCTTCAGCGTAGGTGACAAACACCTGGCAGACCTCTCCCTGAACTCCAGCCATGCGCTCTTTGTAGTAAGCGCGCGCTCACCTCAGGTCCAGAGTATGGAGCCTGTGTTCAGCCTCCGAGGTGTGATTCAGGAAGAGCACCTGAAGTCATCAGCTGGTTCAGGTGAAACTCCGACACACCCTTTGGGAGCAACTTCGGGCTGGGGCGAAGGACAACAATGTTCCTGTGGAAGACCAGGTAAAGAGACTCCACCAATAGCACCTGGAGCTCACCCATCCTTCTGGCTGACGTGATAGCCATCAGGAAGGTGGTCTTCCATGACAGGTGTGACATTTCACACCTGTGCATCGGATTGAATGGCTTGCCCATGAGCTCTGCTCAAACCAGTAACAAATCCCACGGTGGTGGTGGTTCAAGCACCAAAGGGGATAAGTTTATTTATTTAAAATTTGATGATCGGGAAAGGTACCATGAGCGAAGCTCGTTTCCAGATACGACCCTCGGAAGGGGGTACAAATACAGATTAGGGGAAAAACAAATTATATATATATATATATATATAAACAAGTGGAAGGCACAGCTGAATACAAATTTTCTGCTAACACCAGTGTTACACAATATACAATTATATTATACAATCTGATACAGAGTATATATGCAAATAATGAATATAAGGCATGAATAACAGAGTAAGTCCTCAGCTGGAGCTAGGCCATAAGAAGAAGGTAGGCATAGGGAGATGGGAAGTGGGAGAGAAGAGTGTATAGTTACTGGGGAGAGGACAGGTTCAGGTCGAGGTGGGGGTTGATCTGGTGGCGCTTAAGGGCAGGAAAGGAGGGTGAGTCAGGTATTGGGGGGGGGGGGAGAGATGCTGTCCCAGAGGAAAGGGAGCCTGTATGAGAAGGCAAGTTTGCTGGCAGAGGTGCAGACTTGGGAGTGTAAAACAACGGACACTGCTATGCCGTAAGTTGTATGAGGAGGGGGAAGCAGGTTTGAGGAGAGATGCCAGGTATGATGGGAGAGCTCTGAACCAGGACTTTGGTATGAGGGTGGTGCAATGTGAGAAACGTCTCAGAGAGGGATTGGGAATAGTAGAGGTCTCAGTGGTGGGTTAGATGGGGGAGCTGGTGGCGAATCTACAGAAAGTATGGTAGAGTACATGGAGTTTAGACAGGGATGTCGCTGGGGCAGCGCTGTAGACGTCTGCATAGTCAAAAGTAGGGAGGATCCATTTGATCAATAGGTCGCATCTAACCGGGAGAGGAAGACTAGCCTTGTGGCAGTAGAGCAGCCAGAATTTGGGATGCAGTTTAGTGTGAAGGGCACTGAAGTGGGAAGAGAAATTAAGAGAGGGATCAAGCCAAACCCCTAGGTACTTGCACAAGGTGACATTTTCAAGGGGGGTGTTTTCACTGCAGAGGAAGGATGGTAGAGAGCTGAATCCTTGCAAGCTTTTGCTTGGTCCCGAAGATCATGGCGACGCCTTTTTTTTTTAGGTATTTTTCATTGAACCACGAGGTAACTGCAGTGAAGTCCTCTTGAAGGGAGGTCTGTGATCTAAGCCTTTGAAAAAGTGCCAGACCACTGTCTCCTGCACCACAGACTGCTGACCGGCCCGTGCCCAGTAAGCAGAGATGGCTGCCAGGTGCACCTTAAGGGTCGTTGATCAAAGTCCTCCTTGGAAGAGAGACCACAGGTAGTTCAAAATGCTAGCCACTGGACAGGTCGAAGGATCAAACCCCTTGCCCTGACACCAAATGGAGAATCTCTTCCATTTGAAGGCATAGCATTTTCTGGTTGATTCCTTTCTAGATGCCTCCATGACAGTGAGGACATCTTCGGAAAGACCCAAAGCCTGCAACTCTAGCCACTCAGGAATCAGGCTGTCAGATGCAGGGACTGAAGGTCCATTTGGAGTACCTTCCAGGGCCGGTCTTAGCTAGGTGCAAGCTGTGTCCCTGCACCTTGGGGACCTATATTTGTTTCATGAGGAAAAAAAATAACTGAAAACATTTAAAAGTGCCTACATTTTGTGAGAGAAGAAAACGTTTACCAGTAAATGAAAGTGGAAAGCAACTGGCTCTGTTACTGTTACAAAAGCTGGGGGCAGCTTTGCTGCTATGCTACTTTAAGATGCAGTGAAAAGATTAGGAAACCTGCACACTCATATCTTCTGAATATCATTTGCTTCCACATCAGACATCTCTTTTCATGTAGCTGTTAAAGATATATGCAGCTGCTTTAGTTAGTTTTTACACTTCATACTAGGCCCTGTCACTCTCCCGGGAGGGTCCATTTTGTGGTTGTTGAAATCTCATTGACCCTGACAGCTGAATAAGCATATCAGAATGTGATGCATAATCAACCTTTAAACTCCCCAGTATGCCTGTCTGCTTAGGTAGTTTTAAAAGAACCAAGCTGAAAGAAGGTGTGAAACACCATCTTTGCCTTCAGTGAGTTTTACAAGCTGTCTGAGCTGTAATGCATTTTTTCCCCCCTTTAAACTCCATTTGGTTTATAAATTTCCGGAGAGTTTTTGCAGGGTATTTGCTATTTCAGCATTGAGATATGTGATACAAATGGTTGCTCTGACATCATGTTCTCATATGCTAATGCAGCACTCAGGGACAATGAGATTTCAACCACCTCGAAATGGACCCTCCCAGAAGAATGACAAGCCCTAGTATGAAATGTGAAAACTAACTGAAGCAGCTGCATACATCTTTAACAGCTACATGAAAAGAGTTGTCTGTTGACATGGAAACAAATAAGATTTAGAAGATATGAGGATGCAGTTTTCCTTGTTAATGGCCATACTTTATGCCTCCCAGGTTGACTGCTATCACAAACAAAGGGCTATATTGACAAGACAACTTGTTTGTAACCTGGAAATGTAGCTGAAACAATGAATTATATGACAATCTGTTTCAAAAGTATGTGAGCACTCAAAATGGCTTAAAAACCTGATCACCAGGTATATAAAAAACCAAAAAAAAAACCTGACAGGTGGCAACCTTACTGGTGTCCCATGATAATTCTCTATATTCTCTCTCACTCACACCTCCAGAAAAGAAAAGCTACTTAACTTGTTTGCAGATCGGATTATCAGAGGTGTGAGTGTCCAGTGATGATGTTCCTGTTCTTACAGAAATGAATACATACTAGTACCATACTTAAATTCTTGCTCTAGGCTCAGTCAGATTCATTTCCAATGGTGAAGTCAAATAATTCAGTGCAGTCAATGGCACTAATTAAAAGATCCTGGTTAAACTAGTAGACCTGGGGCTGCTTTACTAATACAGAACAGGAGGATTAGTTTAGTTAGGTGTAAGTGATGGATTTTGGTGGGTGGGGCCCACAGGGAATGGAGTAGTGGGGCCTGGCAGGGAGTGGCCCAGGGGCCCAGAATGGTTAAGGCCATCCCACTTCCCCTGACTGATGGAGAGCAAGTCTGGGTGTATGAGAAGATGCCTCGGGAGCCTGTTGCCAATGGTGAGGACATCGGGGTACCAGAACTGGCAGGGCCAGTCCAGAGTCACCAGGCTCACCTGTACCTTGTCCCTCCTGACCTTGAGAAGCACCTTGTGGATCAAGGGAAGTTGGGGGAAGGCACAGAAGAGGCCTTGAGAAGGCATCCCCCTGCAGAGAGCCTTGCTGACGGGGGCGGGCAGAAAACAGCCTCAACTTTGCATTCTCCCAGGAGGCGAACAGGTCCACCTGAGGGGTGGCCCACTAGGAGAACAGGTTGTGAACTACCTCCGGATGGAGAGACCACTCGCAAGATGCCTCGCCTAGTCGGCTGAGGGCATCCGCCAGCCGAATAGAGGCTCCAGTCACATGGATGGCTAGGAGATCCGCCTCCAGGCTGTGCGCGAGAGTCCATATGTGGACAGCTTCCTTGCATTGAGGCAGGGAGTGCATCCCAGCCTGTTTGTTGAAGTAGTACATGGTTGTGGTGTTGTCCGTGTGGACTTGGACCATTTGACCCCGAACAAACAGAGCGAATGCAGTCAGTGCCAGCTGAACTGCTTGGAACTCCAGCAGGTTGATGTGGCATCGGCATTCCTTGGGGGTCCAGAGCCCATGGACCCTGTAAACATAGAAACACAGACTTTGACGGCAGGTAAGGACCGCTTGGCCCACCTAGTCTGCCCATTTGCCTATCTAGAGGATAAGCTGCAGATCCTATTTAACCAACAGCCTATTTCTTCCTACTCCCCACAAAAATTGCCTTATGTCTGTCTCATGCATTCTTGAATTCTCCCCCAGTTTTAGACCCCACAACTTCCTCAGGAAGGCTGTTCCATGTGTCCACCACCCTCTGTGTGAAAAAACACTTCCTCACATTGTCTCTGAGCCATCCCCCCTCTATCTTTAAATTGTGTCCCCTTTTTCTTGCACCTCTTTTTCTGAAAGATGCTGCCCTCTTGGACTTTGTTGATTCCACTGAGGTACTTAAACATTTTTATCATGCCCCCCTCTCCCTCCGTTCCTCAAGGGTATACATATTAAGCTCCTTTGGTCTCTCCTCGTATGGCTTCTCTTGCAGAGCCTGCACCATTTTAGTTGCCATTCTCTGAACTGCCTCCATCCTATGTCCTTGCGGAGATGGGGTCTCCAGAACTGGCCACAGTACTCCAGATGGGGTCTCACCAACTGTCTGTACAGGGGGATAACAACTTCCTGCTTTCTGCTGGTGATGCCTCTCCCTATACATCCCGGTATCCCCCCAGCCCTCCCTACAGCCTTCTCACATTGCTTGCCAACCTTAAGATCATCTGATAGATTACCCCCAGGTCCTATTCCATTTCTGTTGTTACTACCTCCCCCCAATGTGTACTCTTCCCCTGGGTTTTTGTTTCTAGGTGCATTATTTTACACTTCTTTGCACTGAATCCAAGCTGCCATACTTCTGACCATTCCTCCAACCTTGCCAAGTCCCTTTTTATCCTTTCCACGCCTCCTTGTGTATCAACTCTGTTGCAGATCTTTGTGTCATCTGCAAAGAGGCATGATTTTCCTTCCAGTCCCTCTGCAGTTTCACTTATAAAGACATTAAAAAGGACTGGACCCAGTACTGAACCCTGCGGTACCCCACTAGTAACCCCTCTTTCTTCAGAGTGGAGTCCATCACATCTGCCATCCTTTATTCCTCAGGTACCACACCATCCTCCCATGTTTGTTAAAAAGGGTAGTCAATGGTGTCACTAGTTCTCTGCTTAATTCTTTTAGAATTCTGGGGTGAATTCCATCTGGCCCCATTGCTTTGTCCACCTTCAGTTTTAGGAGTTCTTTCAGAACCCTTTCTTCTGTGAAGGACTGGGATCAACCCCCCCCCAGAGTACATCTATTAATTGGATTAGGTACCTCCTCTTTTGTAAATACTGAACAGAAGTATTCATTCAGTATCCCTGCTTTTTCACTGTCCCTCTCTGCCCACCCACAGTCCATTCTATTCAGCCTCACTATCCCTCCCTTTGTCTTTCTATGCTCCATGATATAGCTATAAAAGGCTTAATCCCCTTTCTTAACCGAGTTAGCTGTCTTTTCCTCAGTTTGGGCCTTTGCTATTCTGACTACCCTCCCTGCTTCCTTCTGCCTTAACTGGTACAGTTCTCTGTCATGGTCCTTCTGTGTTTTCTTATACTTCCTAAATGCTATCTTTTTCTCCCTAACCTTCACTGCCACCTCTTTTGAGAGCCACAGTGGCTTCTTCTTTCATTTTGATTTGTTTATTTGCTTCATACAAAGGCTTGTTACCTCTGTGATGGCAGCTTTGATATTTCCCCATTGTTGCTCCACCCCTCCTTCTAGCCTGTTTGCTAGTACTTTTCTAAGGCACTCTCCCATCTTGCCAAAGTCAGCCCTCCTGAAGTCCAGTACTCTCACTTTTGCATGGCTTGACTCTGTAGCTGAGTTTATCATGAATCGCATTGTTTGGTGGTCACTTGTTCCCAAATGGCTACCCACTTCTAGATCTGAGATCCTCTCACTGTTCCCATTTGAGAGTACAAGGTCTAAGACTGCTCCCTCATGAGTAGGTTCCAAAACTAGCTGTCTGAGGCATGCCACCTGAAGGGCATCGAGAATGGCCCTGCTTTTGGATGTGGCTGCAGCAAAAGTGCTCCAGTTAACATCTGGCATATCAAGGTCCCCCATCAACAGTATCTCCCCTTTCTCTGCCTTCCTAAGTATGCCTTCTATCATATCCTTGTACATTCCCCCTGTGTGGATTGCGGTGCCAATTCCAGTCTCTAAGGCCCCGTTCGCACTAGTGCATTTGAAACGGTTCTCAGCGCTTGAACCGTTTCAAAAGTGTGCTGGCCTGGATCGCATTCACACATAACCCGGCTTTTAGATGCAGGAATTTTTTAGGCGTGCTCAAACCTGATAGAGACCTGGGCTTGAGCACGCCCAGAAATCCGCTTCAAAGTAAAGCGATTACCTAGAGTGCGAACATGCCAGCTCGCTTCCTTTTAATGCACTTCAAGCAAGAGCGCAAGCATCATGGTAAGCAGTTTTCCATGCTGCTGAATTCGGTTTATAGTTGGCACGGATCTCTGCCGCAGTGTGAACCCTGTAAAATGCATTGCCTAATGTGGATCACAGGAAAGGGGTTGCAGTACGAACGCTACAGCACGGTAAGTGTTAATCCACTTTTAAAAACGTTTTGCCCAACCGTGCTGTAGTGCGAACGGGGCCTAAGGTGACCCACAGTGCCTCCTCTCCTCCCTGCTTACTCTTTTGTTCAGTTGATTTTATTCCTTCCCTTACATACAGGGCTACTCCGCCCCATCTTTTCACCTCCCTGTCTCTCCTGTAGGTTGTATACGCTGGTATGTTAACATCCCAGTCATGGTTCTCTCTGTACCATGTTTCTGTGACTGCTACGATATCCAGGCATCCCTCTTCCATCAAGGCCACCAGTTCAGGGAGCTTGTTGCACAGACTATGAGCGTTGGTACACATTACCCTCCATTTCTTGATGGCCTTACCACTATTTGCCACATCCCTGCCCTTACTGCGTTTGTCACTTTCTCCATTTACCCCTACGCTTCTCCCTATCAACATCTCTATGTTGGTGTCTATCTCACGTAGTACCCCGATTTTCCACCTGTATTCCCCCAGATGGGCACCCTAGCCCGTGAGAGAGGTCTTGGTCGTCAGGATGACTGTCAGCTCAGGGCAGACAAATGGGATCCCTTCCTGCAGATGCTGTGGGACAAGCCACCACTGGAGGGTGTCCCACATCCTCTGGGTCACAGTGACCAGCTGGTCAAAGTGACCTTTGCGCTGAGTCCACTGGCTGGCCAGCTCCTATTTCAAGGAGCACATATGCCAGTGAGCCCAGTGGACTACACTGGTGGCACAAGTGCCCAACCCGAAATGATCGGGCAAAGGAGGAGAGAACCTCCACCCTGTCTGCCGGGAGCCTGGCTCTGGCTCAGCAAGAGTCGAGCTCTGCCCTGATGAAGCTGATCATCTGCAAGGGCACGAGTTCCGACTCGTTGACTAGGGGACCAAGTTGGATGCAAGTCTGGAGGGCCAGATCCCTGGACCACTCCACCTCCTGCCTGGAGGGACCATCAGCCATTCATCCAGGTAGGGGTACACCTGGACCCCTTGGTGCCTCAAGTAAGCTGCCACCACTGCTATGCATTTAGTGAAGACCCTGGGGGCCAAGGAGAGGCTGAATGGCATGGGTTGGAACTCACCGAGTGTTCCCTCGGCTCGAAAGTGGGGGAACCTTCGGTGGGATGGACGAATCGGGACGTGAAAGAACATGTCCTATAGATAGAGGGAGCAAAACCACATGTCCTGCTCAAGAGATGGTATTATCTGAAGGTGTGAGACATGAGGAATTTGTTCAGGTCATGTAGATCCAGAATGGGGTGCCAGCCCCGTTCACATTGGCACCATTAAGTACCTGGAGATGAGCCCTGAATGTTCCGGTCCGCTGCCCTGACCACGAGGAGCTGGGCTATGTCGTCTCCAGGAGTCAACCGAGTGTCTGCAGATACAAAGTCCTTTTGTGGGGTGCGGGCTCAGCTTAGAGAGTACTGTTCGAGGCAGACCCTGGCCGATCACTTCCAGAACTCACCTGTCCGTGGTTAACAGCCGACCAGGCGGAAAGGAAGTGGCAGAGCTGGCCCCCACAGGAGGACCCAGGGGAGGCGTGACAGGCATGATGGCGGTGACCCCCATCCCATCACTGGGCAGGCTTGGAGGAGGAGGACCCGGCTGAGGAGCCACCAGGTCCCTTCTTGCCTGGCTTTTGGACCACCTAAGCCACTGACTTGGGCCTGTGGCACCAAGGCTGAGCCTGCTGGCCCGGCTGGTGTTGAGATGGTTTTGCCACAGGAGTGGTGGACCGAAAGGGCTTGTAATTCTGCTGCATCCAGCCCTTGGTATCCTTCTGAGCAGGTGTAATGGAGTCCGAGGTGGCACTTCTTGATAGGCTGGAGGTGACCCTTCACACCAGGCCTGAACAGGTTGGTGCCTAGGAAGGGAACGTCCACCAGCTTGTGCCGAGTGTCTACCGTGAAGGTCAAAATCCTCGGCCAAGCCCTATGGCGCATGGCAACTGCGGCCACCACTGAGCAGGCAAAGGAATCTCCAATGTCTAGAGCAGTCTGGAGTTGCTGCTTGGATATAGTCCGGCCTTGGTCTCGGACCTGCTTGACCATGGTCTGGAGGTCCGCAGGAAGATGAGGAATCACCTCATCCAGACAGCCCAAGAGAGCATGGGAGAAGTGTGCCATCAGGACGGCCAAGCTCACCTGGCAGAGGCAGAGTGAGGAGGCAGCATAGACCTTTTTGGCCGATTGGTCCAATTACTTGGACTCCTTGTCCGGCAGCCTGTCGACATTACCTGTGTTGCCCGAGCGCCAAAACATGGAATCGGCCACCAACTCCCTCGTCTGAGGGGGTGTTCCGTGAATCCCAAAAGGGAACTGGTGGGTAGCATATATTTGCGGGCCATCTGGGCCGAGGGCATCAGGCAGAAAGCAGGGTGCTGCTAAAGCTCCAAGTCCGGGCCAACAATGTCCTCGGCCACCGGGAAGGCCTATGTCATAGAGTCCCCTCTATCTAGAATCTCTGTGAGGAGAAAGCAAGCCCTGTTCTGAATGGGCTCCACAGGCATCCCCCATGGACTCAGAGATGAGACTAAGGATGCCCATTAAAGGATGTGGGCCTTTTCTCTGTCGAGAGACCCCCATCACCAACTCCATGTCAGCCGGACAGGAGTGCAGTGAGGAGTCCTCGGACTAGTCTACATAAAGCAGCAGATCACCCAAGTCGCTCTCGACCTGCTGCAGATGGCAGGGCGTGAGAGTGACCAACAACCAATGGCAAAGACCCTTAGCTGTCCGAGACTCCTTGGTCGAAGCCCCGGTCGGAGGCTGCTGGGGTGGCAGCTCCACCATAAATTGGTGGAGAGGCCCACTCCGGCAGAACTGAAGTGGCCCCACAGGTGGAGGAATAGTGTCAGTCAGTTCTCCGGGCATCGCTTGTTGGACAACAGCCATGTGATGGCTGCTGTGGGAGCCGGGTTGGCTTCAGACCAGAAAACACTACCTGTCGCCACATGAGGTGTTCGAGTGCTGATGCAACTTGTGCCAAAGCCTCTCGTCAACCAAAGAGCACAAAGACGACGAATACTGGTGGCACCGCTGTCGTGATGTAGTCAGTGGGACTGCCGATGCCAGAAGAATCTGCTTGACACACTGGACAAGGAAGACCTAGACCTCGGCCACTGGTGGTGCCAACGAGGGATCTCAGAGGGAGCCAGGGAATGCTGTGACTCCTCCTGGTCTAGATCGGTGACCGGAGGGTCCGGTTCAGTGGGCTGAGCCAACTCTTTGGTGGTCACTGGCAGGACTGGAGTCCTGAAAAGAGAATTTTCAGCCTCATCTAGCGACAACAGGTCGACAGGGTCAAGAAAAATCTAGGCCGCATCGTCGGCCCGCATCTCGGCCGGCTAACCTGACGGGGGCACTGTGAAGTCAGTGGTTTCGACCGTGGTCAAAGCCAGGGATTCCTGAGACTGAGATCACTCTCGATCCCAAGAACGTCAACAATGAGTCTTCTCCTTGTCATGTCGAGACTCCCTGTGGAAGCACGAGCTGTGTGAACCTGAAGGGCCCTCTCCCTTGGTTGGGAGAGAATGGCACAGTTCCTTAAAGGAGCCCAAAAAAGTGGAGCCCAATTTGAGTGGAACAAATGCCACAGCCGAAGAGGACTGCGCGATGGCCCGAGCCGCCTCCTTGAAGGCCTTTAGTTACTCCAACTGCTTGGCAGACCCCGCGGCCGTGGAGACCAGCCAATGGGCATCCTTGGATTTGACCAGCGGATTCAGTTTCTCTGGGCGGCCCACCTTCAGGTGGGCAAGGCGGTCCTGCAGAACTGATGGCTGAAACGACTAGCACATGTTGCAAGCTGGGGATCATGCTCGTGGCCCAGGCAGTAAACACAAGTGGCATGCAGTTCGATGCACATCTTCTACCCGCATGGGCACAGGCGAAATCCAGGTGAAGACTTTTTCTCCATCGTGGTCACGATCAAAGATCATCTTGAAGTTAGAACTCGAATGAGTTTAAGTTTTGGAAGTAAATCCAAAGATATGAGCACCAGGGCCTACTCGACACAGGAGTGGTAAGCAGGGAACCTGCTTATTTCTGCAGAAAGGAAGATCTTGGGTCATGGTGCGGAGAAGAGGGTTATACCACCCGGGTGGGCGGGAGGAGCCAACTTGAAGACTTTCCGGCAAGACTTGAAGGCAAAGGACACTGCCAGTAAGTGTGGCTAGAACAACATATCCACGTCCCTAGAATTTTTACTTACCATGTGGTTGTCAGTTTTTGCTGCTAGATACTAGATTATTTTTTCTCTGTTTACTATTGTTGCAGACTAGATAAACTGTAAGGCCTTTATCTGCTGGCATATTCGTTTGTATGTGCATATCTCAGCACCGCAGTCGTTTCCTGGTGCAAGCCCTCTGTTTCACATTTTATCGGTTTAAACTGCTAGAAATGTGAGGTGTTTTGGGGGGTGCTTGATGCAGCTATTTTGTACGGTCTCCACACTACTGCTGCCTTTTGGGCTACATATATATGCAATTTGGATCCCCTACTTAAAAAGCTAGCAAACCCTCTGAAAATACTACTATGGTATTTTTTATAAGTGTCCTCATTAAAGAGGATAGAAAATTATTTCTAATTGGCAACTGTTTATAACCATCCTATTTACAGAAATGATATCCATAATAAAAACTGGTGAGCTACAAAATAACAGAGACCATGGGAGGACACTTTGTCACTTGCCCCAGTGCTTGAACCCAAAGGTTTTCATCAGGGGGTGTAACCACATACAGAATCCCCAAACTTTAAATAACACTGTTAACATTTGTATTACTCCCTACGTGTAAGAACACAGTATTTCATTATTAGAAACAAGCCTCAATAAAAACTACCTTATATATTAACACACAAAGCTCTTAGTGCCCTCCTATCCCCTGAACCCTCTAAAGGCTCCTCACCAGATGAGCTTGATCCTAAACGTCTCTACCTTTCTGCTCCTGCAATTGCTTATCCTATCTCCTAATCCTTAACCTCTTCTTTATTTCTGCCCAAGTACCCTCATCCTGGAAATATGCTGTAGTCCTTCCTCTCCCCAAGGGTGGTGATGCATCCACTCCTGGCAACTATCGCCCTATTTCCCTCCTTCCTACCCTTGCCAAACTTCAAGAATATTTAGTTCTCTCAACTATTACCCTTCCTCTTCAGTTCCTCCTTTTTCACCCCCTTCCAATCTGGTTTTCAGAAGAACCACTCAACAACCACCTTCCTCCTCAGGCTAACTGACTCCATCCTTTCAGGGATGGACGATGGCCTGATCATCTCGGCCATCTTTCTCGACCTAGCCAAAGCTTTCAACAATGTTTCCCATCCCCTGCTTCTTGAGTCCCTCTCCTCAGCTGGCCTTGCTCCATCAGCCACCAACTGGTTTAAATCCTACCTCACTGGCAGGACTCAGTGAGAATCCTTGATGCCATCTCCCCTCCACTCCCCATCAACACTGGCGTCCCTCAGGGCTCAGTGCTTGGTCCCTTACTCTTCTCCATTTTCCTTAATGATCTTCCCACAGCCTGTTCATCCCTATCTATCCACATGTACGCTGATGATGCTGTCTTATACAGTTCCGCCAAAAACCCTGCTGCTGTAGAAACCAGCTTACAGCATGACTTCAGCCAAGTTCAGCTCTGGTTTGCTTCTCACCAGTTTTTTCTAAATGCCAAGGTGACAGTCTCAATGACCTTTGGCACCAGACAGAGACTCTCTAGGCTCCCGGCCCTACCCACCTTCCACACCCTTGATGGGACCATCCTGGAGGACACCTCCTCCTCCTCCTCATTTAGATATCTGGGGGTTTGGCTGGACCAGCACCTCAACTTCTCTGTGCATATCGATGCTATCCTGAAGAAACCGCACCCCAAGCTTGGTGCTCTGTACAGGAATCGTAGTTGCATTCCGCTGACTGCAAGGTGTGAAACTGTCCAGAAGATGATACTCCCCATCTTTGACTACTGTGACCTAGTCTATGGTGCTGCTCCCAAATCTTCCCTGACCAAGTTGGACACTCTCTTTAACTCCTTCTGCTGCTTTGCTCTCTACTCCCCTTCCCGCTCCCACCACTGTGAAATCTATCACACTCTAGCCTTCCTTCCACTATCTCACAGACGCATCTCACACTGTGCCAAACTAACCTCCAAATTCTGGCTCTGAGTGCTCCCCTTCTTTCTCTCATCCTCTCTCTCCACTCCCCTTCCCCCCACCAACTTGCTCAGATCTAATGACGCCCACTCCTTGATGGTCCCTCACTGCTCCACCCTCATCGGTCAGACTGGTTTCACCCATCGCTTCCCTTAAAATCTGGAATTCCCTCCCCCTGAAATATGACCCTCCTCCTCCAACTACTCCCCTATCTCTACTGTTCTTGCTTCAACCCTCCTTAATACCTATCCCCTGTTTCTGCCTTCCTACCCTGACCCCCCAAGCAGGGTTCTCAACATCCTGAAGGGGAATCAGGAAATGGCTACCCCTTCTCCTCAAATTCAGTTCTTGCCTCTCCCTCTCTCTTCTCCGCCTGCACTTCTGGGTCACCCGTGTGCACAACCAACCCCATCCTTTTTTACTCCAACAGCACTTGTGTACTACCTCGAACCTGCTCCTGGTACACTCATGCACTAAAATGGTTCTGTTGCATTATTACTGTTTTGTACGTTAAGTTAATTTGTATGATTTTGGACATGTATTGCAATTTACCCAATGTTCTACTGCTGTTTATTGTACAATACCTTGTGTTCCAACTGTTGCATAATCTTACAATGTTGTATTGTTTGTACTACCCACATACTATTATGACTGATCATCCTTCACAATCCTATTTAACTCCTTCCCCCCAGGTCACACCATGAGACAAGCAACTTGTTTTTTAGTGTGCCCTCCTGGTGAAACATTTCAATAAATGAATAAAGAAGAAATCATTTAAA
Source organism: Neoceratodus forsteri (assembly GCA_016271365.2). Classification (NCBI taxonomy): domain Eukaryota; kingdom Metazoa; phylum Chordata; order Ceratodontiformes; family Ceratodontidae; genus Neoceratodus; species Neoceratodus forsteri. Next base: position 1,443,899,530 of record CM028130.1, on the reverse strand, counting down.
AATGTGCAAATATCAGATTTCTGTCTCAAACTGTGATGTCATAGAAATTTAACAAGTATTCAAGTGCCCATCTGACTGTAATGTGAATAAAAAGTCCACTCAGTTTATTACAGGTGTGTGGAACCAGAACAATGTTCCGTATTCCGGAGCCTAGTTTGGGAACAAAAACAAACCAAACTTGACAGATAATAAAACAAGCACTTTAATCATATATGAATTATATGCCCAATTGAAGAAAGGATACTATAATGATTGCAAAGTGGGAGAGAATGTCACAGAGGAAAACATCAATAAATTACAAGCTGTACCTAAACTGGCAATATTTTATAAACATACCATCAGTGACATCAGACTTGCTCTACAACCAAAACTATATCCACCAAATATACTATCATAAAAGGGAAAACATTGGAGACAGAAGGGGGGAGGAGACTCAGACAGGCAAACACAACACTCAAGCTGAGAATATGACAAAAAAGAAATGCAAGCCACCCATGTCTATACATCCACAATCACAGATTAGAAGGAAATAATACCATGGAGCTGATATTTTGCAGGAGACAAAGAATAAAGAATGATTTTTTTTCTATATCATTATCCATATATCTAATTAGTATAAACAAATATGTACAAAATCTAATGCATAATTTAATTACATTTCTGACGCACCAGAGTCCATAAAGTACAAACAATTCACAATAAATTCAGAGCAAAGTCAACTTCTCTTTGAAGTCACTTGGCTGCAAGGTGTTAAATGTAACAATGTATCTTACTTCCAGGAAGGCTCTTGCAGCAGGCCACACTGGTAGGACTATGCTGCCAGGCACTAGGATCACACAGAAAACTTCTACCTAGCAATCTACCATGGGGGACCGCCCCTCGCTGCCAGTCATCTGATGTCAGTGTAGGCTATATAAGAGGGCGGTCCCCCACACCACCTCAGTTCTTCTCCCGCCGTCAACCATGCATGTCAGACCACAGTGAACGTCGCAGCTACAGTTGACCGCCTTTTCCCATGCTTACTGTGCTTTTTAATTTTTTCTTCATGTGTAAAACATAGAACGTTTGGGTGTTTTTTTCCGACAAGTTTATGTCTTCTACACCATCCTTGTCTTCCGACTGCTCCACAAAGTGTGCCTGTGGCAAACAGATTCCTGAAAAGGACAGTCATTCTTTGTGCCTGATCTGCCTAGGCCCCAGCCACGACACCAAAGCCTGTCAGTTTTGCCAGATCAACCAGACCACTCGGAGATGTCGACTGAAAATGCAGGACAGCCATCTCCTTAAGCAGAAGCTGCTTGTCATGGAAAAGGAGCTGCACGCCAGGAACTCTTCAGCCTTGCTGGCACAGTCCTCCAGGGCCTCTTCTTCTCATGAGAAGTCAGGGAAGCACAAACACTGAGATAAACACTGAAAATAGGCCTGGTCAGCTTCCCAGTCGCCCCTTAAGTCTTCAACCATGACAGCATCATTCTCCCGCAGGGGTCAGCACTTCCAGTCGCGCCAGCCTCACTTCCTCCAGGCTTCTGGTGATGGCTCCACCACCTGCTCTTATCTACTACCAGGGGGATGGCTGCCTCCATGGCTTGCTTCAGAAATGTGTCTGCTGCTGACATCTGTGCAGCTGCCACCTGGAGTTCTGTCCAGACTTTTACCAAGCATTACAGTCTGGACATTGCCTCTAGGCATAGAGCAAACTTCGGCCTGGCAGTTCTTCAGGGCCTTCTGTCACGACTTGCCTGCTGACTTGTCCTCCTCCCAGTGATGTTATCCTGGTGATAACTGGTACTGCTTGGGACTCAGTCCTACCAGTGTGACCTGCTGCAAGAGCCTTCCTCGAAGTAAGATAGTACAGTTACGCAAGAACTTACTGAAAGAGTAGATTTTCGAGAGAAGCTCTTGCAGAAGACCCTGCTTTCCCACTGCCTTTCTTTTTCTATTGCATCTGCTTCTGCCTTTTCTTTGGCTCTTAGAATAACCTCTTCAATTCTCCATCAGCTGGCCATGCAGAGTCTCCAGTGGGAGAACTGAGGTGGTGTGGGGGGCTGTCCTCCTATATAGCCTACACGGACGTCTGTGGGGGTGGTCCCCCATAGTAGACTGCTAGCTAGAGGTTTTCCTTGTGGTCCTAGTTCTACCGGTGTGGCCTGCTGCAAGAGCTTCTCTCGAAGATCTACTGTTATGGTAAGTTGTTACGTAATTGTACTATTTTGCCTCATTCTGTAAGAGTAATCTCAATCTACCCCTACTTCTTTTCAGTGGGGGGGACCTGTTCCAGAATCATGAAATTAAAATGTTTGAGCTGTGCAGCATGTTTCTCTTCAAAATGTACTGAGAGCACTTTTTTTGTTTCATTCACAGTATCCCAATAACACTCCTGAATCCTTTCCTTTGTCTAATGTATTGTGTGTTTTATATAATAAAGACCAGCAGCAAATCACACAGATCAAAAAGTTGATGAACACGTGGCGAACCCTTTTAACTTTATATTGACATTTTTGCATATAAGTTATTTTCCTGATCGTGCATACTTGCAGCTCACACATGAACCACGTTTATAATAGCCCACAGGCTTTTGTGGTACTCAATTAGCTGTGGGTTCCTCATACTTTATGAAATGACAAGCTGTCAGAATGACTTGTGTAATCCCCAGGTGGCGCTATCCCAAGGGCCACTACCCCTGCCTGTTTGGCTACTGACAGCTTGAGGGGCCTAGACTCTATGACTGGTGCCTCCAGCCAGAGGTCAGGGTTAGTAGTGGTTAATGTAGCTCAGGTACAGCCCTCTGTGACCCCCCCCTTTGTTCCCACTAGTGGCCCACACAATGCACAGGAGTTACCTTCCCAGTACCCCACATTTGCACACTCTTTACACACAGAGATACCACTTACATTCAAGACTGATTCTGCAGCCTGTCTCGGAGGACCCCCTGTAAAACAAGATTAAACAACATGCACAACAATTTGCAGTATAGTTCTAGATGCATTAATACCGCAGCCAGTATATAATATAACAACAATAAATCTGGTTTGTTCAGGGGACAGTAACACGGGAGGGGAGTAATCAGGTTGATTAGTTTAGATAAGCTCGAATCACAGTACTGTGCCATATATTTAGGGTCCAAAATGTCACTCTCTGGGTACCCAGGATGGGGTGGGCTAGCCAGGTCCGTTGCCTGGGGTTTGCCGGCTGGTGCAGCTGGATGGGGCCCTGTATGAAGAAAATATTTGCATAAACAAATTGTAATCCGGAGCCAGATGGCTCAGTCCGCAAACAGAAGAACACAAAACAATCAGTTGACACACACTGATTAAATGAAGGTGAGGAGAGATATCCCTATTTGTACTCACAAACTCCAAACCGATAGCTGAATTGAGGAGGTGGCTCTGGATGGCCAGAATGAGAAGGGCATGGAGATGAGACCCTTGTGACAGGGCCTAACTGATTTGGATAGCAGACGGATCCAGTCTGATCAGCTTTCAGTCCAGCTTCCAGCCTCAGCTTACAACTCACAAAACAAGGGGAAAAGGAATTGCGATCCCCTACAAACACTAGGCACATTTATATGTAAAGGAAATTACTATACCAGGCAGCTGCTTCTCGATTCCGATCGCAAATACTGCAAACCCAAGAACACATACAGCAACAGAGTCTCTGACAGGCCGATTGCACTTCTGCAAATCTTCGGTCTTCTACGGACAAGCCTGGTTCGGCACACTTCCTCCTTCTCGTTCCACAACTCGGATTCAGTCCAAATGAGCACTCGCTAACGGCTACATGCAGACTTCAGGACCTTAAACATGCTTCCCGCGTGAACTGCATGCCACAGCAGAACAGAGCTCCTACTCCCTTCACAGTCAACTTGCATCTGCCCTTCAGGAACAGTTCAGGGCATTTCCCTTAGGTTCCACACAGGTTCGGTTGGTGGATTCAACTGTCAGTCACTGCAGGGCTCCCTCTGTTGGTGCAAAAAAGGTGCCAAGGTCCAAACTACAGCTCCCAGAAGTACCTGCCATACATTCTCCCTTTATGTAGGCTCCAGGTGAGAGTCCAAGTTCTGGTTGGCTCAGGCAGTCACCATTTTAGGGCTCCTCTTACTCAATTGGCCCAGATTAGCAGTTCAGGTCCAAAATGGAAGAGCAACACACACGGAGACCCAGCTGCAATAAGAAAAATTGCTCTTTAGTAATTATGTTTCTTCTATTGGAGTCTTGCTGTATTCTGACTAATACAGTTAGCCCCAGCCTTTAAACTGCCCGGAGAACAAAGAGTTAAACTTTTATGCAGAGCATAGAATGCTGAGCATGAGCTTGGTTGATGTCTCTTGTCTGTTTCCCTGAAATCTAACTGCCAGATTCTTACGAGCAAAACTCACTAGCTATTCTATGTGGAAATTGTAAAATTTTACTAGCTAACTGGCAAAAAAATGTTTTTGATTTCCAAAGGAAGACTCAAGTCAAGAAGCCCAAAACATAAAGCCAATTCAAATAAGAATAACAACAAAATAAACACCCAAGCAAAAAAAGCAGAAAGTGGGGGGGTTAGAATACAGCAAGACTCCAATAGAAGAAACATAATTACTAAGGTGAGTTATTTTTCTTCAAACAACATGAAGTCTTGCTGTATTCTGACTATTGCAGACTACCAAGCACTACCTCCATGGAGGAGGGACAGAACCTACTTTGGAAATAGGCTCTGAAGTACTGCTGTGCCAAACCGAGCATCACTCCTGGCCTGGATGTCCAGAGAGTAATGCTTGGTAAAGGTATGGACTGTTTTCCAGGTGGATGCTTGACAAATTTCTAAGAGAGGAATATCCCTGGCAGCAGCCAGGGAAGCAGTTTGTACCTCTTGTAGAGTGAGCCTTCAGGCCTGAGGGTGGAATCTTTCCCAGTTTCTCATAGCAGAATTGTATACAAGACACAAATCACCTTGCAATAGTTCTCTTGGTGGAAGGTTTGCCCTTTCCCACTTCTCCATAAGTGAGAAACAACTGGAGGGACTCAAACCTGTGACCCTTGGCACACTCTATGTATTAGCTAAGGACTCTCCTAACATCTAAACTGTGTAGCCTCCTCTCTCCTGAGGAAGAATGATCAGTGAAGAAAACAGGAGGATACATAGACTGATTCAAGTGGAAATCTGAAACCACTTTGGGCAAGAACCTTCTACTGGTTCTAAGGACCACTTTATCCCTGTGAAAAGAGATAAAATCGGGTTCCACTGACAGGGCTTGCAATTCACTGATACGTCTGGCAGAGGTAATGGCTACCAAAAACACAGTTTCCAAGTCAAGTACTTAAGCTCTGCTGAGGACATAGGCTCAAAAGGAGGTTGCATAAGTTGAGCAATGCAAACATTTAAGTCCCAGGCAGGGGCAGAGTTCCTAAAGGGAGGATTGGTATGAAGCAATCCTTTAAAAAACTTACAGAATACAAGATGAGATGATAGTGAGGAAGACTTCCCCACTGACAGAAAAGCAGAAACAGCTGACAAGTGCACCTTGAGAGTAGCTGGTCTGAAGCCTAGGCCATTAAGATGGACCATATAATCCAGAACTGTAGGCAATTCAGCAGTATCTGGAGAAATATGCTTCTTGGAACACCAAATGGTGAATCTCTTCTATTTGGAGTTAGAAGTCTTCCTGGTGGAGGGCTTTCGAGAAGCTTTGAGAATATCCAGAACCCCCTGAGACAGATGTAAATCTGTAAACTCTAACTCTTCAAGAGCCATGTCTTGAGATTGAGAGACTGAAGACTGGTGTACCAAATCCTCCCAAGAGGAGGTTAACAGGTTGTAATTCCTGGGAAGAGACAGGGGAAGATGGACTGCTAGGGACAGCAACAGGGGTACCAGGGCTGTCTGGCCCAGTCTGGAGCAATCAGAATCACTTTGCAAGGTTGTGACCTTATCTTGACTAAAACTTTGAACAGAAGAGGGAAGGCATACAGAAATTTCCCTTCCCAGTTCAGAATCAGAGCATCCAGAGGGACTGAGCCCAAGACTGGGGACCTGCAACAAAAGAGAAGAAGTTGGTGATTGTCTGGGGCTGCAAAAAGATCCATCTCTGGAGTGCCCCACCTTGAAAAAATCACCTTCAATACCAGAGGGTCCAGGGACAATTTGTGATGGCCCTGTGAGATCCTGCTCAGTGCATCTGCTAGCACATTGTCCTTCCCTGGAAGGTGAACTGCTATCAGAAAGGTTTACAGGGAGTAAGCCAGGGACCACAACTTCATGGCTTCTGTGCACAAGGCCACAGACCGAGTGCCTCCCTGCTTGTTGATGTACCACATGGTGGTGGTGGTGTCTGTTCTGACCTGAACCACCTTGTTCTGTACTGACAGAGAAAGCTTGCAGGGACAGAAAAACTGCCCTGAGTTCTACAAGATTGATATGGAGAAGGGATTCCTGAGGGGACCACAATCTCTGGGCAGTGGGGGCCCCCAGATGGGCTCCCCAGCCCAGAAGGGAAGCATCCATGGTAAGGACCACTGAATGAGGCTGAGTGGCAAATGGGACCCCTTGCCTTAAATTGTCCTGATCCTGCCACCACTGAAGGGCTTGGATCAAGGTCAGAGTCACTGGGATCAGTTTGGTAAGGGAATCCTTCTTCTGAAACCAAAAAGCCCTCAGATGGAACTGAATGTCCCTCATCTGGAATCTTGCCCCTTGGACCACTGCCGTGGAAGCTGCCATGTGGCTCAAGAGCTAGAGGAAATGCCTTGCTGGTCGAGATACCTGAAGGCTGAAGGAAGAGAGAGGCTAGTTCTATAAGAACCCTTGCCCTTTCCAGGGGAAGAAAGGCTCTTGCTTTGATCGTATCCAGCTCTGCCCCTATAAAGGTAAGAAGCTGGACTGGCTCGAGAACAGACTTGGAAAGGTTGAGAAGAAATCCTAGAAAAGTGAACACTTGCTGGGTCACTTGCAGGTCTGACCTGACTTGGTCTGGAGACTAGCTCACTATTAGCCAGTCGTCCAGATATGGAAAAATGGAAATCTTTTGCCTCCTCAGAAAGGCAACTACTACTGCCAGGCACTTTGTGAAGACCCTTGGGGCTGAGGTTAGGCCAAAGGGCATTGCTCTGAACTGATAGTGGCCTGAGGGCAACTCGAACCTGAGGTACTTTCTGTGGGAGCACCCGATGGGAGTGTGAAAATAGGCATCTTTGAGGTCCAGGAAGGCTAGCCAGTCCCCTGGCCTTAGAGAGGGAAGGATTATTCCCAGAGTTATCATCTTGAACTTTGGTTTCAAAAGATGTTTGTTTAGGTATCTTAAGTCTAGGAAGGGTCGCCAATCCCCTGTCTTTTTTGGGGTAAGGAAGTACCTGGAGTATAGACCTTTGTTCCAGTGTAGGGTAGGCACTCTCTGGCTCTTAAAGCCAGCAGAGATGAAACCTCTGCCTCTAGGGCAAAGGTTTCTGAGAGACCTGCAGGCGGAAAAGATCTGGCTCTCACCTTCGGAAATTTTTTGAAGCTGAGAACCAGTCCCTGGCTTACTATTTCCAGGACCCACTTGTCTGATGTAACAGACATCCAGTCCTGGACGAAGTAAGTCAGCCTGCCCCCTACTGGAATAGAGTCAACCCGGGCAGGCCCATTAGGGTGTCTGTTTGGCAGGGGCCTTAGGCTGAGGAGTGGATGCAGCCCTGCTCATCCCCCTTCTGCCTCTACCTCTGAAGAACCCCTCAGTGAAAAGGGAGAAGAGGCCTGTGCTTGGTAAAAAGGCCTATGAAAAGGCCTGCCCCTGCACTGCCGCCTTTGAGGAGTTGCCTGCCTCTCTTTGGCCTGAGCACTCCTGTAAGTGGTCCTGTACTCATCCATTTTCTTCATGTAATTCTCTGTCTGCTCCCCAAACAGAGAATAACCCATTACAGGAGAATCATGGCCTTAGCCTGGGTATCCTGTGAGAGGCCAGTACATCTGAGCCAAGCCATTCTCCAAAGAGCCACAAATGTAGCCATGACTCTTGATGACACATCACTGGCGTCCACAGCAGCATGAAACTTAAGTTTTAATGCCTCATTCTCATCTGCAGCCACCTCCTCCAACTCCTTGGCTAGCTGGGGGAGGCCTGTTTAGCCAGTGCCAGTACAGTGTCCCACCTGGACTTCTGGTACCTGGCTGTATAGTCCATATAATTTGCATGCCTGAGTCCCAAGGACGATGCCATGTACTGTTTTTCTGCCATGGCATCAATCTTCCTGGAGTCTTTGTCTGGGGGTGAAGCCAAGGGTATGTTTGCCTTATCACAGGTAGCAGCCTGCACAACCCCAACATGGCTGCATTGCTGATATAAAAACTCTGTATCTGAGCCTGAAAGTGTATACCTCTTGTCCATTCTTCTATCAACAGGAAGTATAGAATTGGAAGACTTCAGTATTTTTTGTGTCTGCTTCCCAAAAGATTTGTGAAGGGGAACAGACAGTCTCCTGGACTCTGGGATGTTCATCATTTCCACAAAATCAGGCTCCTCTTGATCCTCCATTCCTTCCTCCATAGGAAGCTGGAGGGTCTCAGCCACCTTTCTGTAGAACATAAAGTGGGAAGGGGACTCAGAAAGCCTAGAAGGGGATACACCTGAAGGTCTGTCTGGGGAGATGTCCAGTTCAACAGGCACATCCAGACTTTCACATTCATCATCTTCAAACTCCCCCTCCTCCTCAAACTCCGGTTCATAAAATTCTTCAGGGGTATAATCGTGAACCAGGGGAACCGACCAAACCGAACCCCTGCCAAAAGGTGCCGGATCGGTCAGAACCAGGCGAAGCGATTCCACAATCCGAATCACTCTGGCTATTTCCTCGGCAGTCGGAACATGTACTTCTGGATCCGAACCAGATGATTTCTCTTTGCGTTTTCGTTGGAACCAAAGCCTCAGGATCAGCTCTCCTTTTGCCCGAAGTACTGCCCTGGTCAGAGGGCACTCTTTCTGGTTCGGTTGGAACCGAACCGGGCTGGCCATCTGGGTCAGCGGACTTCTCGGCCTCCTTTTCCCTCAGTCTACCTAATCTCTTTTCAAGGGTAGATTTGGGAAAGTTTTTACAAATTTGGCAGTCTGAATCGAGGTGGTCAAAACCCAGACAATAAACACAGGTGGTGTGGGGATCGGCCTTAGCAAAGATCTCCCCATACTCACTGCAGTGTTGAAACCTAGTGGGCCCGTTTTTTTTCTTGGGTTTCTCAGACATGGCCAACCTAACCAACTTACTTTTTGGCAACATCAGCAAGACTCTTATCGGTTCCTAACCAGGTTATGGGTCTTGGAAAAAACGTATCAAACACATTTTTTAGAACCGATAAGGACTGGTAACCACTCACTAAAGTAAGATGCAACAATCAACAAATGAACCCATCCACACTTTTACAAGTTCCACACAGAAAAACAGCACAAAACCTATCTAGTACTCACAGTACCTCAGACAGAGACTGAACCAACTATGTGGAAAACAAATTTCGGTTAAAAACCGACAGAAAACCGACACTTCAACCGACTTTCGAACCGAGCTGCAGGAGGAATCTCCGGAGCGACTGTTCAGTGAGGCGGAGTAAAGAATCTGACAATTAGATTTCAAAGGGAAACAGACAGAGACATCAACCGAGCTCGTGCTCAGCATTCTATGCTCCGCATAGAAAGTTTAACCCTTTGTTCTCCGGGGCAGTTTAAAGGCTGGGGCTAACTGCATTAGTCAGAATACAGCAAGACTTCATGTTGTTTGAAAGGCAGGTTAGATAAACTGCAATTTTACAAATGCTCTAAATGATTTCAGGAAAACAGTTACATCTTTCAGATGGGCTCCCTCTGCGCTCTTAGCGACTGTAGAAACGGAGCGATCAGACGGCAGTTCAGGGCAGGATTCAAGCAGTCACTACACAGTCCCCCCTTAAAGAGACAGTACCAGAGGCTCTAAAAGCACTCACAGATAAATGACTTAATTGCCGAACACCATTCAGGCGGGGAGCACTTGTTACACCTAAATTCCTAGGCCTTCCAAATGTCACTCTTGGCTTTGCTGGAAAGCTTTCCTCATCCTCTGTTATTACTGGCCAGAGCTGATATACCCTGAGAAGTGGTACATGTGAGACAAAGTGCAGAAGTCCACAGGCCTGAGCAGCACAATCACAGTGTCTCACAGTACTGAGGATGACCAAAAGTTCATACTTAAGGTAAGATGTTGCTCCCTTCCTCCTGGTATAGAAGTACGAGTTAATGCACTGTCTACACCTGGAAAGACCGGCTTATGGACTTCGGGCAAACACAGATTACACAGAGAATAAAGGATGGGCAACAATGAACAATGACACTGTTGTTCACTTTGAGAGATTGTCATGACAACCATGTAAACTTCAAGATCGCAGCTCAAGAGGTTTTTGGTTGTCATACAACCTCAAGAAGTGGACACAGAGTTGTCTACTGTTGCCCATCCATTGTCATGTCTAGTGTACGGGCAACAGTAACTCAACAGTAGATCACTTCATCGTTGTACCACGATTTCAGACTTTGTCCACACACCCCCAAACCCATGAACAAGCCCCACTCCATCCCCAGGCACCCCACTCTCACAGTCATTTTTTTGTTTGTTTTTAAATAAACCTACATGCGCCAGCCATGAAACATTGAACAGTAAGTAAGTTTATCCTTACTTATGCGTAGCAGTTTCCCTAAGTCCAGAACATGGTAATCCGCGCATGCCCAAATACTTTTGGTGCTGTTGTACCACTGATGTGACATACTCAAAATGGTACAACAGTCCGTTGATGTCACATCGACGGTACAACAGCATTGGGATTCCATCGATTTTCATGTATAACAGCCCTCTCACATACACAATATATGTAATTTAATAAGAGATGGAAACTGTATATGAATCTCTCATTTCAATCCTATAGCGTCCTGAGTGACTGCTGGTTATCTCTGAATAAGTGGAGTGACTATTCCTGCTGCGGTGAGACCCCCAACAAACTCTCTCTGAGCTGAGTGAAGACCTGCCATGTCTGGAATGTCTACCACTGTGATGTAAAGAACCTCAAGACCAGCAGTACTTTAATTTATTGTATCCATGAAGTACTTTTACCTGTATTATAACAGCTCTGTATTTCCTTTTAAAGTATAGAGATGTAGTGATGTTATTGCTAATTTGAGCCCATAACCTGCCGATATGTTGCCAGTTTTACTGTCTTGAAATACATGTTTCATAAAACAGACAGTAACGCAACTGTTCCAGACTGTGTGTGGGATGTTACAGAGGGTATAACTGTAGCAGCTGTTTGCCTGCATATGGTACTTCACTACAGAATCGAACTCAGTGTTTCGTAAAGAGATTTGATTATGTCATATGAAATATATATATCCGAATAAAAAGTCAAACTGCTTTTTAATAAGTGACAAGAAGCAGCAATGACACTGATTGCTCAGGTAGTGTGAGCATCTTTGGGGATAGTAGAGAAAAAAACGATAAAAGGCAGCAGCAGCAGAAAAAGGATATGGAACATTACAACATACTGTAAACGTAACTATATTCTGTATAAACATTAAATTATAATCCATTAACTTCTCAGAAATTTTTCAAAAAGGTTTTGCTTTATAAATTTCAGCCTACCGTCTCTGTTTAACAGCAGCAACGAGATCTGGCCCTGAGAACATGGAGAATAAACTGTCCCCATTAGCTGAGGATGTCTCATCACTGGAACTGGCGAGTCACCCTGAGTCCCCGACCAGCTACTGTTCATCACATCACTGCAAATTACCAAAAGGGAGAATTAGTTAAGAATTCTGGAAATTTGATATGAAACCAAGCCCTTGTCCCCTTTTTTGCTTTTGTTGATCCTTATACAGATCAGGCTAAGGCAATTTGGTTTGTTAATGCTTCAATCTCGCTACGTAATTGGTACAAGGATAGCATTTTTAAAACTACAGAACCTAAATTCAGCTCGCTATCCACACTGGCAGCCTTTCACTGAGCATGCTCAATCATTGGAACAGTTTTCAAGCTTGACTCCTCCCATCACCTAATAATGCGGACCTCCAGATCCATCCCCACTGTACTTAGACCATTTCTTCCTCTGCAAGAAATGGCTACTTCTAGGGACGTGGATATGAAGTTCCATCCATGCTTAAGGCAGTGTTTCTTTCCCTTTAAGACTCTACAGGAATGTCTTCAAGCTGGCTCCTCCCACCCACCCGGTTGGTAACTCCCTAGCACCACCCCAGGACGTCAGATATACCTTTCATCTGAAAGAAGGTGGTTCCCCCTCCTTATCGCTCTCACGCTGAGTAGACATTTGCTTATTAAAACTTTGAATTATTACAAACTTTGTCTTCAGGTGACTCCTTCATTCTTCCGTATGGATGACACAAAGTCAGCTCCAGGATTTAATGCCTTCAGGCAGACAATGTCTCTGACAGATCCACACACCATGTGTGTCTACTGCCTGGGCCACAAGTATGATCCTCGACCTGCGGCCCATGCCCCAATCTTCACCCGTCCATCTTAGAGGATCAGCATGTCCGTCTCCTGTTGGGTCGTCCGACACCCAAGATCCACCCTAAGTCCAAGGATGCTCGTCAGCTGGTCTCCACAGCTGTGGGTTCACCAACAACTTGCGGCTTTTGAGGACGCCGCCCAGGCTGCAGCTCAAGCTTCCTCGGCTCAGCCTTTTGCCACTCTCCTTGGGTGCTTCCTTCATGGGGGTGTTCATGGATTTGTGCCAGGCCCTTCATACCCATGGACAGGGTCCGTCAGGCAAATCTGAAAAAGAGACCAAGAAACGATCTCATCGATGATCGTGAGAGCTCTTGGGCATCTGAGATTCCCGCGCTTCTGCAGAGGTTCCGACTTCAATAGATTCCTTGGCCCAGGCCACCAGCTCCTCGGTCTCCCAGTCGGGCCTGTTGGTAGAGACTCATGTCGATCTTCTGGCTGGGATTTTTCTTGAGCCGGTCAACTCGTTGTGGCCAGAAGAGGCCAACACCTTCTTATGCAGGACCACTGTCCTACCGCTTACCTCTCAAGGAGGGACGGACCAGTCCACTGATCCACTGCCGTCTCCCGGACCCAGAGGAGGCTCAGCTCTTGCCGGCCCTGACAGTCGAGTCACGATCCTGTAGTCCTGGGTCCAGTAGCTGACGCCGGCAGACACGCTTGTGCTCCTGACATCTGGGCAAGCAAAGCCACTATTCCTCGCCCCTCCTCAGGTGAGGAGAGGCTCTGGTGTAAGCTATATCGGTGCTACGAGGATTTGATGTGGCAGCAGGTCATATTCACTGGGTGAAGCCTGTGCCAGCCTCAACCCGACCATTAATTACATGACTTTGCCACAGAGGCCGTAGTCTTCCAGTCTCAGCAGAAGCTGATCTTTCAGGTTCAGTTCGGCCTCCCCTGGCCTCTGCCAATCTGGTGGAGCCACCACCGAAACAACCAAATCTGGCCTGCCAACTAAGGCAGCCTGCCTGGCATCAGGACTTCCCCATCGGCTGTCAGTCACAGTTACCCCTGACTGACCCAAGAGGGCCGATGGGAACTCTGGGCGGTCGACCTCATTTAAGGTTTCCTCAGAACTGAGGACCTCCTTGCACTCCTGTCTGGCGGATATGGAGTTGGTTGAGGATCTGTCGATGGAGCAAGGTCCCACTTCTTTCTGGGTCTTTGCCTCATCTCAGAGTCCACGGATCTCCCCATGGAGCCCGTTCAGAAGCAGGCTTGGTACCTGCCCACCGAGATCCTAAACTGGGACAACTTCCTGGGGAAGCCTTCCCAGTAACAGAGGCCATTCTGATCCTGCACCTCAGCTCAGATGGCCCACAAGTATGTGGTCCCTACAGGTTCCCTTTTGGGATTCACAGAGCATCTCTTGGCTGAAGGTCTGGTGGCAGACTCTGTGATTAGGTGCACAGGCAACGTGGGAGACACTGATGAGCCTCCTGACAGGTAGCCCAAGAAACTGGAACACATGGTCAAAAAGATCTATGCTGCCTCCTCTCTCGGCCTTCAACAAGCGAGTTCGAACCTTTTAATGGCCCACTTTGCCCATGCCCTTCTGGGCACACTTCCTGAGGTGCTTCCTCATCTCCCAGCGGACTTACAAACCATGGTCAAGCAGGTCTAAGATTAAGGCCGAGCGGTGGCTAAGCAGCAGCTCCAGACTGCCATGGACATTGGTGACTCTTGTGCAGGCTCGTGGCGGTTGCCATACAGCTGCAGGGCATGGCTTAGGACCTTCACCTTTATGGTAGATATCCAGCACAAGCTGGCAGAGGTCCCCTTCTTGAGCACCAACTTGGAGTGGAGCCGGGGCAAAGGGCACCTCACCGCATTGAAAAGTCCAATGTCACCTTAGACTTGGTGACTTCCATGAGAGGGATCCCAAGGGCTCCAAACTGCAGAAGAAGCCCTTTCGGCCCCTCTCTGTCCCTGCGGCCAAATCAGCCTGACAGCAGGCTCGGGCCTGGTGAGTATGTTATAAGTATGGGCCACAGTTGTCCGTAAGACAGGAGGCAGAGGCCCTGCTGGCCTCAGCTGGTCCTTTCTCCGCCTCCAAGCCTGCCCAGTGATGGGATGGGATGAAGGGTGCCTCCCTCATGCCAGTCATGTCTACCCTTGGGTACTCCTGTGGGGGACTGGCTCCTCCACTTCCTATCTGCCTGGTTTGCTGTCACCATGGACAGGTGGGTCCTCGAAGTGGTCAGTCAGGGTCTGCCCCTGGAATTCGAGGCTTACCCGCATTGCCAAGCCCGCGCCCCATGGGAGGATACAGTGTCTGTTGACATCTTGTCGGCCCTTTAGGACATCGTCCAGCTCCTCCACACGGAGGTCGTGGCTCCTGTCTTGGACCCTCAAGTACAACCAGGGTTTGTCTCCACGTACTTCCTGGTGCCAAAACAGACGGGGGGCAGGCGCCCCATCTTAGATCTGCATTACCTCAACAAGTTCCTCAGGTTGTGTACCTTCAGGATGGTCATATCTCAGATCATACCATCTCTTGAGCAGGACATGTGGTTTTGCTCTCTGGATCTTCAGGATGCGTTCTTCCACATCCGTCTGTCCCACCGCCAGTTCCTTCAGTTCCGAGTGGAGGGGATCCTCTATGAGTTCCAGGCCATACCATTTTGCCTGTCCTCGGCCCCCAGGGTCTTCACCAAATGCGTAGCAGTGGTGGCAACTTACCTGAGGTGTTGGGGGGTCTGTGTATACACCTACCTAGACTGCCTAATTGCGGGTCCCTCCAGGCAGGAGGTGAGAGGTCCAGGGATCTGGCCTCCAGAACTGTGTCTCTCTTGTTCTCCTGGTCAACGAGGCCAAGTCAGAACTCATGCCTTGCAGATGATCCATTTCATCGGGCGAACTCGACTCTTGCAGAGCCAGGACTCAGCTTTCGTGGGTAGGACAGAGACTCCCTCCTCCTTTGCTCGATTATTTCAGGTTGTTCAGCTGCACCTCTACTCGGGATTTTCTGTGCTCCTGGGATCCATGGCAGCATGCACCAGCGTAGTCTGTTGGGCCCGCTGGAGAATGAGCTCCCTGCAATGGAAGCTGGCCTGCCAATGGTCTCAGCGCAGGCCACTCACGACCAGCCGTCACTGTTACCCATTTGATGTTGGATGCCCTTCAGTGGTGGTTAGTCCCGTAAAATCTGCAGGAAGGTATCACGTTTGTCCGCCCAGAGCTGACTGTCATCTTGACGACTGATGCCTCCCTCATGGGCTGGGGTGCCCACCTGGGGGAAGACAGAGTCCATGGGCTCTAACCCCCCTCCCCCAGGAGTCCTGGTGCCACATCAACCTGCTGGAGCTTTAGGTAGTTCGGCTGGCGCTGACTGCTTTTGCTCCACACATCCAGGGTCAGGTCATCCAGGTCTAGATGGACACCACCATGACCATGTACTACCTCAACAAACAGGGCGCGACACACTCCTTTTCTGTGTGCAGGGAAGTTCTCCATGCTGGGACCCTCATGCGCAGCCTGGAGGCCGATCTCCTGGTCATCCATGCGGCCGGTATCGCCAACCAGCTCGAGGATGCTCTCAGCCGTGTGGGTGAGGCGTCTCATGAGTGGGCTCTCCACCAGGAGGTAGTACACAGTCTGTTCTCTAAGTAGGGCACCCCACTGGTGGATCTGTTTGCCTCCAGGGAGAACACAAAGCTGAGGCTGTACTGTGCCCAACCCCCTCAGCAGGGAACGCTGCAGAGGGATGCCTTCTGGAGGCCCTTGACCCCAGGCCTTCTCTATGTCTTTCCTCCATTTCCCTTGATCCACAAGGTGTTGCTCAAGGCAAGGAGGGACAAAGCATGGATGATCCTGGTGGCTCCGGATTGGCCTCGTAAGTTCTGGTACCCTCATCTCCTCAGCTACAGGCTCCTGAGGCATCTTCCTCTCTGCCCAGACCTGCTCTCTTGCAGTCAGGGGAAGGTACTCCATCCGGACCTTCAATTCCTGCACCTGACAGCCTGATTACTGAGCGGCTACAGTTCCAGGCTTTGGGTCTCTCCGAAGAGGTCTTCTCTGTGGTCAAGGCATTTTGGAAGGAGTCAATCCAAAATGCTATGCCTTCAAATGGAAGAGGTTCTCCATTTGATGCCAGGGCAAGGGTTGTACCCTTATCTTGCCCAGTGGCTAGCATTCTTGACCACCTTTGGTCCTTCTCTCAGTCGGGCTTCTGCTTGATGACCATCAAGATGCACCACTACCTTGGGACTTGTTGCTGGTATAGGCAAAGCTCATGGGCAAGCCATTCAAACCAATACTGATGCAAAATGTCTCACCTGTCGTGGAAGGCCACCTTCCTGGTGGCCTGTTGTGTTAGCCAGAAGGATCAGTGAGCTCCAGGCGCTCTCAGTGGAGTCTCCTTGTCTGGTCTTCCACAGGGACAAAGTTGTCCTTCACCCCAACCCGAAGTTCCTCCCAAAGGTTGTGTCTTAGTTTCACCTTAACCAGGTGATTAATCTCCCGGTGTACTTCACCAACCATACCTCTGAGGCCAAGCACAGGCTTCAGACTTTGGACCTGCGGCGAGTGCTCACCTATTACAAGGAGTGCACAGCTGGCGTCTGAGGAAAGGTTTGCCAGCTATTTGTCACCTACGCTGAAGCCACACCAGGCAGACCAGTAGCTAAGCAGCCAATTGGCAGGTGGATTATATCCTGCATCGACCTCTGCTATAGGCTGGCATGAGGAGACCCCGCGGGCTTAGGGCTCATTTCACCTGCCATACCGCTGCTTTGGTGGCAGCTTCCAGTGATGTCCCTATTCAGGAAATCTGTCAGCCTGCTACCTGGAAGTCAGCACACATTTTCATTTCCCATTACCACATAGACCTTGAGTCATGCTGGAATGCTGGTTTTGGGGCCTCAGTTCTCCAATCTCTATTCCCTAAAGAGGGGGTGTGCGCCTTGCCCCCTCCTCCCGGAGAACTGCTAGGAGTCTGCCTGAAGTGTAGATAAAAATCATATCCACATCCCTAGAAAAACAGGTTACTCACCTGTAACAGTAGTTCAAGGAGTGGTGATGTTCATCCACACTGACTCACTCGACCTCCCCTGGCAGTGGCACAATGGTCTTGCTTCCAGCGGCAAGATCTGACATCATAGCGATGCAATGGGAGGAACTAGCTTGAATACATTCTGGTGGAGTCTTGAAGGAAAGGAACACTGCTTGAAGTGTGGATGAACATCATAAACCACTCCTAGAAAGCACAACTACGCAAGAACTTATCATAACAGCTTAGAGAGAGGCTCTTGCACTAGGTAATCACCTTGAGGACTGTGCCCCCTGGCATCAGGACCACACGGAAACTTTAGCTAGCAGTGTCTGACGGGGGACCGCCGAGACGACATCAAGTGACCGTCAGCGTGACGACTATGTAATGTGCAGTGCCCACGCCTGCCTTCCAGTTCTCCTGAAAGAAGGAGTGACAGGAGAATGGAAAAGAGGCTCCTGGAGCCCAAAATGAGGTCATAGCGAAAGCGCAGCAAAGAAACTTGGGGGAAGGAGGGAGGGAGGGGGAAAAAAAGATTACCTACTGCCAGAGCCTCTCTCTAAGATCTACTGTTACAGTAAGTTCTTACGTAACTATACTATCTTACTTCGAGAGGGCTCTTGCAGTAGGTAATCACCTTGAAGACAGAGTCCCAAGCAGTGTGAATCAGAAGGAACTGAAACACAGGAGGCAGGAAATATTTATAGATGGCACAGAAATTAGGACAGGAGGCCCTGAGGAAAGATAGTCCAAAGCCAGTTCTGCGCCTAGAGGCAATATCCAGACTGTAATGTTTGGTGAAAGTGTGGGCAGGGCTCCATGTGACCGCTGCGCAAATGTCCGCAGCTGACACCTTCCTGAAGCAAGCAATAGAAGCAGCCATGCTTCTGGTAGAATGACCCTTAACCTCCCCCGGGAGGGTTTTACCATACTTCTGGTAGCACACAACAATACAGTTTGCCAACCATTTGGATAAACACTGTTTGGAAACTGACACACCTAGTCTCTTGGGTGCAAAAGAAACAAAAAGTTGGTCCGTTTTCCCAGACAGACTTGGTTCAAACAACATGAAGTCTTGCTATATTATAGACATTAGCAGTTTGATCCAGCTCTAGAACTGCCCCGGAGTGAAATGGTTAAAACCATTCCAAAATAGAATTTTGGCACGAGAGCAGCTCTATCTGTGTCATTTCAAACTTGAACGGTCAGATTCTTTACTCCACCTCAGTGAACAGTTGCTCCGGAGATTTCTCCTTCTGCTCGGTTCATTTCTGTTTAAAGTTTTCTCGTTGGATTTAACCGAGAATAGTTTTATTTTAACCGCAAACCGCTCGTTCAAGCTTTCATCTGTGGTAACCGTAAGTAAATGAAGGTTTTGTCTGTGTGGAACTTGTAAGTTATCGGTTCGGTTTTGAACCGATCAGTAGGTTTAAAACTCATTTAAAACTAAAAGTTACTATTTTAAGTCACGGTTTCGGTTCTTATCGGTTCTAAAAAAAAGCTGTTATTATGTTTTTCAGTACCCCGTGACACGGTTAGGAACCGATAAGGTTTCTTGCTCAGCACTGCCGCTGAAAGGGCAAGTTTTTGGTTAGCTGGCATTATGTCTGAGAAACCCAAAAGAAAAACCGGGCCCACTGGTTTCAACACTGTGATGTTTGTGGGGAAGTCTTTGCCAAGGCTGACCCACACACCATGTGTTTATTGTCTGGGGTTTGACCACCTCAGTCAGACTGCCAGATATGTAGAATTTCCCCTGCAGCCACCCTGGAAAAAGATTGGGCAGGCTCAGGGAACGAGAGGCTAAAAGTCCGCTGACCCGATGAGCAGCCGGTTCGGTGCCAACCGAATCGAGGGAGTGCCTCTGACCAGGGCCAGACTTCCTCGGGCAAAGAAAAGCTGGTTCTGAGGAACCAATTCCAGTAAAGAAAACAAGAAAATCAGCAGGTCTGGAGTCCAAAATTCCTTCTCCAACTGCTGCAGAGATAGCAAAGCCATACAGATTGTCCAGTCACTGTTCAGGGTCCGTCCAACCACCACTATCTGGTAAAAGGTCGGTTCGTCCGTCCCAGTGGTTCAGGATTATGATATTGAGGAATTTTATGAACCAGAGGAGGGGAGGAGGATTATGAACAGTATGAATGGCTGGGAAGGTCTGG
The DNA here is from genome assembly GCA_016271365.2 of Neoceratodus forsteri. NCBI lineage: Eukaryota > Metazoa > Chordata > Ceratodontiformes > Ceratodontidae > Neoceratodus > Neoceratodus forsteri. The sequence continues at coordinate 1,443,879,899 of CM028130.1, read as the reverse complement.
GTGCCCATTGAACTGGACATCTCCCAGACAGACCTTTAGAATCTCCCCTATGCTGTCTGAGTCCCCATCTCATTTTATGTTTTATAAAAAAGTTGCTGAAACCCTCCAGCTTCCTTTAGAATAGGCTGTGGATGAGCAAGAGGAGCCTGATTTTGTAGAAATGATGGATATTCCAGAGTCTAGGAGATTGTCTATTCCTTTACATAAGTCTTTTAGGAAACAAACAATTAAAATTTTAAAGCTCCTAATTCTGTGCCTCCTGTAGATAAAAAGATGGACAGAAGGTATACATTGTCAGGCCTGATACAGAATTCCTTTCTCAGCAATGTAGTCATGTTAGGTAGTTCAGGCTGCTGCCTGTGATAAAGCTAATATTCCTTGGCTTCACATCCTCCTGACAAGGATTCCAGGAAGATTGATGCCATGGCAAAAAACAGTATATGGCAGCCTCTCTGGGACTCAGGCAAGCAAATTATATGGCTTATGTAGCTAGGGTATCAGAAATCTAGATGGGATACTGTTATGCAATTGGCCAAGCAGGCCCATGGCCAGCTGGCTAGTGAACTAGAACAGGTGGCTGCTGATGGCATTGAAGCTCTAAGGTTCAGTTTCATGCTGCTGTGGATGTTAATGATGTTTCCTCTAGGGTCATGGCCACATCTGTAGCTTTTCGTAGGTTGGCCTGGATCAGGTGTACTAGTTTGTCACAGGATACCCAGACTAAGGCTATGGATTTTCCTGTGGTGGGAAATTCTCTGTTTGGAGAGCAGACAAGAGAATTACATGAAGAAGATGGATGAATATGGACTACTTACAAGAATGCTCAGGCTAAGGAGGCGGCAAGCCACTCCTCAAAGGCATGCCCCAGGGTAGGGGTAGGCCTTTTCCAGGCCTTTCTATCAGACTCAGGCCTCCTCTGCCTATGTTCAGAGGGGCTTCTTCAGAGGCAGGGGCAGACGAGGGTGGGCAGACCTGCTCCCACCCCCTAGCCTAAAGCTCCTAAAACAGGCACCCTGATGGGGTGCCCAGGGCGATTCTCCTGTACCAGTGGGGGCAGGCTGGCTTACTCAGTCAGAATTGGGCTTCTTTAACCTCAGACAAGTGGGTTCTGGAAGTAGTAAGCCAGGGTCTGGTTCTCAGCTTCAAAAAGTTTCTCCAGTTGAGAAGCAGACTTTTCTACCTGCAAGTGCTTCAGAGACCCTCGCTCTGGAAACAGAGTCTCATCCTGTTAGCTCTCAGAGCAGTAGAATGGTTCCTCCCTGCATCAGGGCAGGGTCTGTATTCAAGATACTTCCTTACCCCAAAAGACAGGAGAATGGCGGCCATTTTAGATCTCAGATATCTGAACAAGCATCTTTTGAAACCAAAGTTCAAAATGGTAACTCTGGCAATGATTTTACCTTCCCTAGGCCAGGGGACTGGCTAGCCTCCCTGGACCTCAAGGATGCCTATTTCCATGTCCTAATCAGAAGATCCCATGAAAGTACCTCAGATTCGAACTGCCCTCAGGCCATTACCAGTTCAAGCAATGCCTTGGCCTTACCTCTGCTCCAAGGGTATTCACAAAGTGTCTAGCAGTGGCAGTGGCCCACTTAAGGAGGCAGAGGATTGCTGTTTTCCCTATGAGACTGGCTCATTGTAGGCGAGTCCCAGAACAGGTAAAATCTCACCTGCAGGTTACCCAACAGCTTCTCACCTCCCTGGGTTTTCTGCTAAACCTACCAAAGTCGGTTCTGGAACCAGTCCAGGTACTCACCTTATAGGGCAGAATTGGACACAAAGCTAGCCAGGGCCTTTCTTCCCCAGAAAGGGTAAGGAATTTAGTGGCTCTGGCCTCTTCCTTCACTCTGCAGGTCTCTCGACCAGCAAGACACTTTCTGCAGCTCCTGGGGCACATGGCTGCATCCACAGCTGTTGTGCAGGGAGCCAGATTTCAGATGAGAGACATTCAGTTTCACTTGAGAACCTTTAGGTCTCAGAGAAGAGACCCCCTTTCCAAGTTGGTCCCAGTGACTCGAACCTTGATCCTAGCTCTCCAGTGGTGGCAGGATCAGAGCAATTTAAGAGCGGAGGTCCCCTTCATTTCCCCTTCTCACGACTTGACTCTCACTACAGATGCTTCCCTTCTGGGTTGGGGAGCCCACATGGGCACCTTTCCACTCAGGGAGTTTGGTCGCCCAGGAATCTCTGCTCCACATCAATTTGCTGGAACTCAGAGCTGTCTTTTTAGCTCTTCAAGCTTTTCTGCATCTGTCCACGACAAGGTGATACAAGTCAGAACAGACAACACCACAACAATGTGGTACATCAACAAACAGGGGCACTCGGTCTTGACCTTGTGCACCGAGGCAATGAAGTTGTGGTCTCTGGCCTATTCCTGAACACTTCCCTCATAGCAGTTCATCTTCCAGGGAAGGACAATGTCCTAGTGGATGCCCTCAGCAGGATTTCCCAGGGCCATCACGAATGGTCCCTGGATCCTCAAGTGCTGGGGATGGTTTTGCCAGGTGGGGCATCCCTCAGATAGATCTTTTGCAGCCCCAGACAATCACAAACTTCCTCTGTTCTGTTGCAGGCCTCCAGTGCTAGGCTCAGTTCCCTGGATGCCCTTCTTCTGGATTGGGAGGGAAGTTCCTCTATGCTTTCCTCCTTTCTCTCCTATTCAAAGTACTAGTCAAAATCAGATCTCAGCCTTGCAGGGTGATTCTGATTGCCCCGATTGGGCCAGGCAGCCCTGGTACCCTCCTTCTGTCTCTGACAGTCCATCTTCCCTGTGCCTCTCCAGGAATCACAATCTGTTGACTTGTGCCCAGGAAGGGTTTGGTATCCGGACCTCAAATCCCTCAACCTCAAGGCCTGGCTCTTGAGGAGTTAGAGTTTGCTGATTTACACCTCTCTCAGGGTGTTCTTGAAATCTAAAGGCTTCCAGAAAGCCTTCCACTAGGGCTACTTATAGTTCTAAATGGAAAAGGTTTCCATTTGGTGTGTTGGGAAAATATTTCCCAGAATCTGCTGAATTGCCCATTTGTTAGATTACATGGTACATCTTAATTCTTGGGTCTCAGACCAGCTACCCCGAGTTCATTTGGCAGCTGTGTCTGCTTTTGTGTCAGCAGGAAAGTCATCCCTCTTCCTCTCATCCTGTGTTTTCCAAGTTTTTAAGGGATTACTCCATACTAATCCTCCCTTTAGAACCGGCCCCTGTTGGGACTTAATGTTTGCATTGCCCAGTTAATGCAACCCCTTACTGAACCTCTTGTCTTCTGCAAGGCTTAAGTACCTAACTTGGAAAACTGTTTTCTAGTGGCTATTACTTCTGCCAGGCATAAGTGAATTGCAAGCCTTGTCAATGGAGACTGACTTTATTTCTTTCCACAGGGATAAGGTAGTCCTTAGGACTAATAGGAAGTTTTGCCTAAGGTGGTTTCAGATTTCCATCTTAATCAATCTATCTCCCTTCCAGTATTTTCACTGATCTCCTCTTGGGTGAGAGGAGATTGCACAGCCTGGATGTTAAGAGAGCTCTTAGTTATTATATAGAGCGCACTAAAGGTCACAGGTTCAATCCCTCCAACTTTTCCTTACCTATGGTGAAGTTGGGAAAGGCAAACCTGCCACTAAGAGATCAATAGCCAGGTGGATTGTCTCTTGTATCCAATTTTGTTATCAGAAAGGGCAGAACCCCCCGGTTTGAGGGCTCATTCTCACCAGGGTACAGCTGCCTCTAGCTGCTGCCAGAGATATCCTTTATTAGAGATTTGCCAGGCTGCTACTTGGAAAACGGTACACACTTTTACCAAGCATTACTCCCTGGATGTCCAGGCCAGGAGAGATGCTCGGTTTGGCAACAGCTGTTCTTCAGAGCCTATTCCTAAGTAGGTTCTGCCCCTCCTCCATGGAGGTACTGCTGTGTATTCTGCTAATGTCTATAATATAGCAAGACTTCATGTTGTTTGAAGAAAAATTACTCACCTTAGTAATGTTGTTTCTTCTAATGGAGTCTTGCTATATTATAGACCTCTCCCAACCTGCCCCTCTCAGAACCTCTACTTGGTGGGGCAAGACGCTTAGTGTGGGCACTACTTATGTCCTGTCAGCATTTTGTCCCCTTTGGGACTTTGGGGTGAGTGTGTGTATGCAGGTGTGTGTTTTATTATACTTCTGTTCCATTTTCATATTATTAGAATGGTGTTAGTATTTCTGGTCCCCTGACTTGAGTCTTGGGTGTTGGGACCATCAATGGTTGTTATTATTTAGGTAACCATTTGGCTAGTGTGAGTTACAGCTTCCACACAGACCTTAGTGAGTTTGGCTCGTAAAGATCTGACAGTTCAAGTTTGAAATGACACAGATAGAGCTGCTCTCGTGCTCAAAATTCTATTTTGGAATGGTTTTAACCATTTCACTCCGGGGCAGTTCTAGAGCTGGATCAAACTGCTAATGTCTATAATATAGCAAGACTCCATTAGAAGAAACAACATTACTAAGGTGAGTAATTTTTTCTTCTGTTGGCATAGTAATGTGAGATTCTGTGAACATCTAAGGTATGCAGAATAACCTCCTCCTGATTGGAATGCTCAGGGTAATACACTGGAAGTTGAACAGACTGATTCAACGTGAACTCAGAAACCACACAGAGCCACCCGGTCTCTGTGAAAAATTAAATAAGGCTCCTCACACATCAGGGCTAGAAGCTCAGAAATCCTTCGCGCAGAAATGACAGGAACTAAAAAGAGTGCTTTCCATGATTGTCCGACTGGACTAATAGTGGGCCCTGGCAAAGCAAATGCTGGAAGGCTTGAAGAGCATACAGCACTGCCCTCATCTCCAGCGTGTTTATGTGCAGGGAGAGCTCCGACTGAGACCATAGTCCTTGAGTCCTGTGGTTCTCCAAGTGAGCACCCCAACCCATCTCCGGCGTGTCTGTGAGTTCGGGTCTGGGTGGGAGGAGGGGACTGTAAGGGAACCCCTGTAAGGTTGTTGAGATCCTGCCACCATAGAAGACCCTGCTGCATCGAAATGGAGACCATGACCATGTGGTCTAGGCTGTCCGACTTCTGGTCCCACTGCGTTCTGAGTGTCCTCTTAGAAATTCACATGTGGAACCTGGCCAGAGGGACAGTGGGGATGGTCACTGCCGTAAGGCCAAGGAGTCAGAGAACCAACATGGCCATGACCCGGCTGCTGGAGGCTACTAGATCAGCCTGTTTCTGCAAGGTTTCTACCCTGTCCAAAGGGAGGAAGGCCATACCCTGGGCCGTGTCCAGCACCGCTCCAATAAACTGGAGGTGTTGGGAAAGGGCAAGTTGGGACTTGGGATGGCTGACAGTAATCCCCACTAGTGCAAAAAGGGTCAGGGCAGCTGAGAGGGAAAGTTCCAACTGTTCCCTTGATGGGGCTGACAGAAGCCAGTCATCAAAGTAGGGGAGCACATAGTGGCCCTGGCACCTAAGGGCTGCCGCCACTACCGCAAGGCACTTGGTAAAAACTCAGGGAACTGAGAAATGAAAATTATGTACCTACCGTAATTCTTGATCTTCTCTTTATCTTCACCATTCATTACTGATGGGTGTAAGCTGAGGCCGCACCCATACAGGAGTTTTATTTTTTTTAGTTGAGAGTCAGCTCGATGGCGCCACCCAAGAGGGCGCATTGCATGATGCGCGCGGGCCATTAGGCACCGCAGACTCCTCCTCCATCCCAGTTCTGTTAGCCGGAGAGGTGAAATAAGGATAAGAAAATAAAAAGAGTGAGGCAAGAGAGCCGAGGGATAGAAAAAGGAAAGGAAAGGATATAAACTGAAAAAGACATAAGCCAAAAGAGGACAGAAAAAGGTGAAAATGCCTACCCTAAGGGACCGCAGGGCCTCACTTTTGGGGCGGCTCCAAGGGAGTAATAGATGAAGAAATGGAGAAAAAGGAAGAAGAAGAGGAGAGGGAGAGAACAAGGGATGTTGGGAGGGGAGAACACTGCCCACTGACATATCAGGTTACTTATTTATTTTATTTATTAAATTTTGTTAACCGGGTAAGCTCGCTGAGCCCCGGAGGTCCCTTTTTCAGGGGCGACCCGGAGTTAATTACATACGAAAAGCAGTGCAGGTACAGTCCGAGTGTACATAGTGGTTACACAGAGTGGTGCAGGTGCAATCCAAGAATACATAGTGGGTTAAGGCTTATAAGCTCGGAACCAAAACAAGGGAGCAAGAAGCCCGATTAATAGGACGGAAAAGAAGGTTCAACTGAACTGGCTGCACAGATTGGACACAAAGGGCAGATTCTCTATCCACCCATCATCCCAACCCCTTAAACCCTAGCTGAGAGCTCACAGACTGCGGAGGCAGAATTCTGTTCCAGAAAGAGAGTGCCCAACTAGGAAGAGGAAGAAGTCCTCTAGCACCTTGTTAAGTACTAACACAGATGTGTATGGGGAGGGGGTGAGCTCTACAGAGGGCACCCTTTTTCGAAAAAAGATAGAGTGGGAACTCAATCAGACTCCATGAAGGGAAGGCCATAGTATCAGCACAAGGTAACTGAAGTGCCAGGAAAGCACCAACCAGAAGAACTGATACAAAAAAAGATTAAGACCTGCCAGAGCGACCAGGACAAAAAGGACCAAGCCATATAGGGATGGTCCTTAAACTGTGAATTGAATAACATGGTTAAGAAAACCAAGAGGTCACCCCTAAGGGCAATCAGAAAGAGTTCCCTCATGATAGAATAAATTCCATTCGTTTCCCCCCTTTACCTTGAGGAAACAGGATCCATTCAGAAGAACGGAAAATCAAGATAGGATTTGTTTTTGGGGCTTAAAGGCCAACGAAGAAGGAGGAATGAGCTGGGAGGGGGAAGACGCTGAAGAAGGAGGCCCGTGAGGGGAAGGTGGGCGGGAATTAGTAATGAATGGTGACGATACAAGAGAAGATCAAGAATTACAGTAGGTACGTAATTTTCATATCTTCCCTTGTCAATCTTCACCAGTCATTACTGCTGGGTGAGTACCAAGCCCCCAAGGGGGTGTGGACAGACCCTGAGGGAACAGATCCCTCAGCCTCCTACTGGTGAGAAGTAGAAAGGGGGAGACCCTAACCAATAGACTAGGAAGTCTAAGGTGGGTGAGGAGGAGGAGGTGTCCCCCGTGGACTGGGGAAGGGAGGTTGCCCCTGAAGAAGCCTCCTGCCCTCTTGGAAAAAGGCAGGTTCCCCGGAGGCAGAGTTCGCAACCCTACTGGCAATGGGTGACAGTCTGGAGAGACGGCCATGCCATCCGCCTAATGCAGATCGCTGTCCCTACTAGTCTGGATGCCACCTCGTTGGCAGCATAGGATGCCCTCGCTTGGTGCCTTGCAAGCTCCAGACCCTACGCAGAGAGTGCAATGGCTTGTCTAGACTGCTCTGAGTCAGGCAAAGAGGCTAAGACCTGAGCCAGCATCGGCCACAGATGCCTGTTGTAAGCAGCGTGGTAAGCCTGATGAGATGAGAAGCATAACAACGCATGACCGGAAGAGAAAACTCTTCGTCCCCACCGGTTGAATTCAGCAGAATCAAAATCCGGAGGACTGTCATGTACCAGGCGCTGAGGCCCGGAAGGAGTGTCTAGGGACGTCAAACCCGAAGGCGGGTAAGGCAGAGAACCTAGAGACTCATGGGGGACACAATACCATCTCCTGCAATCTCCTGGGGCTGGAGAAGGAGTGGCTGGAGACTACCAGGTGCGGATAGACGCCTCCTGGAAGGAGATCGGCCAGGAAGGCACCACCAGATGGCGAGCGCTGAATTTACTAAGGAAAGCACGCGTCTGCCGCTCGGGATTGTCTCTACAGATGTAGGAGATACGAAGCTCCGAAACCATCCTCGAAAGGAAACACTGATAGTCCGTGAAATCAGCGTCAGAGGAAAGGTGGACAGAAATTTCTTCTTCCTCAGAGGAGGAAGACGAGGAGGAAGTAGAGCTCGAATGCTCAGAAGACTCCTGCGGCGGGGAGACAAGTGGAAAACCTGTTCGTCCATGGCCTTGACATAGGACGGGAAGGCCGTTGCAGTATCTCTGAACATCTCCCAAGTTAATGACCAGTGTGCCCTATATGGCCTGGGAGAGAAGGAGGTGGTTGCAAAGGTATGGGCGATGGGCACCTAATGGCATGTGCCTGGCCTCTGCCAGGGCTCTGGGATCCAGGCAGCGACGCCGCCAAGACTGGGGACCCTGAGACCATGCCGGGTTGTGTAGTAGAGAGGGAAAGAGGCAATTCCAGGAAGAGCCCTGAAGGGGAATCTCCCCTGTGACGCACCTGGGACTGCAATAGTCCAGAAGGGCAACCCTCAGAACCACCACCAGAAGGCGCTGTAGAGACCTTAAGAGAAAGGCGAGGATCAGCGCTGCGACTCTTCCCCACACCCCACAGGGTGTTGGGGGATCATTGCTGCTGCTAACCACTACCCCTCAATCCTTCGGACTCCGAAGCAGCCCTCTTTCTGTAACCAGTGGTGGAGGTCCCTGCTGGGCGAGACCCCAAGGAACTCGCTGAAGCAGAGTCCTCTTTCTCTGCCGAAGGACCCCAGCAGCACCAGCGATGGAAGCTGCTTGGGACCCCCGAGAAGAGGGCATCCTCTCTGGAACTCCCGAAGGGTCCACCACAGGAGACTCTAAGCCACCCCTAGCCATGGAATCATCCGGGTTAACCAACTCCGGGGACTCGGGGGAAGGAACACTGGAACGTCTAGCCCTGCAACCTACAGGAGGCTCTGAGTCAGAAGACTCCAGTCGCTGGTCTGGGCCCTCCCCTGAATCATCCCCCTCCGAGGAGGGAACGACAAGGGAAAGCTCCATCGCAACAACCGCAGGAACCTCCTCAGAGGCGGCACCAGGACTGGTACCGCCGAAGGCCACAACGCCAACGACACCCACGGAGTCAGCCACACATCTGTCGGTGCCAGGAACCCAGGCTACACCGCGAATGCCGCCAGAGTCCCTGGCGCCGCGATCCAGAATGGCACCACCCGAACTCCTGGCACCGCGGACGGCGCCGAGACTCAGAACAGCACCACCGGCGGTGCCGCCCAAATCCCTGGAGCCTATAAACAGCGCTGAGACACAGCGCAGCACTGCCAATGGTGCAGCCCGAGTCCCCAGCACCACAGATGGCACTGAGAACCAGAGAGGCACCACCAATGGCGCCACCCGAGTCCCTGGCGCCGAGACCCAGAACGGCACCAACAGCCCCACCCAAGTCACTGGCACCATGTGCTGCACTAAACTCCAAGGTGACAAGGGCAGACGAGAATGAGGGTCCATCAGAGCCGGGCCCCACAACCAGGGGCCACGACACCAGGGGAGCCTGCACCTCCAAGGAGGTGACTGCCAGGACAGCGCCAACGGCACGACTCCGGGAGGGATCACACCGTTCCTCCTGCACCAAAGAAACAACCTCCCCCTCCTCCTCAGCAAGGCTGGAAGTGGAGGAGGTTCCCTCCTCGCCGGGCTGTATAGGCCCGGGAAGGGATCCGGAGGAAGGGTCAGGATATCTGGCGACATTGTCCTCCAAAAGTCAGCAGAGCTCTGCTGACTTTAAATGCACGGACTTCTAACACACAGCGATCCATGGAGAAGCAGGCATCGCAATGTTCTATATCATGGTAGGGTCCCAGGCACGAAGACAAACATCATGATGGTCCGTGGACGGAAACTGCTGCCCAGGCCACACGGGACGACAGGGCATGGCCCACCTTAGACTTGCTGCTTGCCCCAGAACCTGACATGATGCTAAACAATCAAGGCAAAAACAGTACAGTTCTCATCGTTGTTTAAATATAATAGAAACAGAATGGTCTTACCAGTCAACGATGTCGAGAAAACTGGGATGAAGGAGCTTACGACTTCGAAAATGTGGCCTATGACGCAGTACTATGAACAACTCCACGCAGCAGGTGCAGCCTCGACGGCATCATGCAGTGCGTCACTCTCGGGGGGTGGCGCCGACACTAAAAAAGAAAAAAAAAACTCCTGTGGTGGGCTTGCGCCTCCGGCTTACACCCAGCAGTAATGAATGGTAAAGACTGACAAGGGAAGATCAGGCCAAAGGGGAGGGCTTTGAACTGGTAATGCTCCCCCTGAAAAAGAGAACCTGAGGTAGCGGTGATGGGCCTGAAAAACTGGGATATGCTGGTAGGCATCCTGCATATCCAGGGCACAGAGCCACTGTCCCCAGTGCAGCAGGGGCAGCAGACCTGAGAAGGTTTGTACTCTATATACAGGTTTAGAGCGTTGAGGTCCAAGATGGGACGAAAATCTCCCGTCTTTTTTGGAACCAGGAAGAAGTGGGAGTAATACCCCTTTCCTACCTGGTTTGATGGAACAGACTCTATTTCCTCCTTTTGCAGAATAGCCTTGGTTTCTTCCCCAAGAATGGAATGTGCACCTTGGATAACGAGACACCGCTGGAGGTTTGTCTGGGGGTTCTTGAGAAACTCCGGAGAGTACCCTGTCTGATCAACTGAAGGTCCCACGAGTCTGTGGTGACTGCCTCACATCCTAGCAGGTGACTGGATAATCTTCCGCCCACTGACTCCTGATGGAAAGGAGGTGGGGCGGGCGTGAGGGATGAGGTGGGGAGGCTTGGGAAGAGCTGCCCTGAGGCTCTCTGAGCTTTGGCTGGAGGGGTGGCTGTGGCTGAAGGTGCTCAACGGTTGGTCTGGCTGTTTGCTGTTGTTTTGTCTGGCTAATGAAATGGCTGTTTGGCCTTGGATCTTGGTGTACATGGTGTAACTGACCTCAGGGCCTTGCCCTTATCCTGGAGGCTGGTAATAATATCCTGGGCATCCCTCCGAACAGGACAGAACCTCTGAAGGGGCATCCTGTATAGCCATCGTGGACACTGGGTGCCAAGCCTGACACCCTGAGCTAGGAAAATCTCCTGAGACAGAGAGTCATAGCGATGCCAGCTGGCTGAGGAGTCCACCTCATCACAGGTAGCCCCTCAGAGGGTGGCAACAGGCTACTTTGGCTCACCCTATAGTGTCAGCCAATACAGTCTTGGATTCAGAGTTCAGCATGGCCTCAATGACAGGCTCCAACTGGTGGAACAGCAACTTCTGATACACCAACATACGTACCACATAGTTAAGTTAAGGGCACGCATGGCAGAGTGGAGGAAGAATAAACTTTCTTCCAAACTGATCAAGCTGCCTCGACTCCCTGTCAGGAGGGAAGGTGCTCATGTGCCTAGACTTGGTGGACCTATCATGGGTCGCCGTGATGACTACAGAGTCAGCCTTAGAGTGGGCACGGAGGTGGTCCTTTCCCTTCCTGTAAGTCCTTTCAGCCTTCTTCGCCAGAGCTGGAGTGGAGGAAGACATCATCCATATGGTGGAGGCCAAATCCTCATGAGGCTCCAGCCACGGGGGTGTGAGGACAGATGCAGTCTCCTGGATTTCTAAGTGCTCAGCAAGTCTCTGACTTTTGGGGTCCTGAGCATCAGGCTTCCATCTGTAGACCTCCACGGTCTGTTTCAGAAGGTCTGTGAAAGAAGGGTCCTCCGGAGGTGATTTGGGGGGACTCCAACACAGGTTCCTCCGGAGGGGGAGTCTCAAACCACATGTCTGTGTATATGTATTTTTTTCTTTCACCTTGGTAGATACTGTCATTTTCTGTACTAGAGCTGTTGTCTAAATTGTATATTCCATGTTATACTGTGTTCTAATCCATTTATGTAAGACGTGGAGTCTTTGCAAATGAGTCTCTGACTCAAAGGGTTGCCATTCCTAGACCTTAAATAAATAAATAAAAACCCTGAAGCCGAGTAGGATGACCCAGATTTGGATTCTGAGTCCGAAGATCCGACGTCTGGGCGAGAGACCTCCTGAGCCCTAGGTGGAATATTACCCGATGTCAGGGTCGAAGGAAGACCTTTCATCAGGCCTGATGCAGACTGGAGAAGTTCCTGTGGGGAAGCAGACCTGTGAGTCTGATCCAGGTGAACCGGGAGGGAAGTTCTCACCTGGTGCCGGCTGTCCAGCTCCGAGACAAGCTGAGATTTGGTCTTGGACCACAAAGACTGGAGTATGGCCCCAAGATCCACCTGGGGTTGAGGAGGAGCGGTTGGTACACTGGCTGGAACCCTGAAGGGTACCTTGTCGCCGGGTATCCTGGTGGTGAAACCCATGTGCTGGGTATCCTGGCGAAGAAGTGGAGGGAGGTACCCAGACATCGGGAAGCCTGAAGTCTGGTAGGCTGGCGGAGGGTACCTGGGAACCTGATTAAAGGACAGGTAACGGGGGTGGAGGGTAGCCGGATGGAGGAGCTGTAATGGCCGATGTGAGACCCCGAGGCCTGAAATTTGGACCGGGAGGGCCCAAAAGAGCAGTCAAGCATGGGGCTAACAGGAGGCAAGGCCTGCGGCGGTGCTGACGGAACCAGTGAGGAAGGGGCCTGCGGAGGCTCAGACGTCAGGTCTGGGGGTGAACCAGAAAGTTCAGCACCCGACAGACTGCCACCATCCTCCAGCTCTCGTGGGTCTGGGGAGGTGGAGGAGCCCACAGAAGGGAGAAGAGGGGTATCTCTGGGAATAACCCACCTGAGAATGCTGTCCAGAGACCGGCAACAGGCATTTGTCCAGCTGGACGCCGCTGGGCTCGCGCCGAGCCAGACATGAGCATGATGGGCATTCGCCAGAGGAACCGATGGCCAGCCTATCTACCTTGGACGCAGGCACCAGAGTCTCCAGAGCCCAACTTTTCAGCTTGGGCGTTCGTCGGAGGGTCTGACGAGCGGCTTATAGGCCTCACTCAGTTTGCTTAGACCCGGTGGTGGAGATGGGTCTAAGGAAGGCGGAAGCCTCGGACTTGGCCAAGGCACCCATGGCACCGTAACCAGTGGCAGTGGGGAAACCAAGGGCTGCTCCTGGGAAGGTGGGGCAGACTTGGTGGCAGCAGCAGTCTTCCTGGAGGAGGAGGACTGCTGTTCACCTGAGGGGCCAGAGGGCGGTGGCGGGTGAGGGGGGAGACTGTTGCTGGTCCCGGTGGTTCTCTTCTTCTTAAGTTTGTGGGAGCCAGTCAGTGAGGAAGAGACACTCCTTAACTTTTGCAGCTTTTTCTCCATGGATACCATCTTTTTTAGGAGATGGGCTTTGAGGGCCTGCTGGCGAAATTTCCATGTGGCCTGGTTCGAGCTGGAACAGGCCTCACAACCCTCGACCTTGTGCTCTTGGCATAAACAGGAGAGAAAGAGGGAGTGAGAGTCTTTGTGGGGTAGCTGAGCACAGCAAGAATTGCACTTATTTTTATACGACTCAACGGAAAACAGTAAACACATGCACAAAATAGGGAGTTTTTTACAGAAAGGCAAGAAAAAAAATGATACTCATCCGAAAAAGGCAGTCGAACTGCAACGACGATCTCTGAGAAATACAACGTGCTTAGGTCGTCGGTGGGAAAGGGAACCGCTAACTACATAGTATCACGCTGATGTCGGTCATGTGACATTAGGTGGGCGGTCCCCTGTCAGACACTGCTAGCTAAAGTTTCGTGGTCCTGATGTCTAGGGACGTCTCAGATTATTTACTGCAAGAGCCCTCTCAAAGTAAGATAGTACAGTTACGTAAGAACTTACCATAACAGTAGATCTTCGAGAAAGGCTCTTGCAGTAGGTACTCACATATAGGACTAAGTTACCAGGCACTAGGATCACATGGAAAAACTTCTAGCTAGCAGTGTCTGGCAGGGGACCGCCCCCAACGTCACGTGACCGACATCAGCGTGGCACTATATAGGGAGCGGTCCCCACACCCGCTCTCCAGTTCTCCCGCTGGAAACCTAGTAAGGTGCGATAGGAGAGGAGTGGGCTCCTGGAGCTAGAAACCCAGGGGGGCGGGGGGAAGCAGTACCTGCTGCAAGAGCCTCTCAGAGATCTACTGTTACCGTAAGTCCTTACGTAACTGTACTATCTTACTTCGAGAGGGCTCTTGCAGTAGGTACTCACATATAGGACTGAGTCCCAAGCAGTAACCTGAGACAAGTCAGACATGGGAGGTAGGAACAGGTTTACAGAAAAACAGGGAACTTATGATAAGAGTCCCTGCAGAATAGCAAGGCCCATGCTTGCTCTGTGCCTTGAAGCAATGTCCAAACTGTAATGTTTGGTAAAGGTATGGACAGAAAGTACAGTCGCATAAGAACTTACCGTAACAGTAGATCTTCGAGAACAGCTCTTGCAGCAGGTTACACCATTACGACTGAAGCTGTCTGCACCAGGACTCCAATGCGGAAATGTTCTAGCTAGCAGTATCCAGCGGGACCGCTCATGTCGGCCCTGCCCTGATGTCAGGCATCATATAAAAGGGGCGGTCCCCAGAATCCCCAGTTTCTCCCACCGAGACCTCAGCCACTAGATGACAGCTGAAGTGGAGACTGAGTATCTGCCTTCAAAGAAGGTATGCAGCAGGGAGTGTTGTAAACACCAAAACCTAGGTGATAATAAATGTAATAACTCTACCTCCAGAGGGGATGGTGAGAGGGAAACTACCTGCTGCAAGAGCTGTTCTCGAAAATCTACTGTTCCGGTAAGTTCTTACATAACTGTACTATCTTACTTCGAGAAACAGCTCTTGCATCAGGTTACACCATTAGGACTGATTCCCAAGCAATTATGGAAATCCCTCTCAGATGGGAGGAGGCTAGTGAGAGATCATGAATTGAACCAGAGCCTAGGACTGCTAGACCAAAACCAGCTCTTCGCCGTGAGGCAACGTCCAGGCTATAATGCCTGACGAAGGTGTGCACAGTGCTCCAAGTAGCTACTGTGCAGATGGTAGAAGTGGAAATGTTCTTCAAAGCAGCAAAGGAGGTAGCCACCCCCCTTGTGGAATGTCCATTAACCGAGCCCGGCAGGGACTTGTTACGCTTTTGGTAACAGAGCGTGATGCAATGTATGAGCCATCTGGAAAGAGACTGCTTAGAGACCGGAGCACCCAGCATCCTATGGGCGAAGGAGACAAAAAGCTGATCAGATTTACGGTGTTGTCTGGTTCTGGTCAGGTAGTATCTAAGACACCTATGCACATCGAGAGTGTGCAGCAGGGCCTCTCCTCTATCGGAGTACTTTGGAAAGTAAACCAGGAGGTCAATATCCTGGTTAAGAGTCACGGCTGAGACCACCTTAAGCAGAAATTTTGGATTTGTCCTTAGGGACACCCTGTCCTGGTGAAAAACCAAATACGGTTCTTTGCACATGAGTGCGTGGAGCTCAGAAATCCTTCTGGCAGAAGTAACAGCAACTAAAAATAACATCTTCCATGCAAGAAGACGTAGCTCGCAATCCGCGGCTGGTTCAAAAGAAGGCAGCATAAGCTGCTCTAGGACTGAAGGGTAAGTCCCAAGGTGGAATGGGATCCTTAACCAGAGGCTCAAGGTGAGACCACCGCAAAAAAGCAGCAGTGCGCTTCCAACTGGGATATGGACCGAGGCCTATAGGTACATGATAGGCCAAGACGGCATAGAGGTGTACCTTTATCGAGGAGTAGGCCAAGCCTGCCTGAAATAGGGACAGGAGGTAGTCTAATACCGTACCCTCAGAACAATCCAGTGGGGAAAGTCCCCCTGCTTGAGCCCAGAGACAAAATCTGCACCATTTCATGGCGTATGTGGCATGAGTGGCCGGTTTTCTAGCAGCCGCTAGAACATCTGCTACCTCTTGTGAGACCCCGTATCGCATGACTGCTAGGTCCTTAGGAGCCAGGCATGCAGGTTCAGAGAGCGTAGGTCCAGAAGGACCAAGGAGCCTGCCCTCCTGGGACAGTAAGTGAGAGCTGAGTGGCAGAGACACTGGCTGTTCCTCAGAAAGTTGGTACAGCAGAGGGAACCAAATCTGCCTGGACCAAAAGGGCGCAATTAAGATCAGCGTCACCTGCTCTCTGCGGAGTTTCAGAAAAACACTCTGGACGAACGGGAAGGGAGGAAATGCATAGAGAAATCTGCTCGCCCAAGGGAGGGACAACGCGTCTTGCCAGAAAACACCAGGCTCTGGATCTAGCAAGCAGAATTTGGGCAGTTTTTCGTTGGATGGGGATGCAAAAAGGTCTAACTCTGGTGTCCCCCATCTGCGAAACAGATCCTCCACGACCTCTTGGAGTAATTCCCATTCGTGGACTCTGGCCTGGAGTGGCTCAGACTGTTTGCGATAATGTTGTCCACTCCTGGAACATGTACAGCAATAAGGTTTGCGCACTGTTGAATTACCCAATCCCATACACTCATGGCCTCCCTGCAAAGAGGGTAGGAATGAGTGCCACCTTGTTTGTTGAGGTAGTACATCACCGCAGTATTGTCTGTTTGCAGCAGAAGAGTACCCAGTGGAATCTCCGATTGGAAGGCCTGCAAGGCATAAAGGACCGCTCTCCTCTCCGAAATGTTTATGTGAAGGTGAGAATTGTGGGTTGTCCACGAGCCCCTGAGACCTGACACCATTGAGGTAAGCCTCAACCGACCCCGCTTCCGTGGAGTGTGTCACGACTGGAGACGGCGCAGTGAAGGGGACTCCCAACGAAAGGTACTCTGGGATGAGCCACCATTGCCAATCCCGGATGACGGCCTTCATGATCCTGATTGGATGCTGCAGATGGTCCTGCTTTTGATCCCACTGCACCCATAACATCCACTGGGTCACCTGCATGTGGAGACGGGCTAAAGAGACTGTTGCAATGGCCGCAGCCATGTGTCCGAGCAGGCAAAGGACCAATCTTGCCGGAACGGTCTTCTTTGCCAAGATATCCCCTATGAGGAATCTGATGAGCTCTGCTCTGTCCTGGGGCAAAAAAGCTTTCCCCTGGATGGTGTCCTGGACTGTGCCTGTGAATTGCAGTGTCTGAGACAGAACTAGGTGTGACTTCTCCTGATTGATGGTGATGCCCAACGATCCGAAGAGGGAATGAGTACAATGAATTGCGGACATCAGGGCCTCCTGAGAGGGGCCATGAGAAGCCAGTCGTCCAGGTAGGGGAACACGTCATGGCCTTGTCTCCTGAGAGCTGCCGCCATGACTGCCATGCACTTCATGAATATCCGAGGTGCCGAGGACAGTCCCGAAGGGGAGGGCTCAGAACTGATAATGGCGACCCAGAAACTCAAAGCGCAAGAATTTTCTGTGCGCCTGAGCTATCAGAATATGCAGGTAGGCATCCTGCATGTCCAGTGAAGCTAAGAAGGCACCCTGCTTAGCATGGGAATTAGTCCTGGAAGGGTCACCATGTGAAAGTGTTTGTATAGCACTGAAGCACTGAGGTCGCTGAGGTCCAGGATCGGACGGAGGTCCCCTGTCTTTTTGGGAACCAGAAAGAAGTGGGAATAATATCCTGCGCCTCTCTGGTTCCGTGGTACGTGCTCTATGGCTTCTTTGTCCAGAAGTGCTAGCACCTCCTGCTGAATGAGCAGGGCGTGTTGACCTGAATAACGGGAAAGTAGGGGAGGTCTTGAAGGTGGGTGGTCGAGGAATTCTATAGAGTGTCCTCTTTCTACAAATTGGAGACATCTCCATTATAGGGGACATCCAGGTTATTTTTCTGGATGTCCAGAGTAAATTCGGAGATGCGAAGCCATGAGCGTCTCCGGAGACAGATACCCGAGGCTGCTACCCTGGCCGCAGAGTCTGCCAAATCATAGGCGGCTCTAAAAACTTGGGTCCCCATGTCTGACCCTGTGTGAAGAAGGTTCAAAAGTTCCTCCTTCTGCTCGCCATCCGGAAGGACTTTAACCAGGTCCTGGCCCTGTACCCATAGGGCATTCTGGAACTGAACCATGTGTGTTACGTAGTTCAGTGACCTGATGGAGCATGTAGCAGCTGCATACATGCTCCTACCCAGTGAATCCAATTGCTTGGATTCCTGGTCCGGTGGCTGGGTGCTCAAATGCTGTGGCCGTTGAGACCGGTCGTGATGACCAGTGAATCAGCCAGGGGTTGGTGCGCCAAATATGGGTCCGTCCAAGGAGCCCTGTATAGGCAGTCAGCCTTCTTCGCACAGCGGGGTGGAATGCGGATGCTTCCAAAAGGTATCCACCACAGGTGGCACCACCACAGGCTTAGGGTCTGTCTGCTGAAGATATCTAGCTAGGCGCTGTTGTTCGGGTCTAGATCTTCTGTCTCCCATCCCATATTCTCCTGGATGTGCATGATTTCAGCAAATGAGTGATCATCCGGAGGGGACCTAGGCAGGTCTCGTGGGTCTGGTGATGGAAGACTGATAGGAGAAGGAGACCTGGAAGTATCCGATGAGTCCGGTCTTGAGTCGTCCCCATGCGGAGTGGACCTTCTTCCGCTGGGTCACTTGGGGCTGGGGGACCCTGAGGGAAACCGTGAAGGGGGCCGCCTCCTTTCTCTGAATCTACCCCTAGGAGGTGGTGTAGGCTCCTTGGGGGTCGGGGGTCTACCGTCTGGACCCTGGGAGGAGGAGGAGGAGGAGGAGGCTTTACTGGGACCACATCCCTCTTGATAGTGTCCCACCAAAAAGTGAAGAGATCTTTAACTTCCTGTATGTTCATGCCAGATGACAGGCCAGGCGTCGGGGTAGGCCCGTCGCCGGTGTCCGATGTCGAGTCCAAGGTAGTCGCCGGTTCAGACGAAGGCTCCCGAAGAAGCCCAGTGTCTTCAGTGCCACCTGCCTGGTCAGGCAACGTCAAATTCTCCTCTGTTGAACCCCGGCGACCGCTATCGACCAGTGAAGGGAGGGCGGTCGTCGGCTCCAAAGGTCGCTTGACCGACGTCGTGTACTTAAGGGATGTCAGGTCTGTCGGGCGTTTGGCCGATGAAGGATCGGCAGCCTGCTTAGGCTCTGACATCCGCTTGAGGGATGTCAGGTCTGCAGTCTTTCTGGGAGGGGATCAGGTCCCTGGGTGACCAATCTGGCATCAGGTTCCCGAGGCCTGTCTGAGGAAGAAGAAGCAGACTTCGAGGAGGACTTGACCTATGGCAGTCAGAAGACTTCGCTGAGGACCGGGAAGGCGTTGGGGAAGGATCCGAAGTCCTGGAAGTCTTCAGCGGGTAGAGAGAAGTCAAAGGACCGCCCCAGGATCTGACCTTAACAGGTGGAGGCTGAGAGCGAGCCCTGGAGGGAGAGCAGTCTGAGCTCGTGGAGCCGGAGCTGGTGAACAAGTCAGAGGCCTGGTTCGGGGATCTGGACCTGGCCTTCTCTTGGTGTTTCTCTCGGCACTTATGGGACTTGGAGGCTGACTCACCTCTGGAGGCAGGGTCTTTTTCCATATTTTTAAACTTTTCCTCTAACAGGAACCCCTGGAGTGCCTTTTGACGGCATATCCTGGTGCAGCTGTTAAATTGCTGACAAATGGAGCAGGCCTTGGTGTCGTGGTTCGGCCTAGGCACCGCAGACAGGCTGTATGGAGATCCTTGAAAGGGATCTGTTTGCTGCAGGCACACTTAAGAGGGGTGTCCTTCTGTGGAAAGAGTAGGAGATGCCGACATTTAGTAAGAAAAAGTTTTGCTGAAGAAGTTCTAGTCGTCGTTCGCTAATGAGGCGTCCATGAGGCCAATGCGAGTCGATGGCAAGAAAAGAACTGGGGATTCTGGGGGAACACCCCCTTTTATATGATGCCCGACGTCGGGAGCGGGGCCGACTTCGGGGGCGGTCCCCACTGGATATTGCTAGCTAGAAAATTTCCGTGGGGTCCTGGTGCCTGCTGGCTTCAGTCCTAATGGTGTAACCTGCTGCAAGAGCTGTTTCTCGAAGTAAGATCTCCAAGTTGTAGCCGCGCAAATATCTGCCGCTGAAATGTTCCTGAAGCAAGCAACAGAAGCAGCCATGCCTCTGGTTGAATGTCCTTTGACCTCCCCCAGAAGGGGTTTGTTACACTTCCTTTAACAGAAGATAATGTAGTTTGCCAATCATTTGCACAAACACTGTTTTGAAACAGCAGCACCCTCTCTTTTGAGTGCAAAGGAAACAGACAATTGGTCAGTTTTACGGACAGGCTTCGTCCTGTTTGTGTACTACCGAAGAATTCTGTGTACATCCAGAGTGTGCAGAAGTGTTTCAGCCCGGTTGGACTGCTCCGGGTAGTACACTGGCAAGTCAAGTGACTAGTTCAAGGTTGATTCTGATACCACCTTAGGTTAAGAACTTTGGATTGGTTCGTAGAGCCACCCGGTCTCTCTGAAAAATCCAGTTAGGTATCTTACATATTAGGGCATGAAGCTTGGAAATCCTTCGAGCTGAAGTGATGGCCACAAGAAAGAGTGCTTTCCAGGAGAGGTAGTACATGTCAGAACTTGCTGCCAGCTCGAAAGGAGGCAGTGTGAGTTTCTCTAGGATGAAATTCAAGTCCCAGGGTGGAGCAGGGCTCTGTACTGGTGGTTTTAAATGGAGGATCCCCTTTAAGAAGGTTTAGGATACCTCCAGCTGGGCCCGAGTCTTACTTCCAACTGGGATGTGGTACGCATGAATGGCAGATAAATGGACTTTCAAAGTTGAGTAACTAAGACCCAGATTGTAGAGATGCAGCATGTAATCTAAGACCTGTGTGACTGAACAGGAGAAAGATTCTAGCCTTTTCGAGTCTGCCCATTTGGAAAACCTTTTCCATTTCATGGCATAAGTGGCTCTAGTGGAAGGCTTTCTGGCCTCCACCAGAATTTGTGCTACCCTCGGGAAACCTCGAAATGTGCAGCAGCTATGTCAGTAGGTGCCATGCATGCAGATGAAGGGACCCAAGACCTGGATGTACCAGGGTCCCCTGTTCCTGTGTCGAGATCTTGAGAGACTGGCAGTGGAAATGGAGGCTCCACTGACAGTTGTTGTGGTAGAGAGAACCATATTTGTCTCGGCCAGAAGGAAGCAATGAGAATCATTTGTGCTCCTTCTGCCTGAAGTTTCATTAGTACTCTATGAATCAATGGAAGTGGAGGGAAGGCATACACGAACCTCCTCTTCCAGCACAGAGACAGCGTGACTCACCAGAAAACACCACACCCTGGAGCGAGCGAGAAGAAGGTTGGTAGTTTTGCATGGAGTGGGGAGGAGGCGAACAGGTCTATTTGTGGCCTTCCCCACCTTCCGAAGATGTCGTCTACCACTGACTGAGCTCACATTCGTGCACTGGCTTGAGAGCGGCTGAGTGTGTCTGCCAGGGCATTCTGAATGCCTGGCACATAGATTGCTGTCAAATGAAGGCTGTGGTTGGCTGCCCAGTACCACACTCTCATCGCTTCCCGACAGAGGGGACAAGAGTGGGTTCTACCCTGTTTGTTCATGTACCAGACTACGTACATGTCTGTCTGAATCATGAATTGACCTGGTTGGATGAGGTGTTGGAAAGCCTTTAGGGCATTCAACACTGCCCTCATTTCAAGTACACTGATATGAAGAAACAGTTTATTGTGGGACCAAGGACCGTGTGTCCTATGGTTTCCCAGGTGCGCTCCCCATCCCAGGCCTGACGCATGTCATCAGGGTTTGGGAGGGAATGTCTTAGCGGAATGGGACACCCTTGGAGAAGTTGTCCTGGTTTTGCCCCCACAAAAGGTCCTGAGCCATTGGGTCTGAGATCAGTATCTCGTGGTTTAGATCATCTGATCTCTCGTCCCACTGCACTCTGAGGGTCCATTGAGAAACTCTAGTCTGGCTAAGGGGACCGAAAGGATGGCTGCAACATGAACCAGAGCAGTCAAAGAATTGACCTGGCTGGTATCCTTCTCTGCGATGCTCCCAAGCGAGCCTGTTGCTGTAATGTTGCCATCCTGTCCTGCGGCAGGTAGGCCTTGCCCTGGACTGTGTCCAATACTGGTCCAATAAACTGGAGCTGTTGGGTAGGAAAAAGGTGGGATTTGGCATGGCTGACTGTAATGCCCACCTGCTGAAAAACATCCAAGGTAAGGGCCAAAGAGTTGGCCAGAGTATCTCTCGATGGAGCTGAAATCAGCCAGTCGCTGAGGTATGGGAATACTTGTACCCAGTCTGTGTAGAAAAGCTGCCATCACCGCAAGACACTTCGTGAACACTCTGGGTGCAGATGAAAGGCCAAAGGGGAGAGCTCTGAAATGCACTCCCTGAAAAGAAAACCGGAGGAATTTGCGGTGCGGATGAAAAAAAAAACAGGATATGCAGGTAGGCATTCTGCATGTCCAAAGTGCAGAGCCAATGACATTCTGTAATAGAGGAAGTATGCTGGGAAGAGACAACATTCTGAACCTTTTGTATTCCACATAGAGATTCAAGGAGCTCAGACTGAGAATGGGTCTGAGATCGCCCATCTTCTTAGGTACTAGGAAGAAGTGTGAATAGTACCCATTCCCTTGATGTTGCTTTGGAACGGGCTCTATTGCTGCCTTTGCCAACAGGGAGTTTATTTCTCTCTTACCAAGGGTATGTGATGAGGTGGGAGAACGAGTGACCTGGGGAGGGTGGATTTTTTGGTGGTCTCTCTGTGAATTCTATTGTGTGGCCTTTTGCCACCAATTGCAGCACCCATGAATCTGCTGCGATTTTCTCCCACTCCAGAAGGTGGAGGGAGAACCTTCCCCCTACCGGTTCCTCTGGAAAGCAATCCAGTGGAGAAGAGAGGGTTAGAAAGTCAGGAAGCAGTGGGCAGGGAGGAGGCAGCAGTGCCCGAGGCCTTTTGAGATTTGGCGGGGAGTGGGGGGTGCTCTACCAGCCAAAGGTGCCCAAAGTTTGTTTTGGCGTCGGTTTTGTGGCAGTCTTTTCGGACAGCGATGATGTCTCCAAAATGGCTGCTTTTGTTTCTGTGGTGGTTTGTACATAAACTGTACAGAGCGCAAGGCTTTGCCTTTGTCCTGTAAATCAGTTATGATGTCCTTGACATCTCCCCAAACAGAACTGAGCTCCAAAGGGGCATCCTGTACGACTGTCTGTACTGAGTACCAGGCCTGAGATCCTAGCAAGCTGCGCCAGAGGCTGATGCTGAGACTACCAGCAGCATCTACCACATCATAGGTAGTGCTTAGCATACGTCTGCAAGCAGATCTAGCCAACCTGACAAGATCTGCCACTTCTCCTTTCGAGGTTGAGTCTTGGAGGGAGTCCATTTTGGACTCCAGCTGTCCTAAAACTGATTTCTGGTAATCCCCCATGTGGGTGACATAATTTAATGCCCTAATCCCCAGTGTTGAAGAAGAATAGATCTTTTTCCCATACTGGTAGAGCACCTTAGACTTTGTCGGGATGTCCCAAACTCGCTCAGCCGGTCAACCCTCTACTCCCAAAGTGCCAACCTCTGAGCGTATGATTTGTGTAGTGAACAGACAAGGTAACCCACTTGTCTGTTTTGTGGGTTCAAGTCACCTTAGTCTCAAGCTCTGAAGGGATTCAAACTGATAACCGCTTGTTAGCGTACCCAATTATCAGGCTCAGATAATTCTGTCTTCGGGGGGCCAGATATCTTTGCCTATGGGCACCCAACCAGGTCTTTCAAATGAACCCTTAGAACTCAATGCAAGACTTTTAGAAAAAACTCTATCCATTTCCCAGTGTGGTATACAATAAGCCCATACACAGTGTACTTATAACCTTTAAAAGCTCCACTTAAAATAAAAAAAATGTCAAGGAACTCCACAGTTTAGTTTGTAAAAAAATATCTTTACTTTAAAAATATCAAAACAGAACAATAATTACAGAACAAAATATATATCTCAACACATACAGCCTTAAAACAAACAGGAAAAAGTACAGTTCCTACAATACATACATTTAGACTGGTCTAATCTTACTCTCTTTCAGTGCTGTGATGATTCTCCCTCAGTCAGATAATATTCTCTTGTGTCTCTGTCAGGTTCACTTCTGCAATTAAACACACTTCTGAGCTGGCCCTCTCATGAGGTCACTAACTCTGCCTTGGTGTATTAAACTCTAAATTTTACAATGCAGGGTCTCCAAATAAAATATTTAAAAAAACATATGAGATGACATCGCTGACTTTCCTCTCCACAGGTTAACTGGTTTTTGTTCTGCTACACATACATCTCAAAAGTTTCTTTGATCTAAGTCACTGTATTCAAAGCAAAAGTGTATTGTCCTCTTTAATCCCGTCTGGACCTTGGAATCTACACCTCAGGTCTTTCTGATGTAATTCAAGGGTTCCCCTGGAATGTATTTTGGACTTTCCAAATCCATCTGGGTCCTCCCTGGCTCAGACATCAAACCTCTTCAATGTCCATTCTGGCCTCTCTCCGTCCACTCCTACCCATAAGTCCTTCCTGGCAAATATGCAAGTCAAAGGATCTCCCTGAGGGCATTATGAACAGCTAATCTTATTTCCTGGGATGAAAGCAAATTGACACGGTAATTGCACCCCAGATCACTGCAGTTTAAAATACCTCCTGTCCTTTGAACTTATCCCTGGGGGATCTTGATTTGTCAGTTCCAGTAAGACAGCCTTTTCCTTGAACTGACCCTTCTCTTCACATATTTTATATGTAATAACAAAAATTAATACAGCACTCGAGCACTCAGAGCTGGCTGTCTACTTCACAGGGAGGAGAAGCTCTAAGGTGTTTAGGTTTTGTGGACCTATCATGGGCTGCACCGATGACCACTGAGTCAACCTTGGGATGGAGGCTAAGGTGGTCCTTGCCCCTGGGGTCTGGTAAATTTGACTGCCTTCCTGGCCACTGGAGCCAGGAGGAAGGTTGTTAAAACACAGGGCTCAAGCAAGGTTACTGTTATTCTGCGGTATTACAGAAGTACTATACAACAAAAGCTTCCTCAAATTGTTGCGTCGGGGAAAGTTGGAGTGGAAGGGGCACTGTCCCTGAAAATACAAGAACAATTAGCTGAAAGGTCTGAATACCATTGTATACTGTGAACCATGGTTATCACGATATCGGAAATTGCCCATGGTATCAGTACCGTGACTTCAGACATCATAAAACTGTGATACCCCTAACCTGGAGGGTAGTAAAGAGGGGGGTTGAAAAGCCGACACTTGCAGAGTGCAGCCTCAGTGACACCGGCCCCAGATGGGGCTTCTGAATGGCGGCAGCACCGAGGATGACCCTGGGACCATCCCTGAAGGGAGAAAACTCAACAGCAAAGGCCCATGCGGCAGAGCTGATACAGTCAACACCACAGTAGGCCCCGAAGAGCCTGACATGGCACTGATGATGGTTTCAATGACCCTGCCTGGCCTGAAGGAACTGGCAGTGGTGCTGTGGCTGCCCCAATGCCCAGAGGGACAGAGGCGAACACAGTTGGGCAGGTGTTAACAGTGCCAACAGCGCCTTAGCCTGGAGGCTTGAGTCCGAGTCATGTGCCTAAGTCAAATAGCACCAAAGAAAGCACCAGTTTAACTAACCCCGAGGGGTCAGGAGCTGGTACTAAACACTGTGCCACTTCACTTATACACTGCACTCACTGCTCCATAAGAGCTGCCCAATGGCCAAACTGTCCACCAGAGTCACCTCTTTTATTTATTTTTTTGTTGACCAGAAAGGAGGACACACATTTTTGCCCGTTTTCAGCATCATCACGGGGGAGGGGGATACTGATGGATGCCAACTGAAATTGAACCAGATTTAAGCTGTTGGTATTTTTGGTGAATGGGGGAAAATTCCCCTACTCTTTTCCCGAAGTGCTATGGGATTTTTAATGTCCACCTGAACTACCACCAGAACAGGCAGATGGGACCTCGGTTTAGCGTTTCATCCTAAAGACAGCACCTCAGGAGTGCAGTAACCCCCATGCTGCACTACAGTGTCAGTACTGGGATTTAACTCAGGTGTCTGGTGTGGGGATAGAACCCACAGCCTTCTGATCTTCCGGTCTCAGAGGCGGTGTGCAACCTGCTAAGCCACTGACATTTTCGACAGAGGAGCTCTGGAAATGGAGACTTTGCAGGCTTAGGTGTCCCCAGTGATGATGGTGGGGTACCAGGTCCCACAGAAGTACAGTGTCCTTCAGCACAATGACCAGAGGATGACCTTGACTGGTGCGGTTTCTTCGCCTTATGCTTTTGTGAAAGAGGTCTAGGCGAGCAATGTGCAATGACATGGATGCAGAGCATGTGAAATCTGGACAGCTTCTTTTGTGACTATGGCAGGACTGCCCATTGCAAGACCAACTTGCCTTTTTCCCCTGGTCATTGACCGTTGGCATGAGGTAGGGCTGAGAGAAAAATGGAAATTACATACTTACTGTAATTCTTGATTTTCTTGGACAAAGTCTCTACCACTCATTCACACTAATGGGACTATGCCGGAGGCGCTAGGACCCCGCAGGAGCCAAAAATCTTCAGGAGGGCTGGCTCCGGGATAGGAACGCACATGTGCGACCGTGTGACTAGCTCGTGCCATGTAAGCTATCTTGGCATTGACCCTCCATTCGCCTCAGTTCCTTTTCAACCAAGGAGGTGCAGCATAAGTAACAAAAGAAAACCGAACCCTAACTTCTGGCATGTGAAGGCCTGGATAACCCATGTAAAAGGATCATTCAACAATGTCTTCACATCCTGAACAACAAGAAAGTGAAGACCAAAACAGAACAAGTGAGCTCGGGAGATAGTGGGTGGGAGTGTGAATGAGTGGTGGCATCTTCATCCAAGAAGATCAAGAATTATGGTAGCACGTAATTTCCATATCTTCCTGACTAAAAGTCTCCATCACTCATTCACACTAATGGAGAATACTGAGCTAAAAATATACCCCCATCGAATAGGGTGGTAGGAGACAAGAGATCACTCAGGACAGAAGTCCATAAGAACTGTCCTGCTGAAGAAAGTTAACTGTCAGGCATGGACATCCAGAACATATGTGCTTTACAAAGGTATGCACTGAGCTCCAACGCTGTCTTGTAGATGCCTGCAACAGGTACATTACGAACCTCTGCCAGGAAAGCCACAACAGCTAAGGTAGAGTGGTGAGAACCCGGCCTTCCAACTTGAGCTGTGCCATGGATTAGTAGTGTCGAAGACATGGCACTAACCAAGCACAGATGCATCTCATGGCAAAAGGCTGACCCAGCCAAGGCATTTGGAAAGATACAATAGTTGCTCGGATGCATATCTCTTCATTCTGTTGATGTAGAATCGCAGAACCCTCAACATTCAGAGAGCGCTCACCTTCATTCTGGAGTTAACGAAGTAAGAAGGGAGAAGCAAAACTTTACTAACAGTAACTGAGTCAGTGACATGTCTTCTGGCTCAGGATGGTCCGAAAACGCGGAGAGGTGAATATTCTCTGCCGAGAAATGCAGACCTGCGTTCGACAGGTCCACGAGGCACCCCAAAATTTTACTTGGTGGGCAACCAAAAGGGTCCAGACAGAAATTTGCACACCAGATGAAGTGAAACCACTTAGCAACGCAAGTCCTTCTGGTGGAAGTTGTATATGCATGTGCGGCTAAGAAGATTTCTATGATTGTCTGAAACCTAAAACTTGCCCACTTTCATCACAGGAGCCCAGCAAAGAGATGAAGGAGTGCAGGAATGATGGACCAAAGTCCATGTGTCAGAGGTCTGCTCATAGAGGAGTTGCCTTGGGGGAACTTCTGATCGGCTGTTTATCTATGCAAATTATATCTACCAACGCCAGTCTGGGACGATTAGAATCATCCTGTTCCCATTTGCCTACAACTTGAGCAGCACCCTCTGAACTAAGGGAAGAGGAGGAAAGTGTACATGAGCATCTTTTCTATTGCAGTGAATACATCCTGACAGAAAATGCCAGTGTCTGGATTTCTGAAGCAGGACAGAGGCAGATTTGCGTTGAGAGAGGATGAAAAAAGGACAGGTCCAGACTGCCCCACTTATCGAATAGCGACTACACAATGACTGAACTGATGCAATATGCTCAAGGCACCACTCTCCCCTTCCCACAGCCTTCCTGCGCAGAGGGTATGAGAGTGCTCCACCCTGCTTGTTGATGAAAACATCAGTTTGTCATCCATCCGAAGTGGGATCACTTCATGGCAGAGGACTCCTTCAGGACTTGGAAAGCGTATAAGACAGCTCTCATCTCCAAGAAATGCATGAGAAGATGATGCTTCTCCTCCTGGCTCCACACCTGAATGTGGAGGTCTGACAGTGAGCTCCCCAACCGCTCAGGAGAGCAACCGTGGTGATGGTGATCTGGGATTTAGAAGGTAAGCGTAGACCTAGCAGAAGCTAGGTCAACTACATCTACCAAGTATGTAATTTTGTCCAAGGTTCTGTCATTTATGTGGAGGACTGCAGATGCGTGGTGCGGACGAAGACATAAGTACCAGCATCCGCTGCATCAAAAAGGGCGCAGACAGAGTTGCTTTCCGTGAAGTAACAAGACATCTGAAGATATTGTTTCTTCCATTCTCCGAAAGGAAAAACCCTCACCCTGGAGGTATCCTGTGAAAAGGAGCTGCTAGGAAGGTGAACCTGGCACCTTCCCTAAATCAGAAAAACCCTCCTGGAAGAAAGCAACTGAGAAGCTGTGGCAACTGCTTCCTGAGGTCTAACCCAGATGGGCTGGCTCAGAGCCAAACGTCCAGGAAGTGAAGGCTTGAATACCGAGGTTGTAGTGAACTCCTCCCTGAACAGGTACTTGTTTAACCTTTCAAGGTCAAGAAATGGGCATCTGCCGCCTGTTACCTTTGTACGTCTAGTTGAGGAGTGCTAAGTTTTGTTTGTGTTCCTCTCAGTTTTTGACTCTAGCACCCTCGTTCAGAGGATGAGCTGTTTTCGTTGTATCTTTTACTTTGGAACCAAGCAAAGGAAGTAGGAACCTGTGTTCTGACTCGCCATGGAACAACTTCTACTTCTCTGAGGCCCCGGCTCTCACAGGAAAGAGGATCTGACAGAGAGGCAAACAGACTCGGCTGCTGCTTGGGTTTAAGAAAAATCTCTGTGAAATTGGAAGAGTATCTGAGACAATCCTGATGACCCATACGTCCGCTGGATTGGACTTCCAGTAGTTATAAAACCAAATCAGGAGCCCCACCACTACTGCCGAGAGGCGTCCACCTCAGGTAGCTGAGGTGGGACCTGAGCCGGATCAAAGAGGATGGTACCAGGTGCTTTTGGGCCCTGTGCTGCGATTTTGTTTTTGCAGTTGAGGAGTTGGTTCCTGACAGAGGCTTCCAGGCCTCTACTTTGAAAGGACTACCTGTTACAAGAATGACAACGTGAAGTCCCTCTGAAGGGCAGCAGGAGTCGAGTGCTCTCTACAGCTCAATCTGAGGATTGAAACCAATAATCACTGCCGAGATGTTAATCACCTGCTGCCAATGGTAGCCACCCTTGGGGCAGTGTCATAGGGATCTATAAAAGCTTTTAGCTGATTATTAGGTTATATGCCCCAATCAATGGAGCGGTAGAGTCTGGGAAGCTCTCGACCATTGAATTTAATGTGTTTCACAGGGTGTACTTGTACTGAGGACTGAAGGAACTCCAGACATAGCAGTCTGCTTTGGTCCACAGATGAAGTCTGAAATGTTATGGTGGACCCCATATCCCTCAGGAAAAAACTGAAAAGATCTTCCATCACAGTCTGTGCTGATACAGAAGGCTTGCATTCCAGCCTCTAAAATGAGTCATCCGCTGCATCTCCGACAAAGTAGGATAGGGAGAGACTCATCCAGATCCACTTCTACCCCAGAAGAACCTCCAAAAGGCTGGTCCAGGCCAGAATCCCAAGAGATGCCACCACCCGGAATGCGTTGAATGGTGCAGGCACCACACACATCAGGCATACTGGCCCTAGACCTGAAGAAAAAAAAGGGAGAGAAGGAAAGTGGTACCCATGCCGGCCCCTGCAGAGGAACAGGTGAGAGGATAGGTACGTGGGGAGGCATCAGTGGCACCAGAGAAAGCACTGCACACATCCTGCTCAACCGACTCTGCCATGGCTCTGAGGCCCGAAGACTCCAGAACAGAGTCCACTGGCCAAATCAACTAGGCAGACGTCATATCCCCTGCTCTAAAAGAGTGGCCCAGAGGTGAAACTGCTCACCGGAGCCCCATCGAGGACAGAGACAGGGCCCGGTGTCTAAGATCACAGCTGCTAAGAACGGAGCAACAGAGGACCCCACCGAAGTCTGGTCAGGCCTACTGCTCTCCACCACAGACAACCCCCGTGCAGACGTATGAGAAGGCAGCCTCGAGAGGTACCTTCTTCTTCCACCGACAGGAGAAAGAAGAGCTCGAGCAGAGCTGGGTCCCCGATCAAGGTCGGGAATGGGCCTGCTGCTTTTGTGCTTCGGGCAGACTGCCCTCCCCCCCACGAGCACTGACCCCCCCTCTGTAAAGGGCGGTGGATCGGACACAGCCCCACTGCCATCACAGCTTTCAAATGAAGTCTCCCTACTCGTCTAAGGTAGACTCCATTGATGGCAAGCTAAGAATTTCTTCTTCTTCTTGTTCATCTTCTTTTTAAAAAATAAAAAACACTAAAAGCAGTAAATTAATCGAATACTGAACAGTTATAGCTGTCGTATAGACAAAGATTTTACACCCAGCAGGTGAACGATGTAGTCATCAAAACGCACTCAACAGCAGGAGAAAAGGAACTGAGGCAGTTGGAGGTTTGACGCCGAGATAGCCTATACGGTGCAAGTTAGTCTAGTGGTGCTGCGCATGCGCGGTCCTATCCACGCGCTGGCCCTCCTTAAGATTTTTGGCTCCCGTGGGGTCCTAGTGCCTCCAGCATAGTCCCATTAGTGTGAAAGAGTGTTGAGACTTTTAGTCCAGGAAGATCTGTAAATTTCTGTGTACCAAGACAAAAACAACAAACTAATGTGTTTTAAACTAAAGAAAAAATTAAAATGAATGCTGTTGAATACACAGTGAAGCTCTGGCCCCTGACATGGAGTGTGGTGATGCTGCTGCGGTGCAACTGACGAGGGAGGAACTGAGGAGACTGGGGGCAGGCACCACTGTATATCAGTAGGCACGTATAGTTGGGCTGCCAGCCCTCCAGAAAAGTTCTGGCTCCCATGGGCTCCTGATGCCTCCGGGACACACCCATTAGTAGGAATCTATGGAGAAGATTGATTCTTGGAAGATTTTTACGTAGTTTTGTTTGATCTAGTAGATTCTACCAACTCCTACCCTGACATTTGTTTGCTGCAGCCATGGGAGATTCAACTGCAGTTTAAGGTAGAGCTTCTAAAATGCCAGTTGGCTATCTGAAGGTTTCTCCTGACCCAAGTACAGTGGTAGATGGATGTATTTAGCCCCAGGAACACAATGAGATATGTGAACAGCTGGTCAGAGCTTTTAAATGCCGTAACAAACTGGCTGCAGCCCAGCTGTTGACATCAGTTACAGGGAATTCTGGGTTCGGGGTAGGAATGAGCAGGATCAATCCAATATCTAATAATCAAACAGAACTATCACTACACCACAGAATTATTCTGCACTCTGTGAATGTTTCACACCAGACCCATCCCTTGGTATGCGAGAAACCTATTGCGGACTATCCCCCCTGGTAAATTAACCAAACTGAAAGCAAGACATTACACTTTGACCATCTATTATTCTTCCTGTCATGGTTAAGAAATTAATTTCTAACTTGTACTGTAATTAAAAGAAAGGCTGTCAAGTGGTAGGACAATTCCACAGTTTAGCCATGTGGTGGCACTAAATTTTGCCAAGTGCTGGTGTTCATTCTGAATAAATGTTGGAGAATTTGTGTGGCTCAAAGTAAAAGCTGTAATTTTAAATTAGTGTTGTACTGTTCTAAACTAATATTTATTTTATTTTGATTCCTTAGAAAAGCCTAAAGGACAGCATGTACGCTTGGAAAAAGACTGAAACCAACTCGTTTATACAGCACAGGAGGTCTATCATCTTGCAGAAAACCAGGGCTGTTAAGCACAATGAACCCTTAATTTTCACTGCCGCTCCATGCAAGTAAGACCAGCTCCATAGATGTGTGGCATTGACAGACTATAATTCTGGCCAGCAGAAACCAAATTCCTTCACTATGTAGCAGTTGAGATAGTGAGAGGTTCTGACGATATTTCGGTTTTGTAATGTACTATACTTTAGAGGCCCCTTCTGTGGAAACTGGGCAAGTTAAATGGTCCAATTGGATACTTTTTTTTTTTTGTATATAGCTTTAGACAACTTAAATAACTGCACAGTAGAATATTGTAAACTGCAAATTTGTATAGCTACGAAAATTCAGTTGAGTATAATGTTTCGTCAAATAAAATAAACAAGCCGCTTCTGGTACATGGCCACAGTGTCTTTTTCACCATAAGGCAGAAATAATGCATTTCAGTACATATTTCTGATGTTTTTTTCCTTTTTATTGAGGGCAAACAAAAGGTTGGTTTGTGGGGTCAGCAGTCAAATTTTATATGGGAGGCTATTAAACAGTGTATTATTGAATTAATCTTTAATAAAGCAAATAGTTTACTTACAGAAGCTTTTAAAGTAAAATACAAAATGTACAATTCCAGTTCTGAAGCTTTCATGAAGCTATCCACATAAAGCAAATGCAACGGGCAAGTCAGCTCCACACCAAACCCTTTGCACTTGGCAGCGTGACTAGAGAAAACTTCGTATTTTTTTATGGCAAGACATTTTACCAAGTGCAATACAGCTGTTAAAAAAACTGAATAATTACATCAGTGTTTACAAAGGATCTGAAGAATAGAACACATGGTACTACAGAACCATATCAAAAGACACGTAAATTGTTTACACTTGCAGCTTCCCCAGTTTGGGATTTAGGGGTATGGATGACTAATAAACTACTAGTTATGAGGTCTTGAAAAGTTAAATTTTACATGTACATTGAAAAAAAAAAACAAATGCAGCATAAGACATTTTGTTGGCACTATAATATATAATGTTTTTTTTTTTCACTGAAGGGGTACACTAGTTCTGTTACATCTGGCATGATGTTTTTCTTGGTATAATTATACAGCTGGGCCTTAAATCCCCCTTCCCCACTATGTTTTTTAAAATATTTTACGAAATGTCTGAATTAGATCAGTTGTCAAGAAGTGGAAATCGGTAAACTATTTGTCAAGCCAGATAAATATCAACAGTTGCAGGTCTTGAGAATTGAAAGACAGACATACAGAAATTTTGTGACAATTTACATAGACATTGTTAAGCAACAATACTAGTTGATTGTGCAAAGCACATTACTATAAAAGGTCTATGTACAGCAAACAATTCTCTGTAAACATGGTAGTAGTTTTCAGAAAACATGGTGTCAATATGTCATAAATACAGGCAACATTGGCATCCTCAAACAGCACAAAAGGTAACATTCTGGGCTGAAACATAGCCCTTCACCATACAAACAGAAGAAAAATGGATGGGTCAAAACACCCACAGTTTATAATCATTTAGTGTTTTATATATCTTTTTGGTAACTTCAGATATAGTTGTACTTAAACTCTGTAGAAAAATGAAAACATGAATGTGCTTCTGCTATCTTGGTTGAAAAAGTTTATACTAGTTAGTCAAAATGCACCTAATTATCAACTTTACTAATATTTAACATATATTATAATGGTATAATGATTTAAGAAAAATACAAAAATAAGATTAATACTGTCAATACTTATATACCAGAAAATATTATTTTTAAGCAACCAATTGTTAGAATCTTTTCAAGGATGAAATATGAAAATTTTAAATATTTAACTATATAAAGAATCTTTCTAACCTAAATTTTAGTATACAGTGGGATAAACAGATTTTCACCATCTGTTTTCTTGTTTCACGGTTTTCTAAAGCACCATTCAGTTTTCCAAACCCCACTTTGGTTGGAAGAATATTCTATATTCCACAGGTTATATTTTTACATGGCACAGAATAACTGCTAATTATTTCACAAAAAAAGGTCGGGTATTTAAAAGTAGTGTCATTTTCTCTACACCCTTGCTTATTAAATTTACATTTGAGCCTGCTCATGAAATGTTTCTTTTTTTAACTTCAATAACTGATAAGACCTATTTTTTTTTTCAATAACAATATTCATGTAATCTGTAAGCTACAGTTGTACAGTTTTGAAGACCAGAATATAGGCTATGCTTTTGGGTAATGTAGTGGTCTTAATATCTCTATGTTCTAAGAGACCAGTTACAAATCTGATCCAAATAAAGCTGCAAGATGGCAGTTTCCTTGGATGCCCAAGGTAAGAATGTTAACGCAGGTTTTGGTACCTTCAGCTAGTGATTCATATTTACAGTAACCCTTCAGTACACAGCCTGCAAATCTCAATTTATGTCTGCAACAGTGATAACTCTTTTTTTTGATGCGACTTTTAAGTGCTCCAGTACAGCTCTTATATCCTTAAGGAAAACATTCTTGGATTTCTTACTTTTTTAGTTTGTTACAACTTCAGTTCTGCCAAATATGAGACTACTGTATTTGTCAATTTAAAAGTATCCAAGGAGATATTTTTGCTGTAAATTAACTTACAAAAATGCAGAGTTAGGTATACTTGTCTGTTTTCAATGTAATATACGTTTTTTATATGCCAATTTATTTTTTTAGTTTAACTGTGGATTGCTCCTGTGTGTACGACGCAACAGCATATCAGCATATGCTTGTTCAACACCAACACAAAGCATATATTTATATACATATACACACACACACCCCTCCTCTCCAGCCACTGTTCTTAAGTGACATGGGATATACTGGTAAAATGCACTCTTATTTTACAAAATGCCTACATTGGAGCATTACACGCTACATTTAAAACAAAAATACACGCCACTTCATGAGACTTTTAGGCTCTCTGTATTGTCCACTTATTAAGAAATCAAACAAAACTCAGTATTGATGCAAGTAGGATGACCGGCGCTCATGCTTTACTGGAAAGGATTTAAAGCCCTTATTCATCGGGTTGTGCTGGGAGGCCTGCTGTTGCTGTGATGGCTGCTGCTGCTGCTGCGTAGGTGAAACTGGAAGAAATCCCTGTAGAAGGAGCACAGTCACTGGTTGAGGACCACACTGGTGACTGCAAGATTTGCATGGTGTCACTCCACTGGCTGACTGGGTTAGTCATCTGATACAAAGAACTTTGATTGGGCAGTGTGTTAATGAGGGGGGAGGAGTGTTGCCATGGAGCTTTAGGAGGCCAGGTTTTGGTTTTAGTTTCCTAGTAGAAGAACAAAAGGAATATACTTAACGTGTAGGAAATACTGAAGATAAGTAGGTAAAAACAGGTTACTCATCTGTAACAGTAGTTCTAGGAGTGGTATATGTTGTTAATCCACACTTGTTGGCATGTCCTTTCCCTTTAAGATTCTTGCTGGAAGGTCTAAAGCTGGCTCCTCCCACCCACCCAGGTGGTATATGCTTGCTCTGCCCCTTGACACCAGAGCTTGCCTGCTGGAAGCTTAGGTTGTGTGTTAAAGCCGGGGAGGTTGGGTGGGTCCGTGTGGATGAACAACATATACCACTCCTAGAACTGTTACAGGTGAGTGACCTGTTTTTCTAGGATCGTGGATATGTTGTTCTATCCACACTTGTTGGCAGACTCCTAGCAGTTCTCCGGGAGGAGGGAGACAGGGCGCACACCCCCATAATACTTTCTTGGGGAACAGAGGCCCCAAAATCAGCATTCCGGCGTGACTCTAGGTCGATGTGGTAGTGGGTGATGAAGGTGTTTGCTGACTTCCAGGTAGCAGCCCTGCAGATTTTCTGGACGGAGATGTCCCTGGAAGCAGCCACCGACGTAGCAGTATGGCGGGTGAAGTGAGCTCTTATCCCTACGGGAGGCTCCCTGCCTGCCAACCTATAGCACAGATCAATGCATGATGTAATCCATCTGCCAATCATCCGTTTCACTTCAGCGTAGGTGACAAACAGCTGGCTAACCTTTCCCGAACTTCAGCCATTCGCCTCCAGTATAATGAGAGAGCTGCCTCAGGTCCAAGGTATGGAGCATGTACTCGGCCTCTGAGGTGTAGCTGGAGTAGTACACCGGCAGAGTCAACACCTCGTTAAGGTGAAATTCCGACGCCACCTTCGGAAGGAATTTTGGGTGGGGGTGCAGGACAACCTTGTCCCTGTGGAAGACCGAGTAAGGAGACTCAACAGAGAGAGCCTGTAGATCCCCAGTCCTTCTGGCCGACATGATAGCCACCAAGAAGGCGGTCTTCCATGACAGATGTGACATCTCACACCTGTGCATCAGTTTAAATGACTTGCCCGTGAGCTTTGCCAGTACCAGTAGACCCATGGTGGTGGTGGTTCCGACTGGAGGGAAATATGGTTGAGGCCTTTAAAGAAGTGCCAGACCACCTTCTCTGTGTGGTCTGTTGACTGGCCCACACCCAGTAAGAAGAGATGGCTGCCAGGTACACCTTAAGGGTCGAGACTGAAGACCCCTTGGACAGAGACCAAAGGTAGTTGAGAATACTAGCCACCGAAAGGACAAAGGGTTCAAGCCCTTGTTCTGACACCAAATGGAAAACCTTTTCCATTTGAAGGCATAGCACCTCCTGGTAGACTCTTTCTGGATGCTCCCACAACTGTGAGTACTTCTCAGAGACCCAAAGCCTGGAACTCTAGTCGCCAGGAACCAGGCTGTCAGGTGAAGGGATTGAAGGTCTGGATGGAATACCTTCCCTGATTGACTGATATCAGGTCCAGGCCTACTGGAAGTGGCCTCGGAGGCCTGAGGCTGAGGAGATCTGGATACCAGAACTGGCGAGGTCAGTCTGGGGCTACCAGGATCACCTGTGCCTTGTCCCTCCTGACCTTGAGGATCACCCTGTAAACCAAGGGAAGTGGAGGGAAGGCATAGAAAAGGCCTGGGGTCCACAGCCTTGAGAAGGCATCCCCCTCCAGCGAGCCCTGCTGAGGGGGGCGGGCATGAAACAGGAACTACCTGGAAACTAACCCTGGCCACCGCCTCCTTGCAGAGGAGCTGGGCGATGTCGTCTCGGAGAGCTGAGAGTGTATGGACACCATTTCCTCCAATGGGACGCAGGCTCGGCTTGGTGGGTACTGTCCACCTGAACTCCGTCCTTCCGGATTATAGGCCGAGAGGGCCTGGACTTGGGCTGAGGATGCCAGGTTGAGCCTGCTACTGATGCTGCCCCAACTGGAAATGGGGCTGCTTGGCGCAGGGCAGAAAGCCAAAAGACTTTCTTCTGCCTTTGGAACCTTGGGATTCCTTCTGAGCAGAGGTCACAGAGTCCAAGGTGGTGTTGGACTTTTCTATGCTTGGAGGTGACTGCCCACAACTGGGCCAAAAGGTTGGTATCCAGGAAAAGGGCGCCAGTCAGCTTATGCTGGGTGTCCCCTTGAAGGTGGATACCTGCAACCAAGCCCTGCGATGCATGGCAACCGTGGCCACCGCTGAGCGGGTGCAGGAGACACCCCCCCCCCGAGGTCCAAGGCCATCTGGAGCTGCAGTTTCGCAACCGCCCGACCCTGGTCGTGGACTTGCAGGTCTGCGGGGAGGTGAGGTAGAACCTCATCAAGAGAGTCCAGGAGGGCATGAAAGAAGTGCGCCATGATGACGGCCGAGCTTGCCTGACGAAGGCCCAGCGAAGAGGCAGCATAGACTTTCCAGGCCGAATGGTCCAATTTTTTGGGACTCTGTCCCAGGGTCTGTCGGTGTCTCCTGAATTACCCGAGTGCCTGAACACAGACTCAGTCACCAGTCCCTTGGTCGAGGGTGCTCTATGAATCCTTGAAGGGACCCATGGGCAACGATACTATGCGACCATTCGGCTAATGAGTGGGCAGGAGGCAGGGTGCTGCCACAGCCCAAGGCCGGACTGACAATAGCCTTGGCCACTGGTAAGGCCTCAGTTGTTGAATCCCCTCATTTGAGGATATTAGTGAGTGGGGTATTCATCCCGTTTCCAATCGGGTTCTAAGGGCATCCCCATGGATTCAGAGATGAGGTGCAGGATGCCCATGAAGGAAGAAGGTCCTTCTTCTGTCGAAAAACTAACCGACAGATTCTTTGTCCAGGGGGCGAGATTGTAGGTTGGAGTCCTCAGACTCCAAAGAGTCCAGATAGATTGGCCGGCCACTAGAGTTGTCCTGTACCAGCCTAGGATGGTCAGGTGTGAGGGTGACGGACAGCCTAAGCGGTAGGCCCATAATGGGCAGAGATTTCTTGGAAAGAGCCCCTGAAGGCGGCTCCACCACAATCAGTGGAGAGGCCAGTTTTGGCCGAGCCAGAATGGTCTTGACAGACTCCGTGGGCGGAGGAACAGTGCGGACCAGCTCCTGAGGAGTAGACGTTGGCCTAGGGGGTGACAGCCAAGTAATGGCCAGGGTAGAAGCTGGAGCCGACATCTGGCCAGACATAATTAGCTGCTGCCACATTAAATCCTCGCAACGTCGACGGAGTTTCCATAGAAACCTCTCCACATCTGAGGAGGACGTAGAAGAGTGGCGGCGGCGCTGTTTCTTAAAGCACTTATGCGCCTTCTTCGGCCTGTCGGTTGAAGGTGTCAGAGACCTCAACTTTGACCGTTGGGGTTGCTCATAAGGAGCCAGGAAGAACTGCGGCTCTTCCAGGTTTGGGAACTAGACCATGGGGGAATTCCCAGTGGGCTGGGTCTCCTCCTCGGTGGCAGGTAGGACCAGAGGTCCTGAATAAGGAGCTGTCTGCCTCATAGAGCAACGATGGGTAGAGGATAATCTCAAATGGATCGTCGGCCCGCGGTTCCAGAAGTGTCGTCGGCGAGATAACGTTTCCTTAGGCTCTTTGTCATTTTTACGGGCCCAAGAGAGGGTCCCTCCTCCTTGGTAGGGAGGGACTGGCACAACTCCCGAAAGGAGCCCGAGAAGGTGAAGCCCAGATTGAGCGGGATGAAGATGGACATGAAAGAGGACCGATCCGTGGCCCGAACCGCCTCCTCTTTGAAGGTCTTCATCCGTTCATGCTGCTCGATGGAGACCGCCCAACGGGCTTCCTTGGATTTGACCAGCGGATTCCGTTTTTCTGGTCTGCCCAGTTGCAGTCATGCGAGACGATAGTCCAAGACGTTTGGATGAAAAGCGTGACACATTTTGCACGCCTGTGTGTCATGACCGAGACCCAGGCAATAAACGCACGAGCCATGCGGGTCGGTGTGAGACATCTTTTGCCCGCATGGGCAGCGGCCGAAACTGGGTGATGACTTGTTTTCCATCGTGGTTGAGATTGCAAAGCAATTGGGAGAAACTCAATGAGTCAGAATTTGGGTAAATCCATAGATTTAATCGCCAGGGCCTACAGTAACACATGAATGATAAGGAGGGAACCTGAATCTTCCAGCGGAAAGGAAGATCTGGCATTAAGGGGTGGAACCAATGCATGTACCACTGGGTTGGGTGGGAGAAGCCAGCTTTTAGACCTTCCAGCAAGAATCTTAAAGGGAAAGGACATGCCAGCAAGTAATGGATAAAACAACATATCTACGAGCTTAGAATGTGGAGTTTAATTCAGGTTAATCCGGCAAACAATACCCACATTATTGTGTTCATATACAAAGCAGTTACTTCTGGGATAACATATTATATTACCCATATAGCAAACAGTATTTGGCATATAATTTACATTTTAGACTATGTAAAGCTCTAAAACTGAGAGTTGAGATCTTGCATAAATGGGAAAACTAGACACCCTCCACTAAACAAATTAGGTAAGGATGTCCAATACACAGAAAACCTCTCAGATCTCATTGTTGAAGTGGCCAGATGCATGTGGGTGTGTAAAATGCATGTTGGCCACTTTCTGCAGTACTGAAAAGTAAAATGGAACTAGAAAGAGCTAGTCAAATGAGGGGATTAGCAGCACAGTAACCAAATGCCACTGCAACCTTAGTTTTCAGTCAACCCAATTATTTTAATAGGTTCATATTCTGAACATGGGTAGAAAGTAAGACAATAATCTGGTGTGAAAGGCAGACTAAAACCCCAAATTTGGAATTCTGGCTCAATGTCTGGTACTCTGCCTATTCAAAAGACCTTTACTACAGAACGAACTACAGAGTGGGGCATCAAGAAGTAGCATTCCAGCCAAAATACCGGCGTG
Organism: Neoceratodus forsteri; assembly: GCA_016271365.2. Taxonomy (NCBI): domain Eukaryota; kingdom Metazoa; phylum Chordata; order Ceratodontiformes; family Ceratodontidae; genus Neoceratodus; species Neoceratodus forsteri. Next base: position 1,443,839,967 of record CM028130.1, on the reverse strand, counting down.
ATGAAAATGGTATTCTGCTTTGAAACCAGGATGGAATACCAGATAATTTCTAGCCCTGCTGAGCTGCAGTATGATTTAACATTATTTTCTGGAGGTCCCATCCACTGTATTTAAATTAACAACTGGATCTCCAAAATGCCCCTCCTGCCTCTGACGGGGGTGGGGGGTGGAATGCATCTTTTTTGGTACTTGGTTCACTGCGCTACAGCACCCTCTATTTTGCCCATGGTCATAAGGGGTACAGGCAGTGCCCGCCTCCCAGTCTCATGACCCCTCATAATTCACCCACTGGAGTTAGGCCAGCCTTAAGAACACATCTGACATCCAAGAGGCAACCCAGCTTTGAATAAACAAGTGTTTTTTGCTCTTACACTGACTTGAAGTATCCCTGATATATGAATATCTCTGTGAAACACACTCTTAGCAAAGTCTTGTTTTTCATTTGGCTATCCATACGTCATTAAGTCAAATGTAAACTGCCTGTAAACCAAAAATACGTGGCTCCCTGCATAGTGCACCATATCTCATTCATCTTCAGGTTATGTAATATTTGATCACATGAAACTAATCCCATTTCCTGTACATCATAAATGTCTAGCTTATCTACTTACACAAAACATATTTCAGAACAGCTAAGCAAGTCTTCATACCTGATTAAGATCATCTACAGTGGACAAGAGAGGGGGTGATGGCAAAGTGCTTGCTTCTTGCTCACCACTGCTATGTTTCCTGTAAGAACATGAAAAACAAATTAAAAGAAAGGTTTAACGTTATCGTTGTGTACTCATTTTGGTATCAATCTTTTAACTCTATCTAGTGAAGGTGCATACATTCAGTGATTTGAAATTGACGCAGCAAAGTTTCTTTTCAAACTGGATAACAATTATTTCTTTATTCACAATTCGGATTTACAACCTTTGAGTCAAAGACTCATTTACAAAGGCACCTTGTTGCAGGGAGGGAAGACAACATTTTGGTGGAGTATAACAGTGGGGAACAATACAGGTGAGATACAATAAAGAGCATACAAAGCAAAGCAAACGGACATACAAGCAATTTCAGCGATACAGTGGAGCACGCATGTTTCAATTCGTGGTGTACAGACTACAAGTAAGCTAATCTAAATAAACTAGTACACTTGACATACTATAAGTTCCTAAGGATACTAGGTGGCAGATACCTGGGGAGTGGGTGTGAAAGGTAGATGCTAGGGAGAGTGGTGGACCAGGAAGCCTGTTTGTGGATTGGCTAAGCCGGAGACTCTAGTTATGGCCCAGATATGGGCATTTGCAGCTCCGAGTGTCAGTGAGGTGATTACGTAGTGTGATTTTGAAGGGGCCAATTTTAGAGATGTTTGTGATGTGAGCGGGGAGGGAATTATAGCAGGAGGGGGCTCTGGAGTGGAAAGGTCTTTGGGCGAGCGAGGTCCTAGCTCTCGGCACCTTGAAGGTGGCTTTGGTTGCATTTCGGGTGGCGATCGAGTGGTGGCCCGTTGTAGGGATGTAATAACTCCTGGAGGGGAGAGCCCAAGTAACGTTTTTTGGCCAGTATACAGGTGTGGTAACGCAGGCGCTCTTCAAAGGTGAGCAGGTTGGAGATGGAGTAAAGCTGGCATGTCTGCATTCTGCTGGGGGCACCGGTCAGGAGCCTGCAGGCCTTGTTGATTGAGGTCTGGACTTTGGTGAGGGCAGTGGGGTCAGCAGCTGCATAGATAGGCAGCCCATAATCAACCAAAGACAGGATGGAGGAGGTGATAGCCAGTCGTAGGGCATACTCAGGGAGGCAGTCTTTGTGGTGGTAGAGGAGTCCAATCCAGGCATTCGTGGCAGAGGACAGTGAGTTAAGATGGGCATGGAAGGATAGATCTGAGTTGAAGGTGATTCCCAGGTATTTACATGCTGAAACCTGTTCAAGGGGGTGCTGGGTGTGGGGGAGGATGAGAACTGGTCGAGGAAAGTACAGTTACGTAAGAACTTACCGTAACAGTAGATCTTCGAGAACAGCTCTTGCAGCAGGTTACACCATTAGGACTGAAGCAATCAGGCGTCAGGCCCCCACAGAAATTTTCTATCTAGCAGTCTTCAGCAAGTACCGCCTCCGACGTCGGTCCCGCCGCCGACGTCAGGCGTAGTACATAAGGAGGCTGTCCCGCCAGAATCCCCAGTTCTCCCGCCGGAGACTTCCAGTCGCTGGATGACATCAGAAGAGGAGACCGAGGACCCGCCGTCAGATGGCCAAGACTAAGATCCAACCTTTCGAATCCTAAGGATAGTGTTAGGCTGGAACCTACTTCCTCCAAGGGGAATGGTGGTGGAAGGTACCTGCTGCAAGAGCTGTTCTCTAAGATCTACTGTTACGGTAAGTTCTTACGTAACTGTACTATCTTCTTCGAGGTACAGCTCTTGCAGCAGGTTACACCATTAGGACGGATTCCCATGCAATGGCGTCTTGAGAGGCCATGGGGAGGAGGCAATACGGAGATTCAGACCCGTCCAGAGCCTAAGACAGGAGGCCCTGAAGAACAGCAAGGCCGAAACCTGCTCTTTGCCTTGAGGCGATATCCAGGCTATAATGCCTGATAAAAGTGTGCACCGAACTCCAGGTGGCTGCGGCACATATGGCCGACGTAGATACGTTCTTCAGTGCCGCAAAGGAGGTAGCCACTCCTCTTGTTGAATGGCCCTTGACCACTCCTGGTAAGGGTTTCTTACGCTTGTCGTAGCAAAACGAGATACACTGAATGAGCCAGCGTGAAAGGGTCTGTTTCGAAACTGGGGCCCCTTTCATCCTCTCAGCGAATGAAACGAACAGCTGTTCCGCTTTCTGGTGCTGTTTGGTTCTGGTCAAATAATATCTGAGGCACCTATGAACATCCAGGGTGTGGAGCAGTGCTTCTCCTCGACTGGCATACTTAGGAAAGTACACTGGTAAATCAATGTCCTGGTTAAGAGTAAGGGCTGAAACCACCTTAGGCAGAAACTTAGGATTCATCCTCAAGGACACCCTATCCTGATGAAAAATCAAATAAGGCTCCTTGCATGAGAGCATGTAATTCGGAGATTCTTCTCGCCGCAGTAACAGCAGAATTCAAAACAACGTTTTCCACGACAGAAAACGTAGCTCGCAATCTGTGGCAGGCTCAAACGGTGGCAGCGTAAGCTGCTCCAGGATGAAAGGTAAATCCCAAGGAGGGATGGGATCCTTAATGGGCGGCCTAAGGTGGAGGACCCCCCTTAAAAAGGCACTGAAAGAATCCAGCTGGGCCACCATGCGTTGGCCTATGGGGGCATGATAAGCTGAGATTGCACAAAGGTGCACTTTGATCGAGGAGTAAGCTAACCCAGATTGAAAGAGGAAAAGCAGGTACTCCAGAACCAGCTTCTCTGGACAGTCTAAGGGCGAGAATCCGCGTGCGTGAGACCACAGGCAAAACCTGCGCCACTTAATGGCGTATGTTGCGTGTGTCGCCGGTTTTCTGGCGGCAGAAAGTACCTCTGCCACCTTTGGCGACCCCGTGTCGCAACATGGCTGTGTCTCTAGGAGCCAAGCATGCAGGTTCAGTGAATGTAAGTCCAGGTGGACTAGTGAACCCTCCTCCTGAGACAACAGGTGGGAGCTGATTGGCAAGGGAAGCGGAGGTTCCCGGGACAACTGATTCAGAAGCGGAACCAAATTTGCCTGGGCCAAAAAGGCGCTATCAAATAAGCATCAGTGCTCCCCGCGGTTTGAGAAGGACTCTCTGATCAACGGAAAGGAGGGAAGGCGTAGAGGAATCTGCCCGCCCAGGAGAGGGACAATGCGTCTCACCAGAAAACACCAGGCCCTGGATCTAGCGAGCAAAAATTGAGCAGTTTTGCGTTGGATGGGGAGGCGAATAGATCTAATTCTGGAGTACCCCATCTGTGGAACAGATCCTCTGCCACCTGCTGTAGAAGTTCCCACTCGTGGACTCTGACCTGGGAATGACTCAGGCTGTCTGCTACAATGTTGTCTACCCCGGGAACGTGAACTGCAATGAGGTTTGTGCCGTGTCGTATTACCCATTCCCACACCCTCATGGCCTCCCTGCAAAGGGGGTAGGAGTGTGTGCCTCCTTGTTTGTTGAGGTAATACATCACCGCAGTATTGTCTGTTTGTAACAGGAGAGTACTCGTGGAATCTCGACTGGAAGGCTTGCAGGGCATAAGGACCGCCTCATCTCCAATATGTTGATATGGAGATGAGATTCCTGGTAGTCCATGTACCCTGAGACCTCACCCCGTTCAAGTGCGCTCCCCACCCCAGAGGCATCTGTGGAGAGTGTTATCACCGGAAACGGCACTTTGAAGGGAACCCCCATTGAGAGGGTTCCCGGATCTAGCCACCATTGCCAGTCCCGAACCACGGTCTTCGTGATTCTGACTGGCTGCTGCAGATGGTCTTGCCTTTGGTCCCACTGCACCCTTAACATCCACTGGGTTACCTGTATGTGGAGTCTTGCCATCGGGACCGTTGGAATGGCCGCAGCCATGTGTCCGAGCAGGCGAAGGACCAACCTGGCCGGGACGGTCTTCTTCGCTGACATGTCCCTTATGAGGGATCGGATGCATTCCTCTGTCTTCGGAAGAAAGGCTTTCCCTGACGGTGTCCAGAACTGCCCCTATGAACTGCCGCTCTGGGACAGTACCAGGAGAGACTTCGTGAGTTGATTAAGATGCCCAGAGACTGAAAGAGAGCCTAGGTATGCTGGAATGGCTAGCAGCAATGCCTCCTTGGAGGAGGCCATGAGAAGCCAGTCGTCCAGGTATGGAACACGAGATGGCCCTGTCTCCTCAGAGACGCCATGACTGCCATGCACTTGGTGAATACCCTGGTGCTGATGACAGCCCGAAAGGAAGTGCTCGAACTGGTAGTGGCGACTGAGAAACTCGAAGCGCAGGAACTTCCTGTGCGCCTGAGCGATGGGGATGTGCAGGTAGGCGTTCTGCATGTCTAGGGACGCCAAGAAAGCATCCTTCTTCAGCATGGGGATTAGTCCCGGGAGAGTCACCATGTGGAAGCGCTTGTAAACGACCGACATAATGAGGTCGCTGAGGTCCAAGATTGGACGGAGGTCCCCCATTTTCTTTGGAACCAGGAAGAAGTGTGAATAATAACTTGCTCCTGTCTGGTTCCCTGGAATGTGCTCCACAGCTTCTTTCTGTAAAAGCGTGAGCACTTCCTGCTTTATGAGCAGAGCGTGCTGACCCGAGTAACGGGAGAGCAGAGGAGGCCTTGTGGGGGGCTTGTCTAGGAATTCTATATAGTGGCCTTTTTTGACCAACTGTAGCACCCACCTGTCGGTGGTGATCGAGCGCCACCCTGGCAGGTGGTCTGCGATGTGACCCCCGACCTTTGTTTCCGTTGATCCTGAGGAGGGGCGGGGGCCGGGAAGGAGTCATGCTGTGGCAGCAGAGGGTCCTGCAGGTTGGGCCGACTTGGTAGCATGTTGGCCCCTACCTGAGGACGTCTTAACCTGGGCTTTCCGGGAAAAGGAGCCCCTCTGTTGCTGACCGGAACGAGGTTGTTGCCTCTGAGTCCGGCTGTGAAACGACTCTGGTTCCTACGAAAGGAACTGAGTCTAGATCTGTACATGGCCTGGACAGATCTCACAGCCTTCCCAGCTTCCTGTAATTTGGTGATGACCCTTTCCGAGGCTTCACCAAACAAAACTTTGCCATGAAAGTGTGCGTCCATAATGTTTTTCTGGACATCCGGGGTTAATCCGGAGACACGGAGCCATGAGTGTCTCCGGAGACATACGCCTGAGGCTGCTACTGTCATGAGAGGCTGTAATGACCGGGGAGTCGGCCAGAGGATGGTTAGCCAGGTACTGGTCCTCCCTTGGGGCTTTGTACAGGTGGTCAGCCTTCTTTGGCATTGCCGGGGTCGAATGTGGATGCTTCCACGCTGCCTTGGTGACGATCCACGAAGGTGTTCACCAAGGGTGACGCTACCACAAGCTTGGGATCCTTTTGCCGAAGGTAGTGGGCAAGGCATAGTCTTTCGCGGTAGAGTTCTTCCGCATCCCATCCCATGTTCTCTTGGATGTGTCTCATTATCTCGGAGAACGAGCGGTCATCCGGAGGAGACCTAGGGACGTCCCGTGGGTCCGGAGAAGGGATGCTGATCAGTGAAGGAGACCTGGAGCATTCAGAGATGTCAGATCTGGAGTCCTCCGTAGATGGCGAATATCAATGTCTTCTGGGTCTCTTGGGGCTGGGTGACCCTGAAGAGGATCTAGATGGAGGCCTTCTCTCTGTAGATCTGCCCCAGGAGGTGATGCTGGCTCCTGGGGGAGTGCTCGCCTGCTGCCCTTTTGGCGAAGGAGGGGCGAGCGCCAGTGGTGCCGTGGAGTGTGGGAGGAGGTGCATGGTGACCACATCCTTTTTGATGGTGTCCCACCAGAAAGTGAAGAGCTCCTTCACTTCTGCCAAGTTGAGGCCCGACGATGGACCGGGCGCTGGTGGCCTGTTATTGGGGCCGGGCGTCGGCTCCCCGGGGGTCTCTGGTTCCGGGGAGGATTCCCGTGGGAGCTCGACGGGTCCAGAATCACCCACCTGGTCTTCGGGCTGAGTGGACTCCTCCTCCGACAACGCCTCCTGACCGACGTAGGTAGGCGGCGGTGTGGTTCTTCTGGCTGCGGTGTCTGATGCCAGTCCCCCCGCCGGCGTCCTGGGGGGTGAATGCTTGACCAGCGATGGGTGACGAACTGCCCCCGGTTCACAGGAGAGTTTGTGAACCTTGGCCGCTTAAGGGAGGTCAGCTCCTTGGTCTTGCGTTGGGGTGGCGGTGGCAGGGACTGACCGGACGTCGGAAGCCAAGTGCCAGGACGAGGACTTGTGGTGCTCCCCTGACCTGGACGAGGCCTTAGCTGAAGAAGCGGGCCTGGAGGTCTTGGCAGGCCGCAGAGTCGAAGAACTGCTGGCTGGATTTGACCATGACCGGGGGCCTGGAAAGTGGGCTCTAGACGGGAGCGGTCCGACCTGAGTCAAGCTGTGGAAGTCTGAGGCCCTAGAGGGGATCTAGGTCTCACCTTCTCCGGTGCTTCGTGGTGCTCTGTGCGACGGTTCAAGATTCCCCGTGGAGGAAGGTTCCATGGCCTTGAGCTTTTCTTCAAGGAGGAAAGCTTGGAGAGCCTTCTGTTGGCGGATTCTGGTTCGGCTGTTAAAGCCCTGGCAGAAGGAGCAAGCCTGGGTGTCATGGTCAAGGCCCAGGCATCAAACGCAGGCCGAATGAGGGTCTTTGAACGGAATCTGCTTCCCACAGGCACACTTCGAAGAATGGCCCTCCACAGAAGTTGGGGAGGACATCAGACGAGGAAAGGCTGCTTGAAGAAGGATTTCTTCCAAAGTTTGAATTTCTGAAGAGATTTCCTGGTCGTCATGCGCTAGACTAAACCGAAGAGGTCGAGACATGCAAGTCGATGGCAGGAAAGAACTGGGGATTCTGGCGGGACCGCCTCCTTATGTACTACGCCTGACGTCGGGGGCGGTCCCCGCTGAAGACTGCTAGCTAGAAAATTTCTGTGGGGTCCTGACTCCTGATGGCTTCAGTCCTAATGGTGGAACCTGCTGCAAGAGCTGTACCTCGAAGAAGATCCATTTTTCAGCTTGGCTGAAGGTGAGTTGCAGAGTGCTCTGGAGGGTGAGTGGGTCAGGGTGGGAGGCGATGAGGACCGCATCGTCGGTGTATAGGAGTATTTTGCAGGAGTAGGAGCTGGGAGGTGTTTAGAAAGAGACTGAACAATTTGGGGCCCAGGATGGAGCCATGAGGGACCCCAGAGTGTACAGGTAGGGCAGTTGATAGGATACCGTTGATTTTGACCCATTGGGATCTGTCATGGAGGTAGCTGGAGAACCAGGCCAGAGGAGAGACCAAAATGATGGAGGGCGTCAAGCAATAGGGGGTGACAGTGTCAAAGGCCTTGGATAGGTCAATGAACACTGCCCCGGCAATCTCCCCAGAGTCAAGTGCAGAGTATATTTGGTGGGAGAACTCCAGGAGGGCAGAAGTGGTGCTGTGTCCAGGACGGAAGCCATGCTGCTCTGGGCATAATATGTTGTACTTGGATAGATAATCCATGAGTTGGGTGGATACTATTTTTTCCAGGGCTTAAGAGAGTCTGGGGAAGATGGAGATTGGTCTGTAGTTGTTTGGTAATGTACGTTCTCCATTTTTATGAATTGGAGTAATTTCAGCTAATTTCCATGCGCTTGGGAATTGGCCAAGGCATAGAGACCAGTTAAAAAGGTCAGGGAGAGGGGCTAGCATGACATCAAGAGTTAGGTGGAGAATCCAGGAGTCAAAGGGTCACAACTGGGGTTGCGGCTGGAGAGGGCTTTTAGTAGGAGTGGCTTGGCATTTACCAGCTAGCCCAGTGCCATGGCACTATGCAGCAAACAAGGCATCACGTCTGAATTCCACATTCCAAGACTAAGGGCTCTTTTGCCTTGGTACTAAGCAATAGTAAAGTACCAGTGGGTGTATAATATTCAAGGTGCCATACTTTGGATGATATGTTCAACAGATCCCTTCAAACAGGTTATGTGGTTGTGCATGTATTAAAGGACTGCATGGCACTGTTCAAAATGGGATGGGAACGAACCAGCTATCCTGCCAACATAATACGTCTAATTAAAATAAGCTCTACCAATCATATAAAATAATGCAGCTACACCCTGCCCTGGGCCATGCATATCAGAAGAAGCATCAGCCATGCACATTGTGACCTTATGGTCATCTGTCCTCTACCTGAATCCACCTCTAGTGCAGACTTATCGAAAAACCTGCGTGCCCCCGGCCAAAATTTGCTTTTGGCAACCTTTGGACAACATGAGACCGCATATTTCTGGCAGCTAAAGGGGCAGGAGTACTACGAAAGAGGATGGTACAATAATACATACCTTCCCAATACTTCAGCGTCTCCATCAGGGAGTGATAACAGGTCTGCAATGCACAGGAAAAAAAAGGACTGGGAGGGAGTTGCCATGGTTCCAGCACTGTAGCAACTCCTGTAGTGGGTCAAGGGAGCTAGTCTCCCTCCCCCAAGACATAGCTACAAGCTGAAGAGTCCCCACAGAAATGCTTGAAACTCTGCTGATGCCTCTAAACCAGGGACAAAAACTCTAATTGCAGTAGTATGAAAACAGTGCGTGGACGATGACAGAAAAATGATCAAAGATCAAAAAAGATTGAGAAATAACTTTGGGGGGAGAGGGGAATCAACAGAACTACCACGGCAATGACCTCACGTTTTTAGCAGAAAAAACTCATGCATGATAAGGGTGAGGTGCCAGAGCATGAGAAGGAGAGTAGTGGAAGCTCCAGCCAATGGTTTCTGAGAACTTCTTACATGCTCAGAAGTCTATATTAGTGTGACTACCAAGAAGGAATCTGTTGTTTTTGACTGTATTACAACACAGTGTTATCACTTTCCTTGTGTACAGTTGACTGTTTTAGCAGGACTGAGTTCTTCCCTGTAAACCAGTTTATCTTGTTATTCGGCAATGTAAGCTGGTTTCAGATTTGAGGATTTCTACATTACATTTCACATGTCACTTAGAGCTCAAGACTGCCTTTTTATCAGTTAAAGGAAAACACTGGAAAAGAGACCGCTTTCCTGAAACACTACATAAACTCTTAATTACTGCTCTCAGACAGTAACAACTTTTTTTTAATAATTTAAAATTGCTACCCACAGCTTCCACTTTCTGTTACTGGCAGCCACCATCTCATGAGCAGCAGTGAGATTCCTGAGCTCACTGTATGCTAATAAGTTTGTTAGACTTCTGTCATTGGTTGGCAGGACATATTAGCATAAAGTGAGCACAGAAAGCTCTCTGCTGCTCATGAGATGGTGGCTGTCAGCAACAGAAAGTGAAAGTTGAAGGCCACTGTTTAAGTCACCAAAAAAGCAATTAGAGGTAATTTAAAAAACAAAAAAAAATGTTACTGTCTGAAAGCACTAATCAGGCATTTTTGTAGTGCCTGGGTAAAGCTGTGCCTTTTCCAGTGTCTCCCTTTAAAACATTTTTTTTTAAATCCCCTACTACCTCAAAGGCTTATATGCAACATCAAGGCTCAATGGGCTTACCTCCAGTGTGATGGCCACCTACCTGTGGTAGGATGGACTTCAATGTAGATGATGGGCTGGACAGAGTCCAGGGAGGTGGGGAGGCAATACTGGGACAGATTTCTACTCCAAAGGAGGAGCCATTTTCTAATGTGCCTTATTCTCTGGCTGCTACTGCTGGCACACAAGGGTCGAGTCGTGGATGCATACATGCACTGTGCTTACCCCTCCCTGTTCTGATGCATCTCCAGCTCTTAGTACCATCAAGTGATGTGCCAAGACATCTCTTGGCCTGACCACAGGGGGTCACACTGGTACTGGAATAACAAAGTCCTCATCCCCAGGCAGAACTTCTCTCCTGGCAGCCTGAGGAACAGATTTGAGTCCACAGTTGCCTGCACGGGATGCTGCCTCTGCACCATCCGGCATATTTTGTTATTAAGGATCTAATGATACCATGTAAACACACTGTATGAACTTTCTGTCTTCAGGTGTACTCCATCACAGACGACTTCTACTAATGGATATACATACTGAAAGTGTCCATATCAATTCCCTCATGTTGCAACTATAGAGTGGGGCTACCCAGTATCCTACTGTGATTTATGTAATAATGCATTCCAGTGTAACTACACTGTGGAGGTGTTTTGTTATGCCACAGATTACAAAATCAATAAAATATTTAAATAAATTAGCTCTACCGTGGAGCACTGGGAATCTATTCTATAACTTCACTTGCCAAGCTTTCATGGCAGACCATCACAAGCCAATTAATTTCGAAATATCTGCACAGTTCTACATCTCATGGATGCTTCATCAGTTTAAAGGGAACAGAGAAAAATATTCTAGCTCTCACCAGCAAAAACTGGCAACCACACTATTGTGGCATTTCTCATCCAATGTGATGTCATCAGTCCGCACCGCACCTACAACACGAGATAGCCTAAATGTCTGACTTCACGCTTTGCACACAAGCACTGTAATAAACTGGTAAGAAAACACAGGTTACTCACCTGTAACAGTAGGTCTTACTTTGAGAGTCAGCTCTTGTAGCAGGTAACATATGTAGGACTGACGCTGGCAGGTGACAGGACCCCATGGAAAACTTCTAGCTAGCAGTCTATGGCGGGGACCACTCCCCCCCAACATCACGCATGATATAAAGGGAGGGCAGTCCCCTGCGTCCCTCAGTTTTTTTTTCCCAGCCATCGACTTGCGTTCATCGGCTCCACAGATCACCTCTCGCTAGTTCTACCGCCATTTTGCTAAGTCTTCTTAGCCAGATTCTTTATTTCTTCACCGCAAAAGTGCACTTTTTCTGCCGTTCTTGTTCTCTATGTTGTCTTCTTCAACGTCCTCCACTGAATGATACCCTTCCAAGTGTGCCTGCAGCAAACAAATCCCATCCAAGGACAGGCACTCTGCCTGCTTGCTGTGCCTAAGCCCCAACCACGACTCCCAGGCCTGCCAACAGTTCAACAGCAGGATGAGGATCTGTCATCAGAAGGCTCTCCAGGCTTTCCTCACAGAGCAACGTTTGGCCACCATGCAGAGAGATTCCCCTTCGGGGAGGAGTTCTTCCCACCATAAATCTTCTGGGAAGCCATAAGGAGAAGCGAAAGGCGAGATCTCCCTCCAGATCCAGATCTTCAGGCTTCCACTCTGCCCCCAAGGGCAGTTTCAGCTCTGCCTCCCAGGTTACCTGCTTCCTCTTCCAGGCTAACTGCTGTTAAAAAAAAAAAAACACCTTGGTTTGGGCATTGGGAGTCAAGGACCATGGCTCCAGGTCTTTGGGCCCCACCCTGCAGCCACTTAAGGTCCGTCCACCTGATTAGGCCAGCACTCTGACCTCTGTAACGGACTGACGTCAAGCTCACTCCTGGTTGGCCTCTGTTGCTGACTCCCAGGACAGATACAAGGCCTCAGGGCACTCCTCCAGGAAATCTGCTTCTCAGCTACCCAGGCCAGCCAAGCCATTGGACAAGCATCGAGCAACACAGCATTTGTCAGGTGGTGACTCTCACTGACAAGCGGCTGTTGTCGCTGCTTTAGTGGCCCAGCCGTTGGCACCGCTAATCCTGTTCCCAACATCACTGGTTCCCCCCCCAACCACCGGCTGACGATTGGTCAGAACACAGTCCTTCCGAGGACCACCGTATGACGGCCTCGGACCAGGTGTTGGGCCTATTACTGTAACCCCGACTCATCCTCCTGCTCGTCGTAGCCAGATCACTGCTCTAGGCCGGACCATGGCTCTGGGTCGGTGTCGGGTCTGATGACCAATTCAGAGCCTAAGCTCTGTCTCAGGCCAAGGACCTTTTTGGTTATTGGTGTGAGACCATTAGGACTGGCAACCTACCACCAAAAATTCAGTGGACAGAGGAACCCCCCCCCCAGTGACACTGGGGCTCCTCCGCCAACAGAGACCACCCTATCTTCAGCCAAGGGCATGGAGCCCACCCACCTTCAGGCAAGGGCACTGAGCCCACCCCACCTTCGGGCAATGGCAAGGCTTATCGCAAGCGCCACTCCAGGTCCTGGGTCCAGGAGCCCGAGTTCCTCCAGCTCCTCTAACCACCACAGGCACAAACAATGGCGCAACAGATCTCATCCTCCTGCTCTGATGAGTCTTCCTCTGTTCCTTCATCTGTCGAGGGCCTGTCCCCCCCAGACCCCAGGCATACTCCCAAATCACCGCCAGATAGCCCCTCCTTTATGAAGGTCATGTGGCATATTCAAGCCAACACAGGCTGGGAGACAGAGGACCTGGACCCAGAGAGACTCTGCTTGGCCACGTATTTTCACCAAAAGGACCTGAAACCAGTGGTCATCCCACCCTTGGTGGACATATTTGGAGACACCAAGGCAGCCTGGAAGCGTCCCCACACCTCCTCCGATATACTCAAAAAAGGCAGACCAACTTTACAGGGTTCCGAAGGAGGAACCTTTTTTGGGCGAGCAGCCTTTGGCAGACTAGGTAGTCATCTCGGCTGCCCATGATTGATCCCAGAGGCCGAAACATCTCGGCACTCAGCCTCCGGACAGGAAATCTAAGCAACAAGATTCCATGGTGCATAAGGTCTATTCCTCGGTCACATGTACTTTACGGAGTCTCAACTTTCTAACTCATATGGTACAATTCCAAAATGCCTTTGGGAACAAGGGATCGCCACTGTTCGAGAGATCCCAGACTGTTCACAGAAAGCAGAGCTAGAGAAGCTTCTGCAGACTGGTTCAGACATGGGCACACATGTCCGCTGGTCGGCCTACAACTCGGCGGACACTGGAGTGTGCGTCCAAGGGCATTCGTGGCTCCGGGCATCTGGTTTTGCCCAGGATGTGCAGACAAACATCTTGGATGCACCATTTCATGGTTCCGTCCTCTTTGGTAAGGACTGTGAAAAGAGCATCACCAAACTACATAAATACATAGACACTGTCGGCAGATAAGGGCCTATGGCCCACCCAGTCTGCCCATTTGAGCGGGACTCCAGAAAGGCTATTCAGTCCATACATTCTATGTATAAGCTGAAACAAAGACCTCTTCGAAAGCTTCACTTTCGGGGGGAAAGGGGGACAGCAACAACGAGGTGGATATGGCCGTAAGGGCCCCTCCAGAGGTCCCGCAGTATCCGCCTCTCGGGCCTCCAAACCAGCCCAAGCAGCTGTCTCCCCCCACCACAGCCTGACTTCTTGTTGGACCCACTCCCTCCCATAACCCTGACGGGAGGCAGTCGGAGGCCGCTTTTCTCTCTGTGCTGGCGAGAGATCACCTCCCATCAGTGGGTCCTACAAATGGTCAGCAATGGACACTCAATAGAATTTGTCCAGATGCCACCAGACAGGCCTCCCCTTCTGTCCCCTGGCTTATGCCGAGCTCATCCGGGCTGAAATTTGGGCTCTCTTGCTCAAAAGGGCCATAGAGATGGTTCTCCCCTCTCAGATGGGCACAGTCTTCTATTCTCATTTCTTCCTCGTGCCCAAAAAGATCGGGGACCTGCACCCCATCTTGAACCTCAGCGACCTCAGTTTGTGGAATACAAACCGTTTCAGATGGTCACTCTGTAGGTATTACTGCCCATGATCCATCAAGGAGATTGGCTGGCGTCGCTGGATATGCAGGACGCCTATCTCCACATCTTGGTGGCCAAACCTCACAGATGGTTTCTCGGATTTGAATTTCGGGGAAGGCATTATCAGTTCAGAGCGTTGCTCTTCAGCCTGTCTTTAGTCCCAAGGGTATTTACCAAGTGCCTGGCGGTGGTTGCGGCAGCCCTCCGAAGGAAAGGGCACTATGTTTTCCCTTACCTGGATATCTGGCTCTTAACAGCCCCATCCAGCCAGCAGCTGCGGTGCACGATCCAGGACACCTGTTCTCTTTTCGGAGACCTGTGTAACACTGTCAACATACCAAAGTCTTCCCTGCTCCCGATCCAATCCCTTCAGTTCACTGGGACCTTGCTCGATACCACTCGAGGGAAGGTCTTTCTCCCAGAGGACAGGGCACTTCGACTCCGAAGTCTAGCACACCACGTCTCGTCCCTCCCAAGGGTCCCAGCCAAGATGCTTCTCTGACTTCTAGGCCACATGGCCACTTCCATTGTTACAGTCCTTCTACCCAGACTGCATATGAGGACGATTCAGTGGACTGGAGAGTCCAATGGCCCAAAGATGGGACGATATGGATCAACCAGTCTCTATTCCAGAACCGGTTTGTTGAGAACTCAGTTGGTGGATGACATCCCCTTCTCTAACAGAGGGGATGCCCTTTCAGAGAACAGCTCCAGATCAAGTCTTGACATCCGTTGCCTCCAGCATCGGTTGGGGCGCACATCTTGTCGTCCACAGGACACAAAGCACCTGGTCTGTGGCCGAGGAACCTCTCCACATCAATATTCTGGAGATGAGAGCAGTTTTCTACGCTTTACAAGCTTTGAGCATGGTGCTTTGCCGGTAACACCTCCTCATACAGACAGACAACATGGCGGTGGTGTTTTACTTCAACAAGCAGGGCGGCACTCACTTGTACCCCCTTTGTCGGGAAGCAATGTGGGTCTGGAACTGGGCCATAACTCACTGCCTAGATAGCTTGGCGGTTCACGTCCTAGGGGTTCAAAACACCTTGGCCGACACTCTCAGCAGGCTGCAGTCCAGAGCACACAAGTGAGCCCTTCTACAGTCTGTTGTCAACAATCTCTTCGACAGATGGGACAGACTGGAGTTGGACCTCTTTGCATCCCCTATCAATGCAAAGTTGCCCAGTTTTTGCTTGGTAGATCCAGGGCATGGAGTTTTCTGGCGAGATGTCCTGGAGAGGGAGATTCCTTTATGCCTTCCTGCTCCTTCAGGAGGTACTTCTCAAGCTGCAAGCATAAGGAACAGTGATGATCCTTGTGGCCCTGACATATTTGGTATCCCCTGCAGCAACAATTGGCTGCTGAACCCCCGATTCACCTGCCACTGAGCACTCACTTGCAGAGCCTTATTTGGTGTTCCACACCAGGTGGCTTTGAGGGCCAATCCTAAGTTCTTACCGAAGGTGGTGTCAGAGTTGACACTAAAGTCAAGACATACACCTCCCAGTGCATTATCCCGAACACTCAAACTGGGGTGAGGCTCTTCTCCACATGCTGGATGTTCATCGCATTTTGTGTTTCTATCTTTCTAGAACGCGAGAGTTTAGATGTTCTGATCAGCTTTATGTTTCCTTTGAATACAGGAGCTCCTTGGATCCCGGGGGCCAAGAGACCCTCTCTAAATAGCTGGTTAACTGCATTTCATTTTGTTACCAGAAATATGACAAACCCTTGCTGGGCTAAGCGAAGGGTCACTCCACGAGGGGAGTAGCAGTGTCTTTTGGCGCTCTTAGGAACGTGTCTGCGGCTGACATTTGTGCAGCAGCCACATGAAATTCTGTCCATACATTTATCAGACGTTACAGTCTCGACATTCTGCAGGGACTCCTCTCCTGAGGGCATTCCCCTCTTGGCTTTTCTCCGCATTCTCCACCCAAAATTAGTCTGTCTCCTTTACTGCTTGGGACTCAGTTCTACATGTGTTACCTGCTGCAAGAGCTGACTCTCTGAGTACGACAGCACAGTAATGTAAAAACTTTCTGTAACCGTAGATCTTCGAGAGAAGCTCTTGCAGCAGATATGGCTTCCCACCCACCTTCCCCTAGGGGACTCTCTTCTGGACCTGGTTTACATTGGCAATGGTATAATTACTCTGTGCGGAATTCTCCTCGGTTCTCTGTTCCTGATCACCTTCCATCCTCAATGCCAGAGTCTCTGGCGGGAGAACTGAGGGATGCCGGGGACTGCCCTCCCTTTATGCCATGTGTGACGCTGGGGGGCAGTCCCCGCCATAGACTACTAGCTAAAATTTTTCCATGGGGTCCTGCCGCCGTCAGTCCTACATGTATTACCTGCTGCAAGGCCTTCTCTCGAAGATCTACTGTTACAGTACAGGGTTTTAAATAATTGATTAGCAGTTTTTTCCTTGGGACAATACTAACTGTACAGAAAGCATTTATATAGGTTTTCTAGAAGTGTTATGTTTGTTAAACACAGTGAGGCAAGTGCTATGCATTTTCACAATGTTTTAGAACTTTTATGAGCAAAGCGCTGATCAATTTTTAGAGTTAAATAAAACCCTGCAGTAAGTTCTTATATAACTGTACTTTCTAGGAGTGGTATATGTTGTTCATCCACACTTACTGGCCGTGTCCCATCACTTCAAGTCTTGCCGGAAAGTCTTCAAGCTGCCTCCTCCCACCCACCCAGGAGGTATAACCCTCGGTTCCGCCCCATGATGCCAGATCTTGCCCGCTGGAATCAGTACTGTGCTCCAAACCTGAGGAGGTCAGGTGGGTCAGTGTGGATGAACATATACCACTGCTAGAACTGTTACAGGTGAGTAACCTGTGTTTCTAAGGACGAGGATATGTTGATCTTACTTCGAGAGGGTTCCTTCAGTAGGTCATGACACGTAGGACTAGTGCATCTGGCGTCAGGACCCAACGGCAGACTTATCCAGCAATACCCAACGGGGGACTGCCCACAGACGTCAACATTGAGTCTATATGGTGGGCGGTCCCCAGACCCACCCTCCAGTTCTTTCCAGCCGTCACCTCGTGCAGTGTCTTTCAGCAGACTCACCTCAGCGATCGTCGGTTGAACATTCTGTTTTTTCAGTCATTTTGTTCCTCAAAAAAAAATTGCTGCTATATCTTATTTTACAACGTTCTATGTCGTCTCCAAAAAAGAAGTGCAAGCTTGTGGCACGCAGATTCTGCACAAGGACGGTCACAAACGGTGTGTGATCTGCCTATGCCCAGACCATCTGGTTGCCTCCTGTGCAGAATGTAAGCCTTTCTACTAGGCCAAGCAAAGGCAGCAGGCCTTAGAAGCTCATCTCCTCAAATCTAGATTAGCATCGTTACAGAAACAAATGGAGAAAATCCGGGATTCGGCCTCCACTTCTTCCTCTTCAAAACAAAAAGAAGGAGAAACATGGTGAGAAGGAGCACACCATGGAGAGCAGGCCCGAAGCTTCGAGGCCTGCATGGCCACTCCCCCGCCCACCTGCGGTAAGGTAATGTCCGCCAGAAGACCCTTCCTTTGTGGATCTTCTGAGGTCTATCCAAACCTTCTATGAGTGGGAGATGGATGAACAAGACCCGATGCGGCAGAGGCTTGTGTAGCATCTGGATCTCAAGACCCAAGCTATGGTCCCTGTTCCCCCATCGATAGCACCTCATCTAGACCTCACCTTGACCATCTGGCAACTGCCTAATTCCATCCCGGTTGTCCCAAAGAGAACTGACATGACATACAAGGCACCTAAGGATTCCCCGTTTCTGACTGCCTATCCTGAGGCGGACTCTGTGGTCATTTAAGCTGCTCAAGATCAATTGTCTGCTCCTAAGCACCTGAGTTCAGTTCCTCCCGACAGAGTCCAAGCAGTTTGACCAGTTCAGGAAAAAAGTTTATTCCTCGGCTACGTGTGCCTTGAAGTCCCTGAACTACGTAGCCCACATGGTGTCCCACCAAAAAACTACCCTTGCCAGGCTGGAGGACCAAATTTAAGATATGCCGAATTCGGACCTCAAAGCGGAACTCACCCGGGATATCCGACTCTTAAAAATTTCTCGTCAGCATGCTCTCTGGGCATTTGGGGGACCATCAGACTCGGGGACTTTGGTCCCGTCAAGAGATGTCCTTACACATCAATGTCTTGGAGATGAGAGCGGTACTGTATGCTCTTCAGGCATTTCAGACCATTCTACCCAAGGGACTAGTACTTTTACAGATAGACAACACCTCCGTTGTCTGGTATCTCAACAAACAGGGTGGCAGTCACTCCTACTCCCTTTGCAGGGAAGCGATGAGAGTGTGGGACTGGGTACATCTGTATGGTCTGTCCCTCACAGCTGTACATGTTCCAGGAGTGGAAAACGTTCTAGCAGACAACCTCAGCAAATCGTCTACCCACGATCATGAATGGGAACTAAACCAGGCAGTGGCAGAATCTCTATCTCAGAAATGGGGATGACCGGAATTCGACCTACTCGCCTCCCCATTCAACACAAAGCTTCCCAGCTTTTGCTCGCTCGTTCCACAGCATAGTGCTTTTTGGCACGACGCGTTCTTTCTCTCCTGGAAAGAGAGATTTTTTGTACGTCTTCCCTCCATTTCCCATTCTTCAGAGGATGCTCCTCAAACTCCAATTGGAGGGAGCAAAAATGATCCTAATCGCTCCTCTCTGACCCAGACAAATTTGGTTCCCACTTCTACTGCAGTTGTCGAGGAAACCTCCAGTTCCGCTTCTATTACAGCACAGTCTCTTAACGCAGGACAAGAGTTTACTGGTGTACCCGGGGCTCAGGACCTTGCATCTTCATGCTTGGCTCCTACAGACATAGTGATTTCACACTTTGGAGTCTCCTCGAGAGTTGCTCAAGTCAACGTGGAGGCTTGAAAACCTTCCACAAGGTCCACTTACGCTATGAAGTAGAAACGTTTTTCCATTTGGGCAGCCTCCAAGGGTTGGGACCCCTTTACATGTTCGGCCCCACATCTAATGGAATACTTGCTCTTTTTGTCTTACTCTGGCCTTTCCTATTCTTCGCTGAAAGTCCACTTATCGGCCATTTTGGCCTACCATGTGCTAGTGGATGGTAAACCCGTGGCTTGCTTTCTGAAGGGCAAACCCCACCTGAACCTCCCCCCCTCCATCTATAGCCCTACTCCACCTTGGGATCTTAATTTTGTGTTGGAGAAACTTACTCTCCCTCTTTTTGAACTAGTGATGAGCTGTGATATGCTACCTTTCCTGAAAAATGCTCTTTTTAGTCGCGATTACTTCTGCTCGAAGGATTTCCGAGCTTCAGGCTTTAGTTTGTAAGGAGCCTTATCTTATTTTTCACAAGGACAAGGTGGTCCTCCGTACTCATCCTAGGTTTCTTCCCAAGGTGGTATCGCAGCTCACCCTCAACCAGTCGGTAGAGCTGCCAGTGTACTATCCAGCCCCAACAAACAGAGGTGAGGCCTTGCTTCATACCATGGATGTACACCGGATCCTTAAGTGTTACACCTCTCACACAAAGGAATCGCGAAAAGCAGATCAGCTCTTTGTTTCATTTGCATCGAGGAGGCTGGGTAAGGCAGTTTCCAAACAATGCCTTTCAAAATGGTTAGGAAACTTCATTTGCTTCTGTTACCAGAAATACGAGAAGTCTTTGGCAGGGACCTGTCAAAGCACATTCTACTAGGGTGTGGCTGCTTCTGCAGCTTTCCTCTGTCATGTTTCTGCAGTGGAGATCTGCGGCAGTAACCTGGAGTTCAGTCCACACCCTTTATCAAGCATTACAGTCTGGACATTGTTTCTAGGCGAAGCTAGTTTGGCCTAGCTGTCCTGCAGGACCCTTTGTCCTAGGCACACTCCTTTCTGTGTTTCAGTTATTCCTCCTCCCATGTTTCTCTCGGTCTCTCTCTTTCGAGGGACTGCTTGGGATTCTGTCCTACATGTTATGACCTCCTGAAGGAACCCTCTCAAAGTAAGATAGTACAGTTACGTAAGAACTTACCATAACAGCAGATCTTCGAGAGAGGTTCCTTCAGTGGGTAGTGTTTTTCCCCGCCCTCCTTCCCCTCAGAAAATGTTTGTTTCGGTCTCCAGACCTGCTACCTCTTTTTCCGGGGCTCCAGTGGGAGAGAACTGGAGGGTGGGCCTGGGGACTGCCCACTATATAGACTCACGCTGATGTGGGACGGTCCCCCGTCGGGTATTGCTGGATAAGTCTGCCGTTTGGTCCTGATACCAGATGGCGCTAGACCTACATGTTATGACCTACTGAAGGAACCTCTCTCAAAGATCTACTGTTGCAGTAAGTTTTTATGCAACTGTACTTTCTATCCACACTTACTGGCAGACTCCTGGAAGTTCGGGAGGAGGGAGGCAAGATGCACACCCCCTACTTAGGAAATAAGGATTGGAGAACTGAGGCCCCAAAATCAGCATCCTGGCATGACTTGAGGTCTATGTGGTAATGGGAAATGAAGGTGTGTGCTGACTTCCAGGTAGCAGCCCTGCAGATTTCCTGGATAGGGATGTCCCTAGAAGCAGCCACCAATGCAACGTTATGGCGGGTGGAATGAGCCTTTAGCCCTACGGGAGGCTCCCTACCCGCCAACCTATAGCAGAGATCAATACAGGAAATGATCCACCTGCCAATTGTCCGCTTGACTGCAGGTCTGCCAGGTGCAGCTTCAGCGTAGGTGACAAACACCTGGCAGACCTCTCCCTGAACTCCAGCCATGCGCTCTTTGTAGTAAGCGAGCGCCCACCTCAGGTCCAGAGTATGGAGCCTGTGTTCAGCCTCCGAGGTGTGATTCAGGAAGAGCACCTGAAGTCATCAGCTGGTTCAGGTGAAACTCCGACACACCCTTTGGGAGCAACTTCGGGCTGGGGCGAAGGACAACAATGTTCCTGTGGAAGACCAGGTAAAGAGACTCCACCAATAGCACCTGGAGCTCACCCATCCTTCTGGCTGATGATAGCCATCAGGAAGGTGGTCTTCCATGACAGGTGTGACATTTCACACCTGTGCATCGGATTGAATGGCTTGCCCATGAGCTCTGCTCAAACCAGTAACAAATCCCACGGTGGTGGTGGTTCAAGCACCAAAGGGGATAAGTTTATTTATTTAAAATTTGATGATCGGGAAAGGTACCATGAGCGTAGCTCGTTTCCAGATACGACCCGCGGAAGGGGGTACAAATACAGATTAGGGAAAACAAATTATATATATATATATATATATAACAAGTGGAAGGCACAGCTGAATACAAATTTTCTGCTAACACCAGTGTTACACAATATACAATTATATTATACAATCTGATACAGAGTATATATGCAAATAATGAATATAAGGCATGAATAACAGAGTAAGTCCTCAGCTGGAGCTAGGCCATAAGAAGAAGGTGGGCATAGGGAGATGGGAAGTGGGAGAGAAGAGTGTATAGTTACTGGGGGAGAGGACAGGTTCAGGTCGAGGTGGGGGTTGATCTGGTGGCGCTTAAGGGCAGGAAAGGAGGGTGAGTCAGGTATTGGGGGGAGATGCCGTTCCAGAGGAAAGGGAGCCTGTATGAGAAGGCAAGTTTGCTGGCAGAGGTGCAGACTTGGGAGTGTAAAACAACGGACACTGCTATGCCGTAAGTTGTATGAGGAGGGGGAAGCAGGTTTGAGGAGAGATGCCAGGTATGATGGGAGAGCTCTGAACCAGGACTTTGGTATGAGGGTGGTGCAATGTGAGAAACGTCTCAGAGAGGGATTGGGAATAGTAGAGGTCTCAGTGGTGGGTTAGATGGGGGAGCTGGTGGCGAATCTACAGAAAGTATGGTAGAGTACATGGAGTTTAGACAGGGATGTCGCTGGGGCAGCGCTGTAGACGTCTGCATAGTCAAAAGTAGGGAGGATCCATTTGATCAATAGGTCGCATCTAACCGGGAGAGGAAGACTAGCCTTGTGGCAGTAGAGCAGCCAGAATTTGGGATGCAGTTTAGTGTGAAGGGCACTGAAGTGGGAAGAGAAATTAAGAGAGGGATCAAGCCAAACCCCTAGGTACTTGCACAAGGTGACATTTTCAAGGGGGGTGTTTTCACTGCAGAGGAAGGATGGTAGAGAGCTGAATCCTTGCAAGCTTTTGCTTGGTCCCGAAGATCATGGCGACGCCTTTTTTTTTTAGGTATTTTTCATTGAACCACGAGGTAACTGCAGTGAAGTCCTCTTGGAAGGAGGTCTGTGATCTAAGCCTTTGAAAAAGTGCCAGACCACTGTCTCCTGCACCACAGACTGCTGACCGGCCCGTGCCCAGTAAGCAGAGATGGCTGCCAGGTGCACCTTAAGGGTCGTTGATCAAAGTCCTCCTTGGAAGAGAGACCACAGGTAGTTCAAAATGCTAGCCACTGGACAGGTCGAAGGATCAAACCCCTTGCCCTGACACCAAATGGAGAATCTCTTCCATTTGAAGGCATAGCATTTTCTGGTTGATTCCTTTCTAGATGCCTCCATGACAGTGAGGACATCTTCGGAAAGACCCAAAGCCTGCAACTCTAGCCACTCAGGAATCAGGCTGTCAGATGCAGGGACTGAAGGTCCATTTGGAGTACCTTCCAGGGCCGGTCTTAGCTAGGTGCAAGCTGTGTCCCTGCACCTTGGGGACCTATATTTGTTTCATGAGGAAAAAAAATAACTGAAAACATTTAAAAGTGCCTACATTTTGTGAGAGAAGAAAACGTTTACCAGTAAATGAAAGTGGAAAGCAACTGGCTCTGTTACTGTTACAAAAGCTGGGGGCAGCTTTGCTGCTATGCTACTTTAAGATGCAGTGAAAAGATTAGGAAACCTGCACACTCATATCTTCTGAATATCATTTGCTTCCACATCAGACATCTCTTTTCATGTAGCTGTTAAAGATATATGCAGCTGCTTTAGTTAGTTTTTACACTTCATACTAGGCCCTGTCACTCTCCCGGGAGGGTCCATTTTGTGGTTGTTGAAATCTCATTGACCCTGACAGCTGAATAAGCATATCAGAATGTGATGCATAATCAACCTTTAAACTCCCCAGTATGCCTGTCTGCTTAGGTAGTTTTAAAAGAACCAAGCTGAAAGAAGGTGTGAAACACCATCTTTGCCTTCAGTGAGTTTTACAAGCTGTCTGAGCTGTAATGCATTTTTTCCCCCCTTTAAACTCCATTTGGTTTATAAATTTCCGGAGAGTTTTTGCAGGGTATTTGCTATTTCAGCATTGAGATATGTGATACAAATGGTTGCTCTGACATCATGTTCTCATATGCTAATGCAGCACTCGAGGACAATGAGATTTCAACCACCTCGAAATGGACCCTCCCAGAAGAATGACAAGCCCTAGTATGAAATGTGAAAACTAACTGAAGCAGCTGCATACATCTTTAACAGCTACATGAAAAGAGTTGTCTGTTGACATGGAAACAAATAAGATTTAGAAGATATGAGGATGCAGTTTTCCTTGTTAATGGCCATACTTTATGCCTCCCAGGTTGACTGCTATCACAAACAAAGGGCTATATTGACAAGACAACTTGTTTGTAACCTGGAAATGTAGCTGAAACAATGAATTATATGACAATCTGTTTCAAAAGTATGTGAGCACTCAAAATGGCTTAAAAACCTGATCACCAGGTATATAAAAAAACAAAAAAAAAACCTGACAGGTGGCAACCTTACTGGTGTCCCATGATAATTCTCTATATTCTCTCTCACTCACACCTCCAGAAAAGAAAAGCTACTTAACTTGTTTGCAGATCGGATTATCAGAGGTGTGAGTGTCCAGTGATGATGTTCCTGTTCTTACAGAAATGAATACGTACTAGTACCATACTTAAATTCTTGCTCTAGGCTCAGTCAGATTCATTTCCAATGGTGAAGTCAAATAATTCAGTGCAGTCAATGGCACTAATTAAAAGATCCTGGTTAAACTAGTAGACCTGGGGCTGCTTTACTAATACAGAACAGGAGGATTAGTTTAGTTAGGTGTAAGTGATGGATTTTGGTGGGTGGGGCCCACAGGGAATGGAGTAGTGGGGCCTGGCAGGGAGTGGCCCAGGGGCCCAGAATGGTTAAGGCCATCCCACTTCCCCTGACTGATGGAGAGCAAGTCTGGGTGTATGAGAAGATGCCTCGGGAGCCTGTTGCCAATGGTGAGGACATCGGGGTACCAGAACTGGCAGGGCCAGTCCAGAGTCACCAGGCTCACCTGTACCTTGTCCCTCCTGACCTTGAGAAGCACCTTGTGGATCAAGGGAAGTTGGGGGAAGGCACAGAAGAGGCCTTGAGAAGGCATCCCCCTGCAGAGAGCCTTGCTGACGGGGGCGGGCAGAAAACAGCCTCAACTTTGCATTCTCCCAGGAGGCGAACAGGTCCACCTGAGGGGTGGCCCACTAGGAGAACAGGTTGTGAACTACCTCCGGATGGAGAGACCACTCGCAAGATGCCTCGCCTAGTCGGCTGAGGGCATCCGCCAGCCGAATAGAGGCTCCAGTCACATGGATGGCTAGGAGATCCGCCTCCAGGCTGTGCGCGAGAGTCCATATGTGGACAGCTTCCTTGCATTGAGGCAGGGAGTGCATCCCAGCCTGTTTGTTGAAGTAGTACATGGTTGTGGTGTTGTCCGTGTGGACTTGGACCATTTGACCCCGAACAAACAGAGCGAATGCAGTCAGTGCCAGCTGAACTGCTTGGAACTCCAGCAGGTTGATGTGGCATCGGCATTCCTTGGGGGTCCAGAGCCCATGGACCCTGTAAACATAGAAACACAGACTTTGACGGCAGGTAAGGACCGCTTGGCCCACCTAGTCTGCCCATTTGCCTATCTAGAGGATAAGCTGCAGATCCTATTTAACCAACAGCCTATTTCTTCCTACTCCCCACAAAAATTGCCTTATGTCTGTCTCATGCATTCTTGAATTCTCCCCCAGTTTTAGACCCCACAACTTCCTCAGGAAGGCTGTTCCATGTGTCCACCACCCTCTGTGTGAAAAAACACTTCCTCACATTGTCTCTGAGCCATCCCCCCTCTATCTTTAAATTGTGTCCCCTTTTTCTTGCACCTCTTTTTCTGAAAGATGCTGCCCTCTTGGACTTTGTTGATTCCACTGAGGTACTTAAACATTTTTATCATGCCCCCCCTCTCCCTCCGTTCCTCAAGGGTATACATATTAAGCTCCTTTGGTCTCTCCTCGTATGGCTTCTCTTGCAGAGCCTGCACCATTTTAGTTGCCATTCTCTGAACTGCCTCCATCCTATGTCCTTGCGGAGATGGGGTCTCCAGAACTGGCCACAGTACTCCAGATGGGGTCTCACCAACTGTCTGTACAGGGGGATAACAACTTCCTGCTTTCTGCTGGTGATGCCTCTCCCTATACATCCCGGTATCCCCCCAGCCCTCCCTACAGCCTTCTCACATTGCTTGCCAACCTTAAGATCATCTGATAGATTACCCCCAGGTCCTATTCCATTTCTGTTGTTACTACCTCCCCCCAATGTGTACTCTTCCCCTGGGTTTTTGTTTCCTAGGTGCATTATTTTACACTTCTTTGCACTGAATCCAAGCTGCCATACTTCTGACCATTCCTCCAACCTTGCCAAGTCCCTTTTTATCCTTTCCACGCCTCCTTGTGTATCAACTCTGTTGCAGATCTTTGTGTCATCTGCAAAGAGGCATGATTTTCCTTCCAGTCCCTCTGCAGTTTCACTTATAAAGACATTAAAAAGGACTGGACCCAGTACTGAACCCTGCGGTACCCCACTAGTAACCCCTCTTTCTTCAGAGTGGAGTCCATCACATCTGCCATCCTTTATTCCTCAGGTACCACACCATCCTCCCATGTTTGTTAAAAAGGGTAGTCAATGGTGTCACTAGTTCTCTGCTTAATTCTTTTAGAATTCTGGGGTGAATTCCATCTGGCCCCATTGCTTTGTCCACCTTCAGTTTTAGGAGTTCTTTCAGAACCCTTTCTTCTGTGAAGGACTGGGATCGACCCCCCCCCCCCCCAGAGTACATCTATTAATTGGATTAGGTACCTCCTCTTTTGTAAATACTGAACAGAAGTATTCATTCAGTATCCCTGCTTTTTCACTGTCCCTCTCTGCCCACCCACAGTCCATTCTATTCAGCCTCACTATCCCTCCCTTTGTCTTTCTATGCTCCATGATATAGCTATAAAAGGCTTAATCCCCTTTCTTAACCGAGTTAGCTGTCTTTTCCTCAGTTTGGGCCTTTGCTATTCTGACTACCCTCCCTGCTTCCTTCTGCCTTAACTGGTACAGTTCTCTGTCATGGTCCTTCTGTGTTTTCTTATACTTCCTAAATGCTATCTTTTTCTCCCTAACCTTCACTGCCACCTCTTTTGAGAGCCACAGTGGCTTCTTCTTTCATTTTGATTTGTTTATTTGCTTCATACAAAGGCTTGTTACCTCTGTGATGGCAGCTTTGATATTTCCCCATTGTTGCTCCACCCCTCCTTCTAGCCTGTTTGCTAGTACTTTTCTAAGGCACTCTCCCATCTTGCCAAAGTCAGCCCTCCTGAAGTCCAGTACTCTCACTTTTGCATGGCTTGACTCTGTAGCTGAGTTTATCATGAATCGCATTGTTTGGTGGTCACTTGTTCCCAAATGGCTACCCACTTCTAGATCTGAGATCCTCTCACTGTTCCCATTTGAGAGTACAAGGTCTAAGACTGCTCCCTCATGAGTAGGTTCCAAAACTAGCTGTCTGAGGCATGCCACCTGAAGGGCATCGAGAATGGCCCTGCTTTTGGATGTGGCTGCAGCAAAAGTGCTCCAGTTAACATCTGGCATATCAAGGTCCCCCATCAACAGTATCTCCCCTTTCTCTGCCTTCCTAAGTATGCCTTCTATCATATCCTTGTACATTCCCCCTGTGTGGATTGCGGTGCCAATTCCAGTCTCTAAGGCCCCGTTCGCACTAGTGCATTTGAAACGGTTCTCAGCGCTTGAACCGTTTCAAAAGTGTGCTGGCCTGGATCGCATTCACACATAACCCGCTTTTAGATCGGAATTTTTTAGGCGTGCTCAAACCTGATAGAGACCTGGGCTTGAGCACGCCCAGAAATCCGCTTCAAAGTAAAGCGATTACCTAGAGTGCGAACATGCCAGCTCGCTTCCTTTTAATGCACTTCAAGCAAGAGCGCAAAGCATCATGGTAAGCAGTTTTTCCATGCTGCTGAATTCGGTTTATAGTTGGCACGGATCTCTGCCGCAGTGTGAACCCTGTAAAATGCATTGCCTAATGTGGATCACAGGAAAGGGGTTGCAGTACGAACGCTCCAGCACGGTAAGTGTTAATCCACTTTTAAAAACGTCTTGCCCAACCGCGCTGTAGTGCGAACGGGGCCTAAGGTGACCCACAGTGCCTCCTCTCCTCCCTGCTTACTCTTTTGTTCAGTTGATTTTATTCCTTCCCTTACATACAGGGCTACTCCGCCCCATCTTTTCACCTCCCTGTCTCTCCTGTAGGTTGTATACGCTGGTATGTTAACATCCCAGTCATGGTTCTCTCTGTACCATGTTTC
This sequence comes from Neoceratodus forsteri, assembly GCA_016271365.2. Taxonomy (NCBI): domain Eukaryota; kingdom Metazoa; phylum Chordata; order Ceratodontiformes; family Ceratodontidae; genus Neoceratodus; species Neoceratodus forsteri. The sequence goes on along the minus strand of CM028130.1, from coordinate 1,443,812,232 downwards.
TGTGACTGCTACGATATCCAGGCATCCCTCTTCCATCAAGGCCACCAGTTCAGGGAGCTTGTTGCACAGACTATGAGCGTTGGTACACATTACCCTCCATTTCTTGATGGCCTTACCACTATTTGCCACATCCCTGCCCTTACTGCGTTTGTCACTTTCTCCATTTACCCCTTCGCTTCTCCCTATCAACATCTCTATGTTGGTGTCTATCTCACGTAGTACCCCGATTTTCCACCTGTATTCCCCCAGATGGGCACCCTAGCCCGTGAGAGAGGTCTTGGTCGTCAGGATGACTGTCAGCTCAGGGCAGACAAATGGGATCCCTTCCTGCAGATGCTGTGGGACAAGCCACCACTGGAGGGTGTCCCACATCCTCTGGGTCACAGTGACCAGCTGGTCAAAGTGACCTTTGCGCTGAGTCCACTGGCTGGCCAGCTCCTATTTCAAGGAGCACATATGCCAGTGAGCCCAGTGGACTACACTGGTGGCACAAGTGCCCAACCCGAAATGATCGGGCAAAGGAGGAGAGAACCTCCACCCTGTCTGCCGGGAGCCTGGCTCTGGCTCAGCAAGAGTCGAGCTCTGCCCTGATGAAGCTGATCATCTGCAAGGGCACGAGTTCCGACTCGTTGACTAGGGGACCAAGTTGGATGCAAGTCTGGAGGGCCAGATCCCTGGACCACTCCACCTCCTGCCTGGAGGGACCATCAGCCATTCATCCAGGTAGGGGTACACCTGGACCCCTTGGTGCCTCAAGTAAGCTGCCACCACTGCTATGCATTTAGTGAAGACCCTGGGGGCCAAGGAGAGGCTGAATGGCATGGGTTGGAACTCACCGAGTGTTCCCTCGGCTCGAAAGTGGGGGAACCTTCGGTGGGATGGACGAATCGGGACGTGAAAGAACATGTCCTATAGATAGAGGGAGCAAAACCACATGTCCTGCTCAAGAGATGGTATTATCTGAAGGTGTGAGACATGAGGAATTTGTTCAGGTCATGTAGATCCAGAATGGGGTGCCAGCCCCGTTCACATTGGCACCATTAAGTACCTGGAGATGAGCCCTGAATGTTCCGGTCCGCTGCCCTGACCACGAGGAGCTGGGCTATGTCGTCTCCAGGAGTCAACCGAGTGTCTGCAGATACAAAGTCCTTTTGTGGGGTGCGGGCTCAGCTTAGAGAGTACTGTTCGAGGCAGACCCTGGCCGATCACTTCCAGAACTCACCTGTCCGTGGTTAACAGCCACCAGGCGGAAAGGAAGTGGCAGAGCTGGCCCCCACAGGAGGACCCAGGGGAGGCGTGACAGGCATGATGGCGGTGACCCCCATCCCATCACTGGGCAGGCTTGGAGGAGGAGGACCCGGCTGAGGAGCCACCAGGTCCCTTCTTGCCTGGCTTTTGGACCACCTAAGCCACTGACTTGGGCCTGTGGCACCAAGGCTGAGCCTGCTGGCCCGGCTGGTGTTGAGATGGTTTTGCCACAGGAGTGGTGGACCGAAAGGGCTTGTAATTCTGCTGCATCCAGCCCTTGGTATCCTTCTGAGCAGGTGTAATGGAGTCCGAGGTGGCACTTCTTGATAGGCTGGAGGTGACCCTTCACACCAGGCCTGAACAGGTTGGTGCCTAGGAAGGGAACGTCCACCAGCTTGTGCCGAGTGTCTACCGTGAAGGTCAAAATCCTCGGCCAAGCCCTATGGCGCATGGCAACTGCGGCCACCACTGAGCAGGCAAAGGAATCTCCAATGTCTAGAGCAGTCTGGAGTTGCTGCTTGGATATAGTCCGGCCTTGGTCTCGGACCTGCTTGACCATGGTCTGGAGGTCCGCAGGAAGATGAGGAATCACCTCATCCAGACAGCCCAAGAGAGCATGGGAGAAGTGTGCCATCAGGACGGCCAAGCTCACCTGGCAGAGGCAGAGTGAGGAGGCAGCATAGACCTTTTTGGCCGATTGTCCAATTACTTGGACTCCTTGTCCGGCAGCCTGTCGACATTACCTGTGTTGCCCGGGCGCCAAAACATGGAATCGGCCACCAACTCCCTCGTCTGAGGGGGTGTTCCGTGAATCCCAAAAGGGAACTGGTGGGTAGCATATATTTGCGGGCCATCTGGGCCGAGGGCATCAGGCAGAAAGCAGGGTGCTGCTAAAGCTCCAAGTCCGGGCCAACAATGTCCTCGGCCACCGGGAAGGCCTATGTCATAGAGTCCCCTCTATCTAGAATCTCTGTGAGGAGAAAGCAAGCCCTGTTCTGAATGGGCTCCACAGGCATCCCCCATGGACTCAGAGATGAGACTAAGGATGCCCATTAAAGGATGTGGGCCTTTTCTCTGTCGAGAGACCCCCCCCATCACCAACTCCATGTCAGCCGGACAGGAGTGCAGTGAGGAGTCCTCGGACTTGGAAAAGTCTACATAAAGCAGCAGATCACCCAAGTCGCTCTCGACCTGCTGCAGATGGCAGGGCGTGAGAGTGACCAACAACCAATGGCAAAGACCCTTAGCTGTCCGAGACTCCTTGGTCGAAGCCCCGGTCGGAGGCTGCTGGGGTGGCAGCTCCACCATAAATTGGTGGAGAGGCCCACTTCCGCAGAACTGAAGTGGCCCCACAGGTGGAGGAATAGTGTCAGTCAGTTCTCCGGGCATCGCTTGTTGGACAACAGCCATGTGATGGCTGCTGTGGGAGCCGGGTTGGCTTCAGACCAGAAAACACTACCTGTCGCCACATGAGGTGTTCGAGTGCTGATGCAACTTGTGCCAAAGCCTCTCGTCAACCAAAGAGCACAAAGACGACGAATACTGGTGGCACCGCTTTCGGGATGTAGTCAGTGGGACTGCCGATGCCAGAAGAATCTGCTTGACACACTGGACAAGGAAGACCTAGACCTCGGCCACTGGTGGTGCCAACGAGGGATCTCAGAGGGAGCCAGGGAATGCTGTGACTCCTCCTGGTCTAGATCGGTGACCGGAGGGTCCGGTTCAGTGGGCTGAGCCAACTCTTTGGTGGTCACTGGCAGGACTGGAGTCCTGAAAAGAGAATTTTCAGCCTCATCTAGCGACAACAGGTCGACAGGGTCAAGAAAAATCTAGGCCGCATCGTCGGCCCGCATCTCGGCCGGCTAACCTGACGGGGGCACTGTGAAGTCAGTGGTTTCGACCGTGGTCAAAGCCAGGGATTCCTGAGACTGAGATCACTCTCGATCCCAAGAACGTCAACAATGAGTCTTCTCCTTGTCATGTCGAGACTCCCTGTGGAAGCACGAGCTGTGTGAACCTGAAGGGCCCTCTCCCTTGGTTGGGAGAGAATGGCACAGTTCCTTAAAGGAGCCCAAAAAAGTGGAGCCCAATTTGAGTGGAACAAATGCCACAGCCGAAGAGGACTGCGCGATGGCCCGAGCCGCCTCCTTGAAGGCCTTTAGTTACTCCAACTGCTTGGCAGACCCCGAGGCCGTGGAGACCAGCCAATGGGCATCCTTGGATTTGACCAGCGGATTCAGTTTCTCTGGGCGGCCCACCTTCAGGTGGGCAAGGCGGTCCTGCAGAACTGATGGCTGAAACGACTAGCACATGTTGCAAGCTGGGGATCATGCTCGTGGCCCAGGCAGTAAACACAAGTGGCATGCAGTTCGATGCACATCTTCTACCCGCATGGGCACAGGCGAAATCCAGGTGAAGACTTTTTCTCCATCGTGGTCACGATCAAAGATCATCTTGAAGTTAGAACTCGAATGAGTTTAAGTTTTGGAAGTAAATCCAAAGATATGAGCACCAGGGCCTACTTGACACAGGAGTGGTAAGCAGGGAACCTGCTTATTTCTGCAGAAAGGAAGATCTTGGGTCATGGTGCGGAGAAGAGGGTTATACCACCCGGGTGGGCGGGAGGAGCCAACTTGAAGACTTTCCGGCAAGACTTGAAGGCAAAGGACACTGCCAGTAAGTGTGGCTAGAACAACATATCCACGTCCCTAGAATTTTTACTTACCATGTGGTTGTCAGTTTTTGCTGCTAGATACTAGATTATTTTTTCTCTGTTTACTATTGTTGCAGACTAGATAAACTGTAAGGCCTTTATCTGCTGGCATATTCGTTTGTATGTGCATATCTCAGCACCGCAGTCGTTTCCTGGTGCAAGCCCTCTGTTTCACATTTTATCGGTTTAAACTGCTAGAAATGTGAGGTGTTTTGGGGGGTGCTTGATGCAGCTATTTTTGTACGGTCTCCACACTACTGCTGCCTTTTGGGCTACATATATATGCAATTTGGATCCCCTACTTAAAAAGCTAGCAAACCCTCTGAAAATACTACTATGGTATTTTTTATAAGTGTCCTCATTAAAGAGGATAGAAAATTATTTCTAATTGGCAACTGTTTATAACCATCCTATTTACAGAAATGATATCCATAATAAAAACTGGTGAGCTACAAAATAACAGAGACCATGGGAGGACACTTTGTCACTTGCCCCAGTGCTTGAACCCAAAGGTTTTCATCAGGGGGTGTAACCACATACAGAATCCCCAAACTTTAAATAACACTGTTAACATTTGTATTACTCCCTACGTGTAAGAACACAGTATTTCATTATTAGAAACAAGCCTCAATAAAAACTACCTTATATATTAACACACAAAGCTCTTAGTGCCCTCCTATCCCCTGAACCCCTCTAAAGGCTCCTCACCAGATGAGCTTGATCCTAAACGTCTCTACCTTTCTGCTCCTGCAATTGCTTATCCTATCTCCTAATCCTTAACCTCTTCTTTATTTCTGCCCAAGTACCCTCATCCTGGAAATATGCTGTAGTCCTTCCTCTCCCCAAGGGTGGTGATGCATCCACTCCTGGCAACTATCGCCCTATTTCCCTCCTTCCTACCCTTGCCAAACTTCAAGAATATTTAGTTCTCTCAACTATTACCCTTCCTCTTCAGTTCCTCCTTTTTCACCCCCTTCCAATCTGGTTTTCAGAAGAACCACTCAACAACCACCTTCCTCCTCAGGCTAACTGACTCCATCCTTTCAGGGATGGACGATGGCCTGATCATCTCGGCCATCTTTCTCGACCTAGCCAAAGCTTTCAACAATGTTTCCCATCCCCTGCTTCTTGAGTCCCTCTCCTCAGCTGGCCTTGCTCCATCAGCCACCAACTGGTTTAAATCCTACCTCACTGGCAGGACTCAGTGAGAATCCTTGATGCCATCTCCCCTCCACTCCCCATCAACACTGGCGTCCCTCAGGGCTCAGTGCTTGGTCCCTTACTCTTCTCCATTTTCCTTAATGATCTTCCCACAGCCTGTTCATCCCTATCTATCCACATGTACGCTGATGATGCTGTCTTATACAGTTCCGGCCAAAACCCTGCTGCTGTAGAAACCAGCTTACAGCATGACTTCAGCCAAGTTCAGCTCTGGTTTGCTTCTCACCAGTTTTTTCTAAATGCCAAGGTGACAGTCTCAATGACCTTTGGCACCAGACAGAGACTCTCTAGGCTCCCGGCCCTACCCACCTTCCACACCCTTGATGGGACCATCCTGGAGGACACCTCCTCCTCCTCCTCATTTAGATATCTGGGGGTTTGGCTGGACCAGCACCTCAACTTCTCTGTGCATATCGATGCTATCCTGAAGAAACCGCACCCCAAGCTTGGTGCTCTGTACAGGAATCGTAGTTGCATCCCGCTGACTGCAAGGTGTGAAACTGTCCAGAAGATGATACTCCCCATCTTTGACTACTGTGACCTAGTCTATGGTGCTGCTCCCAAATCTTCCCTGACCAAGTTGGACACTCTCTTTAACTCCTTCTGCTGCTTTGCTCTCTACTCCCCTTCCCGCTCCCACCACTGTGAAATCTATCACACTCTAGCCTTCCTTCCACTATCTCACAGACGCATCTCACACTGTGCCAAACTAACCTCCAAATTCTGGCTCTGAGTGCTCCCCTTCTTTCTCTCATCCTCTCTCTCCACTCCCCTTCCCCCCACCAACTTGCTCAGATCTAATGACGCCCACTCCTTGATGGTCCCTCACTGCTCCACCCTCATCGGTCAGACTGGTTTCACCCATCGCTTCCCTAAAATCTGGAATTCCCTCCCCCTGAAATATGACCCTCCTCCTCCAACTACTCCCCTATCTCTACTGTTCTTGCTTCAACCCTCCTTAATACCTATCCCCTGTTTCTGCCTTCCTACCCTGACCCCCCAAGCAGGGTTCTCAACATCCTGAAGGGGAATCAGGAAATGGCTACCCCTTCTCCTCAAATTCAGTTCTTGCCTCTCCCTCTCTCTTCTCCGCCTGCACTTCTGGGTCACCCGTGTGCACAACCAACCCCATCCTTTTTACTCCAACAGCACTTGTGTACTACCTCGAACCTGCTCCTGGTACACTCATGCACTAAAATGGTTCTGTTGCATTATTACTGTTTTGTACGTTAAGTTAATTTGTATGATTTTGGACATGTATTGCAATTTACCCAATGTTCTACTGCTGTTTATTGTACAATACCTTGTGTTCCAACTGTTGCATAATCTTACAATGTTGTATTGTTTGTACTACCCACATACTATTATGACTGATCATCCTTCACAATCCTATTTAACTCCTTCCCCCCAGGTCACACCATGAGACAAGCAACTTGTTTTTTAGTGTGCCCTCCTGGTGAAACATTTCAATAAATGAATAAAGAAGAAATCATTTAAAAATGTGCAAATATCAGATTTCTGTCTCAAACTGTGATGTCATAGAAATTTAACAAGTATTCAAGTGCCCATCTGACTGTAATGTGAATAAAAAGTCCACTCAGTTTATTACAGGTGTGTGGAACCAGAACAATGTTCCGTATTCCGGAGCCTAGTTTGGGAACAAAAACAAACCAAACTTGACAGATAATAAAACAAGCACTTTAATCATATATGAATTATATGCCCAATTGAAGAAAGGATACTATAATGATTGCAAAGTGGGAGAGAATGTCACAGAGGAAAACATCAATAAATTACAAGCTGTACCTAAACTGGCAATATTTTATAAACATACCATCAGTGACATCAGACTTGCTCTACAACCAAAACTATATCCACCAAATATACTATCATAAAAGGGAAAACATTGGAGACAGAAGGGGGGAGGAGACTCAGACAGGCAAACACAACACTCAAGCTGAGAATATGACAAAAAAGAAATGCAAGCCACCCATGTCTATACATCCACAATCACAGATTAGAAGGAAATAATACCATGGAGCTGATATTTTGCAGGAGACAAAGAATAAAGAATGATTTTTTTTCTATATCATTATCCATATATCTAATTAGTATAAACAAATATGTACAAAATCTAATGCATAATTTAATTACATTTCTGACGCACCAGAGTCCATAAAGTACAAACAATTCACAATAAATTCAGAGCAAAGTCAACTTCTCTTTGAAGTCACTTGGCTGCAAGGTGTTAAATGTAACAATGTATCTTACTTCCAGGAAGGCTCTTGCAGCAGGCCACACTGGTAGGACTATGCTGCCAGGCACTAGGATCACACAGAAAACTTCTACCTAGCAATCTACCATGGGGGACCGCCCCTCGCTGCCAGTCATCTGATGTCAGTGTAGGCTATATAAGAGGGCGGTCCCCCACACCACCTCAGTTCTTCTCCCGCCGTCAACCATGCATGTCAGACCACAGTGAACGTCGCAGCTACAGTTGACCGCCTTTTCCCATGCTTACTGTGCTTTTTTAATTTTTCTTCATGTGTAAAACATAGAACGTTTGGGTGTTTTTTTCCGACAAGTTTATGTCTTCTACACCATCCTTGTCTTCCGACTGCTCCACAAAGTGTGCCTGTGGCAAACAGATTCCTGAAAAGGACAGTCATTCTTTGTGCCTGATCTGCCTAGGCCCCAGCCACGACACCAAAGCCTGTCAGTTTTGCCAGATCAACCAGACCACTCGGAGATGTCGACTGAAAATGCAGGACAGCCATCTCCTTAAGCAGAAGCTGCTTGTCATGGAAAAGGAGCTGCACGCCAGGAACTCTTCAGCCTTGCTGGCACAGTCCTCCAGGGCCTCTTCTTCTCATGAGAAGTCAGGGAAGCACAAACACTGAGATAAACACTGAAAATAGGCCTGGTCAGCTTCCCAGTCGCCCCTTAAGTCTTCAACCATGACAGCATCATTCTCCCGCAGGGGTCAGCACTTCCAGTCGCGCCAGCCTCACTTCCTCCAGGCTTCTGGTGATGGCTCCACCACCTGCTCTTATCTACTACCAGGGGGATGGCTGCCTCCATGGCTTGCTTCAGAAATGTGTCTGCTGCTGACATCTGTGCAGCTGCCACCTGGAGTTCTGTCCAGACTTTTACCAAGCATTACAGTCTGGACATTGCCTCTAGGCATAGAGCAAACTTCGGCCTGGCAGTTCTTCAGGGCCTTCTGTCACGACTTGCCTGCTGACTTGTCCTCCTCCCAGTGATGTTATCCTGGTGATAACTGGTACTGCTTGGGACTCAGTCCTACCAGTGTGACCTGCTGCAAGAGCCTTCCTCGAAGTAAGATAGTACAGTTACGCAAGAACTTACTGAAAGAGTAGATTTTCGAGAGAAGCTCTTGCAGAAGACCCTGCTTTCCCACTGCCTTTCTTTTTCTATTGCATCTGCTTCTGCCTTTTCTTTGGCTCTTAGAATAACCTCTTCAATTCTCCATCAGCTGGCCATGCAGAGTCTCCAGTGGGAGAACTGAGGTGGTGTGGGGGGCTGTCCTCCTATATAGCCTACACGGACGTCTGTGGGGGTGGTCCCCCATAGTAGACTGCTAGCTAGAGGTTTTCCTTGTGGTCCTAGTTCTACCGGTGTGGCCTGCTGCAAGAGCTTCTCTCGAAGATCTACTGTTATGGTAAGTTGTTACGTAATTGTACTATTTTGCCTCATTCTGTAAGAGTAATCTCAATCTACCCCTACTTCTTTTCAGTGGGGGGGACCTGTTCCAGAATCATGAAATTAAAATGTTTGAGCTGTGCAGCATGTTTCTCTTCAAAATGTACTGAGAGCACTTTTTTTGTTTCATTCACAGTATCCCAATAACACTCCTGAATCCTTTCCTTTGTCTAATGTATTGTGTGTTTTATATAATAAAGACCAGCAGCAAATCACACAGATCAAAAAGTTGATGAACACGTGGCGAACCCTTTTAACTTTATATTGACATTTTTGCATATAAGTTATTTTCCTGATCGTGCATACTTGCAGCTCACACATGAACCACGTTTATAATAGCCCACAGGCTTTTGTGGTACTCAATTAGCTGTGGGTTCCTCATACTTTATGAAATGACAAGCTGTCAGAATGACTTGTGTAATCCCCAGGTGGCGCTATCCCAAGGGCCACTACCCCTGCCTGTTTGGCTACTGACAGCTTGAGGGGCCTAGACTCTATGACTGGTGCCTCCAGCCAGAGGTCAGGGTTAGTAGTGGTTAATGTAGCTCAGGTACAGCCCTCTGTGACCCCCCTTTGTTCCCACTAGTGGCCCACACAATGCACAGGAGTTACCTTCCCAGTACCCCACATTTGCACACTCTTTACACACAGAGATACCACTTACATTCAAGACTGATTCTGCAGCCTGTCTCGGAGGACCCCCTGTAAAACAAGATTAAACAACATGCACAACAATTTGCAGTATAGTTCTAGATGCATTAATACCGCAGCCAGTATATAATATAACAACAATAAATCTGGTTTGTTCAGGGGACAGTAACACGGGAGGGGAGTAATCAGGTTGATTAGTTTAGATAAGCTCGAATCACAGTACTGTGCCATATATTTAGGGTCCAAAATGTCACTCTCTGGGTACCCAGGATGGGGTGGGCTAGCCAGGTCCGTTGCCTGGGGTTTGCCGGCTGGTGCAGCTGGATGGGGCCCTGTATGAAGAAAATATTTGCATAAACAAATTGTAATCCGGAGCCAGATGGCTCAGTCCGCAAACAGAAGAACACAAAACAATCAGTTGACACACACTGATTAAATGAAGGTGAGGAGAGATATCCCTATTTGTACTCACAAACTCCAAACCGATAGCTGAATTGAGGAGGTGGCTCTGGATGGCCAGAATGAGAAGGGCATGGAGATGAGACCCTTGTGACAGGGCCTAACTGATTTGGATAGCAGACGGATCCAGTCTGATCAGCTTTCAGTCCAGCTTCCAGCCTCAGCTTACAACTCACAAAACAAGGGGAAAAGGAATTGCGATCCCCTACAAACACTAGGCACATTTATATGTAAAGGAAATTACTATACCAGGCAGCTGCTTCTCGATTCCGATCGCAAATACTGCAAACCCAAGAACACATACAGCAACAGAGTCTCTGACAGGCCGATTGCACTTCTGCAAATCTTCGGTCTTCTACGGACAAGCCTGGTTCGGCACACTTCCTCCTTCTCGTTCCACAACTCGGATTCAGTCCAAATGAGCACTCGCTAACGGCTACATGCAGACTTCAGGACCTTAAACATGCTTCCCGCGTGAACTGCATGCCACAGCAGAACAGAGCTCCTACTCCCTTCACAGTCAACTTGCATCTGCCCTTCAGGAACAGTTCAGGGCATTTCCCTTAGGTTCCACACAGGTTCGGTTGGTGGATTCAACTGTCAGTCACTGCAGGGCTCCCTCTGTTGGTGCAAAAAAGGTGCCAAGGTCCAAACTACAGCTCCCAGAAGTACCTGCCATACATTCTCCCTTTATGTAGGCTCCAGGTGAGAGTCCAAGTTCTGGTTGGCTCAGGCAGTCACCATTTTAGGGCTCCTCTTACTCAATTGGCCCAGATTAGCAGTTCAGGTCCAAAATGGAAGAGCAACACACACGGAGACCCAGCTGCAATAAGAAAAATTGCTCTTTAGTAATTATGTTTCTTCTATTGGAGTCTTGCTGTATTCTGACTAATACAGTTAGCCCCAGCCTTTAAACTGCCCGGAGAACAAAGAGTTAAACTTTTATGCAGAGCATAGAATGCTGAGCATGAGCTTGGTTGATGTCTCTTGTCTGTTTCCCTGAAATCTAACTGCCAGATTCTTACGAGCAAAACTCACTAGCTATTCTATGTGGAAATTGTAAAATTTTACTAGCTAACTGGCAAAAAAATGTTTTTGATTTCCAAAGGAAGACTCAAGTCAAGAAGCCCAAAACATAAAGCCAATTCAAATAAGAATAACAACAAAATAAACACCCAAGCAAAAAAAGCAGAAAGTGGGGGGGTTAGAATACAGCAAGACTCCAATAGAAGAAACATAATTACTAAGGTGAGTTATTTTTTCTTCAAACAACATGAAGTCTTGCTGTATTCTGACTATTGCAGACTACCAAGCACTACCTCCATGGAGGAGGGACAGAACCTACTTTGGAAATAGGCTCTGAAGTACTGCTGTGCCAAACCGAGCATCACTCCTGGCCTGGATGTCCAGAGAGTAATGCTTGGTAAAGGTATGGACTGTTTTCCAGGTGGATGCTTGACAAATTTCTAAGAGAGGAATATCCCTGGCAGCAGCCAGGGAAGCAGTTTGTACCTCTTGTAGAGTGAGCCTTCAGGCCTGAGGGTGGAATCTTTCCCAGTTTCTCATAGCAGAATTGTATACAAGACACAAATCACCTTGCAATAGTTCTCTTGGTGGAAGGTTTGCCCTTTCCCACTTCTCCATAAGTGAGAAACAACTGGAGGGACTCAAACCTGTGACCCTTGGCACACTCTATGTATTAGCTAAGGACTCTCCTAACATCTAAACTGTGTAGCCTCCTCTCTCCTGAGGAAGAATGATCAGTGAAGAAAACAGGAGGATACATAGACTGATTCAAGTGGAAATCTGAAACCACTTTGGGCAAGAACCTTCTACTGGTTCTAAGGACCACTTTATCCCTGTGAAAAGAGATAAAATCGGGTTCCACTGACAGGGCTTGCAATTCACTGATACGTCTGGCAGAGGTAATGGCTACCAAAAACACAGTTTCCAAGTCAAGTACTTAAGCTCTGCTGAGGACATAGGCTCAAAAGGAGGTTGCATAAGTTGAGCAATGCAAACATTTAAGTCCCAGGCAGGGGCAGAGTTCCTAAAGGGAGGATTGGTATGAAGCAATCCTTTAAAAAACTTACAGAATACAAGATGAGATGATAGTGAGGAAGACTTCCCCACTGACAGAAAAGCAGAAACAGCTGACAAGTGCACCTTGAGAGTAGCTGGTCTGAAGCCTAGGCCATTAAGATGGACCATATAATCCAGAACTGTAGGCAATTCAGCAGTATCTGGAGAAATATGCTTCTTGGAACACCAAATGGTGAATCTCTTCTATTTGGAGTTAGAAGTCTTCCTGGTGGAGGGCTTTGAGAAGCTTTGAGAATATCCAGAACCCCTGAGACAGATGTAAATCTGTAAACTCTAACTCTTCAAGAGCCATGTCTTGAGATTGAGAGACTGAAGACTAGTGTACCAAATCCTCCCAAGAGGAGGTTAACAGGTTGTAATTCCTGGGAAGAGACAGGGGAAGATGGACTGCTAGGGACAGCAACAGGGGTACCAGGGCTGTCTGGCCCAGTCTGGAGCAATCAGAATCACTTTGCAAGGTTGTGACCTTATCTTGACTAAAACTTTGAACAGAAGAGGGAAGGCATACAGAAATTTCCCTTCCCAGTTCAGAATCAGAGCATCCAGACGGACTGAGCCCAAGACTGGGGACCTGCAACAAAAGAGAAGAAGTTGGTGATTGTCTGGGGCTGCAAAAAGATCCATCTCTGGAGTGCCCCACCTTGAAAAAATCACCTTCAATACCAGAGGGTCCAGGGACAATTTGTGATGGCCCTGTGAGATCCTGCTCAGTGCATCTGCTAGCACATTGTCCTTCCCTGGAAGGTGAACTGCTATCAGAAAGGTTTACAGGGAGTAAGCCAGGGACCACAACTTCATGGCTTCTGTGCACAAGGCCACAGACCGAGTGCCTCCCTGCTTGTTGATGTACCACATGGTGGTGGTGGTGTCTGTTCTGACCTGAACCACCTTGTTCTGTACTGACAGAGAAAGCTTGCAGGGACAGAAAAACTGCCCTGAGTTCTACAAGATTGATATGGAGAAGGGATTCCTGAGGGGACCACAATCTCTGGGCAGTGGGGGCCCCCAGATGGGCTCCCCAGCCCAGAAGGGAAGCATCCATGGTAAGGACCACTGAATGAGGCTGAGTGGCAAATGGGACCCCTTGCCTTAAATTGTCCTGATCCTGCCACCACTGAAGGGCTTGGATCAAGGTCAGAGTCACTGGGATCAGTTTGGTAAGGGAATCCTTCTTCTGAAACCAAAAGCCCTCAGATGGAACTGAATGTCCCTCATCTGGAATCTTGCCCCTTGGACCACTGCCGTGGAAGCTGCCATGTGGCCCAAGAGCTAGAGGAAATGCCTTGCTGGTCGAGATACCTGAAGGCTGAAGGAAGAGAGAGGCTAGTTCTATAAGAACCCTTGCCCTTTCCAGGGGAAGAAAGGCTCTTGCTTTGATCGTATCCAGCTCTGCCCCTATAAAGGTAAGAAGCTGGACTGGCTCGAGAACAGACTTGGAAAGGTTGAGAAGAAATCCTAGAGAAGTGAACACTTGCTGGGTCACTTGCAGGTCTGACCTGACTTGGTCTGGAGACTAGCCCACTATTAGCCAGTCGTCCAGATATGGAAAAATGGAAATCTTTTGCCTCCTCAGAAAGGCAACTACTACTGCCAGGCACTTTGTGAAGACCCTTGGGGCTGAGGTTAGGCCAAAGGGCATTGCTCTGAACTGATAGTGGCCTGAGGGCAACTCGAACCTGAGGTACTTTCTGTGGGAGCACCCAATGGGAGTGTGAAAATAGGCATCTTTGAGGTCCAGGAATGCTAGCCAGTCCCCTGGCCTTAGAGAGGGAAGGATTATTCCCAGAGTTATCATCTTGAACTTTGGTTTCAAAAGATGTTTGTTTAGGTATCTTAAGTCTAGGAAGGGTCGCCAATCCCCTGTCTTTTTTGGGGTAAGGAAGTACCTGGAGTATAGACCTTTGTTCCAGTGTAGGGTAGGCACTCTCTGGCTCTTAAAGCCAGCAGAGATGAAACCTCTGCCTCTAGGGCAAAGGTTTCTGAGAGACCTGCAGGCGGAAAAGATCTGGCTCTCACCTTCGGAAATTTTTTGAAGCTGAGAACCAGTCCCTGGCTTACTATTTCCAGGACCCACTTGTCTGATGTAACAGACATCCAGTCCTGGACGAAGTAAGTCAGCCTGCCCCCTACTGGAATAGAGTCAACCCGGGCAGGCCCATTAGGGTGTCTGTTTGGCAGGGGCCTTAGGCTGAGGAGTGGATGCAGCCCTGCTCATCCCCCTTCTGCCTCTACCTCTGAAGAACCCCTCAGTGAAAAGGGAGAAGAGGCCTGTGCTTGGTAAAAAGGCCTATGAAAAGGCCTGCCCCTGCACTGCCGCCTTTGAGGAGTTGCCTGCCTCTCTTTGGCCTGAGCACTCCTGTAAGTGGTCCTGTACTCATCCATTTTCTTCATGTAATTCTCTGTCTGCTCCCCAAACAGAGAATAACCCATTACAGGAGAATCATGGCCTTAGCCTGGGTATCCTGTGAGAGGCCAGTACATCTGAGCCAAGCCATTCTCCAAAGAGCCACAAATGTAGCCATGACTCTTGATGACACATCACTGGCGTCCACAGCAGCATGAAACTTAAGTTTTAATGCCTCATTCTCATCTGCAGCCACCTCCTCCAACTCCTTGGCTAGCTGGGGGAGGCCTGTTTAGCCAGTGCCAGTACAGTGTCCCACCTGGACTTCTGGTACCTGGCTGTATAGTCCATATAATTTGCATGCCTGAGTCCCAAGGACGATGCCATGTACTGTTTTTCTGCCATGGCATCAATCTTCCTGGAGTCTTTGTCTGGGGGTGAAGCCAAGGGTATGTTTGCCTTATCACAGGTAGCAGCCTGCACAACCCCAACATGGCTGCATTGCTGATATAAAAACTCTGTATCTGAGCCTGAAAGTGTATACCTCTTGTCCATTCTTCTATCAACAGGAAGTATAGAATTGGAAGACTTCAGTATTTTTTGTGTCTGCTTCCCAAAAGATTTGTGAAGGGGAACAGACAGTCTCCTGGACTCTGGGATGTTCATCATTTCCACAAAATCAGGCTCCTCTTGATCCTCCATTCCTTCCTCCATAGGAAGCTGGAGGGTCTCAGCCACCTTTCTGTAGAACATAAAGTGGGAAGGGGACTCAGAAAGCCTAGGAGGGGATACACCTGAAGGTCTGTCTGGGGAGATGTCCAGTTCAACAGGCACATCCAGACTTTCACATTCATCATCTTCAAACTCCCCCTCCTCCTCAAACTCCGGTTCATAAAATTCTTCAGGGGTATAATCGTGAACCAGGGGAACCGACCAAACCGAACCCCTGCCAAAAGGTGCCGGATCGGTCAGAACCAGGCGAAGCGATTCCACAATCCGAATCACTCTGGCTATTTCCTCGGCAGTCGGAACATGTACTTCTGGATCCGAACCAGATGATTTCTCTTTGCGTTTTCGTTGGAACCGAAGCCTCAGGATCAGCTCTCCTTTTGCCCGAAGTACTGCCCTGGTCAGAGGGCACTCTTTCTGGTTCGGTTGGAACCGAACCGGGCTGGCCATCTGGGTCAGCGGACTTCTCGGCCTCCTTTTCCCTCAGTCTACCTAATCTCTTTTCAAGGGTAGATTTGGGAAAGTTTTTACAAATTTGGCAGTCTGAATCGAGGTGGTCAAAACCCAGACAATAAACACAGGTGGTGTGGGGATCGGCCTTAGCAAAGATCTCCCCATACTCACTGCAGTGTTGAAACCTAGTGGGCCCGTTTTTTTCTTGGGTTTCTCAGACATGGCCAACCTAACCAACTTACTTTTTGGCAACATCAGCAAGACTCTTATCGGTTCCTAACCAGGTTATGGGTCTTGGAAAAAACGTATCAAACACATTTTTTAGAACCGATAAGGACTGGTAACCACTCACTAAAGTAAGATGCAACAATCAACAAATGAACCCATCCACACTTTTACAAGTTCCACACAGAAAAACAGCACAAAACCTATCTAGTACTCACAGTACCTCAGACAGAGACTGAACCAACTATGTGGAAAACAAATTTCGGTTAAAAACCGACAGAAAACCGACACTTCAACCGACTTTCGAACCGAGCTGCAGGAGGAATCTCCGGAGCGACTGTTCAGTGAGGCGGAGTAAAGAATCTGACAATTAGATTTCAAAGGGAAACAGACAGAGACATCAACCGAGCTCGTGCTCAGCATTCTATGCTCCGCATAGAAAGTTTAACCCTTTGTTCTCCGGGGCAGTTTAAAGGCTGGGGCTAACTGCATTAGTCAGAATACAGCAAGACTTCATGTTGTTTGAAAGGCAGGTTAGATAAACTGCAATTTTACAAATGCTCTAAATGATTTCAGGAAAACAGTTACATCTTTCAGATGGGCTCCCTCTGCGCTCTTAGCGACTGTAGAAACGGAGCGATCAGACGGCAGTTCAGGGCAGGATTCGAACAGTCACTACACAGTCCCCCCTTAAAGAGACAGTACCAGAGGCTCTAAAAGCACTCACAGATAAATGACTTAATTGCCGAACACCATTCAGGCGGGGAGCACTTGTTACACCTAAATTCCTAGGCCTTCCAAATGTCACTCTTGGCTTTGCTGGAAAGCTTTCCTCATCCTCTGTTATTACTGGCCAGAGCTGATATACCCTGAGAAGTGGTACATGTGAGACAAAGTGCAGAAGTCCACAGGCCTGAGCAGCACAATCACAGTGTCTCACAGTACTGAGGATGACCAAAAGTTCATACTTAAGGTAAGATGTTGCTCCCTTCCTCCTGGTATAGAAGTACGAGTTAATGCACTGTCTACACCTGGAAAGACCGGCTTATGGACTTCGGGCAAACACAGATTACACAGAGAATAAAGGATGGGCAACAATGAACAATGACACTGTTGTTCACTTTGAGAGATTGTCATGACAACCATGTAAACTTCAAGATCGCAGCTCAAGAGGTTTTTGGTTGTCATACAACCTCAAGAAGTGGACACAGAGTTGTCTACTGTTGCCCATCCATTGTCATGTCTAGTGTACGGGCAACAGTAACTCAACAGTAGATCACTTCATCGTTGTACCACGATTTCAGACTTTGTCCACACACCCCCAAACCCATGAACAAGCCCCACTCCATCCCCAGGCACCCCACTCTCACAGTCAGTTTTTTGTTTGTTTTTAAATAAACCTACATGCGCCAGCCATGAAACATTGAACAGTAAAGTAAGTTTATCCTTACTTATGCGTAGCAGTTTCCCTAAGTCCAGAACATGGTAATCCGCGCGTGCAAATACTTTTGGTGCTGTTGTACCACTGATGTGACATACTCAAAATGGTACAACAGTCCGTTGATGTCACATCGACGGTACAACAGCATTGGGATTCCATCGATTTTCATGTATAACAGCCCTCTCACATACACAATATATGTAATTTAATAAGAGATGGAAACTGTATATGAATCTCTATTTCAATCTTATAGCGTCCTGAGTGACTGCTGGTTATCTCTGAATAAGTGGAGTGACTATTCCTGCTGCGGTGAGACCCCCAACAAACTCTCTCTGAGCTGAGTGAAGACCTGCCATGTCTGGAATGTCTACCACTGTGATGTAAAGAACCCCCGAAGACCAGCAGTACTTTAATTTATTGTATCCATGAAGTACTTTTACCTGTATTATAACAGCTCTGTATTTCTCTTTTAGAGTATACAGATGTAGTGATGTTATTGCTAATTTGAGCCCATAACCTGCCGATATGTTGCCAGTTTTACTGTCTTGAAATACATGTTTCATAAAACAGACAGTAACGCAACTGTTCCAGACTGTGTGTGGGATGTTACAGAGGGTATAACTGTAGCAGCTGTTTGCCTGCATATGGTACTTCACTACCAGAATCAAACTCAGTGTTTCATAAAGAGATTTGATTATGTCATATGAAATATATATATCTGAATAAAAAGTCAAACTGCTTTTTAATAAGTGACAAGAAGCAGCAATGACACTGATTGCTCAGGTAGTGTGAGCATCTTTGGGGATAGTAGAGAAAAAAACGATAAAAGGCAGCAGCAGCAGAATAAGGATATGGAACATTACAACATACTGTAAACGTAACTATATTCTGTATATACATTAAATTATAATCCATTAACTTCTCAGAAATTTTTCAAAAAGGTTTTGTTTTATAAATTTCAGCCTACCGTCTCTGTTTAACAGCAGCAACGAGATCTGGCCCTGAGAACATGGAGAATAAACTGTCCCCATTAGCTGAGGATGTCTCATCACTGGAACTGGCAGAGTCACCCTGAGTCCCCGACCAGCTACTGTTCATCACATCACTGCAAATTACCAAAAGGGAGAATTAGTTAAGAATTCTGGAAATTTGATATGAAACCAAGCCCTTGTCCCCTTTTTTGCTTTTGTTGATCCTTATACAGATCAGGCTAAGGCAATTTGGTTTGTTAATGCTTCAATCTCACTTCGTAATTGGTACAAGGATAGCATTTTTAAAACTACAGAACCTAAATTCAGCTCGCTATCCACACTGGCAGCCTTTCACTGAGCATGCTCAATCATTGGAACAGTTTTCAAGCTTGACTCCTCCCATCACCTAATAATGCGGACCTCCAGCTCCATCCCCACTGTACTTAGACCATTTCTTCCTCTGGAAGAAACGGCTGCTTCTAGGGACGTGGATATGAAGTTCCATCCACGCTTAAGGCAGTGTTCCTTTCCCTTTAAGACTCTACCGGAATGTCTTCAAGCTGGCTCCTCCCACCCACCCGGTTGGTAACTCCCTAGCACCACCCCAGGACGTCAGATATACCTTTCATCTGAAAGAAGGTGGTTCCCTCCTTATCGCTCTCACGCTGAGTAGACCATTTGCTTATTAAAACTTTGAATTATTACAAACTTTTGTCTTCAGGTGACTCCTTCATTCTTCCGGTATGGATGACACAAAGTCAGCTCCAGGATTTAATGCCTTCAGGCAGAAAATGTCTCAGACAGATCCACACACCATGTGTGTCTACTGCCTGGGCCACAAGTATGATCCCCTGACCTGCGGCCCATGCCCCAATCTTCACCCGTCCATCTTAGAGGATCAGCATGTCCGTCTCCTGTTGGGTCGTCCAGACACCCAAGATCCACCCGTTAAGTCCAAGGATGCTCGTTAGCTGGTCTCCACAGCTGTGGGGTTCGCCGAACAACTTGCGGCTTTTGAGGAAGCTTCGGCCCAGGCTGCAGCTCAAGCTTCCTCGGCTACAGCCTTTTTGCCACTCTCCTTGGGTGCTTCCTTCATGGGGGTGTTCATGGATTTGTGCCAGGCCCTTCATACCCATGGACAGGGTCCGTCAGGCAAATCTGAAAAAGAGACCAAGAAACGATCTCATCGATGATCGTGAGAGCTCTTGGGCATCTGAGATTCCCGCGCTTCTGCAGAGGTTCCGACTTCAATAGATTCCTTGGCCCAGGCCACCAGCTCCTCGGTCTCCCAGTCGGGCCTGTTGGTAGAGACTCATGTCGATCTTCTGGCTGGGATTTTTCTTGAGCCGGTCAACTCGTTGTGGCCAGAAGAGGCCAACACCTTCTTATGCAGGACCACTGTCCTACCGCTTACCTCTCAAGGAGGGACGGACCAGTCCACTGATCCACTGCCGTCTCCCGGACCCAGAGGAGGCTCAGCTCTTGCCGGCCCTGACAGTCACGATCCTGTAGTCCTGAGTCCAGTAGCTGACGTCGGCAGACACGCTTGTGCTCCTGACATCTGGGCAAGCAGCGCTGCCACTATTCCTCGTCCTCCTCAGGTGAGGAGAGGCTCTGGTGTAAGCTATATCGGCGCTACGAGGATTTGATGTGGCAGCAGGTCATATTCACTGGAGTGAAGCCCGTGCCAGCCTCAACCCCAGCCATTAATTACATGACTTTTGCCACAGAGGCCATAGCCTTCCCAGTCTCAGCAGAAGCTGACCTTTCAGGTTCCAGTTTGGCCTCCCCTGGCCTCTGCCAATCCTGGTGGAGCCACCACCGAAACAACCAAAATCTGGCCTGCCAACTAAAGCAGCCTGCCTGGCATCAGGACTTCCCCATCGGCTGTCAGTCACAGTTATCCCTGACTGACCCCGCAGGGCCGATGGGAACTCTGGCGGTCGACCTTCATTTAAGGTTTCCTCAGAATCGGAGGACTCCTCCTTGCACTCCTGTCTGGCGGATATGGAGTTGGTTGAGGATCTGTTGATGGAGCAAGGCCCCACTTCTTTTATGGGTCTTTGCCTCATCTCAGAGTCCACGGATCTCCCCATGGAGCCCGTTCAGAAGCAGGCTTGGTACCTGCCCACCGAGATCCTAAACTGGGACAACTTCCCTGGGGAAGCCTTCCCAGTAACAGAGGCCATTCCTGATCCTGCACCCTCAGCTCAGATGGCCCACAAGTATGTGGTCCCTACAGGTTCCCTTTTGGGATTCACAGAGCATCTCTTGGCTGAAGGTCTGGTGGCAGACTCTGTGATTAGGTGCACAGGCAACGTGGGAGACACTGATGAGCCTCCTGACAAGTAGCCCAAGAAACTGGAACACATGGTCAAAAAGATCTATGCTGCCTCCTCTCTCGGCCTTCGACAAGCGAGTTTGAACCTTTTAATGGCCCACTTTGCCCATGCCCTTCTGGGCACACTTCCTGAGGTGCTTCCTCATCTCCCGGTGGACTTACAAACCATGGTCAAGCAGGTCTAAGATTAAGGCCGAGCGGTGGCTAAGCAGCAGCTCCAGACTGCCATGGACATTGGTGACTCTTGTGCAGGCTCGTGGCGGTTGCCATACACTGCAGGGCATGGCTTAGGACCTTCACCTTTATGGTAGATATCCAGCACAAGCTGGCAGAGGTCCCCTTCTTGAGCACCAACTTGGTTGGGCCCAGGGGCAAGGGGCACCTCACCCGCATTGAAAAGTCCAATGTCACCTTAGACTTGGTGACTTCCGCCCAGAGGGATCCCAAGGGCTCCAAACTGCAGAAGAAGCCCTTTTGGCCCCTCTCTGTCCCTGCGGCCAAATCAGCCTGACAGCAAGCTCGGGCCTGGTGAGTATGACCAAAGTATGTGGCCACAGTTGTCCGTAAGACAGGAGGCAGAGGCCCTGGTGGCGCCTCAGCTGGTCCTTTCTCTGCCTCCAAGCCTGCCCAGTGATGGGATGAAGGGTGCCTCCCTCATGCCCGTCATGTCTACCCCTGGGTACTCCTGTGGGGGACTGGCTCCTCCACTTCCTATCTGCCTGGTTTGCTGTCACCATGGACAGGTGGGTCCTCGAAGTGGTCAGTCAGGGTCTGCCCCTGGAATTCGAGGCTTACCCGCATTGCCAAGCCCGCGCCCCATGGGAGGATACAGTGTCTGTTGACATCTTGTCGGCCCTTTAGGACATCGTCCAGCTCCTCCACACGGAGGTCGTGGCTCCTGTCTTGGACCTCAAGTACAACCAGGGTTTGTCTCCACGCATTTCCTGGTGCCAAATAGACGGGGGCAGGCGCCTCATCTTAGATCTGCATTACCTCAACAAGTTCCTCAGGTTGTGTACCTTCAGGATGGTCATATCTCAGATCATACCATCTCTTGAGCAGGACATGTGGTTTTGCTCTCTGGATCTTCAGGATGCGTTCTGCCACATCCGTCTGTCCCACCGCCAGTTCCTTCGGTTCCGAGTGGAGGGATCTCTATGAGTTCCAGGCCATACCATTTTGCCTGTCCTCGCCCTCAGGGTCTTCACCAAATGCGAGCAGTGGTGGCAACTTACCTGAGGTGTTGGGGGTCTGTGTATACACCTACCTAGACTGCCTAATTGCGGTCCCTCCAGGCAGGAGGGTGAGAGGTCCAGGGATCTGGCCTCCAGAACTGTGTCTCTCTTGTTCCTCCTGGTCAACGAGGCCAAGTCAGAACTCATGCCCTTGCAGATGATCCATTTCATCGGAGGAACTCGACTCTTGCAGAGCCAGGACTCAGCTTTCGGTGGGTAGGACAGAGACTCCCTCCTCCTTTGCTCGATTATTTCAGGTTGTTCAGCTGCACCCTGCTCGGGATTTTCTGTGCCTCCTGGGATCCATGGCAGCATGCACCAGCGTAGTCTGTTGGGCCCGCTGGAGAATGAGCTCCCTGCAATGGAAGCTGGCCTGCCAATGGTCTCAGCGCAAGGGCCACTACGACCAGCCGGTCACTGTTACCCATTTGATGTTGGACGCCCTTCAGTGGTGGTTAGTCCCGTAAAATCTGCAGGAAGGTATCACGTTTGTCCGCCCAGAGCTGACTGTCATCTTGACGACTGATGCCTCCCTCATGGGCTGGGGTGCCCACCTGGGGGAAGACAGAGTCCATGGGCTCTAACCCCCCTTCCCCATGAGTCCTGGTGCCACATCAACCTGCTGGAGCTTTAGGTAGTTCGGCTGGCGCTGACTGCTTTTGCTCCACACATCCAGGGTCAGGTCATCCAGGTCTAGATGGACACCACCATGACCATGTACTACCTCAACAAACGATACACTCCTTTTCTGTGTGCAGGGAAGTTCTCCATGCTGGGACCCTCATGCGCAGCCTGGAGGCCGATATCCTGGTCATCCATGCAGCCGGTGTCGCCAACCAGCTGGAGGATGCTCTCAGCCATGTGGGTGAGGCGTCTCATGAGTGGGCTCTCCACCAGGAGGTAGTACACAGTCTGTTCTCTAAGTAGGGCACCCCACTGGTGGATCTGTTTGCCTCCAGGGAGAACGCAAAGCTGAGACTGTACTGTGCCCAACCCCCTCAGCAGGGAACGCTGCAGAGGGATGCCTTCTGGAGGCCCTTGACCCCAGGCCTTCTCTATGTCTTTCCTCCATTTCCCCTTGATCCACAAGGTGTTGCTCAAGGCAAGGAGGGACAAAGCATGGATGATCCTGGTGGCTCCAGATTGGCATCGCAAGTTCTGGTACCCTCATCTCCTCAGCTGCAGGCTCCTGAGGCATCTTCCTCTCTGCCCAGACCTGCTCTCTTGCAGTCAGGGGAAGGTACTCCATCC
Organism: Neoceratodus forsteri; assembly: GCA_016271365.2. Classification (NCBI taxonomy): domain Eukaryota; kingdom Metazoa; phylum Chordata; order Ceratodontiformes; family Ceratodontidae; genus Neoceratodus; species Neoceratodus forsteri. The sequence goes on along the minus strand of CM028130.1, from coordinate 1,443,789,124 downwards.
GGACCTTCAATTCCTGCACCTGACAGCCTGGCTACAGTTCCAGGCTTGGGTCTTTCCGGAGATGTCTTCTCTGTGGTCCAGGCATTTCGGAAGGAGTCAATCCGAAAATGCTATGCCTTCAAATGGAAGAGGTTCTCCATTTGATGCCAGGGCAAGGGGTTGTACCCCTTTATCTTGCCCAGTGGCTAGCATTCTCGACCACCTTTGGTCCTTCTCTCAGTCGGGCCTTCTGCTGATGACCATCAAGATGCACCACTACCTTGGGACTTGTTGCTGGTATAGGCAAAGCTCATGGGCAAGCCATTCAAACCAATGCACAAGTGTGAAATGTCTCGCCTGTCGTGGAAGGTCACCTTCCTGGTGGCCTGTTATGTTAGCCAGAAGGATCAGTGAGCTCCAGGCGCTCTCAGTGGAGTCTGCTTGTCTGGTCTTCCACAGGGACAAAGTTGTCCTTCACCCCAACCCAAAGTTCCTCCCAAAGGTTGTGTCTTATTTTCACCTTAACCAGGTGATTAATCTCCTGGTGTACTTCACCAACCATACCTCTGAGGCCAAGCACAGGCTTCAGACTTTGGACCTGCCGCGAGTGCTCACCTATTACAAGGAGTGCACAGCTGGCGTCTGAGGAAAGGTTTGCCAGCTATTTGTCACCTACGCTGAAGCCACACCAGGCAGACCAGTAGCTAAGCAGCCAATTGGCAGGTGGATTATATCCTGCATCGACCTCTGCTATAGGCTGGCATGTAGGGAGACCCCCGTAGGGCTTAGGGCTCATTCCACCTGCCATACCGCTGCTTTGGTGGCAGCTTCCAGGGATGTCCCTATTCAGGAAATCTGTCAGCCTGCTACCTGGAAGTCAGCACACATTTTCATTTCCCATTACCACATAGACCTTGAGTCATGCTGGAATGCTGGTTTTGGGGCCTCAGTCCTCCAATCTCTATTCCCTAAACAGGGGGTGTGCGCCTTGCGCCCTCCTCCTGGAGAACTGCTAGGAGTCTGCCTGAAGTGTAGATAAAAATCATATCCACATCCCTAGAAAAACAGGTTACTCACCTGTAACAGTAGTTCAAGGAGTGGTATATGATGTTCATCCACACTGACTCACTCGACCTCCCCTGGCAAGTGGCACAATGGTCTTGCTTCCAGCGGGCAAGATCTGACATCATGGGGCGATGCAATTGGAGGAACTAGCTTGAATACATTCTGGTGGAGTCTAGAAGGGAAAGGAACACTGCTTGAAGTGTGGATGAACATCATAAACCACTCCTAGAAAGCACAACTACTCAAGAACATATCATAACAGCTTAGAGAGAGGCTCTTGCACTAGGTAATCACCTTGAGGACTGTGCCCCCTGGCATCAGGACCACACGGAAACTTTAGCTAGCAGTGTCTGACGGGGACCGCCGAGACGACATCAAGTGACCGTCAGCGTGATTACTATGTAGTGTGCAGTGCCCACGCCTGCCTTCCAGTTCTCCTGAAAGAAGGAGTGACAGGAGAATGGAAAAGAGGCTCCTGGAGCCCAAAATGAGGTCATAGCGAAAGCGCAGCAAAGAAACCTGGGGGAAGGAGGGAGGGAGGGGGAAAAAAAAGATTACCTACTGCCAGAGCCTCTCTCTAAGATAGTACAGTTACGTAAGGACTTACCGTAACAGTAGATCTTCGAGAACAGCTCTTGCAGCAGGTTACACCATTGGGACTGAAGCCGGCAGGCGCCAGGACCTCACGGAAAAATTCTAGCTAGCTATCTTCAGGGGACCGCCTCACCGTCAGTCCAGCCTCCGGCGTCAGGCGTGGTACATAAGGGGCGGTCCCGGCCGAGTTCCCAGTTCTTTCCCTGGGCTGGCCGATTTGCATGTCTCCGACTTCTCGTTACAGTCTAGCGGACGATGCATGGTTCAGAGCTTTCCTTCGGAAATTCCTTTTTCTACAAGCAAGATTGTTGCCGATGTCCTCTCCGACCTCCGGTCATCCCTCCAAGTGTGCTTGCAGGAAATAGATCCCCTTCAAGGACCCCCACATGGCCTGCGTTAGGTGCCTGGGCCCAGACCACGATACCCGGGCCTGTTCGTTTTGCCAGGGGTTCAACAGTCGAACCAGGATCCGACGTCAGAAGGCCCTCCAGGCTTTTTTGTTGGAGGAAAAACTGAAGACCATGTTCTCCAAGGGGGAATCTTCGTCCAAATCCCACAAGCACACGGAGAAAAGAAGGGAGAAGGCCCCTTCCAGGGCTTCGGAGTCCCGCAGCTCCGGTTCTCAGTCCGACCGCTCTCCTTCCAGGGCCAGCTCTCAGCCTCCCCCGGCTGCGGTATGAAAGCCTTCTTCTCAGGCCAAGTCCGCCAGGCCGTCGTCGTCTTCCTCTTCCAAGGCCTTGGCGAAGTCCGGGGAGCGCCACCACCATCATCACAAGTCGGGTTCCCGCCCTTCGGTTCCCGACGTCCAGTCTTCTTCTGTGCCTCCTCGGAAAACTTTGGAGCTCACACCTTTGAAGAGACCTCTAGACCCGACGCCGGCTCGACCGTCGTTGGCCGTACATCATTCCTCCCTGGAGCCGTCATCGGCTAGCCGACCGTCGTCGGCCAAACCATCCCAGCGAATTTTTCCGTGGGGTCCTGACGCCTGCCGGCTTCAGTCCCAATGGTGTGACCTGCTGCAAGAGCTGTGTCTCGAAGTAAGATCTACTGTTACAGTAAGTTCTTACGTAACTATACTATCTTACTTCGAGAGGGCTCTTGCAGTAGGTAATCACCTTGAAGACTGAGTCCCAAGCAGTGTGAATCAGAAGGAACTGAAACACGGGAGGCAGGAAATATTTATAGATGGCACAGAAATTAGGACAGGAGGCCCTGGAGGAAAGCTAGTCCAAAGCCAGTTCTGTGCCTAGAGGCAATATCCAGACTGTAATGTTTGGTGAAAGTGTGGGCAGGGCTCCATGTGACCGCTACGCAAATGTCTGCAGCTGACACCTTCCTGAAGCAAGCAATAGAAGCAGCCATGCTTCTGGTAGAATGACCCTTAACCTCCCCCAGGAGGGTTTTACCATACTTCTGGTAGCACACAACAATACAGTTTGCCAACTGTTTGGAAACTGAGACACCTAGTCTCTTGGGTGCAAAAGAAACAAAAAGTTGGTCCGTTTTCCAGACAGACTTGGTTCTGTTGGCATAGTAACGTGAGATTCTGTGAACATCTAAGGTATGCAGAATAACCTCCCCCTGATTAGAATACTCAGGGTAATACACTGGAAGTTGAACAGACTGATTCAACGTGAACTCAGAAACCACACAGAGCCACCTGGTCTCTGTGAAAAATTAAATAAGGCTCCTCACACATCAGGGCCAGAAGCTCAGAAATCCTTCGAGCAGAAATGACAGGAACTAAAAAGAGTGCTTTCCATGATCGTCCGACTGGACTAATAGTGGGCCCTGGCAAAGCAAATGCTGGAAGGCTTGAAGAGCATACAGCACTGCCCTCATCTCCAGCGTGTTTATGTGCAGGGAGAGCTCCGACTGAGACCATAGCCCTTGAGTCCTGCGGTTCTCCAACTGAGCACGGCAACCCATCTCCGACGTGTCTGTACTTACGGTCTGGGTGGGAGGAGGGGACTGTAAGGGAACCCCCTTGGTAAGGTTGTTGAGATCCTGCCACCATAGAAGACCCTGCTGCATCGAAATGGAGACCATGACCATGTGGTCTAGGCTGTCCGACCTCTGGTCCCACTGCGTTCTGAGTGTCCTCTTAGAAATTCACATGTGGAACCTGGCCAGAGGGACAGTGGGGATGGTCACTGCCGTAAGGCCAAGGAGTCAGAGAACCGACATGGCCATGACCCGGCTGCTGGAGGCTACTAGATCAGCCTGTTTCTGCAAGGTTTCTACCCTGTCCAAAGAGAGGAAGGCCATACCCTGGGCCATATCCAGCACCGCTCCAATAAACTGGAGGTGTTGGGAAGGGGCAAGTTGGGACTTGGGATGGCTGACAGTAATCCCCACTAGTGCAAAAAGGGTCAGGGTAGCTGAGAGGGAAAGTTCCAACTGTTCCCTTGATGGGGCTGACAGAAGCCAGTCATCGAAGTAGGGGAGCACATAGTGGCCCTGGCACCTAAGGGCCGCCACCACTACCGCAAGGCACTTGGTAAAAACTCGGGGAACCGAGAAATGAAAATTATGTACCTACCGTAATTCTTGATCTTCTCTTTATCTTCACCATTCATTACTGATGGGTGTAAGCTGGAGGCGCGCACCCACCATGGGAGTTTTTTATTTTTTTTTAATAGAGGAGTCAGCACCGATGGCGCCGCCCCCAAGAGAGACGCATTGCAGACTCCTCCTCCATCCCAGTTCTGTTAGCCGGAGAGGTGAAATAAGGATAAGAAAAAAAAAAGAGTGAGGCAAGAGAGCCGAGGGATAGAAAAAGGAAAGGATATAAACTGAAAAAGACATAAGCCAAAAGAGGACAGAAAAGGGTGAAAATGCCTACCCTAAGGGACCACAGGGCCTCACTTTTGGGGCAGAGCTCTGCTGACTTTAAATGCACAGACTTCTAACACACAGCGATCCATGGAGAAGCAGGCATCGCAATGTTCTATATCATGGTAGGGTCCCAGGCACCGAAGACAAACATCATGATGGTCCGTGACGGAAAACTGCTGGCCTCAAGGGCACCGACGCATAGGGGCATGGCCCACCTTAGACTTGCGTTTTGCCCCTGAACCTGACATGATGCGAAACAATCAAGGAAAAAAACATTACAGTTCTCATCGTTGTCAAAATATAATAGAAACAGAATGGTCTTACCAGTCAACGACGACGAGAAAAACTGGGATGAAGGAGCTTGGCGACTTCGAGAAAATGTGGCTATGATGCAGTACTATGAACAACTCCACGCAGCAGGTGCAGCCTCGACGGCATCATGCAGTGCATCACTCTCAGGGGGTGGCGCCGACTCTAAAAAAGAAAAAAAAAAACTCCTGTGGTGGGCTTGCGCCTCCGGCTTACACCCAGCAGTAATGAATGGTAAAGACTGACAAGGGAAGATCAGGCCAAAGGGGAGGGCTTTGAACTGGTAATGCTCCCCTGAAAAAGAGAACCTGAGGTAGCGGTGATGGGCCTGAAAACTGGGATATGCTGGTAGGCATCCTGCATATCCAGGGCACAGAGCCACTGTCCCCAGTGCAGCAGGGGCAGCAGACCTGAGAAGGTTTGTACTCTATATACAGGTTTAGAGCGTTGAGGTCCAAGATGGGACGAAAATCTCCCGTGTTTTTTGGAACCAGGAAGAAGTGGGAGTAATACCCCTTTCCTACCTGGTTTGATGGAACAGGCTCTATTCCCTCCTTTTGCAGAATAGCCTTGGTTTCTTCCCCTAAGAATGGAATGTGCACCTTTGGATAACGAGACACCGCTGGAGGTTTGTCTGGGGGTTTCTTGAGAAACTCCGGAGAGTACCCTGTCTGATCAACTGAAGGTCCCACGAGTCTGTGGTGACTGCCTCACATCCTAGCAGGTGACTGGCGAATCTTCCACCCACTGACTCCCCTGATGGAAAGGAGATGGGGGCGGGCCGTGAGGGATGAGGTGGGGGGAGGCTTGGGAAGAGCCATCCCTGAGGCTCTCTGAGCTTTGGCTGGAGGGGTGGCTGTGGCTGAAAGTGCTTGACGGTTGGTCTGGCTGTTTGCTGTTGTTTTGTCTGGCTACAAAATGGCTGTTTGGCCTTGGATCTTTGGTGTACATGGTGTAAACTGACCTCAGGGCCTTGCCCTTATCCTGGAGGCTGGTAATAATATCCTGGGCATCCCCTCCGAACAGGACAGAACCTCTGAAGGGGGCATCCTGTATAGCCACGTGGACACTGGGTGCCAAGCCTGACACCCTGAGCTAGGAAAATCTCTTGAGACAGAGAGTCTTAGCGGTGCCCCTGGCTGAGGAGTCCACCTCATCACAGGTAGCCCTCAGAGGGTGGCAACAGGCGACTTTGGCTCACCCTATAGTGTCAGCCAATACAGTCTTGGATTCAGAGTTCGGCATGGCCTCAATGACAGGCTCCAACTGGTGGAACAGCAACTTCTGATACACCAACATACGTACCACATAGTTAAGTTAAGGGCACGATGGCGAGAGTGGAGGAAGAATAAACTTTCTCCCAAACTGATCTGCTGCCTCGACTCCCTGTCAGGAGGGAAGGTGCTCATGTGCCTAGACTTGGTGGACCTATCATGGGTCGCCGTGATGACTACAGAGTCAGCCTTAGAGTGGGCACGGAGGTGGTCCTTTCCCTTCCTGTAAGTCCTTTCAGCCTTCTTCGCCAGAGCTGGAGTGGAGGAAGACATCATCCATATGGTGGAGGCCAAATCCTCATGAGGCTCCAGCCACGGGGGTGTGAGGACAGGTGCAGTCTCCTGGATGTCTAAGTGTTCAGCAAGTCTCTGACTTTTGGGATTCTGAGCATCAGGCTTCCATCTGTAGACTTCCACGGTCTGTTTCAGAAGGTCTGTGAAAGAAGGGTCCTCCGGAGGTGATTTGGGGGGACTCCAACACAGGTTCCTCCGGAGGGGGAGTCTCAAACCACATGTCTGTGTATATGTATTTTTTTCTTTCACCTCGGTAGGTACTGTCATTTTCTGTACTAGAGCTGTTGTCTAAATTGTATATTCCATGTTATACTGTGTTCTAATCCATTTATGTAAGACGTGGAGCCTTTGCAAATGAGTCTCTGACTCAAAGGGTTGCCATTCCTAGACCTTAAATAAATAAATAAAAACTCTAAAGCTGAGAAGGAAGACCCAGATTTGGATTCTGAGTCCGAAGATCCGACGTCTGGGCGAGAGACCTCCTGAGCCCTAGGCGGAATATTACCCGATGTCAGGGTTGAAGGAAGACCTTTCGTCGGGCCTGATGCAGACTGGCGAAGTTCCTGTGGGGAAGCAGACCTGTGAGTCTGATCCAGGTGAACCGGGAAGGAAGTTCTCACCTGGCGCTGACTGTCCAGCTCCGAGACAAGCTGAGATTTGGTCTTGGACCACAAAGACTGGAGTATGGCCCCAAGATCCACCTGGGGTTGAGGAGGAGGCGGTTGGTACACTGGCTGGAACCCTGAAGGGTACCTTGTCGTCGGGTATCCTGGCGTGTGAAACCCATGTGCTGGGTATCCTGGCGAAGGGTACGAGGGAGTGTACCCAGACATCGGGAAGCCTGAAGTCTGGTAGCCTGGCGGAGGGTACCTGGGAACCTGATTAAAGGACAGGTAACGGGGTGGAGGGTAGCCAGATGGAGGAGCTGTAATGGCCGATGTGAGACCCCGAGGCCTGAAATTTGGACCAGGAGGGCCCAAAAGAGCAGTCAAGCATGGGGCTAACAGGAGGCAAAGCCTGCGGCGGTGCTGACAGAACCAGTGAGGAAGGGGTCTGCAGAGACTCAGACGTCAGGTCTGGGGGTGAACCAGAAACTACAGCACCCGACAGACTGCCACCATCCTCCAGCTCTCATGGGTCTGGGGAGGGTGGAGGGAGCACCACGAAGGGAGAAGAGGGGGTATCTCTATGGGAATAACCCACCTGAGAATGCTGTCCAGAGACCGGCAACAGGCATTTGTCCAGCTGGATATCGTTGAGGCTCGTGCCGGAGCCAGACATGAGCATGATGGGCATTCGTCAGAGGAACCAATGGCCAGCCTATCTACCTTGGACGTGCAGGCACTGGAGTCTCCAGAGCCCAACTTTTCAGCCTGGGCGTTCATCGGAGGGTCTGACGGCGGCTTATAGGCCTCATCAGTTTGCTTAGACCCGGTGGTGGAGATGGGTCTAAGGAAGGCGGAAGCCTCGACTTGGCCAAGGCACCCATGGCACCGTAACCAGTGGCAGTGGGGAAACCAAGGGCTGCTCCTGGAAGGTGGGGCAGACTTGGCAGCAGCAGTCTTCCTGGAGGAGGAGGACTGCTGTTCACCTGAGGGGCCAGAGGCGTGGCGGTGAGGGGAGACTGTTGCTGGTCCCGGTGGTTCTCTTCTTCTTAAGTTTGTGGGAGCCAGTCAGTGAGGAAGAGACACTCCTTAACTTTTGCAGCTTTTTCTCCATGGATACCATCTTTTTTAGGAGATGGGCTTTGAGGGCCTGCTGGCGAAATTTCCATGTGGCCTGGTTCAAGCTGGAACAGGCCTCACAACCCTCGACCTTGTGCTCTTGGCATAAACAGGAGAGAAAGAGGGAGTGAGAGTCTTTGTGGGGTAGCTGAGCACAGCAAAATTGCACTTATTTTATATGACTCAACGGAAAACAGTAAACACATGCACAAAATAGGAGTTTTACAGAAAGGCAAGAAAAATGATACTCATCCGAAAAAGGCAGTCGAACTGCAACGGCGATCTCTGAGAAATACAACGTGCTTAGGTAATGATGGGAAAGGAACCGCTAACTATATAGTATCACGCTGATGTGAGTCACGTGACATTAGGTGGGCGTCCTAAGTCCACACTGCTAGCTAAAGTTTCGTGGTCCTGATGCTAGGGACGTCCTCAGATTATTTACTGCAAGAGCTCCTCTCAGTAAGATAGTACAGTTACGTAAGAACTTACCATAACAGTAGATCTTCGAGAAAGGCTCTTGCAGTAGGTACTCACATATAGGACTAAGTTACCAGGCACTAGGACCACATGTAAAAACTTTTAGCTAGCAGTGTCTGGCAGGGGACCGCCCCCGACGTCACGTGACCGACATCAGCATGGCACTATATAGGGAGCGGTCCCCACACCCGCTCTCCAGTTCTCCCTGGAAACCTAGTAAGGTGCGACAGGAGAGGAGTGGGCTCCTGGAGCCAGAAACCCAGGGGCGGGGAAGAGTACTTGTTGCAAGAGCCTCAGAGATCTGCTGTTACCGTAAGTTCTTACGTAACTGTACTATCTTACTTCGAGAGGGCTCTTGCAGTAGGTACTCACATATAGGACTGAGTCCCAAGCAGTAACCTGAGACAAGTCAGACATGGGAGGTAGGAACAGGTTTACAGAAAAAACAGGGAACTTATGATAAGAGTCCCTGCAGAATAGCAAGGCCCATGCTTGCTCTGTGCCTTGAAGCAATGTCCAAACTGTAATGTTTGGTAAAGGTATGGACAGAAAGTACAGTCACGCAAGAACTTACCGTAACAGTAGATCTTCGAGAACAGCTCTTGCAGCAGGTTACACCATTACGACTGAAGCTGTCAGGCACCAGGACTCCACGGAAATGTTCTAGCTAGCAGTATCCAGCGGGGACCGCCCCCGATGTCGGCCCTGCCCCTGATGTCAGGCATCATATAAAAGGGGGCAGTCCCCCAGAATCCCCAGTTTTCCCACCGGAGACTCCCAGCCACTAGATGACAGCTGAAGTGGAGACTGAGTATCTGCCTTCAAAGAAGGTATGCAGCAGGGAGGTGTTGTAAACACCAAAACCTAGGTGATAATAAATGTAATAACTCTACCTCCAGAGGGGATGGTGGGAGGGAAACTACCTGCTGCAAGAGCTGTTCTCGAAGATCTACTGTTCCGGTAAGTTCTTACATAACTGTACTATCTTACTTCGAGAAACAGCTCTTGCATCAGGTTACACCATTAGGACTGATTCCCAAGCAATTATGGAAATCCCTCTCAGATGGGAGGAGGCGAGTGAGAGATCATGAATTGAACCAGAGCCTAGGACTGCTAGACCAAAACCAGCTCTTCGCTGGGAGGCAACGTCCAGGCTATAATGCCTGAAGAAGGTGTGCACGGTGCTCCAAGTAGCTACTGTGCAGATGGTAGAAGTGGAAATGTTCTTCAAAGCAGCAAAGGAGGTAGCCACCCCACTTGTGGAATGTCCATTAACCGAGCCCGGCAGGGACTTGTTACGCTTCTGGTAACAGAGCGTGATGCAATGTATGAGCCATCTGGAAAGAGACTGCTTAGAGACCGGAGCACCCAGCATCCTATGGGCGAAGGAGACAAAAAGCTGATCAGATTTACAGTGTTGTCTGGTTCTGGTCAGGTAGTATCTAAGACACCTATGCACATCGAGAGTGTGCAGCAGGGCCTCTCCTCTATAGGAGTACTTTGGAAAGTACACCAGGAGGTCGATATCCTGGTTAAGAGTCACGGCTGAGACCACCTTAGGCAGAAATTTTGGATTTGTCCTTAGGGACACCCTGTCCTGGTGAAAAAACCAATACGGTTCTTTGCACATGAGTGCGTGGAGCTCAGAAATCCTTCTGGCAGAAGTAACAGCAACTAAAAATAACATCTTCCATGCAAGAAGACGAGCTCGCAATCCGCGCTGGTTCAAAGGAAGGCATAAGCTGCTCTAGGATGAAGGGTAAGTCCCAAGGTGGAATGGGATCCTTAACTGGAGGCTCAAGGTGAGACCACCCACAAAAAAAAGCAAGTGTGCTTCCAACTGGGATATGGACCGGAGGCCTATAGGTACATGATAGGCCAAGACGGCATAGAGGTGTACCTTTATCGAGGAGTAGGCCAAGCCTGCCTGAAATAGGGACAGGAGGTAGTCTATCATCACCTCAGAACAATCCAGTGGGGAAAGTCCCCTGCTTGAGCCCAGAGACAAAATCTGCACCATTTCATGGCGTACGTGGCATGAGTGGCCGGTTTTCTAGCAGCTGCTAGAACATCTGCTACCTCGTGAGAGACCCCGTATCGCATGACTGCTAGGTCCTTAGGAGCCAGGCATGCAGGTTCAGAGAGCATAGGTCCAGAAGGACCAAGGAACCTGCCCTCCTGGGACAGTAAGTGAGAGCTGAGTGGCAGAGACACTGGCTCTTCCTCAGAAAGTTGGTACAGCAGAGGGAACCAAATCTGCCTGGACCAAAAGGGCGCAATTAAGATCAGCGTCGTCTGCTCTCTGCGGAGTTTCAGAAGAACACTCTGGACGAACGGGAAGGGAGGAAATGCATAGAGAAATCTGCCCGCCCAAGGGAGGGACAACGCGTCTTGCCAGAAAACACCAGGTTCTGGATCTAGCGAGCAGAATTTGGGCAGTTTTGCGTTGGATGGAGACGCAAAAATGTCTAACTCTGGTGTCCCCCATCTGCGAAACAGATCCTCCACGACCTCTTGGAGTAATTTCCATTCGTGGACTCTGGCCTGGAGTGGCACAGACTGTTTGCAATAATGTTGTCCACTCCTGGAACATGTACAGCAATGAGGTTTGCGCAGTGTTAAATTACCCAATCCCATACACTCGTGGCCTCCCTGCAAAGAAGGTAGGAATGAGTGCCACCTTGTTTGTTGAGGTAGTACATCACCGCAGTATTGTCTGTTTGCAGCAGAAGAGTACCCAGTGGAATCTCCGATTGGAAGGACCACTCTCATCTCCAAAATGTTTATGTGAAGGTGAGAATCGTGGGTTGTCCACGAGCCCTGAGACCTGACACCATTGAGGTGTGCTCCCCAACCGGACCCCGAAGTGTCCGTGGAGTGTGTCACGACTGGAGACGGCACAGTGAAGGGGACTCCCAACGAAAGGTACTCTGGGATGAGCCACCATTGCCAATCCCGGATGACGGCCTTCATGATCCTGATTGGATGCTGCAGATGGTCTTGCTTTTGATCCCACTGCACCCATAACATCCACTGGGTCACCTGCATGTGGAGACGAGCTAAAGGGACTGTTGCAATGGCCGCAGCCATGTGTCCGAGCAGGCAAAGGACCAATCTTGCCGGAATGGTCTAATTTGCCAAGATATCCCCTATGAGGAATCTGATGAGCTCTGCTCTGTCCTGGGGCAAAAAAGCTTTCCCCTGGATGGTGTCCTGGACTGTGCCTATGAACTGCAGTGTCTGAGACAGAACTAGGTGTGACTTCTCCTGATTGATGGTGATGCCCAACGATCTGAAGAGGGAACGAGTACAATGAATCGTGGACATCAGGGCCTCCCGAGAGGGCCATGAGAAGCCAGTCGTCCAGGTAGGGGAACAGTCATGGCCTTGTCTCCTGAGAGCTGCCGCCATGACCTGCCATGCACTTCATGAATATCCGAGGTGCCGAGGACAGTCCCAAGGGGAGGGCTCAGAACTGATAATGGCGACCCAGAAACTCAAAGCGCAAGAATTTTCTGTGCGCCTGAGCTATCAGAATATGCAGGTAGGCATCCTGCATGTCCAGTGAAGCTAAGAAGGCACCCTGCTTAAGCATGGGAATTAGTCCTGGAAGGGTCACCATGTGAAAGTGTTTGTATAGCACTGAAGCACTGAGGTCGCTGAGGTCCAGGATCGGACGGAGGTCCCCTGTCTTTTTGGGAACCAGAAAGAAGTGGGAATAATATCCTGCGCCTCTCTGGTTCCGTGGTACGTGCTCTATGGCTTCTTTGTCCAGAAGTGCTAGCACCTCCTGCTGAATGAGCAGGGCGTGTTGACCTGAATGATGGGAAAGCAGAGGAGGTCTTGAAGGTGGGTGGTCGAGGAATTCTATAGAGTGTCCTCTTTCTACCAATTGGAGAACCCACCGGTTGGTGGTTATCGTCTGCTACCCTGCAAGGTGGCGGGAGATGCGACGCCCAACCTTTTCTTCCCAATGATCCAGAGGAGGGGCCGGGGCCGGGAAGGAGTCATGCTGTGGCGGCGTTGTTTCCCGCAGGCTGGGTTGGTTTAGTGCATCTCTGACCTTGGCCTGGGGAAGACTTAGACTGAATCTTGCGATTGAATTTGCTCCTTTGCTGCTGGCCAGAATGTAGCTGTTGCCCTTGTTGCTGGCCATGAAAGCGATTCTGGTTCCCACGAAAGTAACCAGTCTTGGGCCTGTACATGGCCTGCACAGTCCTCACTGCCTTCCTGGCATCCTGTGACTTGGTGATTACCTTTTCAGATTCTTCACCAAACAGGACATCTCCGTTATAGGGGACATCCAGGTTATTTTTCTGGATGTCCAGAGTAAATTCGGAGACGTGAAGCCATGAGCATCTCCGGAGACAGATGCCCGAGGCTGCTACCCTGGCCGCAGAGTCTTCCAAATCATAGGCGGCTCTAAAAACTTGGGTCCCCATGTCTGACCCTGTGTGAAGAAGGTTCAAAAGTTCCTCCTTCTGCTCGCCATCCGGAAGGACTTTAACCAGGTCCTGGCCCTGTACCCATAGGGCATTCTGGAACTGAACCATGTGTGTTACGTAGTTCAGTGACCTGATGGAGCATGTAGCAGCCGCATACATGCTCCTCCCCAGTGAATCCAATTGCTTGGATTCCTGGTCCGTGGCTGGGTGCTCAAATGCTGTGGCTGGAGACCGGTCGTGATGACCAGTGAATCAGCCAGGGGTTGGTGCGCCAAATATGGGTCCGCCCAGGAGCCCTGTATAGGCAGTCAGCCTCTTCGCACAGCGGGGTGGAATGCAGACGCTTCGAAAAGGTATCCACCACAGGTGGCACCACCACAGGCTTTAGGGTCTGTCTGCTGAAGATATCTAGCTAGGCGCTGTCGTTCGGGGTCTAGATCTTCTGTCTCCCATCCCATATTCTCCTGGATGTGCTGCATGATTTCAGCAAATGAGTGATCATCCGGAAGGGACCTAGGCAGGTCTCGTGGGTCTGGTGATGGAAGACTGATAGGAGAAGGAGACCTGGAAGTATCCGATGAGTCCGGTCTTGAGTCGTCCCCATGCGGAGTGGACCTTCTTCCGCTGGGTCACTTGGGGCTGGGGGACCCTGAGGGAAACCGTGAAGGGGGCCGCCTCCTTTCTCTGGATCTACCCCTAGGAGGTGGTGTAGGCTCCTTGGCGGTCGGGGGTCTACCGTCTGGACCCTGGGGAGGAGGAGGAGGCTTTACTGGGACCACATCCCTCTTGATAGTGTCCCACCAAAAAGTGAAGAGCTCTTTAACTTCCTGTATGTTCATGCCAGATGACAGGCCAGGCATCGGGGTAGGCCCGTCGCCGGTGTCAGATGTCGAGTCCCAGGTAGTCGCCGGTTCAGACGAAGGCTCCCGAAGAAGCCCGGCATCTTCAGTGTCACCTGCCTGGTCAGGCAACGTCAAATTCTCCTCTGTTGAACCCCGGCCACCGGTATCGACCAGTGAAGGGAGGGCGGTCGTTGGCTCCAAAGGTCGCTTGACCGACGTCGTGTACTTAAGGGATGTCAGGTCTGTCGGGCGTTTGGCCGATGAAGGATCGGCAGCCTGCTTAGGCTCTGACATCCGCTTGAGGGATGTCAGGTCTGCAGTCTTTCTGGGAGGGGTATCAGGTCCCCTGGGTGACCAATCTGGCATCAGGTTCCCGGTGTCTGTCTGAGGAAGTAGAAGCAGACTTCGAGGAGGACTTGGACCTATGGCAGTCGGAAGACTTCGCTGAGGCCCGGGAAGGCGTTGGGGAAGGATCCGAAGTTCTGGAAGTCTTCAGCGGGTAGAGAGAAGTCAAAGGACCGCCCCAGGATCTGACCTTAACAGGTGGAGGCTGAGAGCGAGCCCTGGAGGGAGAGCAGTCCGAGCGTGTGGAGCTGGAGCTGGTGCACAAGTCAGAGGCCTGGTTCGGGGATCTGGACCTGGCCTTCTCTTGGTGTTTCTCTTGGCGCTTATGGGACTTGGAGGCTGACTCACCTCTGGAGGCAGGATCTTTTTCCATATTTTTAAACTTTTCCTCTAACAGGAACCCCTGGAGTGCCTTTTGACGGCGTATCCTGGTGCAGCTGTTAAATTGCTGACAAATGGAACAGACCTTGGTGTCGTACTCCGGGCCTAGGCACCGCAGACAGGCCGTATGGAGATCCTTGAAAGGGATCTGTTTGCTGCAGGCACACTTAAGAGGGGTGTCATTCTGTGGAAAGAGTAGGAGATGCCGACATTTAGTAAGAAAAAGTTTTGCTGAAGAAGTTCTAGTCGTCGTTCGCTAATGAGGCGTCCGTGAGGCCGATGCTGGCGAGTCGATGGCAAGAAAAGAACTGGGGATTCTGGGGGAACACCCCCTTTTATATGATGCCCGACGTCGGGAGCGGGGCCGACTTCCGGGGCGGTCCCCACTGGATATTGCTAGCTAGAAAATTTCCGTGGGGTCCTGGTGCCTGCTGGCTTCAGTCCTAATGGTGTAACCTGCTGCAAGAGCTGTTTCTCGAAGTAAGATCTCCAAGTTGTAGCCGCGAAAATATCTGCCGCTGAAATGTTCCTGAAGCAAGCAACAGAAGCAGCCATGCCTCTGGTTGAATGTCCTTTGACCTCCCCCAGAAGGGGTTTGTTACACTTCTTGTAACAGAAGATAATGTAGTTTGCCAATCATTTGCACAAACACTGTTTTGAAACAACAGCACCCTCTCTTTTGAGTGCAAAGGAAACAGACAATTGGTCAGTTTTATGGACAGACTTCGTCCTGTTTGTGTACTACCGAAGAATTCTGTTTACATCCAGAGTGTGCAGAAGTGCTTCAGCCCGGTTGGACTGCTCCTGGTAGTACACTGGCAAGTCAAGTGACTAGTTCAAGGTTGATTCTGATACCACCTTAGGTTAAGAACTTTGGATTGGTTCGTAGAGCCACCCGGTCTCTCTGAAAAATCCAGTTAGGTATCTTACACATTAGGGCATGAAGCTCGGAAATCCTTCGAGCTGAAGTGATGGCCACAAGAAAGAGTGCTTTCCAGGAGAGGTAGTACATGTCAGAACTTGCTGCCAGCTCAAAAGGAGGCAGTGTGAGTTTCTCTAGGATGAAATTCAAGTCCCAGGGTGGAGCAGGGCTCTGTACTGGTGGTTTTAAATGGAGGATCCCCTTTAAGAAGGTTTAGGATACCTCCAGCTGGGCCCGAGTCTTACTTCCAACTGGGATGTGGTACGCAGGAATGGCAGATAAATGGACTTTCAAAGTTGAGTAACTAAGACCCAGATTGTAGAGATGCAGCATGTAATCTAAGACCTGTGTGACTGAACAGGAGAAAGATTCTAGCCTTTTCAGTCTGCCAATTTGGAAAACCTTTTCCATTTCATGGCATAAGTGGCTCTAGTGGAAGGCTTTGGCCTCCACCAGAATTTGTGCTACCTCCGGAAACTCGAAATGTGCAGCAGCTATGTCAGTAGGTGCCATGCATGCAGATGAAGGGACCCAAGACCTGGATGTACCAGGGTCCCCTGTTCCTGTGTCGAGATCTTGAGAGACTGGCAGTGGAAATGGAGGCTCCACTGACAGTTGTTGTGGTAGAGAGAACCATATTTGTCCCGCCAGAAGGAAGCAATGAGAATCATTTGTGCTCCTTCTGCCTGAAGTTTCATTAGTACTCTATGAATCAATGGAAGTGGAGGGAAGGCATACACGAACCTCCTCTTCCAGCACAGAGACAGCGTGTCTTGCCAGAAAACACCACACCCTGGAGCGAGCGAGAAGAAGGTTGGTAGTTTTGCATGGAGTGGGGAGGAGGCGAACAGGTCTATTTGTGGCCTTCCCCACCTTCCGAAGATGTCGTCTACCACTGACTGAGCTCACACTCGTGCACTGGCTTGAGTGCGGCTGAGTGTGTCTGCCAGGATATTCTGAATGCCTGGCACATAGATTACTGTCAAATGAAGGCTGTGGTTGGCTGCCCAGTACCACACTCTCATCGCTTCCCGACAGAGGGGACAAGAGTGGGATCTACCCTGTTTGTTCGTGTACCAGACTACGTACATGTCTGTCTGAATCATGAGTTGACCTGGTTGGATGAGGTGTTGGAAAGCCTTTAGGGCATTCAACACTGCCCTCATTTCAAGTACACTGATATGAAGAAACAGTTTATTCTGGGACCAAGGACCCTGTGTCCTATGGTTTCCCAGGTGCACTCCCCATCCCAGGCCTGACACATGTCATCAGGGTTTGGAAGGGAATGTCTTAGCGGAATGGGACACCCTTGGAGAAGTTGTCCTGGTTTTGCCCCCACAAAAGGTCCTGAGCCATTGGGTCTGAGATCAGTATCTCGTGGTTTAGATCATCTGATCTCTTGTCCCACTGCACTCTGAGGGTCCATTGCGAAACTCTAGTCTGGCTAAGGGGACCAAAAGGATGGCTGCAACATGAGCCAGAGCAGTCAAAGAATTGACTTGGCTGGTATCCTTCTCTGCGATGCTCCCAAGCGAGCCTGTTGCTGTAATGTTGCCATCCTGTCCTGCGGCAGGTAGGCCTTGCCCTGGACTGTGTCCAATACTGGTCCAATAAACTGGAGCTGTTGGGTAGGAAAAAGGTGGGATTTGGCATGGCTGACTGTAATGCCCACCTGTTGAAAAACATCCAAGGTAAGGGCCAAAGAGTTGGCCAGAGTATCTCTCAACGGAGCTGAAATCAGCCAGTCGCTGAGGTATGGGAATACTTGTATCCCGTCTGTGTAGAAAAGCTGCCATCACCGCAAGACACTTCGTGAACACTCTGGGTGCAGATGAAAGGCCAAAGGGGAGAGCTCTGAAATGCACTCCCTGAAAAGAAAACCGGAGGAATTTGCGGTGCGGATGAAAAAAAACAGGATATGCAGGTAGGCATTCTGCATGTCCAAAGTGCAGAGCCAATGACATTCTGTAATAGAGGAAGTATGCTGGGAAGAGACAACATTCTGAACCTTTTGTATTCCACATAGAGATTCAAGGAGCTCAGACTGAGAATGGGTCTGAGATCGCCCATCTTCTTAGGTACTAGGAAGAAATGCGAATAGTACCCATTCCCTTGATGTTGCTTTGGAACGGGCTCTATTGCTGCCTTTGCCAACAGGGAGTTTATTTCCTCTCTTACCAAGGGTATGTGATGAGGTGGGTAGAACGAGTGACCTGGGGGGAATTTTTGGTGGTCTCTCTGAATTCTATTGTGTGGCCTTTTGCCACCAATTGCAGCACCCATGAATCTGCTGCGATTTTCTCCCACTCCAGAAGGTGGAGGGAGAACCTTCCCCCTACTGGTTCCTCTGGAAAGCAATCCAGTGGAGAAGAGAGAGTTAGAAAGTCAGGAAGCAGTGCCCGAGGCCTTTTGAGATTTGGCGGGGGGAAGGGGGGCTCTACCAGCCAAAGGTGCCCAAAGTTTGTTTTGGCGTCGGTTTTGTGGCCGTCTTTGCAGACGACGATGATATCTCCAAAATGGCTGCTTTTGTTTCTGTGGTGGTTTGTACATAAATTCTACAGAGTGCAAGGCTTTGCCCTAGTCCTGTAAATCAGTTATGATGTCCTTGACATCTCCCCCAAACAGAACTGAGCTTCTAAAGGGGGCATCCTATACGACTGTCTGTACTTCGGGTACCAGGCCTGAGTCCTAAGCCAAGCGTTGCGTCAGAGGCTGATGCTGAGACTACCAGCAGCATCTACCACATCATAGGTAGTGCTTAGCATACGTCTGCAAGCAGATCTAGCCAACCTGACAAGATGTGCCACTTCTCCTTTCGAGGTCGAGTCTTGGAGGGAGTCCATTTTGGACTCCAGCTGTCCTAAAACTGATTTCTGGTAATCCCCCATGTGGGTGACATAATTTAATGCCCTAATCCCCAGTGTTGAAGAAGAATAGATCTTTTTCCCCTACTGGTAGAGCACCTTAGACTTTGTTGGGATGTCCCAAACTCGCTCGGCCGGTCAACCCTCTACTCCCAAAGTGCCAACCTCTCAGCGTATGATTTGTGTACAGTGAACAGACAAGGTAACCCTCTTGTCTGTTTTGTGGGTTCAAGTCACCTTAGTCTCAAGCTCTGAAGGGATTCAAACAGATAACCTCTTGTTAGCGTACCCAATTATCAGGCTCAGGTAATTCTGTCTTCGTGTGGGGGGGGGGTTGCAGATATCTTTGCCTACGGGCACCCAACCAGGTCTTTCAAATGAACCCTTAGAACTCAATGCAAGACTTTTAGAGAACTCTATCCATTTCCCAGTTTGACATACAATAAGCACATACACAGTGTACTTACAGTATAACCTTTAAAAGCTTCACTTAAAATAAAAAGAATTGTCAAGGAACTCCACAGTTTCGTTTGTAAAAGAATATCTTCAAAAATATCAAAACAGAACAAAATATATATCCCAACACATACAGCCTTAAAACAAACAGGAAAAAGTACAGTTCCTACAATACATACATTTAGACTGGTCTAATCTTACTCTCTTTCAGTGCTGTGATGATTCTCCCTCAGTCAGATAATATTCTCTTGTGTCTGTCAGGTTCACTTCAGCAATTAAACACACTTCTGATACGGCCTTCTCGTGAGGTCACTAACTCCGTCTTGGTGTATTAAACTCTAAATTTTACAATGCAGGGTCTCCAAATAAAATATTTAAAAAAACATATGAGATTACATCGCTGACTTTCCTCTCCACAGGTTAACTGGTTTTTGTTCTGCTACACATACATCTCAAAAGTTTCTTTGATCTAAGTCACTGTATTCAAAGCAAAAGTGTATTGTCCTCTTTAATCCGCCTGGACCTTGGAATCTACACTTGGTCTTTCTGATGTAATTCAAGGGTTCCCTGGAATGTATTTTGGACTTTCCAAATCCATCTGGGTCCTCCCTGGCTCAGACATCAAACCTCTTCAATGTCCATTCTGGCCTCTCTCCGTCACTCCTACCCAAGTCCTTCCTGGCAAATATGCAAGTCAAAGGATCTCCTTAGGGCATTATGAACAGCTAATCTTATTTCCTGGGATGAAAGCAAATTGACACGATAATTGCACCCCAGATCACTGCAGTTTAAAATACCTCCTGTCCTTTGAACTTATCCCTGGGGGATCTTGATTTGTCAGTTCCAGTAAGACAGCCTTTTCCTTGAACTGACCCTTCTCTTCACATATTTTATATGTAATAACAAAAATTAATACAGCACTCGAGCACTCAGAGCTGGCTGTCTACGTCACAGGGAGGAGAAGCTCTAAGGTGTTTAGGTTTTGTGGACCTATCATGGGCTGCACCGATGACCACTGAGTCAACCTTGGGATGGAGGCTAAGGTGGTCCTTGCCCTCTGGGGTCTGGTAAAATTTGACTGCCTTCCTGGCCACTGGAGCCAGGGAGGAAGGTTGTTTCCAAATTGTTGTGACCAAATCCTCATGTGGCTCTATCCAGGGTGGAATGAGGGTTGGTGAGGTATCTGCCAAATCCGGGTGTGCAGCCGATCTCTGTCTCTGTGGATCCTGGGCGATCGTACACAAGTCATATGTCGCTTGGATCTTCCTGAGGAGCTCCAAAAAGGAAGGGTTCTCAGGTGGGGATCTGGGAGATTCTTTTGGTCCCTGGTCTTCTGGTGTAGGGGACTCAAAAGTCAGAACCCAAGGGAACCGAATCACTGTCAAGAGTCTGACGATAGGCCATCATCATGTGAGCTGATCGTCTGAGGCGCAATGTCCAACGGCCTTGAGAATTCAGATGGCCGGGAAAATGTCTATAGGCCACGGATTAGGCGGCAATGACTCCCTTCTTCTGTCCAACGTCTGGATCCGAGGGTCCAGTGGCAGAGGTGGCAACGGAAAAAAAGGCCTAGGGGTTGGCGTAGGAACCACTGACTGCCGGCGTTTCTTGAGCTCAGCTGTGAGCTGCGACTTGGCTTCCATCCACCAAGAGTTAAGGACTGCCTGAAAATCCATCTGTGGTTGTGGGGGTGGTGGGTGAAAGCCATAGTTCGGGTATCCATAGTAAGGGTAATCAAACCCTGACTGAGGATAACCCCACACCTGAAGACGTGGCGTTGGGTAGTGTGGCGCTGGATACCTCGGTGTGGGGTAGTGCAACATCAGGTAGCCCGGCGTCGCGAGCCCAAAGGGATTGCCAGACGGTCCGCGTAACACCCAATGGAGGGGCTGAGGGGCCCCGCATCGGTCCAGATGGCGGGACTGAAGGGTTCAGAAAATGCCCTGGCGGGGGCGCAGAGATCCCCAACAGGGGATCCAGAAGTGGGGTAGGAAACCCTGAGGGTCCTGACAGTCCAGGAGTTGGGCCCGATGGCGGTCCTTGAGGAACTGACAGGCCTGAGGGAGTCGGAGGGACCTTCGTCTGGTCCGACATCATCTCAGACATAGGGGTTGGCGATGCCCCGACGGCGGGTGATCTCCACCCTCCGTATCCCCTGCAGGGGGAGCTGGAGGTACCATCTCAATCAGCGGTAAAGGAGAAGTTAGTGATCTCCATCATCAGCTGCGTATTCAACGTCAGCTAGTCCATCACCCCTTCGTCAGACCTGTGTTATCGGGGCCTGGCGGAGGATCTGGGGCTGTGCGGCCGTCGGAGCCGGCAGACGACTTAGCAGCCGTAGCCATGTGAGACCCAGAGGACCCGGAACTCAACTTACCGGTCCCATTCGTACCACTAGGCCTCTGAATCTCTGTGGCCTTAGAGGACTTGGATGCCTCCTGATCCCCAGAGGCTCCCGTCGGGCCCCAGCCTGGGCCAGATAGGGGCTGACGGCCATCTGGAAGCCACCATAATGGTCGAAGATGGATCCCTGGAGGGGAAGTTACCTTCAGGTCCGCGACTCCAGCCAGAAGCGGCTGCAATGGGGACCCTTCCCAGTCCCCGTGTCTCTCTTTGTCCTTTTTCTTCTAGTGATGGCCCTCCAGAGAGGAGGAAGAGTGCCTGAGTTCCTTCAGGTCCTTTTCCAAGTTGGCCATCTTTTGTTTCAAAAGATGAGCTTCCAGGGACTGCTGATGGCGTTTGTGTGTGGCCGAATTAAATTTCTGGCAGTGCTCACACCCCTTGATCTTATGTCCTGGGCCCGGGCAAGGAAGACTGAGGGAATGGCTGTCCTGGTGAGGGAGCCGAGTTCCACAGGAGTCGCACTTGTTCTTCTGTGATTCTGAAGGCGATGATATGCATGATCAAGTAATACTTTTTTTAACAAGAAAAAAAGGTGAGAAACAGTAATTTAAACTGTTTATGTTTAAGAGATGCTCTTCCAAAGATGGTGTCGACAGTAGCAACAGTCTTCCCTGAGGTCTGACATGCACAGGTCAATGGCGGGACAGAACTGGAGGGCAGGCGTGGGGACCGCTCCCTACATAGCTCCACGCTGACGTCAGTCACGTGACGTCAGGGCGGTCCCCCGCCAGACATTGCTAGCTAGAAGTTTTTCCGTGTAGTCCTAGTGCCTGGCGGCTTAGTTTAATATGTGAGTGCCTACTGCAAAAGCCCTCTCTAAGTAAGATCTACTGTTACAGGTGAGTAACCCGTTCTTCCTTCAGAGCGCCTGCTAATAAATAAGACTTCTGATCAGTTTTCAGGCAAACTGTTGTATTTTCAAGGTTTTTGATTCTCTAATTGAATCACTGTCTCCACCTAGTCTTCAGCTCACCGCTCAGTCAATGTTTACAATGGAACCAAGGAGGAAGTCAGGTTTTAGGAGGTGTTTGATGTGCAGGTTCTACATGCTTACTAAAAATGGCCAAGATGCCTGCATGTGCTGCCTAAACACTGCCTATGACATGAGGCATTGCCTCTTGGTGCCAAGCGATGCACCCACAGGCGTGCAAGCCTACTTCTGCCTATGGCTTGCTGGTGGCTGTATGGTCAGCAGCACTGTTACAGGCCCAAAAGGCAGACTTCTCAGGCCAGCAAGAACATTCTCGTTCAAGATCTGTTGATGATGGAGGAAGAAATGAGTGCATCTTCCTATTTTTTGTTTGTTTGGTTATTCTTTGGTAACTTGGTTAAGGCCCACTAGGCACTAGCTGCTCTTCAAGGACAGCTCGGGAGCACTGGGGAGGTTAAGTGACTTGCTCAGAGTCACACAGTATGCAAGCAGAGGCTTGGGAATCAAACCCAGGTCTGCTGGATGTACTAAGCTCATAGACAGCTCCTTACTCTAACCTGTAAGCTATACTGCCAACCCTTTTAAAATGAATGGTTCCACAATTTTTTTTTTTTAACTTATTGTACTTTGTGACCATTAAATCACCCATTCTGCCCCTCTCCCCAAGCCCTGCCATCCCTGGGACTTACCGGTCTCAACCCCTGCAGTGCCCCGTGGCTTGCGCCTCCCCAGTGCGGTCCCTGGGGTAGCCCTCTTAATCCCAGAGGACCTCCAGCTTGGTTGTGGGTCGCAGGCCCAGTAGGTGGGTGTGGGGCCTACAAGGAGAGACAGTGCCATCCTACAGGCTGGGGGACTTTCCATTTTCGTCCCCAACCTGTGGCATCAGTGGCACGACAGGTGTACATGCGTCGACACCCCCCACCATGCCGACATCGTCTCTACCTACTCCTGGCTCTGTTGCTAGTCCACTGCCTGTGATCACATAGGCAGCAGCGGAGCACCAGAGACACGTCACCCACCACCCCCCAGCCTGCCCTCCATTGCTCCAGGCCTATTTCCAATCCCTGATCATCAGCACCACAAGCAGTAGCTCTACCGCTGCGCCAGCAGGCTGGCATGGTTTCACAACTTTATTTTGTGCCTCCATCAGAAGATGAGTCTCAGCCTCAGTGCCACAGGCAAAAAAAAAAAAGAAGACGCCAGTTGTGGGATCACTGTTGGGCCAGGAACTGCTTTCTTCATCACTTCTGTGGGACCCTCATGGTTGGTCGCCCTCTAAGGATGTTGAGCCACCCAAAGGCACGGTCTGCCACAGAACTCCAGTCCAGGAAGTCGAAAGTGTCGCTGCCGACTGGTAAGCAAGTCAATCCTATCAATTTCAAGGATGAATCAACCAAGGAAGACAAATCCTCACCATCTTGGAACCCCATGCTAACTGTAGCTTAGTCTAAGCTGGGTGGGGAGCGCAAACTGAGCTTCTGGTCAGTCCCCTGCCAGTTCCACCTCTGTAGGTTGTCCTGACCCCAGCAAACCCTCCTGTCCATCTGGTGCCTCCCATGCCTCGATCTTTGGGACAACACCTGAGGTCATGATTTTGCTCTCGACTTTTGTCACCTGCCTTTCCTCGTCAGTCTCCTGCCATCAATGTCGAGCTCCACTGCATACGAGAAAGAGCAGCCTAAGAGCAATTGGCATATGGAGGGTTTGCTTGGGTCATAGTCAACCGGCAAAGCCGGTGAACTCAACCTAGCCATGGCTGGGGATTCTGGCCATGAACCTCATGGGTCCCAGTCACTACAGTAACCTGTAGTGGTGGAACCCCCACTTCTTCGACTGACGGTGGGTACTCTGATGAAGGACTGTAAGCTCATGTCTGGAATTCCTCATTGTTTGTGGTTACTCTGACTACAGTCAGCCACACCATGTGTTGGTGGGTCGACACTGCCCTATCTGGACAGGGATTCAAATGGGTTTTCCATCCCATTGATGCTATGTTGGCATGATGGCAGTTGACTTGACTGGTCCATTTCAGGGGACTAGTCTTCATTTGCCACCCTCCTGGACTACACATCCATGTCTTGGCACACTCCACTGGAGGAGGTCCAGAAGAAGGAGCCCTACCCCCTGTTGGACATCCCAGAACAGGACTCCTCACCAAGGGTCATCTTCCCTTTTGCCCCAGTAGTGCTGTTCCCCATGCTCATCATCTGGCAGCAACCAACCTCTTGCCAGGCCCCACCATGTCATATAAACAATATGTAAGTGGTAACTTTGGCGAGTTATTCTGGTTTTCTGAACACCTGATGCTGGAGGGGCTCATGGCAGGCATGGTGTTCTGAAAGGCAAAGGTGAAGGCCCACTTTAGCCATAAAGTGTACACTGCTGGGTCCCTGGATGTCCCCCAGGCCCCCTATGTGGTTTTGATGGCTCTCTACAGCCATGAGCTGTTAGAGCAACTCTCCAACCTAAACCCCTTTTTTCCAGATGAGAGCCAGCAAGATTTACTGGAAATCAGATATCTTGGGTTGGCTGTGGCCAACAGCAGTTACAGGCCATCATGGATTCAGCTGGCATGTTGACTCAAACCCAGGCCGTGGTGGTCTCCGTGTGCCAGCACTCCTGGATGCATTGCTCACCCTTTACTTAGAAAATTCAGTTAAGGGTGGCAGATCTTCCCTTCACTGGGATAGATCTCTTTGGTCCAGGGGTTGAGGAGCATGTCACGTGGACTGTGAAGTCCATTTTACCATTGGATTCAGTGACTTCAGTCACTAACCTAAAGCAGCAACTGAAGCCTCAACCACAAGGCTCTGGCTCCTTTCACGGACCCTACTAGGGAAGCAAGGCCCAGAGCAGCAGCAGCACCAACTACAGCAACAGAGGCAGCAGGTTCAGCAGCACCACCTGGCTAAACCCTTCAATAAATCTGTGGGTCAGCGTCAGTGCAAGGGCAGATGGTAGTTTCTTCAGTGGCCACTCTGTGGAGGCTGCTTCCAAAAGCAGAAAGTGATGGGATGAGAGGCTGTATCCCCTTCCCCATCCTCTGTAGCAGGCCAACTTTCCCACTTCCTATCACAGTGGTCTGCTATTACTTTGAACAAGTGGGTTCTAGAAGAGGTCGGAATAGGATCAGGTTGGTCTTGGTTTGAGACCTTACCACCTCATTAGTCCCAAGCACCGTTGGGAAGACATACTTTCACTGGAGTCTCTCCCTACTTACAAAGCGAGGCTCAATGGGTCCTAGAGAGGCATGCTATAGAACCTGTCCTAGAAAACTGAGCTCAGCAGGGCTTCATATCATGGTATTTGCTAGTACGCAAATGGATGGGGTTGATGCACCATTCTCAACCTGTGAATCCTGAACCAGTTTACCTGCATAAAATTTCTCATGGCCTATCCGATACAGATCATTCCATCCCTGGAGCTTGGGTTTACTCCCTGGATCTACAGAATGCATACTTTTATGTTCCTATCTATCCATCTCAGCAATGGTTCCTGCACTTTTGGGTGGACGGAACTCTATACCAATTCTGAGCCATGCTGTTCTGCTTGTCATCGGCACTTAGGGTGTAAAATAAGTGCCAGTCAATCTTGGTAGCCTTGCTACAGTACAGTGGTGTCAAGGTCTTTTCATAATTTGATGACTGGGTCATCACATGCAGCTAAATGTGGGACGTGGAATGGATCAGGAACCTGGCTATCTGAAAGTTGTTCAACGTTAGTCTGTTAGTCAACTTGGCCAAGTTTGAGCTGACCCCAAAGCACGTGATCTTGTTCACTGGAGTGGAGCTGGACTCGTTCCAAGCCAGGGCCTGTCGAGCACATCTGCCTCCAGAAACAGCAGAGAGTATGTCCTTTTTTACCCAATACTTCCTCTGGGCTTCAGTGCTGCATGGACTCTACCATAGCCATGGTGTGGTGAGCCCAGTGGTGCATGCCACCACCCATCCAGGAAGAATCTGGCCACCACTGGTCTGATCCCATGCAGTCCACAGCCAAAAAGTCCAGGTGACCCTGCTGATGCTGGATACCATCAGTTAGTACTGTACCCAGTCATCTCTCTCAGCAGGGTACTCCACAGAGGGACACATTTGATCGGTCCAGGGCTCAGGACCTCCTGTATGCCTTCCCTCTGGGCACAAGATGGTACTCAAGACACAGGACAGGTCATCACTGATCCTGTTTGTAACTGGCTGTGCCAATTCTGGTATCAGATCTCCTCAGTCAGCAGCAGACCATGCAGGTGCTTTCACTTCTGAAGGATCTGTTGACATAGTTCAAGGGAATTATCAGACACACAGACCTGCAGTCCCTGTATCTGACCACCTGGCTCCTGAGCATCTAGAGTTCCAAGCTCTAAGACTTTCCAAGGATGCTCTCAGTGTTAAGATGCATTTCCTAAAGGGTCCACTCCTAAGACTTACACTAGCAAGTGGAAGAAATGTTCATGCTGGCGCAAGAAGCATGGATCGTTGCCCCTCTTCTGCTGCATGACACACATACCTGACTACCTCTTTTCCCCATGTTAAGCAGGGCTTTGAGACACGTTCCTCAAAGTGCACCTGGCAGCCGTTTTGACGTATTGTGCCAAGGCTGTTATGCCAGTGGTGGCACAGGATAAAGTAGGCAACTGTTTCTTCAAAAGGCTGGTTCACCTGCCCATCCACCTCTACCACGGGACCTACCACTGGTGCAGTCACAGCTAATGGGTTAACCAGTCGAGCTTATGGACAAGTGCCATTTCTTGCACTTGCCCTCATCTTGGCCAGATGGATAAGTGAGCTCCAGGCACCATCTGTGGGATCACCGTAACTGGTTTCCCATAAGCACAATATTATCCTATGTGCCCATGTGAAATTCCTGCCCAAGTTACTCTCTGAACTTCACCTAAGTAAGGCACTTATCCTACCAACATTCTTCCCAAGCCTCATGTTTGGAGGCTGAGCAAATGCTCTACATGCTAGATGTCTGCAAGGCTTGGGTCTTCTACTGGAAACGAAGAGTGGAACTTCATGGTATGACTCCACAGCTGTTTATGACCTTCACTGATGCAACACTTAGGAGACCAGCACCTAAACAAAAGACTGGCTGGTGGCGCACATCCAGCATTGATCTGTGTAATCAGCTGTGTGGGGAAGAGCCACCAATGGAGTTGAAGGCTCATTCTACAAGACATACTGCTGCCAGGTATATCCCCATTTATGAGATATCTAGGGCTGCTACCTGGTTGAATGCACACACATTCATATCCCACTACAGCATGGACTTGCTCAGACGTTGAGATGCTGCCTTTTGGATCCTTAGTCCTTCAGTCTCTGTTCACCTAATTTGGGGTGCGCACCTCGACCTTTCCTCCTGCAGACTGCTAGGCGTCTGCCTTAGTGTGGACAGTGAATTGAATACGGTAGTTAGAAAGAAGTGGCTATTTACTTGTAACCATAGTTCTACTAGTGTTCAGTTCACATCCACATAACCCACCCAACCTCCCTTAAGACTTGCCTCGGATTCCTGTTTCAGCATGAAGATCTGAATGAAGTGGGGGCAGAGCTAGAGGACCACATGGTGGTAGGAGAAGTCAAGCTTGAAGACTGTTACTGTGACAGGGCATCTCAGCAGAAGACTGCCATAATGTGGATATGAACTGAATGTTAGTACTAGAACAATGGTTGCAAGTAAATTTTTTGTTGCCAGCTATTGACATTTGCAGTTTGATACTTCAACCAACGTTTCTGCTTCAAGGTTTCCAAGGTGAAGTCCTCCTATACTAGCACACTTAATCCCATTGATCCAATGAATTTCAGAATGTCTCTCTTCTGACTGATTCTTAGCGCGTTTCCCTCTTATTTACTTTCTCACACTCTCCGGAGGTACGCTGTTGCCAGGAACAAGGATTTGAATTCTTGTTTACCTGAAACTGATGAATGAGCTTTGTTCAGGTACTGCATATAAGACTAGTGATGTTGGCATTGATCTGAGACTGGTAATGTTATCACGACTGAAGTAGGTAAAACTAGTGCTTGAAATCCCAGAAATGAAGGAAGAAAATGTTTAAAAAAATGTTTTGAGTTCCAAGTCCCAGCAAAACCCCAACAAAAAATCTACTGTGGTCTTAATTAGGAAAAGGCAATACAGAGACATTCTTGTCTGGTAATAAAGACCAACTAGGATGACAATTTTGTTCTGCTTGAATTGTGACTGAAACCACCTTGCCTTCTCGTTAGTCCATCTTTGTGACCATCATTCCATCCCTCTTTTTTCCTTTTGATTTTAGCCACCTTGGCACCAGACCCCAAACAACTCCCACTAATATATTTTTCTCTCTTGCCCTGACTCTCCCTACTACACCTACACTTAACACCTACTCCTTAGCTACTGTTCCTACACACTGCCCATCCCGAATTAGCCTGCCTTCTCTGTACAAGCATCTCTTTCTGTACTTAAACTTCTCTCTTTCTGTCCGTTTTAGGTGAGCCCTGAGCGGGCGTCTCTGCTGGCTTGCAGCTCCAGCCCCATCCCTGGCTGGCTGTGAATCTTCCAACCCGCCAGTCCCAAGCCAAGAACCGAAGGTATGCCATCAAGCTCCAGACCAGCAAGGCTTAAGAGAGAAACTGGTGATTGGCTGTTTTAAGCTGCAGCCTGTCTCAGACTGGCTGACTCAGGATTCCTAAAGCTCCTCTGTTTTGGTGCTTGCTGCAGTTTAAATCTGTGTGCTCTCTGCTGTGTATCCCACTAGATACTGACCCCGACCTCTATTAAAAACTCTTTTGGACACCGCCCCTTGCTAACCAGTTGGTGAATATCTTATGCAGCTTTCTATTAAAGGATAGCTGCATTATTAGCAGTCTGATACTACTGCAGTCTGATATTTACTATGTACCTAAAACCCATTAGCATTATATGCTACTGCCACTAGAGGGAGTGCAAATTTTTGAAGGTTCCACGGTGAACGTATGCCCCACATTTAACTGAAACACCCACTGAACTTTGGAATATCGACCTCTGCTTAACTCCACTCCAAACTCTCAGTGCTTTAGAAATCAGTGAATACCACAATGTCTCACAAGCCCGTTGTGTCCGTAGTGAGCCTCATCCTGCTCACCCTAATATAATTCGCAGGTCCACCCAATAGACTGCTCCTTCAACCCACACTACTTAACTCCCAACAGCCAGTACCAAATGCATATGACACCTTCACATCCCATGACCTTGGAGACTATGAAAACACCTTGCACAGGCACCAAATACCCTGAGCACAAGAGCAATAACCGAAGGATCCCTCCATGGGGGCACTGTTCCCTGGGCTGGTGGCACACTTCAACACTTAGAAAGAATGACCACCTAGTAGAAGGAAACGGGACAGCATCTTAAACTCCTACTACACCATCTCGCTCGGATACTATTGCTCCTACTCCTGCTATCAGGCAATCTGCACATGAACCCAGGCCCAACACAACAGGTCAATCTATTGCCTAGCCCAGCAGCTCTTACTTTTGCCTCAATAAACATTTGCAGCCTGCTTCCCAAGATGGATAACTTGAAAGTATGGGTTACTCGGCACAACCAGGATATTCTCTCAGTTGTGGAGACATGCCTTTCTCCCAAGATCGATCAATCAATCAATCAAAATCTTTATTTATCCAGGCAGGCACCATTGAGCAGGGCTCATTTGCAAGATGGACCTGGTCATACAAAAATCATAGTACAGTAACATGGTAAAACATAA
Organism: Neoceratodus forsteri; assembly: GCA_016271365.2. Taxonomy (NCBI): domain Eukaryota; kingdom Metazoa; phylum Chordata; order Ceratodontiformes; family Ceratodontidae; genus Neoceratodus; species Neoceratodus forsteri. The sequence continues at coordinate 1,443,759,255 of CM028130.1, read as the reverse complement.
TGCAATATTACATAAAAAAGAAGAATATACAAATGTACATCAACATTTGAGTGAGAGGGCTGGACTCCGTTATTTTACCAGGATACACCTTGTTTAGACAGGACCATCTCTCAGAAGAAGGTGGTGGCTGTGCCTTGTACAACAGGGAGTCCCTTCAGAAGCACATCCTACCAACCCCCAGTAGTAGTGACAACCTGCAGGTCCTGACTGTTAAACTTCTTCTGGGATCACAGAACAGGGCTCTCACGGTACTCTGTAAAAATCCTGCCTAAACTCACCGTGGCTGGTACCAGTGACCTGATGGATTATGTGAGCAACCTGAGCTTAAATACAGAAATTGTGATGCTGGGAGACTATAACACCAACTGGCTCTCCCCTGCCACTGCCTCCGTCAAGGATGCCTTGTCACCTGTTCATTTCTCACAAATGGTTGAGACTCCAACCTGCGTCAACTACAAAACTGGGACCAGCACTCTCCTTGACTAGGTTCTATCCAACTGGCCTACTCGCATTTTCAACACTACTGTTCTCCCTGACTCAGTGAGCGACCACTCCCCTGTCACATGTACTTGGTCCTTCAACTACCGCAAACCACCTCCGAGAACAATTACAAATCGAGTACTACTAAAAGGTCACCTTGAACTGCAAAATGTGGACCTCCAGCACACAGACTGGACAGACCTCTATGCTGCAACTGATGTGGACACAGCCCTGGAACATTTCATCATCTGTGACAAGCAGACCCTGATAAAGTCCAGAAAGATAAGAGGACTCAGTAATCCCTGGATCACCCTGGAACTCCTAGAACAGCTACATGCCAGAGACCATTTATAGAAGATAGTGAGAGCACATGGTACCACCGCTAACATACAGAGATATAAAAAAAGCTTGAAATGAGTGCACAAAAGCCATCTGACTCACCAAAAGCAAATTCTACAACAAAGCCCTCTCCAGCACTTGGAATGACAGCAAGTAATTCTGGGACAACCTCAATGACATAATCGGCAAAGACCCCAGATCGGCCCCAGCTATGCTCATGATTGACGACGCACCATCCTTGGACCATATGCACATTGCCAATGTACTTAATGTGTTCACAGACTTAAGCAGTGTGTTACCAGTGGACTACTTCAATCCTCCAACCCCGACTGAACCTAATGTGACCCAGTAACCATTGTCTAATCGTCTGCACTTCTACTTGAAAGAAGTCTCTGAAGCCGAAGCTAGAAAGTACCTTGAGAAGGCATTGGGAAAGTCAAGATATATGGGGACACTCTGGACCTCAAATTTGTCAAGCTGTCCCTTGCGGAAGTCCTTGGCCCACTCACTAAAATAATCAATCTCTCCTTTGCCTCTCACAGTTCACCCAGCGATGGAAATCAGCAAGTTACCTCAGTACACAAAGGTGGAAAAGGGACCCTACATAACAACTACAGACCCTAACACCATACTCCCTCCTCTCTCCAAAGCCCTTGAGAAGATAATGGCAGACCAGCTTGTTGAGCACTTGTACCAGAACCAGCTCCTCTGTCCTGAGCAACATGGCTTCGATCTGGCCACAGTACTGTCACGGCCTTACTTGAATTCACTGGTCACATCCATCAATCAACTGAACAAGGTCTCCTGGTAGGATACATTCATTGACCTATCAAAAGTATTTGATACGGTGCACCACGGGCTCCTACTGGACCAACTGTCAGCCACAGGGCTCTCTCCAAAATCAGTATGCTGGTTCAGCAGTTACCTCCTTAACCACTCCCAAAAAGTCAAGATAGGGGACATCACCTCCAACAGCAGACCAGTCCATTCAGGGGTCCCACAAGTATCAATTCTGGGACACTTACTGTTCAGCTTATTCCTAAACTCAGTATTTACTAAAGAGAAGAGGGGGGTGACACCCAAGGTGGGAGAAATGGCAGAAGCAGGGTGGGAAGTGGTGACAGATGGGGAAATCATGGAGAGCAGAGTTAGAGGGTTGGAAGGCACTGAGGGTAGACAAGGCACCAGGCCCAGATGGCATCCACCCCAGGGTACTGAAGGAGCTGGCAGAGGTCCTTGCAGGACCTTTGGCAGACCTATTTAATGCCTCACTACATTCGGGAAGTGTACCTCAGGAGTGGAGGATGGCTCAGGTGGTGCCCCTCCACAAGAGTGGCCCCAAGGATGAACCGGGAAACTACAGACCAGTGAGCCTCACATCCATCGTGGGTAAGCTAATGGAGACTATCCTGAAGGAGAGGCTGGTGGCCCTCCTAGAGGCCAAAGGACTACAGGACAGCAGACAGCATGGCTTCATACGTGGCAGATCCTGCCAAACCAACCTAGTCGAGTTCTATGACTGGGTAACTAGGCAACTAGACAGGGGCCATGCAGTGGATGTCCTGTATCTGGACTTCAGTAAGGCATTCGACTCAGTGCCACATGGAAGGCTGGGAAGGAAGTTAGTAGGCACAGGATCAGGGTGCAAAGCTGGTGAGATGGGTAGAAACTGGCTGCAGGGAAGGCAACAGAGGTGGTGGTGGGTGGGGAGCTCGCACACCCAAGGGCAGTGACGAGTGTTGTTCCACAGGGCTCAGTGTTGGGACCAGTGTTGTTTGGGATATTCATTGCAGACATATCATGGGACATCAAGAGCAAGATCAGTCTGTTTTCTGATGATACCAAGGCAGGCGCGGTGGTGGATGACCTAGGGGGATGGCAGGGGTTGCAGGATGATCTGGCAAAGCTTGAAACCTGGTCAGACACCTGGCAACTTGGCTTTAATGCCAAAAAGTGCAAGGTGCTGCATTTTGGGATGAAGAACCCAAGGAGGAGTTACCAGCTAGGGGAGTGCAGCTAGCCCAGACAGAGGAGGAGAAGGATCTGGGTGTGCTCATTACAGGGTCAATGAACAACTCGGCACAATGTTGGAAGGCAGCTGCAAAGGCCAACAAAATGCTGGGTTGTATTGCAAGGGGTATATCCTCGAGGAGGGAGGAGGTGATTCTGCCACTGTATAGGTCATTAGTTAGACCACACCTGGAGTACTGCGTGCAGTACTGGCATCCGTATCTAAAGAGGGACATTAAGTTACTGGAGGGTGCAGCGCAGACGACAAAGATGATCAAGGGCTGGGGACTTATCATACGAGAGGGAGGTTGAAGGAGTTGAACATGTACTCACTGGAGGAGAGGAGAGACAGGGTGACATGATTGACTTTAAATACATGAAAGGAATAAACAAGACAAGTACAGAGGGCTGTTCAAAGTAAGGGAGGGAGGGACACCAGGGGCCATGATATGAGACTGGGCGAGGAAGGTTCAGGAGGGAGATGAGAGATACTTTTTACAGAGAGGGTGGTGGCTGGGTGGAATCGTTACCTCCTGAAGTGGTATGCAGTAGAACAGTGGACTGCTTCAAGCGAGGATGGGACAGGACAAGGGGAGGGTTAATGAAGGGAAGGGTGGAAGGAGGGGCAGCTGCAGGATAAGGGGTGCTAGCTGCACATTCGGAGCAGACTTGATAGACCTCTAGGCCTTTATCTGCTGGCAAATTTATTATGTTAAGTAAACAACCTGCCTGCCACATGCCAGGCGAATGCTCCTATACATGAATGATGCGATCATATTCACCAGCAACCATCACCCAAACTGGCAGCTGATCTCCAAAAGGGGTTCTCATCTGCTGAAAAATGGTTTAAGGATCACAGGCTAGTTGAACTGCAAAAAAAACCAAAAAAAACAAAGACTATGATGTTCTCCAGCTGACAAAGCAAGCACAAGGCCTTCCCCCTTTCAATCAGGAATACCAATGGGGATGCAGTGGAGCAAGTCCAGCACTTCAGGTGCCTGGGCATCACTACCAACTCTACACTGTCGTATGCCCAACACACTGATAGCACGGCAAAGGCGATCAATACAAGAATCGGGATTCTCTACTGGCACAGGCACTGCCTAACTCCTGAGGCACTGAACCAGGCCATCAACAGCTCAATAGTCTCTCATCGACTATGGCCTGGCAATTTACAGGTCAGCGACTGACACAGCCCTGCACCATCATCACCACTGCTCTAAAGAGGTGTACCGCCTGCTCACGAGTGCTGAAGGCTAACACACACTTGTGAACTCTACACAGGCAGGACCTTTCAACCTGAAGGACAGAATAAAATACCAATCCTGCCTCCTCGCCAAGAAATGCTCCCTCAATCAACTTCCTGCAGGGTCCAGAAACTCCTGGCCTAGCACTCGAACACCCGACTCACAAGGAACTCCTCAACTCAGATGTACAAAGTTCCTAGATTCTGCACTGCCCTGGCCCAACGCACCTTCTATCGTGCTCTGCTCTGGACCAGTGCCTTACCCTCAGATGTAGTCAATGCTGCAACTATTGGCTCATTCAAAGGTAGACTCCGACAGCACCTAATTACAGCCACTAACTGTGACTGCTACCATTAGCACCCTCTCTGAACAGCAGCCACTTCCCTCCTGTCAGCTCTACGCATTGTCAGATCCCAACCTCTGCACTATTGGTCACACCCTACCTACCACCCTATTATGACACCCCCTTCCCACTTCCTTTTACCCTCTGTGCACCCCCCCAATCCTAAATCTCCTACCTTCCACCTTAGGTTTGCATTCCTTTAGGGTGTTCTAACCTCAGATGCTGGCAAAATTGCTATGCTGCCTAAGCTGTTTAAATTCTGTTGTACCTTTGTAACTTACCTGTACCATATTGTCTCTGAAAAATGACGAGGAACCTATAAATGAGCATCCGCTCACAGATGTTATCCAAGATTTCAATAAATAAATAAATAATCAATGATGAGCAGTACTTAACAGAGCAAACACAACGCTGTCCATTTAAATCAGTATCTTTTACAAGACATACACCTGAGAGTCAGTAGTGGAGTGATTTAAAACATGTTATACTCTGCAAGATAGTTTTAGAAGCACATCTAACAATTTTATAAAACACAACAGTGAAAACTAAAAATTAAATCTGGATCGCTTGGGTAGATTCAAGAAACAAAAACAAAGGAGTATGCAGATTTTTTTTTTTTTAAACAAGCTAGCACTGAGGCATGTAGACTCAGTGGAGAACTACATGCAATGGTAGCAGAAGTTTACACACATTACTTAATAAATAGCAAAGAAATCTTCACTTGACTCTGTTAACAGAGCCAACATTTCAGCCCTTCGCATCTACTTCACAAGCCAGAAAAGGTCAAAATAATTTGCCTGTTTATGAGCACTCTATAATAAATCTGCAGTAAAACAAGTAATTGGAAGTTTTGGTGTCAGACTACTGCTTTTAAAGAACAGCTGACATGATATATATTACAGCCCCACACATATGGAAGCAAAGAAACTGTATGCATGTTTAGATGCACCTCCTTCCCCAATTTTATTGTTCTATCTATCTCTACCGTGCCTGCAGACACAACCCCTACTTCATGTCAAAGTGCTATTTTTAGGGGGAGGGCTTGAAGCGCTTGGCGGACGCTCGGTTCGTACTCGGAAGTTACAAACTGGGCATACAAATGTAATTGTTATTTTATATCTGTTAAAACAAATGCATAAGTAGGCTTAATTAGCTCATCAGGTAGGCAATTCCATAGTACGAGTTGCCTGCCCAGAATGTGTCAGTTGCTCTTTAAATAGTATAAGAAATGCAAGAAAAGACCCTGTTTCCTGGCCATATCAGGCGTGATTATATTTTAAATTTTTGTGCACAAAACATGTTTAGGGAAGTAACAAAATGGGAGAATCTGAATCATACAGTACACATAGCCACATACAAATGTAACAGTTTCCTCCTTACCCTTCTGTGAAATACTCTGGAAGAGGCCATGTTCTATGTGAGTCATCAGGATTAGGCCAGTTGCTACGTGTGTTGCTCGGACGACGGACATGCTGTGCATGCCGTTTCTGTTGCATAGCCTGGCTAACCCCAGCCACATACCGGGCAAACTCTGGGTCTGAGCCAACTAGATATAAAAAAAGAAGTTTGATAGTGAGTTGCTGACATGTTCAGCTATTTCCACTGTAATTATCTAGTCATTTAATCTTTTTAAGCTGGACTGTCTACCACAGAGAAAGCAAACAATGATCTCCACTCAGCTGTTGACAATAGCCCTTGCTGAAATGATAAATAGTGCTAGATATTTAAAAATGGCTAACTGACAAATAACAGGCAGTAAGCATGTAGTATAAAGAATATTAATATCAGCAGGCATTCAGAATCTCTTTAAATACATGGAAGTATTAAGTTTTTATACAATAACCCATAAGCAGTACAGCTTAGATGGTTGGTTGTGCTAACTTTTTCTAGTCATATGATGCAACACAATGCTGTTACACTTCTATAATACTTTTACATTTATGCAATAGGCATGGACTCTCAAAGCTCCTGAGGAACACGTTTATCAGGACAACTGCATAACTAAATCTCTGATGACGTCAGTACTATACAGGTAAACTTGTGGACCACAAACTTATTTGTACACTATTGTCGTCAGAGATTTATTCATATGGTGCCGTCGTCATTAATCTCCACCCTCCCTCCTCCTTTTGCAGGCCAGTCGGCACTGCTTTCAACAACCTTCACTGTCCAGCTCTCCCCCAATCTCTCAGACAACACCCAATCGCACTCGTCTGAAACCACCACTGGCACCAACAACAATGAAGCGCAGCTTCCATTATGACATTTAAAAACAAAATACCAACACAAGCCATCACTTGCCTTCACAATCCAGCAGTAAATTTCTCGAAGCAGCCACTCTTCATTTCCCCGAACCTACCGGTCTCGCTAAGCGGCGGGGCCATTTTTCATACATACTTTTTAAAACCTGCTCTAACAACCAATCACTAGGGATGTCCTCATGTCGACATGACATCCAAATGCCACCTCCCTAGCAACGAACATAGAAACAGACCAGACGAAAATAGGCACAAAAAAATCCCTTGCAACTTCAACAAATTGAAAAAAAAAAAAAATTTTAAAACAAATGAGCAAGCTATCAGTCAAAATCCTCCCCTATTGCATAAATAAAGTATGCGATGGAGGGGACTGTCAGATTAAAGAGTTATCTATATGAGTGATGTTTGCCCTTGGGCAACATACTCGTGAGGTTACCCAAGGTCAAACAGCATTCATATAGATAACTCGTTTATCTGACAGTCCCCAATCGCATATCCCCGAATTATTGTTTATTCTAGCTATGTGTTTTTTGAAATGGGCATGCGAAATATGTGAATGGGTTTAAAAGCAATATGCAAGTGATAATTTTGTTTCTGATGTGATCTCCCAAAAAAAGATTATTGAAAAATAAAGTTTAAAAATGTTGCGAAGCAGGGCCACCCAATAGCCCATATCATACCTGAAACCTGGGTTCAAGAGCAAACTCTGAAGGCCAGTGCTTGGACAGCCATCAGGGATAGGTGCCGTTGGTAGCGGCATGCCACAATTGTGGAGGTTCTAGTGGCAAATACCTCTCACGGGGTCTTGCATGCACTGTGGGATAGTAGGAGGGAACAGAGGGACAAATGGAAAAAGTGAAACACTGCTGTCAGAACGGCAGTTGCCAACACATCTGGGCTTCCTTCCTCGTATCTCAGATAGCTGTGGTGGCACAATAAGTGGCTGATGGAGCTGGGTGGTCACCAGAAAAGCCGTCTAATACAAGCAGGAGGACATCAAATAGTAAAAAGGAAAACAGAGAAAAAAATGTTGCAAGGCAAAAATATCACACCATCAGAAATATGGAAACAAAGAATAAAGTACAACAGAGGAACCCTCTTACCTTCCCATAGTACTGTTCCAATTATAAACAATGGGGAGAAAAGTTTACTTACCAGCAACAGTGGATCTTTGATAAACCTTCTGCATAAAGCCATAAATATTAAAGGGAAATGTCCATTTGCAAATGCTCCACGCCACTGTGTGGGGCAGCCCCCGGTTAGGTTTTCTGCAAAAAATACAAATGGTACCTTCTGGCATGTTTAATTCAGATCCATCTATGGTGTGTTTTTTTTGGTTTTGCCTGTATATGTTCCTATATTTAGTCATCTGTACTATTATTACTGTTTTCTTTCACTTTTTGTACCCGTTTATGGAAACACTTTGTATATTCTGTTTTTTTGCCTGTCTCGTTTTGTGTACTGTCACCCTGCTTTTGTATCTCCCAGGTCGCACCAGAAAGTAGGCATTTATCTGTCTATTGCACTGACCTAGTCAACAAAAACGAACTCACTAACTAAATAAATGTTTTAGTATTGTAAGTTTATCTGGTTGATCCTGCTGTACCTCCCGCTGGTATTTTCTGAAAAGTGTTGGTTGGGGCACATCCCAGAACCTCCCGCAACTGATGTCAGAGCAGGGGGGATCAGTCCCAGGAGGGCATATAGGTTGTATTAATGTATGGCGCTATTATTCGCTTCAGCCTGATCACTTTTCCCGTGTCACACCGAAACAAAGTATAGACTGTCCTGCTGTTGAGTAAAATATGTTGCAATGTCATTGATGACATCACATGTTAAGCATAGAGATGGTTCATCACGATAATAATACAGCCAGATACTATGGAAAAATTAAATTTTAATAAAAAAAATCACCAAGAGCAATAAATTCTGCACCACCCCCTATATTCTGTGGCATGCTGCAAATCCTGCAGAAAATTCCGCGGCGGTGGGATCACAAACTTCCAGGGTTGTAGGGAGGGAGGAGGGGGAGGGGATAACAATGGTGCCCTGGGAAGGCACTGATTATCAAGCAGACTTGACAGACCATAACGCCTAATCTGCTGGGTTCTTAGTATGTTAGTATGAAAGCAGAAATGTGGCAGTTTTGCACTGTGCAGGGATGCAAAGAAGTCCAGTCTGGGTAGACCCCAGTGAGCAAAGAGCTCTGCAATCATAACGTCCAGAAGCTCCCACTCATGGGTCGAGTGACTGACCTGGTCAGCATGTCCCCTCAAGCATTTAGAAAGCAGGGCAGAATGGTGACCACAATGCGTATAGTATATGCATGTAGAGTACCTTCTTTTTAGCAGAAGTGCATGACATTGGTTGCCCATTCACAACAGAAGGGCATAGCACTCAGTGTGTGGGGTGAAAGACAACAGGCAAAAAAGAACAGCCCTCATCTCTAGAAAAGTGATGTGGAGAGAGCAGTCGAACTGGGGCCAAGCACCCTGGGTCTCTAGCTGGCCCAGTGGTGCTGAGGGTTGAGGTGCTGGACGTCACACCTCGCGCCACGCTGCCGACCCGGGTTCGGGAACAAGCCCGGGTCGGCAGGGGAGGGAAGAGATTGAGCGTCCGGAGGACTGCTCTCTTCCCGGAGAGGGTTAGGGCACAACGCTTGCTCGAGGAGCGACCTCTGGCGGTGGCTAGGGGTAGCCGAAAGCAGCGGCGTGGTGCAAGCCTGGGGATGGAGCCATGGGAGCACGTTGCCATGACAAGCCGGGATCTACAGGAAATCCAAGTATGAAACCCCCCCTCCCCACTGATAGGTGATGGCGCCTCCTCCCACGGTCCACACTCCTGTAGTTGGGCTCGGCCTCCTCTGCTCTCCCCTCCCGTCTCTGGCCCGGTGTCTCAATACTTTGAGAAAGAGCGCCCTGGGCAGAGGCGACCCTTACCCGAAGGGCAAACCCGGGGGATGCCTGGTGCCAGAGAGGAGCTGAAGGGGTAGCCTAGTCACACAAGGAGGTAGAGATGGTGGAGATCAGAGATCGTTGGAGAGAGTTCGGTGGGGATTAAAGGTAGGTGCACAAAATAGAGTTAAAAAAAAAAAAAAAAACACCCTGAGTCTTGAAGGCACCTAGGTGAGCACTCCATCCCATCCCAAAGGCATGCACAGGGAGGACCACTTGAGGGGATGGATGGAGGAATGGACTTCCTTGCAAGAGGTGGGAGTAATATTGCCACCAGCAAAGATTGCTCCATAACGGTGATATGACACATACCAGGTGATCCAAGGATTGAATAGCCTGGGTCCACTGAACACTTAGCATCCACTGGGGAATCTGCATGTAAAAGCAGGCTATAAGAACAGTCATAAAGGCAGCAGCCATGAAGCCCAGTAATCTGTGCTTGGACCTGGCAGTCCTCAATCTCTGGAGGTAATCATGATTGCCTTAATGATCACTGTAGAGACAGAGTCCTCTGGGAGGAATGGGACAGCCAGTGTGGCATCCAAGACTGTTTCAATAAAATGCAGTCGTTAGCATGGAAGCAGACTGACTTGGGTCATTAATCAGAATTCCTGGTTAATCAATTAATTGGTGAATCTTATACCATGTATGCATTACCAAATCTCTGGAGGAGGCCTTCAGCAGCTAATTCTTCTGGAATGGGAGTACATATAGGGTCTCTCAGTGAAGAGCCACAGCAACCACAGCACTTGGTGAAGACCCATGGCGCCAAAGACAAAGCGACGAACGGCAAGATGTGCAGTTGGTAGTGCTAGTCCTCTAGAAAGAAGTGCAGGTACTACAGGTGGAAGCTCCTAATTTTGATAAGAAGGTAACCATTCTGCGCACTCATGGTGCACAGCCAATCATCTGTGACAAAGGAAGGAGCAACTAAAGAGATACCATGTGAAACGTTTTGCACAATATAAACTTGTTCAGATCCCTGAAGTCTGACACAGGATGTAGATCACCTGCTTTTTCTGTACCAAAAACTACTGGGAGTAAAACCCCAGTTCTGTTCGGGCATTGACATGAGTTAAATTGCCCTCTTTGCAAACAGAGTGCGCACTTCAGTCAATAGGACTGACAAGTGTGCCAGAGTATAAAAGCAAGGGCTGGAAGGTTGAACATGAGGCTAATCAGATCATAGTCCTCCTAATTAATATCAAGGACCCCACCTGTTTAATGTGATCTCCTGACACTTAGGCAGGAAGAACAGGTTACTCACCTGTAACAGCAGTTCTAGGAGTGGTATATGTTGTTCATTCAAACTCTTTGGCATGTCCCTTTCCCCTTTAAGGATCACTGGAAGTCTTCAAGCTGGCTCCTCCCACCCACCTGAGTGGTATATACCTCGGCTCCGCCCCATGATGCCAGATCTTAGCCCGCTGGAAGCTAAGTTGTGTGTGTCTGCATCCAGGGAGGTCGGGTGGGTCTGTGTGGATGACCAACATATACCACTTCTAGAACTACTGTTACAGGTGAGTAACCTGTTTTTCTAGGAGTGTGGATATGTTGTTCAACCACACTTTTTGGCAGACTCCTAGCAGTTCTCCGGGAGGAGGGAGGCAAGGTGCACACCCCCTACTTAGGGAACAGAGATTGGAGAACTGAGGCCCCAAATCCAGCATCCCGGCGTGACTCAAGGTCGATGTGGTAGTGGGTGATGAAGGTGTTTGCAGCCTGGCAGATTTTCTGGATAGGGATGTCCCTGGAAGCAGCCTCCGATGCAGCAGTATGGCAGGTAGAATGAGCTCTTATCCTTCTAGGAGGCTCCTTGCCTGCCAACTCATAAAACAGACCTATGCATGATGTAATCCATCTTGCAATAGTCCGCTTCGCTGCAGGTCTGCCAGAAGTGGCTTCAGCACAGGTGACAAACAGCTGGCGAACCTCACCCTGAATTTCTGCCATCCTCTCCTTATAGTAGGAGAGAGCACGTCTCAGGTCCAAAGTATGGAGCCTGTACTCGGCCTCCGAGGTGTAATTAGGGTAGTATACCGGCAGAGTCAGCACCTGGTTAAGGTGAAACTCTGACACCACCTTCAGAAGGAATTTCAGGTGGGGGCGTAGGACAACCTTGTCCCTGTGGAAGACCAGATAAGGGGAATCCACCGAAAGCGCCTGGAGCTCCCCTGTCCTTCTGGCAGACGTGATGGCCACCAGGAAGGTCGTCTTACATGACAAGTGTGACAAGGCACACTTGTGCATTGGTTTGAATGGCTTGCCCATGAGCTTTGCCAGTACCAGCAGTAGATCCCATGGAGGTGGAGGTTCACGCACCGGAGGGGATATGTGATCCAGGCCTTTGAAAAAGCGCTGGACCACTGTCTCCTGCGCCACCGTCGACTGACCAGCCCATGCCTAGTAAGCAGAGATGGCTGCCGTCAGGTGCACCCTAAGGGTCGATGACCGCAGACCAAAGGTAGTCAAGAATGTTGGCCACTGGACAGGACAGAGGGTCCAGGCCCTTGCCCTGACACCAAATGGAAAAGCTTTTCCATTTGAAGGCATAACATTGCCTGGTCAATTCCTTTCTGGATGCCTCCACCATGGTGTAGACATCTTCGGAAAATCCCAAAGCCTGGAACTCTAGCCGCTCAGGTACCAGGCTGTGAGGTGCAGGGACTGAAGGTCTGGATGGAATACCTTCCCCTGACTGAGAGATATCAGGTCCGGGCATGTGCAAAGCCGCTCCATGTGCCTGCAGCTGAAGCTGAGGAGATCTGGATACCAGAACTGGTGCAGCCAGTCTGGGGCTACCAGGATCACCATCGCCTTGTCCCTTCTCACTTTAAGGAGCACCTTGTGGATCAGGGGAAATGGAGGGAAGGCGTACAGGAGGCCTGGGGTCCACAGCCTCAAGAAGGCATCCCCCTGCAGCGAGCCCTGCTGAGGAGGGTGGGCATGAAACAGCTTCAGCTTGGTGTTTTCCCTTGAGGCAAACAGGTCCACCAACGCTCTGCCCTAATGGGAAAACAGGCTGTAAGCTGCCTCTGGATGGAGAGACCACTCGTGGGATGTCTGGCCTAAGCGGCTGAGAACATCCGCCAGGTGCTTTGAGGCTCCTGCCACATGGATGGCTAGGAGATCCGCCTGCAACCAGCTCACGAGGGTCCAGATGCAGAGCGCTCCCTTGCACAGCAAATGGAAGTGCGTGCTGCCCTGTTTGTTGAGGTTGTACATGGTCGTGGTACTGTCCATCTGGACTTGAACCACTTGACCCTGGAGCTGAGGAGCGAAAGCTGACAGTGCCAGTCTGAATGCTCTGAGCTCCAACAGGTTGATGTGGCATCAGGACTCCTTGGGGGTCCAGAACCCATGGGCCCTTTCGTCCCTCATGTGGGCTCCCCAGCCCATGAGAGAGGAATCGGTTGTGAGGACAACAGTCAGCTCGGGGCGGACAAATGCGATCCCTTCCTGCAACCGGTCTGGGGCGGTCCACCACTGGAGAGCATCCCACATCTTCTGGGTTACAGTGACCAGCTGGTAGAAATGACTGTGGCACTGAGCCCACTGGTTGGCCAGCTCCCATTGGAGGGGTGCATGTGCAGCCGGGCCCAATGGACCACTGTGAAGCACTCCGCCACGTAACCCAGAAGGTGCAGAAAGTCCCAGGCAGGGCGCAAGTGCCCAACCAGAAATGACTGCGCAAAGGAGGAAAGAACCTCCGCCCTGTTCGCCGGAAGACGAGCTCTGGCTTGACAAGAGTCGAGCTCTGCCCTGATAAAGCCCATCACCTGAGACAGCATGAGTTCCGACTTGGCCTAATTGATCAGGAGGCCGAGTTGGGAGCAGGTCTGGAGGGCCAGGTCCCTGTACTCTCCACCTCCAGTTGGGTGGATCCTGCTAGGAGCACATTGTCGAGGTAAGGATACATCCTGACCCCTCCCCCCCGATGCCAGAGATGGGCTGCCACCACTGCAATGCATTTGGTGAAGACCTGTGGGGCTGATGACAGGCCGAACGGCATGTCTCAGAACTCGTTCAGGGTCCCCATAACCCTGAAGCGGAGGAACCACTGAAGGGATGGATGGACTGGGAAGTGAAAGAACACGTTCCGCAGATCCAAAGAACAGAACCACATGTTTCGCTCCAAGGATGTTATGATCTGGGACAGAGTGAACACCTGAAAGGTGCGAGACCTGAGAAACTAATTCAGGCTGTGGAGATCTAGAATGGGGTGCCAACCCCCCATCCGCTTGGGCACCAGGAAGTACCTGGAGACAAAGCCTGGGTCTGCTGGAGGATCTGCTGTGGGAGCTACTGCCTCCTTGTGGAGGAGCTGAGCTATGTCGTCTCGGAGAGCTGACTGGGTGCATGCGGAAATCTGTTCCTCTTGAGGGGCGCGGGCTCAGTTGGGAGGGTACTGCAAGAACTCTAGAGGCAGTCCCCGACTGACCACTTTGAGAACTCAACTACCCGGAGTGATAGCGGACCAGGCGGAAAGAAAGAGGTGGAGCCAACCCCCCATGGGAGGGCCCAGAGCTGGCATGATGGAGATAGGGGTGGCAACCGCCATCCTGTCACTGGGCAGGCTTAGAGGAGGAGGAGGAGGCTCCAGGACCTGAGCCTCGGACCCCTTTTCGGGCCTGTAGCAATCCAGGCTTGGGTCAGGGACACCAAGCTTAACCTGCTGCTGATGTTGACGTTGCTGTCCTCCTTGATAGGAGGGCTGCCGGACCACAGGGGAAGAGTGCCAAAAAGGCTTCTTTTTCTTCTGCTGGTTCTTGCCCGAAGAACCCTTGGCAGAAGTGGTGTCCAAGGTAGCATTGGACTGCTCTGTGTGCTGTAGGTGACCAGCCACTCCTGGATCGAACAAGTCGGTCCCGAGAAAAGGCATGTCAGCAAGCTTATGCTGAGTATCCGCCGGGAAGGAGGAAAGCCTCAGCCAAGTCCTGCGGAGAGAGGCCACTGTGGTGGCCATCGAGCGGGTATAAGAATCTCTGATGTCCAAGGCCGTCTGGAACTGCTGTTTGGCAACAGCACGGCCCTGGTCCCGGACCTGTTTGACTGTGGTCTGCATGTCCACGGGGAGATGAGGGAGGACTCTGACTAGTGACCCGAGAAGGGCATGAGAGAAGTGTGCCATGATGACAGCTGAGCTGGCTCGACGAAGGCCCAAGGAGGAAGACGTGTAGATCTTCTGTGTGGAGTGGCCATATTTTTGGACTCTTTGTCCGGAGGTTGGTCAGTGTCGGTCGAACTGTCAGTATGCCTGAACACAGAGGCGGTCACCAGTCTCTCGGCCGAAGGGTGCTCTGTGAACCCTGCAAGGGACCCCATGGGCACCACGTACTTGTGGGCCATGCGGGCAGATGGTTCTGGGCATGAGGGAGGGTGCTGCCAAAGTTCGAGGGCCAGGCCAATGATGGCTTCGGCCACAGGAAAGGCCTCTGTCGGGGTATCCCCTCTCTTTTGGATATCTGTGAGAGGGTACTCCACCTTTTTCTGGATTGGCTCCTCGGGCATTCCGGTGGAGTCAGAAATCAGGCGGAGAATCCCTTGGAAGGAGGAAGGGTCTTCCTCCATCCCAGTGCCAACGGACGACTCATCATCCCCAGAATGAGAGTGGAGTCCAATGACAACCAAGTCCGAGGAGTCAGGGTACAACGGGCTGCCACCTAAATCACCCTCGATCCGCCGAGGGCGGTCTGGGGTGACTGTAACTGACAGACATTGGGGAAGTCTGGTGTCCTGTCGGTCCTCTTTCGAGGGAGCCCCTCCCATAAGCTGTTTTGGCAGCGGTTCCACCCGAATAGGTGGAGAGACCGGAATAGGTCAAACCGGGGGACAGGCCGGCCCCACAAGCAGAGGAACCGATGGTTTCGGTTCTGGAGGAGTCTGCTTCAGCCTGGGAGACAAGAGCCAAATAATGGCCGGGGTGGACGGCGGAGCCGGCTGCTGCCCGGTCAGAATCAGCTGTTGCCACATAAGGTCCTCATAGCGCTGGAGTTTCCGTCGGAGCCTCTCCTCGTCCGAGGAAGATGAGGATGACCTGTGGTGTCGCCTCTTCTTAGAGCGCTTTTGGCTCTTCCTTGATCGTTCTGCCGAGGGGGTTCTGGACCTCGACCGGGATCAGGCAGGCTGACTCAGTCAATCAGGAGACACCAGGGGGATCCAGAACTGGATCCTTAATGGGGACGCCAGCTGGCTGGGTTTCCTCATCAGGAAACACTAGGACCGGAGTCCTTTCTAAGGAGTCATCGACCACGGCTGGCGACAAAGGGTCGATCGGGTCGAGAATGATCTCGACCTCATCGGCCACTTCCTCAGTTGTCTGGCCAGATGGAAGATCCGTAAAGTCTGTGGCCGAGGAGGCGATCTCGACCGAGGTCGAGACCGTATGCTCCTGGGACTGAGACCTCTCTCGGTCCCAAGATCGCCGATCGGATAAGAGGCGATGCAGGTTCTATTCACTCTTCAGGCGGGAGGAGTGCGAGCCCGTGGAGCCTCACCCAGAGTGGGGAGAGACTGGCACAACTCCTTATACGAACCTGTAAACATGGAGCCTAGGTTCAGTGGGACGAAGAAGATTCAATTAACCGAAGTGCGAGCGGCTTCTTCCTCAAACGCCTGCATGCGTTCCAGCTGCTTGGCAGAGCCCGAGGCCGAGGAAACCACCCACCTAGCCTCCCTGGACTTCACCTAAGGGTTCCTTTTCTCTGGTCTCCCCAGTTTCAGGCATGCCAAGCGGTTGTCCAGGACATTGGGATGGAAGGCCAAGTGATAACTGCAGGACAAGGTATCATGACCGATACCCAGGCAGTAGATGCACTTGAAATGGGGATCGGTGCGTGACATCTTTTGGCCACAAGGATACTGGTGAAATTCCAGGGAAGATTTCTCCTCCATGATAGAAGACGTAAATGTGCGATTGCTAACTTGAACGAGTTTTAATTTCAGTAAAAAACATAAATTTGAAAGCCAGGGCCTATGAAATGCGAGAGCACGAGGCAGGCGACCTGTATCTTCCAGCAGAAAGGAAGATCTGGTGTCATGGGGCGGAGCCGTGGTATATACCACCCGGGTGGGTGGGAGGAACCAGCTTGAAGACTTCCGGCAGATTTAAAGAGGAAAGGAACAATGCCAATGAGTGTGGATGAATAACATATCCACGCTCCTAGAAACTGCAGTTACATAAGAACTTACCATAACAGTAGATCTTCAAAGAGAGGTTCCTGCAGTAGGTCTTCACATATTGGACTGCACCCCCTGGCGTCAGGTCCACACGGCAAACTTGTAGATAGTAATCATCAGCGGGGACCGCCCCCGACGTCGGGGCGTCGTGCCGTCAGTCCGACTATAAAAGGGGTGTTCCCGCACCCGCTCTCCAGTTCTTTTCCAACAGAGACCTATAGAAAGGTAAGGAGAAAACTGGAGTGAAACTCCTGAGACCCTGCTTCCACTCTAGTCCTGCAGGGCTAGATAGAAAGGAAAATAAAGCATCCAAAAACTGGAGGAAGGAGGGTGGGAAACTAGACCTACTGCAGGAACCTCTCTCGAAGATCTACTGTTACGGTAAGTTCTTTACGCAACTGCAATATCTTACTTGGAGAGGGTTCCTTCAGTAGGTCTTCACATATAGGACTGAATACCAAGCAGTCCCAAAGAAAAGCAAAAACATAGGTGCATCCGGGAGGAGGAGAAGTCACCATGAGGAATCACAACAGAAGGCCTTGCAAGACCAAAGCCAGTTCTGCGCCAAAAGGCAATGTCCAGACTGTAATGCTTAGTAAAGGTGTGAACAGATGACCAGGTGGCCGCAGCACAGATCCCTGCCATGGACACATTCCTAAAAAGGCAGTGGAGGTTTGCGTAGCCTTTGACTGCCCCCGGAAAGGACTTTCCATATTTCATGTACGAAAAATGGATGCAGTTAGTTTGCCATCGAGAGATGGTTGGCTTGGAAATAGCCTTGCCCTGGCACTGAGGGGGCGAAGGCTATGAACAGTTGGTTAGATTTCCTAACCTCTTTAGTCCTGTTCATGTAGTACCTCAGGATCCGGTGCACATCAAGGGTGTGCAGAAGGTGTCCCCCCCCCCCCAGCTGGTATACTGTGGATAGTACACTGGCAATTCCACACTCTGGTTCAAAGTGGTTTCCAAAACTACTTTGGGCAAAAAAGAAGGATTAGTCCGAAGGACTACTCGGTCCTTATGAAAAATCAAATAAGGTTCTTTACAGATGAAGGCCTGTAATTCGGAAACCCTTCTGGCCGAAGTAACTGCGACCAAAAAATACAGGTTACTCACCTGTAACAGGAGTTCTAGGAATGGTATATGTTGTTCATCCACACTCATTGGCAGGTATCCTTGCCGCTTTAAATCTTGCGGAAGGTCTTCAAGCTTGCTCCTCCACCCACCGGTGGTATAACTCGCTCTGCCCCATGACGCCAGATCTGCCCGCTGGAAGCTCAGGGTTGTGCGTCGAGCTGGAGGTCGGAGGGATTGTAGGGATGAACAACATATACCATTCCTAGAACTCCTGTTACAGGTGAGTAACCTGTATTTCTAGGGACATGGATATGTTGTTCATCCACACTCATTGGCAGACTCCTAGCAGTTCTCCGGGAGGAGGGAGGCCAGACGCACACCCCATATACTTACTTGGGAAAGAGAGACTGGAGAACCGAGGCTCCAAAACCAGCATCCCGGCGTGACTCAAGGTCGATGTGGTAGTGGGTAATGAAGGTGTTTGCTGACTTCCAGGTAGCAGCCCTGCAGATTTCCTGGATAGGGACATCCCTGGAAGCAGCCACCGTTGCAGCAGTATGGCGGGTAGAATGAGCTCTTATCCCTCTGGGAGGCTCCATGCCCGCCAACTTATAGCAGAGATCTATGCAGGAGGTTACCCACCTGCTTATCGTCCGCTTGGCTGCAGGTCTGCCAGATGCGGCTTCAGCGTAGGTGACAAACAGCTGGCGAACCTCTCCTCGACTTTCAGCTGTGGCGCCTCCCATAATAAGCGAGCGCCTCTAGGGTCCAGAGTATGGAGCCCATATTCGGCCTCCGAGGTGTGATTGGGGTAGAACACCGCAGAGTCAACACCTGGTTAAGGTGAAACTCCGACACCACCTTGCGAAGGAATTTCGGTGGGCGCAGGACAACCTTGTCCCTGTGGAAGACCAGGTAAGGAGACTCGATGGAAAGCGCCTGGAGCTCTCCCATCCTTCTGGCTGACGTGATAGCCACCAAGAAGGCGGTCCTCCACCACAGGTGAGAGAGAGCACACTGTGCATAGGTTCAATGGCTTGCCCATGAGCTTTGCCAGTACCAGCAGTAGATCCCACGGAGGTGGGGGTTCCCGCACTGAGGGAAATGTGATCAAGGCCTTTGAAAAGCCAGACCACCTTCTCCTGCGCACCGACTGCTTCCCCCCGCGCCTGGTAAGCAGAGATGGCTGCCAGGTGCACCCTTAGGGTCGCCGACCCAAGCCCTTGACTAGAAAGGGACCATAAATAGTCCAAGATGCTTGCCAAGGAACAGGAGGAAGGGTCCAAGCCCTTGCCTGACACCAAATGGAAAACCTTTCCATTTGAAGGCATAGCATTTTCTGGTCGACTCCTTACGGGACGCCTCAACTACATTGAGGACCTCGTCGGAAAGACCCAAGGCCTGGAACTCTAGCCGCTCAGGAACCAGGCCGTCAGGTGCAGGGATTGAAGGTCCGGATGGAACACCTTCCCCTGATTGACTGAGAGCAGGTCCGGCGAGCTGGAAGCTGCCGCGAGTCCTGGAGCTGAGACTGAGGAGATCTGGGTACCAGAACTGGCGAGGCCAGTCTGGGGCTATCAGAATCACCTGCGCCTTGTCCCTCCTCGCCTTGAGAAGCACCTTGTGGATCAAGGGAAATGGGGGAAAGGCGTAAAAGAGGCCCGGGGTCCATTGCCTCGAGAAGGCATCCCCCTGCAGCGAGCCCTGCTGAGGGGGGCGGGCATGGAACAGACTCAGCTTCGCGTTCTCCCTGGAGGCAAACAGGTCCACCTGAGGTGTGCCCCAATGGGAGAACAGATGCTGTACTACCTCCGGCAGGAGAGACCACTCGTGGGATGCAGCCCCTATCCGGCTCAGGGCATCGGCCAGGGTGTTGGAGGCTCCTGCCACGTGAATGGCTAGGAGATCCGCCTCCAGGCTGCGCACGAGTGACCAACGCGGAGCTTCCTTGCATAGAAGCATGGAGCGCGTCCCGCCCTGGCGGTTTAGATAGTACATGGTCGTGGTATTGTCCGTCTGGACTCGGACCACTTGACCCCGGAGGAACGGAGCAAAGGCGGTGAGAGCTAGGCGGACCGCTCGGAGCTCCAGCAGGTTGATGTGGCATCGGGACTCCCGCCGGGACCAGAGGCCATGAGCCCGGTGTTCCCCCAGATGGGCACCCCAACCCATCAGAGAGGCATCGGTCGATAGAGAGACCGTCGGCTCGGGGCGGACGAACGGGATGCCCTCCTGCAAATGATCTGGAACGGTCCACCACTGGAGAGCGTTCCACATCCCCTGTGTCACCGACATACGCTGGTCCAAGGGATCGCGAGCTGCCAGGACCACTGGCTGGCCAGTCCCACTGAAGGGGACGATGTTCCAGCGGCCCAACGACCACGCTGGTGCAGGCCGCCATGAGACCCAGAGGCGCAGGAAGTCCCGGCAGGCGCAATTGCCCAACCAGAAATGATCGGGCAAAGGAGGAAAGAACCTCGGCCCTGTCCAGCCGGGAGCCGCCTGGCTGCTCGAGAGTCGAGCTGCGCCCGATGAATAGAATCACCTGCTTCGCTCGAGTTCCGACTTGGCCTCGTGATAAGGAGGCCCAGTTGAGAGCAGACCTGGAGGGCCAGATCTCTGGACCACTCCGCCTCCTTCCTGGAGGGAGCTGCTATCAGCCAGTCGTCCAGGTAAGGGTACACCGACCCTCGGCGCAAGAGGGAATGCTGTCACCACTGCCATGCATTTGGTGAAGACCCTGGGAGCTGGAGACAAGTCAAGGGCATGGCTTGAACTCGAAGAGGATCCTTCCGCTCGGGCGAAGGAATCTCTGGTGAGACGGACGGATAGGGACGTGAAAAACGATCCTGCAAGTCCAGAGAGCAGAACCACACCGCGCGTCCAAGGATGGTATTATCTGAGCCAGAGTGACCATCCTGAAGGTTCGAGACCTTAGGAACTTGTTTAGGTTGTGTAGGTCCAGAATGGGGCGCCAGCCCCTGTCTGCTTCGGAACCAGGAAGTACCTGGACACAAACCCTGGGTCTGAAGGAGGGTCCACCACCTCTTACCACCTCCTTCTGGAGGAGGAGGAGATGTCGCTGACGAGCGCCTGTGAGGCTGGGGATCCAGCCCCGAGGCGACGGCCCAGAAGGTGGTGCCTGTCAATTCCAGAGGCAGGCTCTTCCCACCACCTCCAAGACCCACCTGTCCGTGGTAACAGCGGACCAGGCGGAACGGAAGTGCCGGAGCCGTCCCCCCACAGGGGGACCCAGGGGTAAGGTGACGGGATGGGGGCCACACCCCTCAGCCCGTCACTGGGCAGGCTTGGAGGAGGGACCGGCCGAGGGACCTCCTGGGCCCTTTCCTCCCTGCCTCCTGTTAGAGGAAGCCAGCGGCTTGGGTTTGGGATGCCAAGGCCGAGCCTGCTGGCCCTGACGTTGCTGGGCCGGGCGCGCCGGGGGCACAGAAGGACGAAAGGGCTTAGGCTGTGGTTTGCGGCCTTTGTCCTTCTGAGCGGAAGAGACCGAGTCCAAGGTGGCATTGGACTTCTCGATCCTCTGCAGGTGACCTTCCACCCCAGGGCGAAGAGGTCAGTCCCAAAAGGAACATCCGCCAACTTGTGCTGGGTATCCAGCAAGGTGGATATCCTCAGCCAAGCCTCGCCGACGATAGCCACTGCGGCCGCCACCGATCTGGCACATGAGTCCCTATATCCAAAGCAGTCTGGAGCTGCTGTTTGGCCACTGCTCCTGCCCTGGTCCCGCACCTGCTTAACCGTAGTCTGCAGATCGGCGGAAGATGAGGGATGACCTCATCCAGGAGCCCAACAGGGCATGAAAAAATGTGCCATGAGGACGGCCGAACTGGCCTGACGAAGGCCGAGAGAGGACGAGCGAGACTTTTCGCCTGATAGTCCACTTCTTGGACCCTTGTCAGGAGGTTTGTCCACATCCCTGGTGCCAGCCGGGCGCCGAAACGCTGTCGGTAACCAACCCCTCAGCAGAGGGTGTTCAAAACCGGACAAGGAACCGTGGGGACCGTGATACTTCTTGGCCATCCTGGTCAAGGCGCAGGGCAGGAAGCAGGGCTGCCAAAGCTCCAGTGCCGACCCACTATGGCCTCGCCACCGAAAGGCCTCCGTCGGAGAACCCTCGGTCCAGAATCTCCGTAGGGGATACCTGGCCCGCTTGGAAACGGGTTCGAGCTCCATCCCGTGACTCCGAGATGAGCCGAAGCAGTCCTAGGAAGGACCACGGCTATCGCCCATTGACTGACCTTCCTGAAGACTCCAAGTCCAGTCGCTGGAGAAAAAGGAGGAATCATCTTCGGACTCGAAGAGTCCTCAAGAGCTGCCTCTGGCCTGAGCCACCCTTCACCTGCCGAGGTCGGTCGGGAGTGAGGGTAACTGACAGCCGATGGGTAGACCTTAGCCGACCGAGAATCCTTGGTCGGAGCCCCAATTGGTGGCTGTGGAGGCGGAGGTTCCACCGGAATCTGTGGAGAGCTGGTTTTGGCCGAACAACCGCCTGGGTATAGGCCTCGGATAAGTCGAGGGGTTGTGTCGGCTGCTCCGTGACAGTTACTTAATGGCCGGAGCGACGGGTCGGCTTATTCCCGGCCAGGAGGAGTTGTTACAACATAAGGTCTCGCACTGCCGACGACTTACGCCAAGCTTCCTCATCCGAGGAGGAGGACGAGGACGAGCGGCGACGCCGCCATCATGTGCCGAGACCGAGACCGCCATGACGGTGGGATCGGCTGACCGCGAAGAGGTCCGAGACCGAGACCGAGTCCCGGAATTTCGAGGTCGGTGCCGAGGTGTCGGCCGAACCGCACTCCTTCGCTCGATGGTCCATCCGAGGCTCGAACCGGAGGTACAGGCGAGCCCACGGATCCTCAACTCCTCCCTGGGAACCGGGAGAGGGGAATTGCCGCTAAAGGCGACAGCCCGTCTAATGGGTTGAGAAAATCTCGACTTCATCGGTGGGAGTCTCGTCAACTGACCTGACGGGACACCGTGAGGCCAGTGGTCGAAGCCGAGTGGTCGACCGGCCTACGGCCCACGCCCGGAGAGGGACCTTTCCGCCTCCCAAGAGCGCCGACGGAGGGATTCTACCCTGTCCCTCTTTTGGACCGAGAATAAGGTCCAGCAGACGCAGGCCCTTCTCCTTTAGTGGAGAGGGACAGACAAAGCTCCTTAAAGGAAGCCGCGTAGGAAGAACCCAGAGAGAGGGGATAAAGCCGCCGAGGAAGTAGGCCGCCCGCGCCGCCTCTTCGAGGGCCACCATCCGACCGAAGCTGATCCGCCGAAAGTACCGCCGGACACCGCCAACCGGCCTCCTTGACTTCACCGAGGGAACGCCCGGGACGCGCCCAGTTGCAATCGGGCAGCACGGTCTTCGAGGACGAGGCCGAGAAAGATGAGCACAGGTCGCAAGCTCGCGTGGTCGTGCTCAAGGCCTACAGTAGACACGGAGTGTGGATCCGTCTGAGACATCTTCACCGGTGCATGGGCATCTCCGAAACGGGAGTCGATTTGTCCATCGCAGCCGCGAGGGATCGAAGACTGAAGTCTTTTTTGCAAAATTTATTTTTAAATCCGCAAACGGAGAAACAGGAACCAGTCACAAACGCAGAGCGTTAAGGAGGGAACCTGAGCTTCCAAGCGGTAAGGAAGATCTGGCGTCATGGGGCGGAGCCGAGAGTTATACCACCCGGGTGGGTGGGAAGAGCAAGCTTGAAGACCTTCCGGCAAGATTTAAAGCGGCAAGGATACCTGCCAATGAGTGTGGATGAACAACATATCCATGTCCCTAGAATAAGGTCTTCCAGGAAAGGAAGCGCAAGTCGCAGGAAGAAGCTGGTTCAAATGAGGGTAAGGTCAGCTTCTCAAGCATGAAATTCAGGTCCCAGGGAGGACAAGTATTCCGGATTGGAGGTTTCAAATGAAGGATGCCTTTCAAAAAGGTTTTGGCAACCTCCAACTGAGCCAAGGTTTTGCCCTCCACCGGGAGGAGGTAGGCCGACACCGTAGAGAGGTGGACCTTAATGGAGGAATAGCTAAGGCCCGCCTCAGACAGGTGTGCGAGGTACTCTAGAACCTGGGATGCCGAGCACAAAAATGGATCCCAGCTCCTTGCTTGGGCCCGTATTGTGAATCTCTTCCACTTCATAGCATAAGTGGATCTAGTGGAGGGTTTTCTGTCCTCCACTAGAATATGCACAACCTGCGAGGATACCCCTTAGCGAGAAATCGCTACGTCCACAGGTGCCACGCATGAAGGTGGAGAGACTGAAGGCTCGAATGCACCAGGGTGCCCTGCTCCTGAGTCAGAAGGTCGTGGGAAATGGGCAGAGGAACCAGGGGCTCCAGTGCCAACTGCTGCAGAAGAAGGAACCAAATTTGGCATGGCCAAAGAGGAGCAATCAGGATTGCATGGGCCCCCTCATGTTGAAGTTTCACCAGAACCTTCTGAATGAGAGGAAAGGGAGGAAAGACGTACAGAAACATCCCTGTCCACGAAAGAGACAGCATGTCTCGCCAAAAAGCACCATGCCCGGGAACGAGCGAGCAGAAGACGGGTAGTTTTGCTTTGAATGGGGAGGCAAACAGATCTATCTCCGGCCGACGCCATCGAAGAAAGAGATCTTCAACTACCTCTGACTTTAGCTCCCACTCGTGGGCCCTGGCCACTGATCGACTGAAACTGTCTGCCAGGACATTGGTGATGCCCTGAACGTGGACTGCTGTCAAGTAAAGGCTGTGCTGAATCGCCCAGTACCACACCCTCATGGCTTCTCTGCAAAGAGGATATGACCGGGTTCCTCCCTGTTTGTTTAGGTACCAGACAGTGGACATGTTGTCTGTCTGGACTAAGAGGTCCCGGAACCAGCAGCGACTGGAATGCCTGGAGTGCGTAAAGAACCGCCCTGGTCTCCAGAACACTGATGTGGAGCATCAGCTCCTGGTCGGACCAAGAAGCATGTGCTTTGTGAGTCCCCAGATGGGCTCCCCAGCCCAGATCTGAGGCATACGTAGTGAGAATTTGGGTTGGAACTATAGGAAGGAAAGAAATTCCCTTCAATAAGTTCGAAAGATCTTGCCACCAGCAAAGATCTCTCTGAAGCCTGTTGGAGATCATGACTTTTTGGCTCATGTCGTCCGTCCTCTGGTTCCACTGGACTCGAAGAGACCACTGGGTGACCCTCATGTGAAGCCTGGCCACTGGGACTGTCGAAATGGTGACCACCATCAGTCCCAATAGACGAAGCACCGAGTGTGCTGGGATCCATCGGGCCTGTACCACGAGAGTGGCCTCAGAAGCTAGGGTCTCGGTCCGATCCGATGGCAGGAAAGCCTTGCCCTGAACTGTGTCTAGTACAGCTCCCATTAACTGAAGCCTCTGGGATGGTACTAGCTTGGACTTGGGAAAATTTACCGTTATGCCCAGTAAAGCAAACAAGCTCAGAGTGAAAGAGAGAGACTCTTTAAGGCTGGTAGGAGAGGGTGCTGCGAGGATCCAGTCGTCCAGGTACGGGAAGACATAAATGTCCTGATGGTGTAAAAATGCCGCCACTACCACTAGGCATTTGGTGAACACTCTGGTTGCCAAAGAGAGGCCAAATGGGAGAGCTCTGAATTGGAAATGCTTCTCCATGAAACAAACAGAGAAAACGGCGGTGGGCCGGGAGGATAGGGATATGTAGGTAAGCATCCTGCATGTCCAGGGAGCACAGCTAATAATTGGGGTGGAGCAGGGGAGGAGCCCCTGAAGGGTCAACATGAAACTTCTTGTACTCGACTAAGATGTTTAGTGTGCGGAGATCTAGGATCGGTCTCAGGTTACCCGTTTTCTTTGGAACCAGGAAGAAGTGGGAGTAGAATCCCTTTCCTATTTGGTTTGATGGGACGGGTTCTATGGCCCTCTTTAGAAGTAGTGCCTGGATCTCCTGAGAGACTATGGGGACCTGATCCCAAGGATAGAAGGACTGTCCCGGCGGTTGAGGGGCTGGGATTTTGTTGAATTCTATCGAGTGGCCTCACTGGATTAGCTGAAGCACCCAAGTTTCTGCGGTGATGAACCTCCAACTATCCAAGTGGAGGCCGAACCTCCCTCTGACCGGTTCCTCCCGAGATACTGGAGGGAGCAGAAGGAGGGGAAAGGAGTCAGGACGCCGAGGGGAGGGGAGCTTTTGCCCCAGAGGCCTGTTTGGGAAATTTGGCCTGTGGGGTTTGAGCTCCCGATCCAGATGCTTGTTTCGTTGCCTGGCGCTTGGCCTGGGATTTGTTCCACCTTCTCTGGCAGCGAAAAGGCTGCTTTTGATGGCCCGTCTTGTATAAGGAGTGGACATCCCGCAAGGAGTGTCCGCTCTCCTGCAGCCCAGTAATAATATCTTTAGCGTCGCCGCCAAAGAGGACGGAACCCCTGAAAGGGGCGTCCAACAGAGAGGACTGCACATCCTGTGCCAGTCCCACTATACGGAGCCTGGACAGGCGCCGGAGGCAGATTCCCATGGCTGCCGCTCTAGCCACCGAGTCCACAGAGTCGTAGGTTGCCCGAAGGGCATGACGACACGAGGATTTCCCCATCCTAACTTTCTCCAACAACTTCTTTCTCAGGGTTTCATCCTGAACTTACTAGAGGTCCCTTTCAAAATTCAACAGAGAAGCTTTTTGAAAGGCGACCATGTGCGAGATGTAATTAAGAGAACGTATCGTACAAGAGGAAGAAGAGCATATTTTATGCCCAAATTGGTCGAGTTGACGCGAGTTCTTGTCGGAGGGCGAAGAGCTCAGGTGTTTGGGCTGGGCTGAACAGTCATGAGCGGCCGTGATGACCATCGAGTCAGCCTTGGGATGGGAGTTAAGGTGAGATCTCCCTTCTGGGGGATAACAGGTGCGGTCGGCTTTGTGTGAGACCGCTGGAATGGAGGACGGTTGCTGCCAAACTGTAGTCACAAGGTCCTCATGGGGACCCATCCACGGAGGAATGGGGATAGGGTCCGAGGTGGCCAGATCCAAGTGCTCCGCAAGACGTTTTCTTTGCAGATCAACCTCTTTAGACGGCCATCCACCAGCTGCCTGAATTGAACGCAATAAGTCTCCGAAAGAGGGCTCCTCCGGAGGAGACTTTGGAGAGTCTTTCGGAGGAACCTCTACAGGAGATCTAGGCTCTGACGCGTTGGAGTCAGAGGGCTCAGAGTCACTAGCCACGGAAGGGTCTGGTTCTGTGGTCCCTACCGTAATAGAGGTTGACACTCTGGCTCAAGGAGGTGGTGGTGGAGAAGTGACCCTGGGGGTGGGTGCTTCTCTCCCCAGCAGTCTTAGCTCAGACACAGGCTGCGCTCTAGCCTCTTTCCACCAAAGAAGGATGGACTCATGGTCCGGTACCGGAGGAGAAGGAGGAGGGGGAGGCTGGTAACTCGGATACCCCGGGTACTAAGGGTAGTGTCAGGATGGATACTACGAACAGTACCCGGGATAACCCGGCGTGGGGTGTCCTGGAGTAGGATATCGCAGCATCAGGAAGGATGACGTCAGAAAACCCGGTGTCGGGAAGCCCGGCGACGGAGGTACCTGGCCCGGCATCGAGTATTGAGTGACCAACGGAGGGCCGCCCGCAGGCGGGGAAGAGGGTTGCTGGACTAGGAAACCAGTTGAAGGCCCCGCAGAGGGTGGCACCATGGCACCAGAAGGTGGCGTCGGATCCGGGAGCGCGTCCGAAGAGCTGGAGGGTGGAGGCTCCATAACAGTATCCCCTGTCAGCAGCGGAATGAAATCCAGCGACAGTGGAAGGCCTGGGGGGGGGGGAATTCGAGGGGCCCCCGACGGCAGGTCTGAGTGCAATCTTGCTAAAGCAAAGAGCAAAGGATTGGGTGGCAAGTTTCTGGGGTGGAGAACCCTGGGAGATGACGGGTTGACCTGTCCCTCACTCTGTCCAACGTCAGGGGCCAAACTGAAGCCCGATGGTACAGTGGACGGATCCTGACGCCCGTGTCTGAAACAGCAGATCCGGCCGGGCTAGAGACGGCTGGAAAGCCGACGCTAGTCTGATCATCGGAGGCCATGCACCCTTCGCCGGAGGCGATGGGTGATTATCGGCAGGGCAAGGCGATGAAATTACCACCTCTAAAGAGGCAACCCCTGGCTGCCCGCTCACCTCAGCAGGAGGGGGAGAGGGGGCCTGGCCAAAAGAAGAGGATGGGGTGCCCGAAAAAGTATTCACGGTTGCAGGCCTCATGTGGCGACTGACTCCGGTCCCGGCGCTTCTCTTTACTTTTCTTCTTTTTTGGGGCCGTCGACGATGACCTTTCTCTGAGTTTTTGGAGCTCCTTTTCCATAGACATTAAGCGCTGGGTCAAAAGATGGGCCTCGAGGGACCGCTTGCACCTGGTTCTGGTCACCTGGTTGAAGGCCTGGCAGAAGGAACACTCCTGGACATCGTGCTTTGAACCTAGGCAAAGGGGGAGGCGGGAACGGTCGTCCCCGTTGCGGGACTTGAGTGCCGCACTTAGAGCACTTTTTCTTCTGTCTAGAAGACATCAATTTGAAGAATATTCTGAGAGAAATCTAGTAAGAGGTGAAGGATAACTTCGACAAAAAATAATGCGAACGTTAGATTGCTGTTCTGACACAAGCCGAACGTTACTGAGGCGACAGTGGGAAAGAACTGGAGAGCGGGCGCGGGACCGCCCCTTTTATAGTCAGGCTAACGTCACGATGTCCCGACATTGGGGGCGGTCCCTGCTGATGATTGCTATCTGCAAGTTTGCCGTGTGGACCTGACACCAGGGGGCGCACTCCAATATGTGAAGACCTACTGCAGGAACCCTGCTGAAGTAAGAGCAACAGTTATTGTCTTGCGCATGGCACCACATGCAAGCCCAGTAACCATTTCCAGCCCGACCAAAGCACTGCTTCCATGAAGTCCTAGTGCCTCCAGCCCAGACCCATAAGTGTGAATCAATGGAGAAGATTGATTCTTGGAAGGTCAGGGAGAGCATGCCCTCAACCTGAACCGCCAGCAGTGCTGTAGGAAGGGGGGGGGGGGGTGGCATGAGCACAACCATGTCCCTTATCTTTGGGGATATTATAGGTAGCGCTGAAGAAAGAATAGTTATGTAAGAACTTACTGTAACAGTAGATCTTTGAGGGGATCTCAGTCATCAGGTCACGCATATGGAACTTCACTGTCAGTGAAGCAGGATCCACATGGAAGATTTTCAGCAGTACAACTGGGGCTGCCTACGCTGACATTGTTTGCCAACATCACCAACCCTATAAAAGGCGTGAGCAACCTTGCTCCCTCCTCAGTTCTTTTCCCCGGAGACTAAGGGAGCAAAGCTTGTGCCATGGGGGACCAAGGAGAGAGAGAGAGAGAGAGAGAGGTGCCCAGGCCTAAATAAAAGACTGGATACACCGCATAGCCAGTTCTGAAAAAGAGCCCCATAAAGGGAGATGGTGGGAGGGGAAAGCAGACCTGATGACTGAGATCTCCTCAAAGATCTACTGTTACGGTAAGTTCTTGCATAACTGTTCTATCTCATTGGGGGTGTCTCAGTCATCAGGTCATACATATGGTGCGAGTCCCAAGCAGTTACAGATGCACATAAACTGTCTGGGAGGAAGGTCATCTCTAAACTTAAGACAGGAGGCCCTGCAGCACAGCCCTGCCAAAACCTGCACGGGCCCTAGAGGCAATGTCCAGACTGTAGTGCTTGGTGAAAGATGACAGTACTCAGGTGGCAGGCACAAATGTCAGCAGCTGAGACCCCTTTGAAACAGGCCACAAAAGTAGCCATGCTCCTTGTAGAATGGGCTTTCACTGCCCCCGGCAACTCTTTGCCATGCTTGTTGTACCAGAAACAATACAATGCATCAACTATTTGGACTAACACTGTTTAGGAACCTGTACGCCCTCTCTACCTAGGGTGGAAGAAACAAAAAGCTGCTTCAACTTTCTGCATTCATTAGTTCGGAGCAGATAATACTTCAAAATTCTATGCACGTCTAATGTATGGAGCAGTGCTTCCCCTGGACTGGCACGCTCAGGAAAATAAACAGGTAGGTGGCTAGACTGGTCTAGCGTAAACTCATACACCTTCTCAAGAAGAAACTCAGGATTTGCGTGCAAAGATACCCAGTCTTTGTGAAAACAATCAAATAATGCTCCTCACAACAGAGGGCCTGAAGCTTGGAAATCCTTTGAGCAGAAGTAATAGCAACCAAAAATAACACTTTCCAGGAAAGAAAGCGTAGCTTGCAAGTCGCGACTGGCTCAGACGGACACAAGGTCAATTTCTCCAAAAACAAAATTCAAATCTCAAGCTTGCACAGGGGAACGGATTGGAGGTTTCAGTTGCAGGATTTTGGGACAACCTTTTTACTTTGTTTATTAATTCCCATCCTTCTGTTATTAAAAATGGTCAATCTTTGCTTTATGTTGATGATCTCATTCTTTTCTCTTCAGCTAAAGAACAATCCAAATTAGTTAAAGATCTTCAGTCTGATTTTATTTTTGTTCATAATTGGTTTTCTGATTATTTATTTTAAATGTAAAAAAGGCAAAATCCATGATTTTTGGTTCACGTGCTAAGTTGATAAATTGTCCTTCACTAGAGTTATGATATTGAGGGTATTTTAACTGAACAAGTATTTCAGTTTAGATACCTTGAGTGTTATTTTGGATCCTTCACTTTCTTTTTCTGATCACATTAAATCTGTATGTTCTAATATTAATCAAAAAATTGGAGTTTTGTATAAGTTGAACTTTTATTTTTAATTTTTGAATCTCGTAATGCTATTGCTATGGGTTCTCTTTTGCCCCATTTTGATTGTCTTTTTTTTTTTAACCCCTGGCTCCAAAATCTTTGTCGTCTATATCATCTGTCATTAAAGGAATAATGCATGACAGGGTGTGTATCGTGCTGGGATAACCATACCTGGGCATAACAGCCATGCTATAAGGCCCAATGCCCCAGGTGTGGCGTTATCCCAGCATGACACACACCCTGAGTGCATTATTCCTTTATACAATGGCTTGCTGTTATATATAAAAGAAAAAATAATTTTAAAGAATGTTTTTATTAGTGTGGAAAAATATTTGTTTCTAAGAGGAGATGCAAAAAAAGTAACTTATGATCATCATGGTCCTCTCACACTGGTTCACAGTGCTGAGACTAGACCTGTATGCTGTGCGCGATAACGCCATGGGTCCAGCCTCAAATTGACCAATCGCAGTCCAAGATTATTTCTTGCCATTGTATAATTTGTTTTATTGGCCTTATATGTACTCACTACTGTCAGTTACATTCCCAGCCTGGTGGTTATCCCCAATTCATCATATACAGAATTGTTTTGGTTGTTTGATTTTCAAAAATATATTTTGTTCTGTCTCTTCTCCTTTTCTTTTTAAACTTTATATTTATTAGTTTTGCAACTGATATACAAATCAAGAACTTTCCATATGGTATACAGTCCTGATAGATAAAATACTAATAGGGCTAAAAGCCTCTTAATCATAGGAAAGTGTAAGTGCCTCACCATATTGATGATACAACATTGGGGAATCACAACAATCTATACAAGAAAAAGGCTAAAGTTATACCTACCCACCAGGGGAACTTTCTGCCATGCTAGTCTCCTAAAGAAAATCAGTAGGTTGAGTTACAGTTGCACTCTGTAATGCTTACTTAAAACATCTTGATAACGTTTGTCATTGTATAAATAAATATTGCAATACCCCATATGGTAAAAAAAAAATAAACATATATACACAAGAACCTTAGTTGATCAATAACAGAGAAATCAAATGATGTATGGTCTAAACATGGTCTCCTCAACGGGAGACAGTGCTACTTAATTAAGCAGCACAATGAACTATAGAATTATATTAAACTCAGAACAACACTTGAATTAAAAGAACAAATACTGTGTGTGCCACCGAGGGCCAAGGGTAAACATTAAGTCCAGAATGAAAGGCTCTCAAGTGGCTGAGCCCGGTCCATCTTCATCTGCTGCACTTTTCTGTCGGTGTTCTGCCTTCACTTTCTCAGCCCATTTGCCAACGTCCACAGAGTCAGAGAAAGCCCATACCTTGCCTTGATATACGATGTGCAGACGAGCCAGGAAAATGATGGAATGAAGTATGCTGACTTCCCTTAAAACACGGCGTAACCCACTGAACCTCTTCTGCCTTTGCCTGGTTGCATAGCGGGAATACATGCACTGGTTGCCCATCCTGGGTAATCGGGCCATTCCTCCTTGCTAAGGCCACAATCCAATCTCCTTCCCCCATCCCTGCAATAACCACCAACAAAGTTCGAGGAATGTTTGAGGCCTCCGCCTGCCTACATGGCGTTATGTGGTATACTTTCTAGATCTGGAACCTTTCTGAGTCCCCCTCTGACTAGAGTTTCTCAGCAAGCCATTCTTTTATAAACATAACTGAGTGGTCCCCTTCGATGCCATCCAGGAGACCCAGAAATCTGAGGTTAGCAGCATGCACCTGGTTCTCCAGAGTTTCCAGCAGTGCCCGAAAATGTTCCTCTTTCAGCACCATTGCAGTTGCACTTGTAGCTGCCGTGGCTTGCTTTTTTACTTCAATCATCTCCGTTTTTATACAGTCCACTGTCGTTTCCACAACTGTGACTCTGTTGTTGAAGGAATTCATTTTCTGACATATCTGTGACCAGGGGGAGGGACAACATGCCTCGCTAGAAAATGCCAGGCTCTAGATCTAGCAAGTGGAAACTGGGCACCTTTACATTTGAGTGTGGGTGCAAAAAGGTCCGACTCTGGACAACTCCATCTGGCGAAAAGATCTTCTGCGACAGATGAGGCAGTATAGTGCAGTGGTCTAAGGCTCTGAACCGCAGATTTGGTGACATCCAGCAGATCAGACCTGGGTTTGAATCCCACAGCTTCCACTTGCATACTGTGTGACCCTGAGCAAGTCACTTAACCTCCTTGTGCTCCCAGGTTGCTCCTGTAAAAAAGCTTTCAGCTTAGTGTGCTATACCTGGTTAAACAACGAAATAATTAATAATTAGATGAAATTCCCATTCGTGCATGCTGGACCGAGTCCGGACTGAGCTGGTCCGCTAGGGTGTTTAGCATGCCTGGGACATGGACTGCCGAGAGAACCAGACTATGGTCTAAAGCCCACTACCAAACTCTCATGGCCTCCCTGCATAGGAAATATGAATGTATCCTCCCTGTTTGTTGATGTAGTAGACAACACTCAGGTTGTCGGACTGGATCAACAGCTAACCCAGGAGGAGATGGCTCTGAAAGGCCTGCATCACATGCAGAACCGCCCGCATCTCCAGGACATTGATAAGCAGGGGGGCCTTAATCTGGGACCAAGAGCCTTGAGTTTGAAAGGGACCCAGATGTGCCCCCAGCTGAAACCGGAGACATCCGTGGGGGAGATCTGGAATGGAATGCCTTGCAACAGATTCAGTAGGTTCATCCACCATTGGAGCACCTTGCGAACTGGGGAGGAGACCAGCAGTACTAACTGCTCTAACTCGTCCGTGCACTGGTCTCATTGTACCCCAAGTGTCCACTGGAGAACATGCATGTGCAACCTGGCCAGTGGAACCGCTGAAATGGTCACAGCCATCAACCCCAACATCCTCAAGTATACTCTTGCAGGAACACAATGGGCTCTGGACGACCTGCTGAGCCTGGGTGATAAGGCACACCACTCTGTTTTGAGGCAGGAAGGCCTTTCCCTATGCAGAGTCCAGAACCACCCTATATATTGCAGCATTTGAGACAGGTTTAGGACCGACTTGGGCAAGCTGGACAGTGATACCTAGGGATAGAAACGGCTAAAGGGTTCTTCCAGAGTCTGAAAAGCAGTTCTCTAGACAGGGCCTTTAGGAGCCAATCATCCAGATAGGGGAAAATGTATAGTCCCTCCCTTCCAACAGCTGCAGCTACTGCTGCTAAGCACCTGGTATAGATCCGCGTTGCAGAGGATAAGCCAAAGGGAAACATTTTGAATTGATAGAGCTTGCCCTGAAAAAGAAATTGGGAGGAATCTCCTGTGAGGTGGAAACACTGAGATATGCAGGTAAGCATCCTGCATGTCCAGGGAGCACAGCCAGTCACCCTGCTTGAGAAGAGGCATCAGGCCTGACAGGGTTACCATGCAGAATTTTTTGTATTGGACATACAGACTGAGGTCCTTGAGATCCAATATGGGTCTCAGATCTCTGGTTTTCTTGGGGACCAGGAAAAACATTTTTTTTTTTTGGTGCCTGAGCACTGGCTCGATTGCCTTTTTGCCCAGAAGGGACTGTACCTCCTCCTGGAGAACAGATAGATGGGCCGAGGGATAGGTGGAGGGTACTGGAGTCACCGCTGGGGGCATCTTGAGGAGTTCCAGAGTGATCCCTCTCTATGATCTGAAGAATCCAGGCATCTGAAGTAATGGTTCTCCATTGATTGAGATGAAGGGAGAACTGACCTCTGACCACCACCTCTTGGTCACAGAGCAGAAGAGGGGGGTCTGGCAAGGAGTCAAGTGGAGTCGGATCCAGTCACTGGGCCTGACATCACCCCGGGCGCTTTGCTGTGCCACCAGAGGAGGAGGGGGTGGGTAAGGCAGCAGAGGCTCTTCACTTGCCTAGGGGCCGGGAGGTTATTCCCAATTTGTGGGACACCTTCCAAAAAGAAGCACGCAGTTTGCTACTAGGCTGAGTATGGTAGAGCAAGTGGACAGACTGGATAGCCCTGCCAGGTGCCTGTAGCACACTTATGATGTCTTGCATATCTGGCCCAAACAGCTTAGAGCTATTAAAAGGGGCACTGAGCACCTTTTGCTGGACATCAGCTGATAAACCTGAGACTGTCAGCCAGGAGTGCCTACGAAGGCAAATACCTGTGGCAGCAGCCCTGGCACCTGTATCCAAAATACATAGAGGGCCATCAGGAGGTGCTTGCTAATATCCTTAGCACTCTGCAAGCATTTGAGAACCCTCTGTTTCTGTGAACAACCAGGAAGGTCCCGGGACGCAGCCTTTCCCTTCTTACAGGCAGTATTCTGGTACTTGACCATGCAGGAGAGGTAACTGGCAATCCTCAACTCAAGGGTGCAGAAGGCATAGACCCCCCCCCCCATGAGATTCTCTATCAGGGGGAGGGAACTAAGGTGCTTGGGCACCTTGGACTTATGAGCTGCCTTGATAACCACAGAATTGGTACAGCAGACCCTGGGGAACATGATACAACTTATCAGCCCTGTGGGGCATGGCTGGTGCCAGATTGCAGTAGTGGCATTTCTTAGAATGAGAAGGATAGGAGGAATGACCTTGGAAGGAGACTCTGGGATCTCTAGGAAGTCCACCAGATCTCTTCTGATGGCATTCTCCTCCTCTGTATAGAAGCCCATAGCTGAGCACAGCTGCTTCATGACACTAAAAAAGTAGGGTTCTCTGGAGGAGACCTGAGAGCATGTCTGACAGAGTCCTTGCTCACTGGAGAGGCTGTGGACCTGTCAGAGGAAGGAGGCTCTTCTCTTCCTCAGGTAAGAAGAGATCAGGATGGTACCTCCTCTATGTTGACCTACTCCAGCTCAAGGCCTGATGAATGAGGGACTCATTGACGGCCCTCAGGGGAGGACCATGAGGTCAAGTGGTGTCGATGCCGACAGTGCCATTGATGATGCAGGCGAGGCAGGCCTCTATGCTTCCTAACTGGTGGACCAAGACCATAGTGAACTTGGTCAAATTGTTATTAAGGTTGACAACAGTAAACTGCTGCATCAACGGTGATGGTGGTGGTGGTGTCGATGGCAAAGGGTGCAACAACCCATCCAACGGGCCCTGACAGCCCAAGCAGCCTGGAGTCCAAGTGTCTGGAGAAGCATCAGGCCTCGACCTTGCTGTCAATGATGAGCCAGTCATTGACAAAATGAGGGCTGACGACTCTGATGTCGACAACCAGCCGCCCTGAGCAGCTGTCGGTAGGGGTTTGTTAGAAACAGAGACCTGGACAGCAGCAGGCAATGGAGTACCCAGGATAAAGAAGAGAAGGCCAATGGGGAGTGGAAACGCCAACAGGGGTGTGGGGGTGATCCTGATCTTTTTTATGACTTTTCCCCGAGGACTTGTCTCAGGCCTTGGAGGCCTGGGAGCTTGAAGAACCCCCTGGCAACTGGGAGGGAGGGACCCCAGAGGATCCCTGCCCAGATATGGCTACCTGTTGTTTCATTACAAATTTTTTGAGAGCCTTTTTTCACTGCCTAAGGGTGGTTTAATTAAACTTATGGTAGAGCTCACAGTCTGAGACATCGCAGTCAGGCCCAAGACAGCAGACAATGATGGACTGTTCATCTGAAAAGGCAATTTTCTTTCTGCAGCGACAGCGATGGAAAAGAGAAGTAGAAGGATTAACTTTCGACATAAACAAGGGAAAGGAATCTCTTTAGAAAAAGATTCTAAAAAAATAAGTGTAGATAAAGCTGTGGGCAAAAATGGTGTGAAGCTGTGTCGGAGCTTCTGCTGAGACCCATGCAAACAGAGTCGACAGCAGAAAAGAACTGAAGAGGGAGTGGGGCCGCTCACGCCTTTATAGGGGTGGTGATGCTGGCAGAAGGTGTGGGCGGCTCCAGTTGTACTGCTGAAAATCTTCCATGTGGACCCTGCTTCACTGATGGTGAAGTTCCATATGTGTGATCTGATAACAGATACCCCAAGTGAAGATCTGCTGTCTCTAGACAGCCACAGAGGCAGTCAACCTGCCCATACCTGTAGCGCGGGAGCCCCTACAAAGAGTCACCACCCAGATCATGAGGAGAGTGAGGACCTAGGGATCTGAGGGAGTGTAGAGATACTCTGGAAGACTGCAACTCCCTGAGGGTTAGCCCCACATCATGGCCAGACAATTTAGGGTCATGGGTGGCAGAGTTAAGTATTGATGGTTGTACATCAGTGGCAAACCCAGCAGTATGCAGCCAGGAGCATCATTAAAGACAGATTCTTTAGGTTGTGGTACTAGCATATGATAACACTTGAAATACTTTCCAGTCTCCAAGCCACTAGTTGCATATTGCTGGGCTTCAGTCTTGGACATGCTCCCAGGCATACTGTCCACAATTGTAGGCACAGACTTCTACAGGCTGTTTTGATATTTAATCATATATGCCTTGTGGCTGGCAATAACGGAGGCCTAATGAAGCAGAGGTGGAAG
The DNA here is from genome assembly GCA_016271365.2 of Neoceratodus forsteri. Classification (NCBI taxonomy): domain Eukaryota; kingdom Metazoa; phylum Chordata; order Ceratodontiformes; family Ceratodontidae; genus Neoceratodus; species Neoceratodus forsteri. The sequence continues at coordinate 1,443,722,183 of CM028130.1, read as the reverse complement.
TCTGTTTGCTCACGGTATCCAGTTTCCCAGATTCTTTGTCAGGGCGTTTAGTGATCATGTGACAAGGTGCCTTTGACCTATTATAAGCAGCCATAATGACCAATTCCATTTTATGCTGAGTAGCACAATATCTCTTGGATACTAGGCACAAGGGTAGTAGCTCTGCACATTGGGAGTGCACAATACAGGAGGCCAAAATACAAAGTAGAACACTGCTGCATGGCAGCAGCCAAGAAAGTCAGTACTCTTTATAAACCTTTTCATGTTATTTCACATATAGCCAGTTTCTTCATTAAAAAAAAAGGGCAAATCTATTGTTCATATAATATTAAAACAGCACACTGCCACTATAACCAATCTGAGGCAGCTGCTAATAAAAGGTGCTTCGAAGTACAGGCATAAACAGGTTTGCAATCCAAAGAACAAACCATATCTGTAGTCCACACAGAAGGTCATGTCATAAAGCCCAATACAAAAACCCCACTGCATCCCATGCAGCTTGAATGGTGTTCTGCTACGTCATAGATACTGTTTATCAGCCTTCCTAGCAACTGCCAGCAGAGTACTGTGTCTAAGTCAAGTTGCCAGTGTAGCATCCTCCAAAGGAGAAAAAATATTAGGGGTGATCACATAACAGGCAGCAGGGCCTTCCAGCAATTCATATACATTCCTCTTAGTGGAGTCCTCTTCTTCGTCAGAAAACAAGTTCTTCCTTCATAGGTAACAATGCCCGAAAACAGGCATTCTAGGGAGGAGATCTGCGTTAAACCTCAGTGTCTTCACTACCAGAGGAAACTGAGCTAGCAACAAACCCATGATACAGGCAAGAACCATCCTCATCCCCTCTCTCATCATCAAGCAGGTCTGGATTATACTGATGCTCCTCATCAGGTTGAGGAGGGGGCAGAGGGACCACTGGAGCCACATTCTGGGTCACAAGATGTTGTGGTAGAGGAACAGGGACTGGAGGTCCACTAGGGCCAGACTCCATCAACAGAGGCAACAATGGGCTAAGCTAATGACATTTTTGTCAACAGCAATGTAGACAACAGTCACTGAATTAACTCGAGAATGCAGCCAGTACTGCAGCACTGGCATTCAGGCCATCAGCTGGAAGTGTTGCTAAAAGGAGTGTCAGCGGGGCCAAGCCTGTCTATAATGTACTAGCCATAAGCTGTGGATCTATAACAGTACCAGAGCCAGAACCTGTACCCAACCTTGATGTCTCTTTGATGGCTGGGACAAAAACAGAGGCAGATGAAGTGGCCTCACACTTACCCTAATGAGATGCCAATGGGGATTGTGACCTGGAAGGAGATGCATGGTGATGATGCTCCATCAAAGTCTGCTTTTTAGTCTTATTCTTTGATGAATGGCATGTCTCTCTAGAAGGTGACTGTGTTACCAGGGGCAAGGAAAATCATGGGAATCCTTGGCATCTTCCATCTTCTGCATGTTCTCAAAAGATTTTTAGCAACGTCATCGCTCGGCCTAGTTAAAATGTTACCAGATAGAATAGAACTTAACATCCTTAAAGGCAGTGGGTACACAATATTAAGTGTTATCACAAAAAATCTTTTTGTCGGCAGAGATGAAAGAGCAGTGGTCTCTTTGATGTCATCTGCGACAGTATGCAATAACAGTTTGTAAGTAAAATAAAGGACAAAAACTTCATCGGTCGTGATCAACGAAGATGTTTCTTATATCTAACAACATTGGTCAATGGCATGAGAAAAACATATGGGGCTGCCCACATTATACAGGTGTAACCAACATACGTCAATGTGAGTGGTCCCATGACAAACGTATCTGAACTGTAAGCCAATAGAATCTGGACCACTCAATCAATATAATGGCTCAATGGCTGGAGATTTCCTCAGAGAAGTTCCTATAGTTACGCCTCTTAGGACTAAGATTTTCCCCAAGTATCTGCATATTTAATCTGGCTGTTACTGCTCCTTTTAAAACACTTTTCTGGACAGAAACACAACTACTCAGAACTTCTATTGGCAGTGGCAGAATCTGCTAGAGTTAGAAATTTTGGTGATGTTTCTGGACCTTCTGAGCAGTTATTTTTCTGCCCCATCAAATTTAATTTGTGTCAGTAATAAAACAGGTTCCTGTAATTCCACCCCCACTCCCACCCCCAATAAAACCTGGAAACAATTTGTCACAGTTCAGTGTGCTTTTCCAGGTCAAAAAAAGAGCAGTTCCTACTTAATGTAACAATACACCTTCGAGAGAATCTCTTTCATCAGGTCACACCTGTGGAGCCATAAGCCGCCAGGCACAAGGACCACATAGGAACTTTTGCAAGCAGTCCACTAGGGGTCGCTAAAGATGTCAGACGTTGGTTCTCCTATATAAACGTAGGCATCCCCTTCCCTCCTCAGTTCCCCACCACAGGTCATGCTTGAGGACCTTCTTGTAGGGAACCAGAAGAGACCCAAGGGCTCTGCTAACCAGGCAAGGCAGAGAGCTATAGGTAGACCATCATGGAGACGGAGACAGCAGAAATGAAAGTCTCAGGACCCTCAGGGGGGAAGGAGGGCAGGATGGCATGGCCTGATGAAAGAGATTCTCTCGAAGATCTACTATAATGGTAGGTATGTAAACTGTTCTATCTTCTTCGAGGATATCTCTTTCAACAAACCACATCTATGGAATGAGTGTCAAGCAGTACTGACCATAAACAGTCTGGCTGGCTGGAATCTACAAGCCTAAGAAAGGAAGACCTGCAGCACAACTAGGCCAAAGCCAGCCCTTTTGTGAGAGACAATGTCCAGACTGTAGTGTTTAGTGATAGTGTGGACAGTACTCCAGGTGGTAGCTGCACAGATGTCTGCAGCAGACATATCTTTTGAAACAAGCAACAGATGTGGCCATGCCTCTTTTGTAATGACCACAAACCACACCAGGAAGTTCCTTACCATACTAATAGAAAGTAATACAATTTGCTAGCCATTTGGACAAGCACTGTTTAGAAACTGGGGGCACTCTTTCCCAAGGGCGAACGAAACAAAAAGTTGCAAGAACTTTCTGCAGTCTTTCATATAGTGCATACAGTACCCAAATAGTCCATGCACATCTGGAGTATGGAGCAATGCATCCCTTGGACTGGCAAGCTCAGGATAATAAACTGGCAGGTGAATGGTTTGATTTAAAATAAACTCAGACACCACCTTTGGTAGAAACTTAGGATGACTACACAAAAAGACCCTGTTTTTGTGAAAAAGCAAATAAGGGGGCTCACACATTAGAGACTGTAGCTCGGAATCTTTTAAGCATAAGTGACTGCAACTAAAAACAATGCTTTCACTGGCTCCATGGCACCGGCGCTAGGGGACTGCCTGGCACGCTGGTGACCCGGGTTTTGAGTATCCACGTTACGCTTTCCTTCTGAGGGGTGGGGACAGAGGAGTCTGAAAAGCCTGTGGCCTGTATGAAACAGTTTACATTTCTAGAACATTTATGTGCAAGGTGCTCACCACTGGGGTCCATGTACCCTATGTCTTATGGGATCCCAAGTGTGTACCCCAGTCCATCCCTGAGGCAAGTGTTGTGAGAATCTGGAGAGGGGAGGGGATCAGGAGGGGAATCCCCTTTAACAGATTGTTGGGTTCCAGCTACCACTTGAGCATTGTGGGCACAGGAGAAGGGACCAGAACCCTTCGTTCTAGGTTGTCAGGGAGCTAATCTCATTGGACTCTTAGGGTCCACCTGGGTATCCTCATGTGCATTCAGGCCAAGGGTACTGTGACAAAGGCCACTGCCATGAGGCTGAAGAGCCACAGGAATGCCCTGCTGAAACACACCAGCTGTCATGTACCAGCTGGAACTAGGCAATCAGGTACTGGGCTTTGTCCAGGGGCAGGAAAGCGGTGTACAAGACTGCTCCTCTATAGTGCAGTTGTTGACAAGGGGTCAACACTGATTTGAGTATGCTGACAGTAACCCCCATAGCATAGAATATCTGCCTGGTTTGAGCTGATGTGTGTAGCAGCTGGTCCCTGGAGTGGGCTTTCAATAGCCAGTCGTTCTAACAAAGGAAAAACATAGAAGACACCCCTGCAAAGGGCTGATACCACTACTGCCAAGCATGTGGTAAAAGCCCGTGGTGCAGAGGACAAGCCAAAGGGCAACACACTGAAGTAGTAATTATTCCCCTTGGAATAGGAACCACAATAAAGTCTAGCAGGGCCATTGAGAGCTGCTAAAAACTGAGTAAGGTAATGCTGATCCTACTCAGTGTAAAGGAAACACAGGTTACTCACCCGTAACAGTAGTTCTAGGAGTGGCTTATGATGTTCATCTACACTTTCTGGCAGTTGCCTTTCCCTTTAAGACTGGCTGGAAACACCTTCAAGCTGGCTCCTCCCACCCACCTAGGTGGTAACTCCTCAGGCTCCCCCCTTGATGCCAGATCTTGCCCACTGGAGCAGTGTGTGTGCACCGAGGCTGGGAAGGTCAGATGGGTCCATGTGATGAACATCACATACCTCTCCTAGAAAGTGCGGTTAGGTAAGAACTACAAAAGCTCTGGGTTGCCCAGTGACCACTAATATACAGGCCAACATAGGAATTCCTGCAGAAAGCACATAAGGCTAGCTAAAGCATGTACTATCAGAACTTACTGAACAACTCAGCCCACGATCCTCGTGAAATTCTGGGTCACATAAAACCTTCCTGGCACACCTCAATCTGTTACACCCTCAGAGATGGTCATAAATGGTTCCCACTGTAATAACCCCCTCACCATAGCAAATGCTTTCAATAACATGTTCTCTGACCTCTCATCCTATACCTGCACATTACCATTGGCACCTTCTGCATCCCCACCCTCACCTGACAATGTGCCAGCACCTGTCTATGCCTCCCAAACCAGTGACCCAAAAACTCACCCCTTTTATTTCAAAGCTATCACAAGCACTCAGGTTCTGAATCTACTAAAGAAAATATCTGAAAATACCAGTCCTGGTTCTGACCACCTGGAACCCTGCCTGCTAAAATTAGCTGCACATCTTATCTCAAAATCGCTGGTTAAAATCTTCACTCTGTCCCTTACCAGTGGTACAGTCCCGGACATCTGGAAAACTGCCAGGATTACCCCAATCTACAAGAAAAGGAACAAAAGCGATATCTCTAACTACAGGCTGATTGCAATCCTGTCAGTACTTAGCAAAATCTTAGAAAAACTGGCAGCAAATCAGATCCTGGAATACCTCGATTCTACAAAACAGCTCAGTGATGCGCAGCATGGGTTCAGGAAAACCATAGCACTATGACTGCCCTCGCCAAGTTCACCTCGGACATCCTCTTGAACATGGACAAAGGAAGACTTACGGGGTTGTTTTATTGATCTCACCAAGGCTTTTGACCTTGTGGATCACCCTTGCTCCTGTCCACCCTCCAGAAATAGACTGCTCTCCCCATGCTAAACTGGTTCAGGAGCTACCTGATCGACAGGTCCCAGGCTGTTAAATTCAACTCTGCCATCTCTAACAGTGTCAAACAAACGCCGGTGTTCCCAAGGCTTGATTCTGGGTCCTCTTCTTTTACACTTTTCATTAACAACCTCCAGACAATATACCTGCCTGCTTCTCTCTCTATGCAGACAACCTGGTCATCTATGCCAGCTCTCACAACGTGGAGCACATTAACTTATCACTTAACAGAGCGTACAGAACTGGCTCAACTCCCATTGCCTTATCCTCAACTCCAGCAAGACAAATGCCATGCTCCTGGGCACAGCACAGAAGCTTCGGTCGTGCACCACTCCACTTAATATTCTTGATCTTAATGGGAATACTCTTCAGGTCGTCACCTCCTTCCACTATCTGGGCATCTTACTGGACCAATCTCTTGACCTAAATCTACACATCCAAACCACCTGTAAAACTGTAAACTGCAAGCTGGGGGCAGCCTATAGAACCAGCTATATGCTCACATCATCAGCAAAGCTGGCCATCGCCAGAGGGATCCTTCTACCTACACTTACCTACTGTGCTCCCATACTAACTACTGCCCACAAAACAGCCCTGCAAAAATGGGATGTCACTTATAACAACGTCTGCCGATATGCAGCCAAGGTTCCTCGACTTCAACATCATTGTCAGTTATACAGATACCTTGGGTGGCTCTCCCTCTGCCACCAGGCGCTACTACCTGGGCTGTCTAAACGACTCTATCCTCAGGTTAGGACAGCCAGCAGCCCTTGCTGAGCTGTCATCTGCTATACCAAACCGGGAGTTAAGATCGCAGATAAAGCCCTCCTGGAAGTTCCTCGATGCCATACCAACAAAGGAACTGGATCCTTCAAGTACACAGCCCCCACGATGTGGAACCTGCTCCCTCTGGATCTCAGGCAAGCATCTTCGCACCTTGTATTCAAACGTGGGTTGAGACACCACCTGGTTACCACTGACCAATGCACCTGCTTTGACCCTACCTGACTGCCTTACCTGCCCTACTTTTTACTCCCTCCCCCTGGCTACCTACCTTCCTATTTCTCTCCTCCCACACCTCATGCTGCCCTCAGACCCTTAAGCTCCCCTGCCTCAACTACTTCTTTATAAACTACATTGATGCTAAGTGCAATTTTAGTTTTTGGTTTGTGAAGACCGTACTGTCTTCTAAACTGTTACTTGTTAACTGCCTCTATTACCTGTTGCCGGTAATCTCCCAATAACTGTCGATATTTTAGCTACTTGTCACAGGCTCAACTGTCAAATCTGGCAGGGCTACCTCTGACCAGATAGGTGCTGGTACTGCGAGTGTCATTACCCCCCTACCCCTCCTGCTCCTTGTTCATTGCCTTTGGATGTCCCGGGGCAGGGACTGACTTATGATCTCATGCCCAGCTTCGGAACTGCGAGCTCGGCTGCATGTACCTTCCTCCAACCGCTAAAGCCGTAAGTGCGCTGCTTTGTCTTTTTATCCCCGACCTCTCTTTTCTCTCATGCCCAACCGCGGGACTATGAACCCGGCGCCTTCCCAACACTTCTGCCATAAAGCCGTAGGCTTGCCTGACTGTCCCAGATACCATGGACTGTCTGTCATTGCGGCACCGCCACGGCGCCCCTGCCCAGCCTCCTCCCAGCCTCCCACCCTAATGCCTACAGCTTCTGCTGGTGCTGTGCTATCTCCCCAAGTCGCTCTCTTCTCAACTACTAAACCACTGAGCCCGGTTGCTCACCCTTCTAAAGCCCTCAACGCTTTTACTTTCCCAGCCGCTTTACCTTCTTGCCCAGCTGTGAAACCATAAGCCCAGCTTCTACTCTTACACTTTACCGCTAAAGCCGTAAGTTACCTAACTGTCCTCAGAAACCTTTACCACTTGCCGCTCGCACACCCGGACTTCGTACCCAACAGCCCAGCCTCACACCCCCGGCCTGCAGCCAAATCTGGGAGCCATGCAACTCCCTCTAAAGCCCCACGCTGGTCTTTGGGTAGCTTAGCTATCTGAACCTGATCCCGCCTCTCTCCCAAACCCCCCATCTCCTGACCTCGAAATCTGTGCCCTGGGGTGTAATGACTTTGACTTCGCATCAGTACCTACACCCTTGTAACACCTCCTGTACTATCTAACCAACGTTTTTGCCTAGTCTAGCTGACACAATGTTAGCCTAGCCGAAACTGCCTCTCTGTATGTATGTACTTTGCACTGCCTTTCAAATTGTATTGTTGAAATTTTCCTTGGTTTATCCTGTATTGTACTCTCCCAGGTCATGCCTGAAAATAGTCACCTGCTGGCTAGTGCACCTAACCGGTAAACAAAAGCTAAATAAATAAATACTGTAACACTAGATCTTCGAGGAATGTCTCTTGCAGTAGGTCATTACTTCTGGGAGGTTTCAGCAGAGAGCACTGTCATACAGCAGCTTCTTCTAGCAGGCTTTTACCAGGGACAGCCCACCCATGACATCATCTCCTTGCTCCCTATATAAAACATGTGGGCGGTTCCTGGTATCCTCTGTTTCTCGCTGGATTCAGCTCGCAAAGACGAGGACCGAGGGAAACCAAGGTACCAGTGAGTTCCAACCCTAAGTCCTCAGATCAGGATTTCCCCCATTAGAGAAGGCAGGGGACGGTAGGATCAGACTTACATGCAAGAGGCAATCCTCGAAGATCTACTGTTATGGTAAGTTCTTACATAACCACACTATCTTCTATGGAATGCTCTCTTGCAGTAGGTCATTACTTCTGGGAGAGTTCCCAGCAGTTATGTCCATAAGGAAGGACTATTATGAAAGGATGCCCTGTAGGACAGCTCGTCCAAAGGCCGTTCTGTGCCACGAGGCAACATCCAGATTGTAATGCCTGGTAAAGGTATGGATGGTAGACCAGGTGGCAGCATTGCATATATCAGTAATAGAGGCATCCTTAAAACAAGCCGCTCTGCCGCTATGGCCCTAGTGGAATGGGCTTGAACATGGCCCAGTAAGGGCTTATTGTATTTTTGTAACAAAATGTAATGCAATGGGCTAGCCAGCAAGAGAGGGTGTGTTTTGCAACCAAAGGCCCTCACGACCTGGGGCAAAGGTGACGTAACAGCTGTGAGGTTTTGTGAAAGGACTTCATCCAATCAGTATAGTAATGAAGGATGGACATCCATCGTATGCAAAATATGTTCACCCGGATTGGAGCACTCAGGATAAAAGACAGGTAACTCCAAGGACTGATTCAAGGTTTGTTCTGAAACCACCATGGGCAGAAAGAAAACCACCTTAGGCAGAAAGGAAGGGTTAGCGCGAAGCACAACCCTGTCCCTATGAAATATAAGGTTCTCTGCACATAAGGGAATGAAGCTCAGAAATTCGGAGAGCAGAAGTGATGGCCAACAGGAATAGCATTTTCCAGGAGAGGAAACGCAGATTACAAGTGGCACCCGGTTCAAAGGTGTCCACTGTTAATTTTTCAATCATGAAATTCAAATCCCATGGAGGAATGGGATGCCAAATAGGAGGCTTCAGATGTACTATGCCTTTCAAAAACATCTTGGCTAGACGATGTTGATACAAAAGCCGGCCATCCAATGGGTCGTGGAAGGCAGAGATGGCAGCCAAGTGGACTTTTATAGAAGAATAGCTAAAGCCCTCAGAAGACAAAGAGGACAAGTAATCCAGGACCTTCGTAAGAGGGCAAGAATAAGGGTCCAGCAATTGAGAAGCGGACCAAATGGAGAAACGTTTCCATTTAAAATTGTAAGTATCCCTGGTAGCCTGCTTCTAGGTGGCAAGCAGAATATCAGCCACCTGAGAAGAAACTTGTAGTCTGTTTATGAAGATGGAGGGCCTTCAGATTGGGATGCAGGAGTGAGCCTTGGCATTGTGTCAAGAGGTCCGGCCTGAATGGCAACAGAACAGGTTCCGCAACTGACAGCTGTTGCAGAAGTGGGAACCATGCCTGTCGAGGGCACATGGGAGCTAAGAGAATCATTGTGGCAGGCTTCATCTGCAGTTTCATTGAAGTGTGGAGAAGAAGTGGGAGGTGGGGGGGAAGGCATATAAGAAGAGTCTTGTCCAAGGTTGGGACAGGGCATCTATAGAGCTTCCTCTTGTGTTCGGGATAATGGAGAAGTATTTGGGGAGCCAGCAGTTGCCTGGGGATGCAAACAGATCTATTTGTGGAGTGCCTCAGAGTTGAAAAAGATCCTGAAGGACCAAGTCGAGCAGTGTCCACTCATGAGTCGAGGACTGGCGACTCAAGAGGTCCGCTAACAGGACGTGACGGCCTGGGAGATGAATGGCCGTGATCGCCAGTTGTTGTTTGGTTGCTTCGTGCTACACCTTGATCGCTTACATGCAAATGGAGCGAGAGTGTGTCCCTCCTTGTTTGTTGAGGTAACAGACTACCGTCATGTCCGACTGAACCAGTAGGTGACCTAGGGTCAAATGAGGACTGAAGGCGTGCAGTGCTAGAAGGACTGCCTTCATTTCCAGAAGATTGAAATGGTGACGACTGTGACCTAAAGGCCACGTGCACTGAGCCCGGTACGGACCGAGATGGGCACCCCAACCTTCTAAAGAGGCATCTGTTGTCAGGACTTGGTGAGGAGGGGAGGCATGAGAGAATATGCCCCAACTGAGATTGAAGTGGAGCGTCCACCATGTGAGAGCAGACTTAAGGGCTGGAGTCACCCTGATGGGGTCTTCAAATTGCCCTGTTTTCTGGCACCACTGTTCTTGTACAACCCATTGGATAGGATACATCCGAAGGTGTGTAAACTCCATGGTCTGGATGGCCATGTGCCTGAGGAGGCACAACACGAGTTGGGCAGTGACAATCTGTGAGGCCAGGCTGATCAGGGTATCCTGACGAGCATGGAGTAGATATGCCTTTGTGACAGTCGGTCCAGTATAGCCCCTATATACTGGAATGATTGGGTCGGATGAGGACTGGACTTGGGCCAGTTTACCATAATCAAAAGATCATGGAACAACTGAAGGGTTTGAAAGGAGGACAGCAGATGTTCCTTGGTGTCTACTTTTATTAGCCAATCGTCCAAATAGGGGAAGACAAAGTGACCTTTTACTCAATGCCCCTGCAACCACCGCTAGGCATTTGGTAAAGACCCGTGGGGCTGAGAAAGGCCAAAGGGCAGGGCCTGAAATTGGTAATTATGGCCCAGCAGGCGGAAGCGCAGGTATTGTTGATGGGCTGGGTGAATGGGGATATAAAGATATGCATCTTTCATATCCAAAGCACACATCCAATCCCCTTGTTGCAGGACAGGCATGATGGACGTCAAGGTAACTATCCAAAAATGTTTGTACTGGATACAGTGCTTTAGGTTTCTCAAATCCAGTATTGGTCCAAGGTCTCCAGTTTTCTTGGGTACCAGAAAGAAATGGGAATAAAAACCCTGTTGTTGAGACAACGGAACTGGAACAATGGCCTCTTGGGTTAGTAGGGCAGTAAGTTCCTCCTGGAGTATAGGAAAGTGTTCCTGAGGATACTGAAGCATCCGAGGAAGAAGCGGAGGTGGTATCAAAATTAGTTCCAGTGTATGGCCAGTCTCACCAACTACCTGTACAGAGGGATAACAATTTCCTGTTTTCTGCTGGTGATACCTCTCCCTATACATCCCTGGTATCCCCCCAGCACTCCCTACTGCCTTTTCACATTGCTTGCCAACCTTTAGGTCATCTGATATGATTACCCACAGGTCCCTTTCCATTTTTGTTGTTGTTACTAAACCCCTCCCCCCCAACTGTGCACTCTTCCCCTGGGTTTTTGTTTCCCAGGTGCATTATTTTGCACTTCTTTGCATTGAATCCAAGCTGCCATACTTCTGACCATTCCTCCAACCTTGCTAAGTCCCTTCTCACCCTTTCCATGCCCCCTTGTGTATCAACCCTGTTGCAGATCTTTGTGTCTTCTGCAAAGAGGCATACTTTTCCTTCCAGTCCATCCGCAATGTCACTTATAGAGACATTAAAAAGGACTGGACCCAGTACTGAACCCTGCAGTACCCCACTAGTAAACCCCCTTTCTTCAGAGTGGGCTCAGTTTGCTACTATTTCTGTGTCCTGTTGTCCAGCCAATGTTTTACCCAGGCCACCACCCTGGGACCCACTCCCAGGCTGGCTAATTTGTTTACTAATCTTTTGTGTGGGACTGTGTCAAATGCCTTGCGAAAGTCTAGGTAGGCCATGTCCACAGCCCCTCTCTGGTCTACTACTCTGGTCACCCAGTCAAAGAACTTGATTAGATTCGTCTGACATGACCTTCCCACTGTGAATCCGTGCTACCTTGGGTCCTGTGCCCCACTGGCCTCTAGGTACTCAACAATTCTTTCCTTCAGAAGTGATTCCATCATTCTCCCTACCACAGTGGTCAAACTGACAGGTCTGTAGTTTCCTGCCTCTGTCTTGCTCCCACTTTTGTGAAGGGGAATCACATCCACCCTCATCCAGTCCTCATGTACCACACCATCCTCCCATGATTTTTTAAAAAGGGTAGTCAGTGGTGTCACTAGTTCTCCCCTTAATTCTTTTAAAATTCTGGGGTGAATCTAGTCAGACCTCATTGCTTTGTCCACCTTCAGTTTTAGGAGTTCTTTCAGAACCTTTCTTCTGTGAAAGGACTGAGATGGACCCCCCTATCCAGAGTGTTTCTGTTAATTGGATTAGGTACCTCCCCCTCCTCCTCTTCTGTGAATACTGACCACAAGTATTCATTCAGTATCCCTGCTTTTTCACTGTCCCTCTCTGCCCACCCACCATCCATTCTATTCAACCTCACTATAACTCCCTGTGTCTTGCTACGCTCCCTAATGTAACTATAAAAGGTTTTATCCCCCCCTTCTTAACCGAACTGGCTATATTTTCCTCAATTTGGGCCTTTGCTATTCTGACTGCCTTTCCTGCTTCCTTCTGCCTTAACTGGTACAGTTCTCTGTCCTGCTCCTTCTGTGTTTCCTTATACTTCCTAAATGCTATCTTCTTCTCCCTAACCATCCCCGCCGCCTCTTTTGAGAACCTTAGTGGCTGTTTTTTTTTTCATTTTGATTTATTTGCTTCACACAAAGCCTTGTTGCCCCTGTGATGGCAGTTTTGATGTTTCCTCATTGTTGCTTTACCCCTCCGTCAAGTTCAAATTTATTGCGGGAAAAAAAAAACTCCATTGAGCAAGCTTGTTCACAAGGAGGTCCTGGGATACATGTACAACAAAGCTAACAGAGACATACAGTAAATGTATACAACAGAATTTCAAGTGCTGGTATGGTACATAAGAGACAAGTGTACAAGCATTATTCAAGACATTATTCCAACTCGCATCGAGTAGGTCATCATACTCATACAAAAAGTGCGGCTTCCATCCATATAGACCTTGGGACTGACAAAAGACATATACAGTCATAAAAAAAAAAAAACAGTTTTACTGACAGTTACAGACATCTTTTATTTTTTCAGAAATTAACTTTTAAAGAGACTAACAGAGACTAGATTAGACAGTTTCAGAGAGGATTGAGCCTATTCCAGATGACTGGGAATGCAATGGAGACAGCACGCTTATCAAGATGGTGCGGTTTTGGGGACATCCAGGAAGATAAACCTGATTTTCTGAGTGAATAGGTACTACAGCAGGTGTGGATGATTGAGATTAGATAGTTTGGGAGCTTGTTAAGGAGAAGCTTTAGAGTCCAAATGCTGACACGGAGAATGCGTCTAATTGTAAGGGACGCCCAACCTATAGCTGAATACAGGTTGCAATGATGGTCCGATATGGGGAGTTCGAATGAAGCGCAGTGCTCGTGGTAGAGAATGTCCAGTTTATTAAGTTTTGAGGTTGTAGCAGAGTTATAGATGATGTCCCCGTAGTCTAATAATGGTAGGAATGTGGCTTGGACAAGCCTAGTCCTGATCTCAGTTGGGAATAGGGACCTGTTGCAGTAAAGGAAGCCTAGCCTGATTTTTAGTCTTTTACATAGGTCGTCAAGGTGTTCAGTGAAGGCAAGCCAGCTGTCTAGCCAGAAACCGAGGTATTTAAATTTGTCGGTGACTTCCAAGGGCTCGCCTAAGAAGGTAACTATAAAGTCTTTCTGCAGGGTGGCGAGTACAGGGGCAGAGGACTAGGGGGGAAGATCATAGCTTTAGTTTTCTTGGCATTTAAGAGGAGTTTGGCGTTAATGAGATTGGATTCAAGCAGAGCAAAGTCAGCTTGAAGGACATCCCTAACCTCAAGCAGTAAGGCGTTGGATGTGTAGAGGACTGTATCATCAGCAAAGAAGTGCAATTTTGAGTTGGATATATGGCTATCAAGATTATTAATATATAGAGAGAAGAGGATGGGGCCTAAGATGGAGCCCTCACCCCTCCTTCTTGCCTGTTTACTAGTGCTTTTCTAAGGCACTCTCCCATTTTGCTAAAGTCAGCTCTCCTGAAGTCCAGTACCCTCACTTTTGTATGGCTTAACTCTGCAGCTGAGTTTATCGAGAACCACACTGTTTGGTGGTAATTTGTTCCCAGATGGCTACCCACTTCTAGATCTGAGATCCTCTCACTATCCCCATTTGAGAGTACAAATGGGGGTTCCTGAAAAGTCTTCCTTGAGCTTGCCTAAATGCTCACTGCCAGGCTGGTGTTCTGCGTTTTAGCAGTTTAAATGTATTGCCAGAGTGTGCCTGTATAGCCTCTGTGTACTGTCTCTTTAAGAGCTGCCTAGATTGTAGTCATAATTAATCTGAGAGGGAGCTCTGTTAGAAAATGTACTTGTTTGCTGATCATTTGTTAGAGTAGTAATAATGTTGCAGCTTGTTCTAACCTGCCTCTTTGTAGCATGGACAGTTCTGTTTGCTTCTATCATCTTGGTCCTGGACTGGGGACAATCAGTACATTTGGGACTCTGAAATGGAGCCTGCCTACAGGGGCTTGTTGGGCCAAAACTTGTAGGAATTGTAGTTTTGGGCTTTTGGTGCCTAAAATAACCTGGAGGGGGAGCCCTTGTTGTGACTGACAGACAGATCAGCCAACTGAACCTTTTGGATCTTGGGGAAAGTCCCACACTGCTTGCAGTTTCAGTTAGATCTGAGTTGGGATGTGAAGAAGTAACAGCTCAAGATAGTTTGAGCAGCAATCCATAGTGGATTCGAGTGGGAGAACTGTGGAAAGGCCTGAGTTTGACCTGCATGCCTGCCTGCCTGCTGTTCCTGAGAGGGAACTTGTGCTTTATTCAGACTGAATCCGAATATGGAGAGCGAATGAAGCCACTGAATTGGGACCAGGCTTTAACCTGAAGAAACACAGAAACATAGACTTTGATGGCAGATAAGGACCGCTTGGCCCATCTAGTCTGCCCATTTCCCTACCTACAGGATAGGCCGTAGATCCTAGTTAACCAACAGCCTATTTCTTCCTACCCCCCACAAGAATTGCCTTATGTCTGTCCCATGCATTCTTGAATTCTCCCACAGTTTTAGACCCCACAACCTCCTCAGGAAGGCTGTTCCATGCATCCATTACCTCTCTGTGAAATAATACTTCTCACATTGCCCCTGAACCGCCTCCTTCTATCTTTAAATTGTGTCCCCTTGTTCTTGCAAGTCTCTTTTTCTGAAAGATGCTACCTCTTGAATTTGTTGATTCCACTGAGGTACTTAAAAGTTTCTATCATGTCCCCTCTCCTTCTTTCCTCAAGGGTATACATATTAAGCTCCTTTAGTCTCTCCTCATACGGCTTCTCTTGCAGACCCTGTACCATTTTAGTTGCCCTCCCTGACAACCTCTATCCTGTCTATGTCCTTGGGGAGATGGGGTCTCCAGAACTGGACACAGTACTCAGATGGGGTCTCACCAACTGTCTGTACAGAGGGATAACAACTTCCTGTTTTCTGCTGCTGATGCCTCTCCCTATACATCCCAGTATACCTCCAGCCCTCCCTACTGCCTTCTCACATTGCTTGCTAACCTTAAGGTCATCTGATATGATTACCCCCAGGTCCCTTTCCTTTTTTGTTGTTGTTACTACCTCCCCACCCATTGTGTATTCTTCCCCTGGGTTCTTGTTTCAGGTGCATTATTTTGCACTTCTTTGCATTGAATCCTAGCTGCCATACTTCTGACCATTCCTCCAACCTTGCCAAGTCCCTTTTCATCCTTTCCACGCCTCCTTGTGTATCAACCCTGTTGCAGATCTTTGTGTCATCTGCAAAAGGCATATTTTTCCTTCCAGTCCCTCTGCAATGTCACTGATGAAGACATTAAAAAGGACTGACCCAATACTGAACTCCTGGTACCCCAATAGTAACCCCTCTTCTTCAGAGTGGACTCCATTTACAATTACCTTCTGTGTCCTGTTGTGCAGCCAATGTTTTCCCAGGCTGGTTAATTTGACTATTAATCTTTGTGTGGGACTGTGTCAAATGCCTTGCTAAAGTCTAGGTAGGCCATGTCCACAGCCCCTCCCTGGTCTACTACTTTGGTCACTCAGTCAAAGAAATCTATTAGATTCGTCTGACATGATCTTCCCGCTGTGAATCCATGCTGCCTTGGGTCCTGTGCTCCACTGGCCTCTAGGTACTCAACTATTCTTTCCTTCAGAAGTGACTCCATCACTCCACACAAGACCACCGAAAATTTGCTAAATGCAATCGGCCTGTCAGGACTTTCAGCTACCTCTGAACTCCCGGATTGTGCAGAGACTCTGTAATTGTGACCGGAGAGCCATTTGCCTGGTACAGTGGAATTTCCTTACATGTGAATGTGCTGTGTGCTTATAGTGGGATGTGATTTTTTCCCCACTGTGTGTCTGAACTGTGTTTTGCTTGCTGGAGACTGTATCCAGCTCCACGAACTGAACCTGTATCCATTTCCATTTGCCTGGGCCCTGCTACACTGGCCCAGCCAGAATACCTGCTACGCAGACAAAGTCATCAACGAGGGACCGGCCTAGGGATCAGCCCCCTGCTCAACGCCTTGAACAGGAATGACACCTCGGTGATTCGTGTGGGCCCTGCTTCTCCAGGCACTCCAGCTCAACAGCCTGCAGTCTCGATTCGTCATGCCTGTGTCCAGTATTGGGTATCGTGAGTAACCATCAGGGTAGCTCCCTGCAACAACAGCTAAATCTAAAAGTGTTGTCATCTGATTGTCCTGTTGTTTTCTTTCACGAACTGAGCCCTCCGGCCCCGGATTACAAATAGTGTGTGTTGTGCATGTTGTTTTCTTCCATCATAGGGCCCCAACCAGCTGCAATGTTCCTGGCTAGCCCACCGTTTTCCTACCTGGGTACCCAGAGTGTGCGACTGTGTAGGGACTCTGAACTGCATGCATAACTGTCGGATTAATATAGCTTTTAAGCAAATCAACCTTATTACGCCCCTTCCTTGTTTAAGTCCCCTGAATAAATCAGATTTAACTGTTTGCATTTAACCTGACTGTGGTTCCAGTTTGTGCCAAGAGTATTGTAATGTTGTTATTTGCTGTGCTTAACCTTGTTTTACAGGGGGTCCCCAGAGCCAAGCTAGAGGAACCAGCCCTGGTGGTAAGTGCAAACTGTGGGTAATTGCCTGGTGAATAAGGGTCATTGTGAAAGTAATTATTTTATATTGTACCCTCCTAACAATGGAGTCCCCAACCAGGAGTTGTTTCCTTCCCCTGTGGGGTCCCATGCCACCCTCTTGTGGGTCTCCTTTGTGGAGGTTCCTAGCATCCTCCTTGGTCTCCACTGTGGGTGCCTCCATAGAGGAACCACACTTTGCCAGAACAGCATATGAATTGTGGAGAGGTACAACTGGAGGGATGAGCCTCTGTTCCACCACCCTCACCCTCCCTGAGCTATATCCCATGGATTGCAGAACTGTGTACAATGCATTCAATACTGGGCACCTGCGACAGTGGGATATCCACTGTCCAAAGTTGGCTATTTGTAATAATAGGTGTCAGAGAGGTTACAGGTCGGTGGGAGGTATCTGGACGAGCACTGGAAAAATATAACCCTGAGTCTCTCTGTAAGTCAACCGCACCCCTGTAGGAAGGCACCTGAGAAGGTGAAGGGGTGTTAAGCATAGCTAAAGATGTGGGTTTGCCTTTAGGAACTCCTGTCTGACAACGAGGCAGGAGAAGAATGAGCACTGTATGGGAGAAATGACGATGACGGGAAAAGGGGCCCCCGTCAATGGGGCAGCCGTTTGCTTGGCTGCATTACATACCGTGGTCGTCGACAAAGAGAAAGAAGACTTCATCGATGATGGAACAGTGGAATGCACTGTTCTAAGTGCCTGTGCAAGCTCAGTCAATGACAGAACTGCTCCTGTTGACAAGGAAGGCACAAAAGGACACTCTGTCGATGGGAGACGTGCTCCCGTCGATGAGAAATGCTCCGTCAGCAGTGGACATGTAGCAGAAGTCACCGTCGATGTGCGTTGCAGCAGGGAGTGAGAGAAGAGTTTCTCCTTCTCCCTTTTATGCCTAGAGCGAGACCCTGAAGCTGGGGAGCCCCTGGAACTAGCCCCCTTGGTCTTGTCCAACAGGGAAACCTGTTGGTCCATTAGCAAATTTTTAATTTCCAGCAACCGTCGTCAATGAGTTGCTTGGTTAAATTCCTTACATAAAGTACAGGAGGTGGTGTCATGTGTGGGTCCTAGACACCCAACACAATATAAATGGTTATCAAGTTTGAAAATCTTTCTGCCACAAGAGCAGGAATGAAATAAGGCTTGCTTGCTTGTAAATGCTTTCTTAGACATTCATTTGATTCCATTCTTGTCGATGACTGCTACACAAAAGATTGCGCTAGCTGCTGTGCGAGCTGAAGACAGCGGGAAAATGAACAAAGGGTACCAGGAACCGCCCACACTTATGTAAGGAGCAAGGAGATGATGTCATGGGTGGGCGGTCCCTGGTAAAAGACTGCTAGAAGAAGCTGCCGTGTAACAGCGCCCTCTGCTGGAACCTCCCAGAAGTAATGACCTACTGCAGGAGACCATTCCGTAGAAGATCTACTGTTATAGGTGAGTAACCTGTGTTTCTAGGGAAATGGATATGATGTTATATCCACACTTTCTGGCAGACTCCTAGCAGTTCTCTGGGAGGAGGGAGGCAAGGCGCACACCCTTACATTGGAAATAAGGACTGGAGAACTGAGGTCCCAAAACCAGCATCCCAGTAGTGTGACTCTAAGTCAATATGGTAATGGGAAATGAAGGTGTGTGCCGACTTCCAGGTAGCAGCTCTGCAGATTTCCTGGATAGGGACGTCCCTAGAAGCAGCCACCGTCGCAGCGGTATGGTGGGTGGAATTAGCCCTTAGCCCTTCGGGAGGCTTCCTACCCACCAACCTATACCAGAGATCAATTTAGGATGTTATCCACCTGCCAACTGTCCGCTTGGCTGCAGGTCTGCCAGGTGTGGCTTCAGCATAGGTGACAAACAGCTGGCGAACCTCTCCCCGAACCCAAGCCATGAGCTCTTCATAGTAAGTGAGCGCTCGCCTCAGGTCTAAAGTATGGAGCCTGTGTTCGACCTCCACGGTGTGATTTGTGAAGAACACCGGAGGAGTCATCAATTGATTCAGGTGAAACTCCGACACAACCTTCGGGCTGGGGAGCAGGACAACCCTGTCCCTGTGGAAGACCAGGTAAGAAGACTCCACCGAGAGCACCTGGAGCTCACTGATCCTTCTGGCTGATGCGATAGCCACCAGGAAGGCTGTCTTCCATGACAGGTGAGACATCTCACAACTGTGCATTGGTTCGAATGGCATGCCCATGAGCTTTGCCAAAATCAGCAACAGGTCCCACGGTGGTGGTGGTTAACGCACCAAGGGGGAAATCTGGTCAAGGCCTTTGAAAAAGCGCCAGAACACAGAAACAAAGACTTTGACAGCAGATAAGGACCACTTGGCCCACCCAGTCTGCCCATTTCCCTACCTATTAGATAAGCTGCAGATTCTAGTTAACCAACAGCCTACTTCCTGCAACCCCCCACTATGATTGCCTTATGTCTGTTTGAATTCCCCCACTGTTTTAGATCCCACAACCTCCCCAGGAAGGTGGTTCCATGCGTCCACCACTCTCTCTGTGAAAAACAATTTCCTCACATTACCCCTGAGCCATCCCCCCTCTATCTTTAAATTGTGCCCCCTTGTTCTTACACATCTCTTTTTCTGAAAGATTTTACCCTCCTGGACTTTGTTGATTCCCTTGAGGTACTTAAAAGTTTCTAACATGTCCGCCCTGTCCCTCCTTTCATCAAGGGTATACATATTAAGCTCTCTCAGTCTCTCTTCATATGGTTTCTGATGTAGACCCTGCACCATTTTAGTTGTCCTCCTCTAGACTGCTTCCATTCTGTCTATGTCCTTGCGTAGATGAGGTCTCCAAAACTGCACACAGTACTCCAGATGGGGTCTCACCAACTGTCTGTACAGAGGGATAACCACTTCCCTTTTTCTACTTGTGATGCCCCTCCCTATGCATCCCAGTATCCCCCTGGCTCTCCTTACCAACTTCTCACATTGCTTACCCACCTTTAGGTCATCTGATATGACTACCCCCAAGTCCCTTTCCATTATTATTGTTATTACCTCCCCTGTTATGGTGTACTCTACTCCTGGATTTTTATTTCCCAAGTGCATTACTTTGCACTTCTTTGCCTTGAATCTAAGTTGCCATATGTCTGACCATTCCTCCAACCTTGCCAAGTCCCTTCTCACCCTTCCCTTTCTACCCCACCCTGTGTATCAATTCTGTTACAGATCTTTGTGTCATCTGCAAAGAGGCATACCTTTCCTTCCAGACCCTCTGCAATGTCACCTATAAAGACGTTAAAGAGGACTGGACCCAGTACTGAGCCCTGAGGTACTCCACTAGTAATCTCCCTTTCTTTGAATGTGTTCTATTCACTATTACCTTCTGTGTCCTGTTGTGCAGCCAGTTTGCTACCCAGGCTACCACCCTGGGGCCCACTCCCAGGCTGGCTAACTTGATTATTAATCTTTTGTGCGGGACTGTGTCAAATGCCTTGCTAAAGTCTAGGTAGGCCATGTCCACAGCCCCTCCCTGGTCTATTACTTTGGTCACCCAGTCAAAGAAATCGATTAGATTCGTCTGACAAGACCTTCCTGCTGTGAATCCATGCTGCTTTGGGTCCTGTGCCCCACTGGCCTCTAGGTACTCAACAATTCTTTCCTTTAGAAGTGATTCCATCATTTTCCCTACCACTGAGGTAAAAATAACAGGTCTGTAGTTTCCTGCTTCTGCCTTGCTCCCACTTTAGTGAAGGGAATTCACATCTGCCCTCCTCCAGTCCTCAGGTACCACGCCATCCTCCCATGATTTGTTAAAAAGTGTGGTCAGTGGTGTCACTAGGTCCTCCCTTAGTTCTTTTTGGATTCTAGGGTGAATCCCGTCAGGCCCCACTGCTCTGTCCACCTTGCATTTTAGGAGTTCTTTCAGGACTCTCTTCTGTAAATGGACTGGCGTCAACCCCACTACCCAGACTGCTTCTACTGTTTGGTTTAGGTAACTCCTCCTCTTCTTCTTTTGTGAATACTGAGAAAAAGTATTCATTCAGTATCTCTGCCTTTTCACTGTCTCCCTCTGCCCACCTTCCTTCTCCTTTATTAATCTTCACTATCCCTCACTTAACCTTTCTATGCTCCCTAATGTACCTATAAAAGGTTTTATCCCCTTCTTAACTGAGTTAGCTATCTTTTCCTTGGTTTGGGGTCTTTGATTTCTGACTGCCTTCCCCACTTCTTTCTGCATTAATTGATACAGTTCCCTGTAGTGCTTCTTCTGTGATTCCTTATACTTTTTTGAATGCAACCTTTTTCTCCTTAACCTTATCTGACACCTCTTTTGAGAACCACAGTGGTTTTTTATTCTGCTTTGATTTCTTTATTTGTTTCACACAAAGGCTTATTGCCTCCATGATGGCAGTTTTGATTTTCTCCATTGTTCTTCCACCCCTCCTTTCTGGCCATTTGCTAATGCATTCCTCAGGTATTCACCCATCATGCCTAAGTCAGCCCTTCTAAAGTCCAGTATCCTTGTCTTTGTATGGCTTGTCTCCATGGTTGTGTTTACTGTGAAGCACAGAGTGCAGTGGTCGCTTGTTCCCAGATGTCTACTGACTTCTAAATTTGTGATCCTCTCTCCATTTGAGAGTACCAGGTCTAATATTGCTCCCTCCCGAGTGGGTTCCATCACTAGCTGTCTAAGGCATGCCCCCTGTAGGGCATCGAGAATGACCCTGTTCTTGGATGTGGCTGCAGTACATGTCCTCCAGTTAACATCTGGCATATTCAGGTCCCCCATCAACTGTTATCTCCCCTTTTTCAGCCATTTTGAGAATGTCCTCTATCATTTTCTTGTCCATTTCCTTCCCTTGAGACGGGGGTCTGTATACAACCCCTGTGCGGATTGTGAAGCCATTCCCTGCCTCCAATGTGACCCAGAGTGCCTCTTGTTCTCCCCTTTACTTTTTAGTTCTGTAGCTTTGATCCCTTCCCTTATGTAGAGAGCTACTCCACCTCTTCTTTTACCCTCCCTGTCCCTTCTGTAGATTGTGTACCCTGGTCTGCTGACATCCCAGTCATGGTTCTCCATGTACCATGTTTCTGTGACTGAACAATATCCAAGTGTTCCTCTTCCATCAGGGCTACTAGCTCAGGAAGCTTGTTTACCAGACTATGGGCACTGGTACTCATTGCCCTCCATTTAATGTTGGCTTTATCCTTTTTTACCCCATCCCTGCTCTTATCGCTCTTGTCTATTTTTCCATTTACCCCTGTCCTGCCCTCTGTCAAACTCTGTACCTTAGTGTTTACCCTACTACTTGTCATGTTTTGTGGGGGGAGGCTTGAACTTTCCTGCTTCCTATCAGCACCTCCCCCGTGGCTAGTTTAAAAGCTTGCCAAGGAAGCATTTAAACCTGTCACCTAGGAGCTTGTTTCCCTTCCTGGACAGATGCAGACCATCATGCCAGTATAGACTTTCATCTCTCCGGGTGGACCCCCAGTCCCCAATGAAGCCAAAGCCCTGTGCTCTGCACCAGTTTTGCAACCATTCATTAAACTGCATGGTGTGCAGTACCCTAGCCTCACCCCTGCCACAGACTGGCAGCACCTCTGAGAAGGTTACCGTGCTTGCTACCTGAGGCCCCTCCCCAACTCCATAAATTCATCCTGCACTGCACTGATCTCAATGCCTAGCTAGGTCATTTGTCCCAAGGTGGACAATGATATCTAGTTCCCTCTCCTGTGATGCTGCTTCTGCAATCCTGAGGATTTACTTCCTGTCCCTCCAAGCCATGGCACCAGGCAGGCACCTTACTTCCCTTCCCCAGGTCTACACCCCTAAGAACAAAGTCCCCTGCCAGAAGCTGTTTACTTCCCCTGTGGTGTCCCTTGCCACCCTTTTGTGAGTCTCCCTTGTGGATGTCCCCAGCAATCTCCTTGGTCTCCACTGAGGGTGTCATCATAGAGGAACCTTGATTTGCCAGACTGACATATGATTTGTGCAGAGGTACAACTAGGAGGTTACGCCTCTGTTCCACCACCCTCACCCTCCCAGAACCCACTGTAGTCCAACTGCTCTTCACACTTGGCGACCTCTGAGGCAGTGGTTGTGGAACTGGGGCTCTTTGGGTTGGGGAGGCCTCCTTAGTCCTTGCCAGTTCAGCCTGGAGGTGGGCAACCTCCTCCCTCAGAGATGAAAGTTGCCTGCAAATAGGCAGCAATGCAGGTTCCAGAATATTTCCTGAAAACTGCTACCCCACAGCCAGTGCATTGCATCACTCCCCACATGTCCCTCTCCCTTATAATATACAATGAGTAATATATAAAATATATCTTTTTTTTTTGTGCGACTTACCTTTATGCACTGTGCTGGGCTATTATGATATGACAGTTCTGCCCCAAGACCTGTTGAGGAAGTGATGTAGAACCTTGGCTATAAACGAAATGCCATGCCTGGGGTGGGCAGGGTGAGGGGAAGGGTGGGTGGGTGGTAGGCCACAACCACTAGTGACTGTTAGAAACAATCAAATACACCTCTGCTCCACCACCCTGGTGAGTACTGCCATTTATAGTAATTCAACCAACACCACAATTTACTAAACCACTGCTCCTACACAAACCACTCTACTGAGTCCAGGGATAAAAATGAACTCACTCCTCAGCCAGCAGGACACTTCTAAAATGTTGCACAAATATCCTTCCAAATCCTAGGTCTCAAGCACAGGAATCAAGCAACTTCAGTTGTAATTCACCCCCTCTGGTTATAAAATTACTACACTTTAATGGAATCCTGCAATTCTCTTCTTAATGCCAATAAGAAAAAAAATGAAACTTTCTGTAGAAAGCGTAGCTTACCTTCCTAACAAGTTCCCAACAATATTATGTCTTACCAGGTTACCAGTTCCACAAATGCATTCTACTTTGTTTTCTGCAGTATAGCAAGTTTCTCAGCCTCAAACAGAAGCAGGCAAGTCTTTTCTGACTGGCTTCTCACTGTGTAGTTTGCCTAAGACAGTTCAGTGATAAAAGCCCCACCCAGAATCAACTGATTGACTAGTGACACCTGTGATGTAAGCAGGCCTTTCAATGTAGACACTTTGCTATGTCAGATTCAAATACACAAACCCTTCTCTGAAACCAGGGATAAAAACTCACTCCTCAGCCAGCAGGACACTTCTAAAATGTTGCACAAATATCCTTCCAAATCCTAGGTCTCAAGCACAGGAATCAAGCAACTTCAGTTGCAATTCCCCCCCTCTGGTTATAAAATTACTATACTTTAATGGAATCCTGCAATTCTCTTCTTAATGAGAATAAGAAAAAATGAAACTCTCTATAGAAAGTGTAGCTTACCTTCCTAACAAGTTCCCAACAATATTATGTCTTACCAGGTTCCCAGTTCCTCAAATGCATTCTAGTTTGTTCTCTGCAGTATAGCAAGTTTCTCAGCCTCAAACAGAAACAGGCAAGTCTTTTCCATCTTCTCCTGTGCCACCGACTGCTGACCAGCCCACGCCCAGTAAGCAGAGATGGCTGGCAGGTGCATCTTAAGGGTCATCGACCGAAGTCCTCCTTGGGAGAGAGATCACAAATAGTCCTAAATGCTTGCCACTGGAAAGGATGAAGGGTCCAGCCCCTTGCCCTAACACCTAATGGAGAATCTCTTCCATATGAAGGCAAAGCATTTTCTGGTCGATTCCTTTCTGGACATCTCCACAATAGTGAGAGTGAGGACATCTTCAGAGAGACCCAACGCCTGGAACTCTAGCTGCTCAGGAACCAGGCTGTCAGGTGCGGGAATTGAAGGTCTGGGTGGAGAACCTTCCCCTGATTGAGATCAGGTCTGGGCATATGGGAAGACCCCTTGGGAGCCCACTGCTAAGGCTGAGGAGATCAGGGTACCAAAACTGGTGGGGCCAGTCCGGAGCCACCTGGATCACCTGTGCCTCGCCCTGCCTGACCCTGAGTAACACCTTGTGGATCAACAGGCGGAGGGAAGGCATAGAAGAGGCCTGGGGTCCAAGGGCTCAAGAAAGCATCACCCTGCTGAGGGTTGGGCACAAAACTGTCTCAGCTGCGTTCTCCTGGAGGTGAACAGGTCCACCTGAAGGGTGCCCCACTGGGAGATCAGACTGTTAACTACCTCCAGATGGACAGACCACTTGTGAGACATCTCGCCCACCCGGCTGAGGGCATCCGCCAGCTGGCTGGAGGCTCCTGCCAGATGGATGGCTAGGAGATCCACCTCCAGGCTGAGCACTGAAGTCCAAACATGGAGGGTTTCCTTGCACAGGGGCAGGGAGTATGTTCCACCTTGTTTATTGAGGCAGCACATGGTCATGGTGTTGTCCATCTGGACTTGGACCACTTGACCCCGAACAAATGGAGCGAAGGCAATCAGCGCCAGCCAGACTGCTCAGAGCTCCAGCAGGCTGATGTGACATCAGGACTCCTGAGGAGTCCACAGCCCATGGACCCTGTGTTCCCCCAGATGGGCACCTCAGCCCGTGAGAGAGGTTTCGGTTGTCAGGATGACTGACTGCTCAGGGCAGACAAACGGGATCCCTTCCTGCAGATGCTCTGGGACAAGCCACCACTGGAGGACGTCCCACATCCTCTGGGTCACAATGACCAGCTGGTTGAAGTGACTTTTGTGCTGAGAACACTGGCTGGCAAGCTCCCATTGCAAGGAGTCCATATGCCAATAGGCCCATCGGATCATGCTGGTGCAGGCTGCCATGTACACCAGAAGGCGCAGGAAGTCCTGGGCAAGGGGCAAACGCCCAACCAGAAATCACTGGACAAAGGAGGAGAGAATCTCTGTCCTGTCCACTGTGAGCCAAGCTCTGGCTCGGTACGAGTCGAGCTCTGCCCCGACAAAGCAGATCACCTGCGAGGGCAAGAGTTCCGACTTGGCCTTGTTGATCAGGAGGTGAAAGTCTATGCAGGTCTGGAGGGCCGGGTCCCTGGACTGCTCCAACTTCTGCCTGAAGGGACATGCTATCAGCCAGTCATCCAGGTAAGGGTACACCCAGACCCCTCGGCGTCTCAGGTAAGCTGCCACCACTGCTATAAATTTGGTGAAGACCATGGGGCCGAGGATAGGCTAAAAAGCATGGCTTGGAACTCGTAAAGGGTTCCCTCTGCTTGGAAGCGGAGGAAGCTTTGGTGAGACAGACAGATCAGGACCTGAAAGAATGTGTCCTGAAGATCCAGAGAGCAAAACCACATGTTTTGCTCCAGAGGTGGTATGATCTGGGACAGAGTTACCATCCTGAAGGTGTGGGACCCGAGGAATTTGTTCTGGTCATGAAGATCTAGAAAGGGGTGCCAGCCTCCCATCCGTTTTGGCACCAGGAAGTACATGGAGACAAACCCTGGGTGTTCCGGAGGATCCACAACTCTGACCACGATCTCCTTGCAGAGGAGCTGGGCTATGTCGTCTTGAAGTGCCGACCGAGTGTCTGCAGATACCAAATCCTCCCGTGGGGCACGGGCTTGACTTGTAGAGTATTGCTCAAATTCCAGAGGCAGACCCTGACCAACCACTTCCAGAACCCACCTGTCCATGGTAACAGCGGACCAGGCGGAAAGACAGTGGCAGAGCTGGCCCACAACAGGAGGACCCAGGGGAGGCATGTTGAGCATGAGGGTGGAAACCCCTATCCCATCACTGAGCTGGCTTGGAGGAGGAGGAGGATCTGGCTGAGGAGCCACCGGGTCCCTTCCCTCCGGGCTTTCAGACCATCAAGGCCATGGACTTGGCCCGAGGTCGCCAGGACTAAGTTTGCTGACCAGAATGATGCTGGGCTGGTTCTGCCACAGGAGCAGCGGACCGAAAGGGCTTACGCTTCTGCTGCTCAGAGCCCATGGAGTCCTTCTGGGCGGATGTCACAGAGTCCAGGGTGGCACTGAACTTTTCAATGTGCTGGAGGTGACCCTCCACACCGGGCACAAACAGGTCGATGCCTAAGAATGGTACATCTTCCAGCTTGTGCTGGGTGTCTGCCGTGAAGGTCAAGATCCACAGCCAAGCCCTATGGTGCATAGCAACCGTGGCCATCACTGAGTGGGCACAGGAATCTCCAATGTTCAGGGTTGTCTGAAGCTGCCGCTTAGCCACAGCACGACCCTGGTCCCGGACCTGCTTGACTGTAGTCTGGAGGTCTGCAGGAAGATGAGATCACCTCATCCAAAGAGCCCAGAAGGTCATGGGAGAAGTGTGTCATCATGACGGCCGGGCTCGCATGGTGGAGGCCATGTGAAGAGGCAGCATAGACCTTTTTAGCCGAGTGGTCCAGTTTCTTGGACTCCTTGTCCAGCGGTCTATCAACATCCCCTATATTGCCCGAGCACTGAAACATTGAGTCCGCCACCCACCCTCAGCCAAGGGATGCTCTGTGAACCCTGAAAGGGGAATGGTGGGTACCGCAAATTTGTGGGCCATCCGGGCAGAGCGTGCTGGGCACTACCAAAGCTCCAGGGCAGGGTAAACAACAGCCTCGACCACTGGGAATGTCTCCATCAGAGAGCCCCCTTTGTCCAGAATTTCTGTAAGGGGGTAGTGAGTCCATTTTTGAACGGGCTCCGGTTTCATCCCTGTGGACTCAGAGTCGAGGCGGAGAATGCCCATGAACAAAGTGGGGCCTTCATCCATCGACAGATCACCCATTGACTCCGTATCCAGTGGACAGGAGTGCAAAGAGGAATCCTCAGACTCCGAGGAATCCGCATGAAGCGGGCAACCACCAGAGTCACTCTTGACCCGGCGTGGGCAGTCAGGTGTGATAGTGACCCACACTCAATGGGGAAGTCCCAAAGGTGACAGAGACTCCTTGGTCGGAGACCTAGTCAGCGACTGCTTGGGTGGCGGCCACACCACAATTGGTGAAGAAGCCAGCTGCGGTCAAGCCAAAACAGTCTAAACCGGCTCCACTGGGGGAGAAGCAGTGTCGACTAGCCCCACCGGGAGCATCGGACTTTTGGGCGACAGCCAGGTAATGGCCGGTGTGGTAGCTGGCGTCGGTTTCAGCCCGGTCAGCACTAACTGTTGCCACATCAGGTCTTTGTAGCGTCGATGCAATCTGTACTGAATACTCTCCTCACCTAAGGAGGATGAAGACGAACAACAGCGGCGATGCCACTTTCCATGGTGTCTAAAGCGAAATCGCTGAGGTCGGTAAGACCTGCAATACCCAAAGGAGGCAGAGGACCAAGACCTCGACTTTTGGTGGTGCCGACGGGGGGCCTCAAAGGGAGCTGGGGAGATCCACGGCTCCTCCTGATCTTGGTTAGTGACCGAAGGGAGCGACTCAGTTGGCTGGGCTGCACCTTCAATGGTTACTGGCAAGACCAGGGTCCTGAAAAGAGAGTTGTTGGCCTCTTCAGATGACAACTGGTTGACATGGTTGAAAAAAATCTCGGCCACATCATCAGCCGGTGTCTCGGCCAACCGGCCCAACGAGGTCTCCATTAAGCCAGCGGCCATGGCCGCGGTTTCAACCGTAGTCGAAACCAAAGATTCCTGACAGCGGGAACGTTCCCGGTCCCAAGATCGTCGATGATGAGTCTTCTACTTATCCTTCTTCGACTCCTTCTTGCGAAAGTGGGAACTGTGGCGACTCAGCAGGGCCTTACCCCTTGGTCAGGAGGGACTGGTACAGCTCTTTGATGGAGGCCGAATATGTGGAGCACAACTAGAGTGGAATGAAGGCTGAGGCAGAAGAGGATTGAGCAGTAGAGTGGGCCACCTCCTTCTCAAAGGCCTTGAGTTGCTCTAAGTGCTCAGCGGACCCCGCAGTCACAGAGACTACCTAACGGCGTCCTCAGATATGATCGGCGGATAACATTTCTCCGAGTGATCCAACTTCAGGCGGGCAGCGCGGTCCTCTAAGACCGTCGAGTGAAACGACCGACGTGTGTCGCAGGCCTGTGGATCATGATCGTGGCTTAGACAGTAGACGCTTGAGGTGTGGGGGTCGGTAGGCGACATTTTCTACCTGCATGGACATCGGCAAAATCTGGGTGAAGATTTATCCTCCATTGCGGTCAAAGATCAAGGTGAAGATGAAACTTGAATGAGTTTTAGTTTAAGTTTTGGAAGTAAATCCGAAGATTTAAGTGCCAGGGCCTACTCGACGTCCGAGAAGTAAGGAGGGAACCTGCTTCTTCCAGAAGAAAGCAAGCTCTGGTATCATGGGGTGGAGCCCAGGGAGTTACCACCCAGGTGGGTAGGAGAAGCCAGCTTGAAGAAGTTTTCAGCCAGTCTTAAAGGGAAAGGCAACTGCCAGAAAGTGTGGATAAACATCATATCCACGTCCCTAGAAGAGAGAGAGCTAGACCTTCCTGCTAAGATACTTATCCTAGAGCCAGACAATTATTTATTTATTTATTTTTTAATCTTGACACTCTTTCTCCTACATCTGCGGAGCATGCGGCGAGTCGTCCGTCCGCCAGCACCAGCACCCCTGGACCCAGTCTGGTCAGCGACATGCTCTTCTCTACACAGGCCGGCACGCAGAGTCCCCCCCCTTCCTCAGGGGACTTTGGTCCTGATACCGGGTGGGGGGCACCTCTCATGTCTGGGGGTGCAGCACATGGCCATCAGCTGACACTACCACCCTGCAATTTTCCACCTGGATTTTCCTCCCTCAGAGCCAGACATTCATTGGCATCTGCGCTCAATGTGCCACCACCCACTTCGCTCCAACCCTCAACTGCGCATGCTACTAGCAGTGCCCCCGGCCTCCGCCAGGTGCTGCTGCAGAGTGAGATGACCCCCTTCCCCAGGCCAGGAGGAGGACAGCTGTCGCGGGACGCTCGATCCTCCTTCTCCCCTGCCGACCTCCGATGGCTCGAGTCCGCTCTCGAGCCTGGGTCGCCGGCATGCCGCAAGGTGTAGCATCCAGCATCTCAACCCTCAATGCCACTGGGCCAGGCAATTTTTAAGACACAGGTCCCTTTGATGTCTGGTCAAATGCTTTCATAGCCCCTTGCACCAGCAGCTGCATAAGGGGTAAACCGAACAGCGCCCCCCCACCCTCAAATAAAACAAAACATGAAACGTGACATGGGTTCCATCCACATCCAAAGATATAGAAGGGGATTAGGACTCTTGCCCAGGACCCCACCCCCAAAAAAAATGCTGTGGCAGGATGAGGGCAGGAGTGTGTGTGTGAGCAGGCTTCCAAGTGCCCTAAAATTTAGCATGGGCAGTTATGAACACCAGTAAATCTACACTCAAACTAGTGCCTAGTTCAGACAGTATATACCAGGCCTTATCAAGAACACTGCTCCAAAGCAGATTGTTTGCCATAAAAGTACTCAAAAGTGTGCTGGCATATCTAGAAAGACCAGCAAGCTGGTGCTATACCCCTCAGCACAAAGCTCATGGCAGCTGGCACCTGCTGCACCATGACAGAAAGAAGGAAACATCTGAGGGTGACCTGAAAGGGGGTACCACAGAGCTCATGTTGCAAGGGCGAGCTAAGATCATGTCCCAGCAGGCTACCCTTAACAGAGGCGCCTTCTAAAATGTGGACAGGATCATACTGCAAGTATGAAACAAGGGCGAGCTGGGACCAGGGACCAGCTGACCACCGTTAGCATAGGCTCCTTTCCTTATTATCAGCCTTCTCCATTACAGGGGTAGGCTTACAGGCCTCCATCGACTATCTAGACAGCGGGAACAGAGATCTCGCTGGCAGCATTGACAGCATGCTGAAAAGGGCAAACACATAATATCTGCGATGGCATGCCCACCTCCCCCCGGCCGTCCTTGTGGCAACAGGGACACAAGATCTGGTCACGACAACAGCCGGTGGCAGAGATGTAGACTGTGTAGCAAACATATGATACCAGAAATGGTATGCCCTCCACCCTCCTCCTCCGTCGTCGCTGTGGTGACAGGGACTGTAGACTGCTAGAGATGACAGTCGATGGCCGCAAAAGTCTAAACTATGCCATAACAGAGTATGGTGGCAAGGCAGGCAAGTCTGCACTATTGTACAAGGAGCACTGGGGGAGCATCAATGCCACTGAGAGATAGTGGTTGTGACTGTGCTCAGCGACATCGGGGTGGTCCCCTGATCCGTTGGCGTTGTGAACATGAAGCACCTCAGCCAAGTCTCGACTGAAGTGTCTGACAACAGTCAGAGTGGCAACAGTCAACGGTGGGGTTACCCCAGTGACAATATATAGCCTCCCAGCCGTATAGGCACAGAATATCTGAAGCCAAGTCCCAACCTTGATGTCTGAGCTACAGTCGGTGGGGGAGTAGCAAGTCAATGGCGGGCATGACCCGGTGATGACAGTGACAGACTGGCCCTATAGACCCAGTATTACTGAAACCAAGCCCCGACCTAGGTGTCTGACAGATTGTCGGGGGGGGGGCCTAAATGTCAACAGCCCATCCGCATCGGCCTGGAACGGCCCAAAACCAGACCCAACCTTGGTGTCCTGAAGACAGTGGTGTAGCAAAAATACTGCTGCTGAAGCAGACCGTCAAGTCTGGAGGTCATGATGGCAGCCCTGGTCCTCCAGAGGGGCACAATGATGTGACAAGAGGTTCAATGGCAGCAACCCTTCTGATGGTCGGTGGTAAAGCAGAGAAGCGTCACCTGAAGAGAAGGATACAGGGCTAGCAACCCTCCCACACGATCCCGGTGTGAGAGGCCTGACCTGCAGGGCACACACTGAGACCAGCGCCTGTATCTCCAGCTGGTGTCAGTGGCCTATCGCAAGTAAAATAAGACAAATAGTAGATTTATTTTAGAAATAAATAGGGAAAAAGTGAAAATGGAGCGGCTTCAGCAGTGACATTTCCGACAGCAGGTCTGCTGAGTATGGTCAACGGCAGGAAAAGAACAGAGGATGGAAGGGGATGCCCACGTTTATATGGGACAGCAGACATCTGACGTTGAGTGGGCAGCCCCTGGTGGACTGCCTGCAAAAGTTTCCATTTTGTACTAGTGCCTGGCAGCTTACAGTTCCATAGGTGTGGCCTGATAAAAGAGATCTACTCGAAGAAGATTAAGTGATTTGAATATCTGGCTGCAACACTTAAAAAGCAATTCTGCTGCAGTATTCTCTGCCAATCCAACAGCAGTATGTGGCAGAAGAATGACAACACACAAATGATGCTGAATACCGTAAAATTAGAGCTTTAAGAGTAAAAACCTAAAATTACTGTACCTCACATCAGATATTTACATATATTATCAAAGAGAATGTAAATGGGTGACCAGATGGGTCCCCTTATATGAAAACAGAACTAAGAATGAGCAACAGCCTGGGCAAAAGAAAGAACACCCTCAAACTAGGATTTGTTTGATGTATCTGAATACTGATGGGCCCAGAACCACTTCAAAGGAGCACAGGCGCACTTACACAGCCTACACATCCACACCCACACGACACCACACTGGTTCAATAATGTAGTCTTCCCCTACCTCGCACTTATCCAGTCTGTAAATAAAAATGGTGTGTCTGCCTCCACCGGTCCTTCTGGAAGAACCTTCCTGGCACTCACCACTTCAGATGTGTGAAACAGCCACTTTGGATTGTGCATACCAGCATGTACACGTGACTTCTTCACACCTGCCCAACGTCCCCTGGCAGATGTACACTACAACAGGAAGTCCAGGGCTTAGGTGTTCACTTAAAATTTAGAATACAAATATCCTGTCCTCCAAACCACAGACCTCCACATCACACTCCTACACAGAACCAACAGAATAAAAAATAACCAACAATACTCAAAAAGGCTGTGTTCCCAGCGATGGGAGCCTTTGGAAAACAAACCAGGACAGTGAAGCTTCATGGGTCAATGATGCCACCAGAATTTTCAACATCTAAACTCAGTCTTGGTGTACATTATTTGACAGTTTAACAGAGAAGGGCTTGTTACATTAGTTGAAACACACTACCAGGCTTTCTAAATGGCTAGATTTACAGTGTGTCTATTTCTGTCTGTTTCACTCTTTATATCTGACAGTTGTATTTGAATGTTCATGCACACGCTGTCACTGAGGTCAGGATGCTGGTGTACCATCAATCTGACTTCAGAATAATATACAACAGCATCATGACATCACATCAAGAAGCATAGCCTTTGACGGCAGATAAGGACCGCTTGGCTCACCTAGTCTGCCCATTTCCCTACCTACAGGATAAGCTGCAGATCCTATTTAACCAACAACCTATTTCTTCATACCCCCCACAAAAATAGCCTTATGTCTGTCCCATGCATTCTTGAATTCTCTCATAATTTTAGACCCCACAACCTCCTCAGGAATGCTGTTCCATGCGTCCACCACCCTCTCTGTGAAAAAATACCTCCTCACATTGCCCTGAGCCATCCCCCTCCATCTTCAAACTGTGTCCCTTGTTCTTGCATCTCTTTTTCTGAAAGTTGCTCCCTCTTGGACATTGTTGATTCCACTGAGGTACTTAAAAGTTTGTATCATGTCCCCCCTCTCCCACAAGGGTATACATATTAAGCTCCTTTAGTCTCTCCTCATATGGCTTCTCTTGCAGACCCTGCACCATTTTAGTTGCCCTCCTCTGAACTACCTCCATCCTATGTCCTTGCAGAGATGGGGTCTCACCAACTGTCTGTACAGAGGCATAACAACTTCCTGTTTTCTGCTGGTGATGCCTCTCCCTATACATCCCAGTATCCCCCTAGCCTTCCCTACTGCCTTCTCACATTGCTTGCTAATACCCCCAGGTCCCTTTCCAGTTTTGTTGTTGTTACTACCGCTCCCCATTGTGTAATTTTCCGCTGGGTTTTTGTTTCCCAGTTGCATTATTTTGCACTTCTTTGCACTGAATCCAGGCTGCCATACTTCTGACCATTCCTCCAACCTTGCCAATTCCCTTCTCATCCTTTCCACACCTCCTTGTGTATCAACCATGTTGCAGATCTTTGTGTCATCTGCAAAGAGGCATACTTTTCCTTCCAATCCCTCTGCAATGTCACTTATAAAGACATTAAAAAGGACTGGACCCAGTACTGAACCCTGCGGTACCCCGCTAGTAACCCCTCTTTCTTCAGAATGGACTCCATTTACAATTACCTTCTGTGTCCTGTTGTCCACCCAATGTCTTACCCAGGCTACCACCCTGGGAACCATTCCCAGGCTAGTTAATTTGACTATTAATCTTTTATGTGGGACTGTGTCAAATGCCTTGCGAAAGTCTAGGTAGGCCATGTCCACAGCCCCTCCCTGATCTACTACTTTGGTCACCCAGTCAAAGAAATCAATTAGATTCGTCTGACATGACCTTTCTGCTGTGAACCCATGTTGCCTTGGGCCCTGTGCCCCACTGGCCTCTAGGTCAGTGTGGGACAAATTAAGTAGCCAGGTGGCCAATGGCTACTTAAAAAACTGGTTTGGCTACCAGATTTTGAAAGTTATTGGCCAAATTGGCTACACAGAAACATAGACGTTGATGGCAGATAAGGACCGCAAGGCCCATACAGTCTGATCAGTTCTTTTTGTACCTTATGAATGTGCCATCGGCCTTTGCTCTGTCAATGGCCTATACAGTCATACTCATCTGTATTGCTCCCTTAAGCCTATTCCATGCCCGTTTGAAGCCCTGCACTGTATTCATATCCACCACTTCCTGAGGTAGGCGTTCCATGCATCCATCACGCTTTCTGTGAGAAAGAACTTCTCACTTACCCTTAATTGGCTTCCCTCTATAATCTCATGCTGTGTCCTGTTGTCCTACTGTTTTTCTTATATTGAAACATGTTGGACTCTTTCACCTAGTTAATGCCCTTAAGGTGTTTGAATGTTTCGATCATAACACCTCTCTCCCTTCTTTGCTCTAGGGTATACATATTGAGCTCCATTAATCTGTCCTCATATGTTTTCTGATGCAGTCCCTGCACCATTTTGGTTCCCCTTCTCTGGACTGCCTCAGTTTGGTTAATGTCCTTGTGAAGGTGTGGCCTCCAGTACTGCATGCAGTACTCCAGATGGGGCCTAACCAGTGTCTTGTAAAGAGGGATCATTACCTCCCTCTTCCGACTTGTGATACCCGTAATAATACACCCCAACATCTCCTTAGCCTTACCTGTTGCTTTAGTGGCCTGCTTGGATGATTTCAGGTCATCGTTGATGATGATGCCCAAGTCTCTTTCTTCCCTTGTGACTGCCAGCAACTCCCCTCCCAGCCAATAGGTGGCTTCAGGGTTTCTCTTCTCTATGTGCATGATCTTGCACTTCTTTGCATTAAACCCCCGTTGCCACTCTTTTGACCATTTTGCTAATTTATCCAGATCTCTTCTCATTCTGCCCACCCTATCTGGATCATCTACTCTGTTGCAGATCTTGGTGTCATCTGCAAACAGACAAACCTTACCCTTCAGTCCATCTGCAATGTCACTGATGAAGATATTGAAGAGGACTAGCCCCAGGACTGACCCTGAGGTACCCCACTTGTGACTTGCATCTCTTCTGACTGCATACCATTTACCACACTCTCAGTTTTCTGCCCGTCAACCAGTTTGCCACCCAGCTGACCAACTTCTGACCCACCTGAGCCTACCTGCCTTATTAATCAATCTTCTGTGTGGAACAGTATCAAAAGCTTTGCTGAAGTTAAGGTAGGCAATGTCAACTGCTCCCCTTGGTCCACCACATGGTTACCCAGTCAAAAAATCTATGAGATTAGTTTGACAGGACCTTCCTTTTGTAAACCCATGATGTCTGGATCCTGTGCTCCTATGGATAACCTCCTACCTACCCACCTCCCTACTAAGTGATTTTGAGCCCTTAAGAGGATAGCCACTATAAACATTAGTTTGACCACCAGATTTTGAAAGCTAGTGGCCAAACTGCAACCAGCTTACAAACTGATTTGTCCCACCCTGCTGTAGGTACTCAACAATTCTTTCCTTGAGAAGTGATTCCATCACTTTCCCTACCACAGAGGTCAAATTGACTGGTCTGTAGTTTCCTGCCTCTGTCTTGCTCCCACTTTTGTGAAGGGGAATCACATCCGCCTTCCTCCAGTCCTCAGAGGTACCACACCATCCTTCTATCATTTGTTAAAAAGGGTAGTCAGTGGTGTCACTAGTTCACTCAATTTTGTTAGAATTCTGGGGTGAATTCCATCAGGCCCCATTGCTTTGTCCACCTTCAGTTTTAGGAGTTTTTTCAGAACCCTTTCTTCTGTGAAAGGACTGGGATCGACCCCCCAATCCGGAATGCTTCTGTTAATTGGATTAGACACCTCCCCCTCCTCCTCTTTTGTGACTACTGAGCAGAAGTATTCGTTCAGTATCCCTGCTTTTTCACTGTCCTTCTCTGCCCACCCACCGTCCATTCTATTCAGCCTCACTATCCTTCCCTTTGTCTTTCTATGCTCCCCTGATATACCTATAAAAGGTTTTATCCCCCTTCTTAACCGAGTTGGCTATCCTTTACTCAGTTCTGGCCTTTGCTATTCTGACTACTGTCCCTGCTTCCTTCTGCCTTAACTGGTACAGTCCTCTGTCCTGCTCCTTCTGTGTTTCCTTATACTTCCTAAATGCTATATTTTTCTCCCTAACCTTCACTGCCACCTCTTTTGAAAACCATAGTGGCTTTTTCTTTCATTTTGATTTATTTGCTTTACACAAAGGCTTGTTGCCTCTGTGGTGGTAGTTTTGATGTTTCCCCATTGTTGCTCCACACCTCCTTCTAGACTATTTGCTAGTGCTTTTTTCTAAGGCACTCTCCCATCTTGCCAAAGTCAGCCCTCCTGAAGTCCTGAACCCTCACTTTTGTATGGCTTGACTCTGTAGCGGAGTTCATCGTGAACCACACTGCTTGGTGGTCACTTGTTTCCAGATGGCTACCCACTTCTAGATCTGAGATCCTCTCACTGTCCCCATTTGAGAGTACGAGGTCTAAGATTGCTCTCTCACGAGTGGGTTCCAAAACTAGCTGTCTGAGGCATGCCACCTGAAGGGCATCAAGAACGGCCCTGCTTTTGGATGTGGCTGCAGCAAAGGTGCTCCAGTTAACATCTGGCATATTAAGGTCCCCCCATCAACAGTATCTCCTCTTTCTCTGCCATCCTAAGGATGCCTTCTATCATATCCTTGTCCATTCCCTCCCTCTGACATGGTGGTCCGTATACAACCCCTGTGCAGACTGTGGTGCCATTTCCAGTCTCTAAGGTGACCCACAGTGCCTCCTCTCCTCCCTGTTTACTCTTTTGTCCAGTTGCTTTTATCCCTTCCCTTATACAGAGAGCTACTCCGCCCTCTTTTCTCCCCTCCCTATCCTCTCTGTAGGTTGTGTACCCTGGTATGTTAACATCCCAGTCATGGTTCTCTGTGTACCATGTTTCTGTGACTGCTACGATATGCAGGCATCCCTCTTCCATCAAGATCACCAGTTCAGGGAACTTGTTGCTCAGACTACAGGCATTGGTACTCATTATCCTCCATTTCTTGATAGCCTTACCCCTTTTTGCCCCAACCCTGTCCTTACTGCGTTTATCATTTTCTCCATTTACCCCTGCCCTTCTACCTATCGATATCTATATCTTGGCATTTACATCACTTAGTACCCTGATTTCTTTTTGGGGGGGGCGGGGACTAAGATTTCCCTGCTCTTGTGCCCCCCCCCTTGGCTAGTTTAAATGCTTGCCAATGAAGCATTTAAACATATCACCCAGGATCCTGGTTCCCCTCCTGGACAGATGCAGACCATCATGCCAGTATAGGCCTGCATCCCTCCAGGTGGACCCCCAGTCCTCAATGAAGCCAAATCCCTGAGCTCTGCACCAGTTTTTCAACCACTGATTGAATCCCATGGTGTGGAGCACTCTAGCCTCACCCGTGCCAAAGACAGGCAGCACCTCTGAGAAGGTTACCATGCGTGCTACTTGTCTATGACCCTCCCCAACTCCAGAAACACTTCCTGCACTGCTCTGATCCCTTTCTTAGCCAGATCATTTGTCCCTAGGTGGACAATGACATCCAGCTCCCTCCCCTGTGCAGCTGCTCAGGCGATCCTGAGGATTTGCTCCCTGTCCCTCAAGCCATGGTGCCAAGCAGGCTCCCACCTCAATCTCCCTTCCTCCCCCAGTTCTACCTTCCTAACAATGGAGTCCCCACCAGGAGTTGTTTCCTTCCCCTGTGGGGTCCCATGCCACCCTCCTGTGGGTCTTCTTTGTGGAGGTTCCCAGCATTCTCCTTGGTCTCTACTGTGGGTGCCTCCATAGAGGAACCACGCTTTGCCAGAACAGTATATGAATTGTGGAGAGGTACAACTGAAGGGATGTGCCTCTGTTCCACCACCCTCACCCTCCCTGAAGGCTGAAATATCACTGCTTCCCTACAGAAAAAAGTGACCAGCCATACACTATGAACAGAATAATACTGCAGATAGGAAACCATGTACAACTAAGGCTTTGGTCCCACGAAGGGATTCTAATGACATCATAAGCCACAACAACAAAGCTTGAGTGATTTAATTGATGTTATCAGATTCCCAAGATGAGATCACATGTCTTGTTATATTTGGTTTTGTATCTGTTATTTTTTATAAATGTCACTGAATCAGATCAGTCAGGGTTCAACCGTGAGAAAGTGTTGCACAGTGCTGGACATCAAAAAAGTAAAAATTGGGCACAATGGGGTTATCTGGGACAGTGAGTGGGCAGATGTGCAGCGAGGTGCAGGGCATTTGTTTAACTGTTTTAAATGGCAGCATATGTTCATATGTTAGGTTTGTGTGTGGTGGTGGTGGTGGGGATTTGTGTCCCTTCTGGTTGCTGCTGTATCATCAATGTAACATTACAATGATCGTGGAAGACTAATGTTTGTTGACAGAAAGAAATTTCAGTTACATAAGACCTTACTGTAACAGTAGATCTTGAGAGAGGTTCCTGCACTGCACCCCTGGTGTCACATTCCAACGGCAAACATGTAGCTAGCAATCATCAGCGGGGACCGCCTCAGATGTCAGGTGACACGACGTCAGCCCGACTATAAAAGGGGCGGTCCTGCGCCCGCCCTTCAGTTCTTTTCCACCGGAGACCTAAAGAAAGGTAAGTAGAAAGGAAGGAGTTATAACTCCTAGGACCACGCTTCCTCTCTAGACCCAAGGGATAGGCAAGATGAAAAATAAATGAAAACATTCCAGGAGTTAGGGGAAGGTGGGAGGGAAACTAGACCTACTGCAGGAACCTCTCTCGAAGATAGTACAGTTACGTAAGAATTTACCGTAACTGTAGATCTTCGAGAACAGCTCTTGCAGCAGGTTACACCATTAAGACTGAAGCCGGCAGGCGCCAGGACCCCACAGAAAAATTCTAGCTAGCAATATCCAGCGAGGAACTGCCCCGACGTCGGCCCCTTCCCAACGTCAGGCATGACATAAAAGGGGGCGGTCCCCCAGCATCCCCAGTTCTCCGCCGAGACTCCGGCTCAAGAATGACATCTGAAGGGAGGCCGAGGATCCGCTTCCAAAGAAAGGTTTGTAGAAGTCGTCGAAAGATGCTGTAGCCCAGAAACTAGGTCAGAAGACTTAACCTCCAGAGGGGAAGGTGGGAGGAAAACTACCTGCTGCAAGAGCTGTTTTCGAAGATTTACTGTTACGGTAAGTTGTTACGTAACTGTACTATCTTACTTCGAGAAACAGCTCTTGCAGCAGGTAACACCATTAGGACTGATTCCCAAGCAGTAAGGGACCAAGTTGTTGTCGGGAGGAGGATAGGAGGAATACACTCCAAGCTTCAGGACAAAAGTCCCTGAAGGACCACCAAGCCAAAACCAGCTCTGCACCTAGAGGCAGTATCCAAACTGTAGTGCCTGAAGAACATGAGTACAGTGCTCCAGGTTGCTGTATAGATGGCTGAAGCGGAAACGTTTTTAAGCGCCGCGAAGGAGGTAGTCACCCCCCTAGTAGAGTGACCCTTTACCGGACTCGGTAAGGGTTTATTGCGCTTCTGATAACAGAACATAATGCACTTTACCAGCCATCTAGAAAGCGACTGGAAACAGGAGAACCGATCATCCTCTGTGCGTAGGAAACAAAGAGCTGGTCCAAAGTCCGGTGGGCTCGGTTCTGGTCAGATAATATCTGAGGCACCTATGCACATCAAAGTGTGCAACAGGGCTTCCCCATTACTGTAATTCGGGTAATACACGGTAGTCGAATCCTGGTTGAGTGCGACAGCGAGACCACCTTGGGAAGGAACTTAGGATTTGTTCTTAAGGACACCATGTCCTTGTGAAAACCAAATAAGGATCCTTGCACATGAGTGCATGAAGCTCAGAAACTCTTCTGGCGAAGTAACAGTGACTAAAGAGTGTCTTCAAGCGAGGAGACACAGCTCGCAATCCGCGCCTGGTTCAAGGGGCAGTGTAAGCTGCTCTAGAACAAAGGAAGATCCCAAGGTGGGACCGGGTCTTTGATGGGAGATCTCAAATGCAGGATGCTGTGCAGAAAGGCGAGAAGCTTTAGTTGAGCTAGAGACCTGTGACCTATCGGAGAATGGTACGCTTGAAATAGCCATAGATGGATCTTAATGGAGGAATAGGCAAGTACTGCCTCATAGAGGATAGGAGGTAGTCTAATACAGACCTTCGGAACACTACAATGGGGTCAATGCTCAAGCCTGAGCCCAAATACAAAATCTACGCCACTTCATGGCGTAAGTAGAGGGTTTTCTGGCTGCCACCAGCATGTCCGCAACTTCCTGAGAGACCCCGTACCTCAGGACTGCTATGTCCTTAGGAGCCAGGCATGCAGGTTCAGCGACCAAAGATCTGGATGGACCAAGGAGCCTGTCTCCTGGGATAGAAGGTGAGAGCAAAATGGCAGAGGCAGTGGAGGTTCCTGGGCCAGTTGATGTAAGAGAGGGAACCAAATCTGCCTGGGCCAAAAGGGTGCTACTAGAATAAGACACGCTTGCTCTTGACAGAGCTTCAATAGAACCCTCTGGATCAAAGGAAAGGCGGGAAAGCATAGGAGAACCTGCCCGTCAAGAGAGGACAACGCATCTGTGAAAACACCAGGCCCTGGATCTAGTGAGCAGAAATTGGGCAGTTTTGCGTTGAATGGGGACACGAAGAGGTCTAATTTTGGTGTTCCCCATCTATGGAACAGGTCCTCTGTGACTTCTTGAAGTAGTTCCCATTAAGTGGACCCTGGCCTGTGATCGGCTAGGCTGTTCGCAATAGTGTTGTCCACACCGGGAACATGTACTGCAGTGATGTGTGCACTGTGTTGCAATACCCAATTCCAAACCCTTGAGCCTCCCTGCAAAGGGGTAGGAATGAGTGCCTCCTTGTTTGTTGAGATAGGACATCACCGCGGTATTGTCTGTTTGTACCAGAAGAGTACCCGGTGGAATCTCCATCTGGAATGCCTGTAGGGCATACAGGACGGCTCTCATCTCCAGAATGTTTCTGTGAAGTTGGGACTCTAGAGATGACCAGGAGCCTTGAGTCTTGACCCTGTTGAGGTGAGCTCCCTATCTGGACCCCGAGGCGTCCATGGAGAGAGTCGTTAAAGGAGGTGGCGCAGTGAAGGGGACTCCCATCGAGAGGTGGTCTGGGACGAGCCACCAATGCCAGTCTCAGATGACTGCATTCGTGATCCGGACTGGATGCTGCAGATGATCCTGCTTTTGGTCCCACTGTGCTCTCAGCATCCACTGGGTAATCCACATATGGAGTCGAGCTAGGGGAACTGTTGTAATGGCAGCCGCCATGTGACCAAGCAGGCAAAGGACGGTGCGGGCTGGTACCATCTTCTTTTCCTTTATGTCCCTTATGAGGGATCTGATGCGCTCCACCTGTCCTGGGGAAGGAATGCCCTTCCCTGAATTGTGTCCAGAACCGCTTCTATAAAGTGCAAATTCTGAGACGAACAAGGCATGTCTTCTCTGATTGATGGTGATGCCCAGCGATAGGAAGAGGAACAGGTATCCTGTATTGCGGACATCAGGGCCTCCGTGAGGGTGCCATGAGGAGCCAGTCATCGAGTGCGGGAACACACAGTGGCCTCTTCTCCTGAGAGCTGCTGCCACAACTGCCATACGCCGTGAACACCTAAGTGCTGAAGACAGTTCAAGGGGGGGCGAGGAACTGGTAGTGGCATCCCAGAAACTCAAGCACAGAAATATCGTGCACTGAGCGATCGGGAGGTGTCTTGCATGTCCAGCAACACCAGCCATGCACCCTCCTTAAGCATGGGAATGAGACCCGCAGAGTCACCATGAGGAAATGCTTGTATAGCACAAAGTTATTGAGATCGCTGAGATCCAAAATGGGATAAGTCCCCTGATTTCTTTGGAACCAGGAAGAAGTGGGAATAGTAGCCATTTCCTCTCTGGTTCAGTGGAACATGTTCTATGGCCTCCTTGTGTAGGAGGGCCAAGATCTCTTGCTGAATAAGCAGAGCATGCTGACCCGAGTAACGGTAGAGCAGGATTCAAGTTGCTGCAACTCTCCAGCTCCCTGTTGAGGAAAATGTTGATGACCAGGAGGAGCCAGACTATGTAGAAATGATGGATATCCCAGAGTCTAGGAGACTGTCTATTCCTTTGCATAAATCTTTTCGGAAACAGACAGTAAAAGTTTTAAAACTCCTCACACTATACCACCTGTGGATAAAAGGATGGACAAGAGGTATACCTTAATAGGCTCAGACACTGATTTCCTCACTCAACAATGCAGCCATGTGGAGGTAGTGCAGGCTGCAGCCTGTGACAAGGCTAATATTCCCTAGCTTCACCCCGAGAAGGACTCCAGGAAGATTGATGCTATGGCAAAGAACAGTACATGGCAGCATCTTTGGGACTCAGACAAGCAAATTATATGAGTTATGCTGCTAGGTACCAGAAATCCAGATGGGATACTGTGCTGGCCCTAGCAAACGAGTCCCTGACCAGCTTGCCAGGGAGCTGGAACAGGTGGCTATGGATGGTACTGAGGCATCCAAGGTGCAATTTCATGCTGCAGTGGACTCTAATGATGTTTCATCGAGAGTCATGGCTACATCTGTGGCACTTCACAGGATGGCTTGCCTCAGATGTACTACCCTGTCTCAGGATACCCAGTCTAAGGCCATGGATTTTCCTGTTGTGGGAAATTCTCTGTTTGGGGAGCAAACAGAGAATTACATGAAGAAAATGGATGAATATAGGACCACCTATAGGAGTGCACAGGCCAAGGAAAGGCAGGCCACTCCTCAAAAGCAGCTTCCTAGAGGCGGGGCAGGCCTTTTCATAGGCCTTTTACCAAGCTCAAGCTTCCTCCTCTGCCTATGCTCAGAGGGGGTTCTTTAGAGGGAGAGGCAGGTCTGCTTCCATCCCTCAGCCCAAAGCCTCTGCCAAGCAGGCACCCTGATGGGATTGCCAGGGCCGATTCTCCTCTACCTGTAGGGGGCAGGCTGGCTTACTTTGTCCAGGACTGGAAGTCTTTAACATCAGACAAGTGGGTCCTGGAAGTAGTAAGCCAGGGACTGGTTCTCAGCTTCAAAAAACTTCCAAAGCTGAGAACCAGATCTTTTCCACCTGCAACTCCATCAGAGGCAC
Organism: Neoceratodus forsteri; assembly: GCA_016271365.2. Lineage (NCBI taxonomy): Eukaryota > Metazoa > Chordata > Ceratodontiformes > Ceratodontidae > Neoceratodus > Neoceratodus forsteri. The sequence continues at coordinate 1,443,678,663 of CM028130.1, read as the reverse complement.
TCGCCCTAGAGGTAGAGGTCTCGACCCTCCTGGCTCTCAGAGCTGTGGAAAGGGTTCCTCCCCTACACCAGGGCAAAGGTTTGTACTCCAGGTACTTCCTTACCCCAAAAAAGACAGGAGAATGGCGGCCCATCCTGGATCTCAGATATTTAAACAAGCACCTTTTAAAGCCAAAGTTCAAAATGGTGACTCTGGGAATTATCCTACCCTCTCTAAGGCCAGGGGACTGGCTAGCTTTCCTGGACCTCAAGGATGCCTACTTCCATATTCCCATCAGAAGCTCCCATTGAAAGTACCTCAGGTTCGAGCTGCCCTCAGGCCACTACCAGTTCAGAGCAATGCCCTTGGCCTCACTTCTGCCCCAAGGGTATTCACCAAATGCCTGGCAGTAGCAGTTGCCTACCTAAGAAGGCAAGATTACCATCTTTCCTTACCTGGACGATTGGCTCATAGTTGGGCAGTCCCAGACCAGGTCAATTTACACCTTCAGATAACGCAGCAACTGCTTACCTCTCTAGGTTTCCTTCTGAATCTCTCAAAGTCAGTTCTAGAGCCTGTCCAGCTTCTTACCTTCATAGGCGCAGAACTGAACACACAGGAAGCCAGGGCCTTCCTTCCCCTGGACAGGGCAAAGACCCTAGTCTCCCTGGCCTCCTCATTTACCCTGCAGGTCTCCCGGCCAGCAAGGCATTTTCTGCAGCTCCTAGGACACATGGCTGCTTCCACAGCAGTTGTGCTGGGAGCAAGATTTCAGGTGAGGGACATCCAGTTCCATTTGAGAGTTTTTTGGTCTCAAAGAAAGGATCCTCTTTCCAAGTTGATCCCAGTAACTCGAACCCTGATCCAAGGGGTTCCTTTTGTCACTCAGTCTCATTCTCTAATCCTTACTACAGATGTGTCCCTCTTGGGCTGGGGAGCTCACATGGGCGACCTCACCACCCAGGGTCTGTGGTCTCCCCAGGAATCTCTGCTCCACATCAACCTGTTGGAGCTCAGAGCAGTTTTTCTAGCACTTCAAGCTTTTTCCAAATCTGTCCAGAACAAGAGTATTCAGGTCAGAACAGACAACACCACTACAATGTGGTACATCATCAAGCAAGGGGCACCGGTCCTACGAGCCTTGTGCACCAAAGCAATGAAGTTGTGGTCTCTGGCTTACTCCCTGAACACCTCCCTTACACCAGTTCACCTCCCAGGCAAGGACAATGTCCTGGCAGATGCTCTCAGCAGGATTTCCCAGGGCCACCACAGATGGTCACTGGATCCCCTAGTCCTGGGAGTAGTATTTGCCAGATGGGGCACCCGCAGATAGATCTTTTGCAGCCCCAAACAATCACCAACTTCCTCTTTTTTGCTGCAGGCCCCAGTGTTGGGCTCACTCCCCTGGATGCCTTAGCCCTCAGTTGGGAGGAAGTTTCTCTATGCCTTCCTCCTTTCCTCTCATGTTCAAAGTGCTAGTCAAAATCAGATCCCAATCCTGCAGAGTCATTCTGGTAGCTCCGGATTGGGCCAGACAGCCCTGGTATCCACTCCTGCTGTCCTGCAGTCCATCCTCCCTGTGCCTTCCAGGAATCACAATCTGTTAACCTGTGCCCAGGAAGGGTCTGGTACCCGAATCTCAAATCTCTCAATCTCAAGGCTTGGTTCTTGAAGAGTTAGAGTTTGCTGATTTACACCTTTCCCAAGGTGTAATGGATATTTTGAAGGCCTCAAGGAAGCCTTCCACCAGGGCTACTTACAATTCCAAATGGAAAAGGTTTTCCATATGGTGCTTGGAAAAGCTATTTCCTCAGTCCCTGCTGATCTACCCACAGTCCTGGATTATATGGTCCACCTGAATTCTTTGGGGCTGAGACCAGCTACCCTGAAGGTGCACTTGGCAGCCGTGTCTGCTTTTATTTCAGCAGGTAAATCCTTTTCTCTTTCAGCTCATCCTGCATTTTCCAAGTTTTTTAAGGGGTTGTTTCACACCAACCCTCCATTCAGGGATCCTGCCCTGCCTGGGATCTTAATGTTTGCATTGCTCAGTTTATGCAACCCCTTCGAGCCCTTGTCTTCAGCTGAGCTCAAGTACTTGACTTGGAAACCGTGTTTCTGGTAGCCATCACCTCTGTCAGACGCATAATTGAATTACAAGCACTGTCAGTGGAGCAGGAGTTTATCTCTTTTCACAGAGATAAGGTGGTCCTTCGGAGTAACAGAAAGTTCCTGCCTAAGGTGGTTTCAGATTTCCACCTTAATCAATCTATTTCTCTTCCAGTGTACTTCACTGACCACTCCTCCTCTGGGGAAAGGAGGCTGCACAGCCTAGATGTGAAGAGAGCCCTTAGTTACTACACAGAGCGTACCAAGGGTCATAGGTTTGACTCCCTCCAACTGTTCCTCACTTATGGCGAAACTGGTAAAGGGAAGCCAGCCACTAAAAGATCCATTGCCAGGTGGATTGTCTCTTGTATCCAATTCTGCTACGAGAAGTTGGGTAAAGTTCCCCCCTCAGGCCTGAGGGCTCGCTCTACCAGAGGTACAGCTGCTTCTCTGGCTGCTGCCAGAGACATTCCTATTCTAGAAATATGTCAAGCAGCTACCTGGAAAACAGTTCACACTTTTACCAAGCATTACTCCCTGGACATCCAGGCTAGGAATGATGCTCGGTTTGGCACAGCCGTGCTTCAGAGCCTACTTCCTAAGTAGGTTCTGTCCCTGCTCCATGGGGTACTGCTGTGTAGTCTGCAATTGTCATAATATAGCAAGACTTCATGTTGTTTGAAGAAAAAATTACTCACCTTAGTAATGTTGTTTCTTCTAATGGAGTCTTGCTATATTATGACCTCCCTCCCTGCCTGCCCCTCTCAGAACCTCTGTTTTGGGATGTGGGTGGGCAGTACAGGGTTGGCACTTTTTTGATGCCCACCTTGTTGTTTTTCACCTACCTTTTCGGGTGAATTGGTGTTGTGGTTTTGCATTTTTTGGTCTCCTAACTTGAGTCTTTGTTTTAGGCCAAAAAATAAGTGTTTATGTTAGTAGCCAGTTGGCTAGTGTAGGTTTACAGCTTCCACACAGAACCTTAGTGAGTTTTAGCTCATAAAGTTCTGACAGTTTGCGTTTGAAGCACAACAGACAGAGTTTTCAACCAAGCTCGTGCTCTAAGTTCCATGCCTGCATGGAAAGTTAACTATTTCACCTCCGGAGCAGTCCTAACCTGCGGTCATACTGCAGTTGTCATAATACAGCAAGACTTCATGTTGTTTGAAGGGAGCTTCCTTCTCTGAATCGGCCCCGAGGAGGCGGAGTAGGCTCCTTGGGGGTCGGGGGTCTGTCACCTGCGGCACCCCTAGGAGGAGGTGGAGGTGGTGTAGGAGGCTGAGGCTTAGGGGGAACCACATCCTTCTTGATGGTTTCCCACCAGAAGGTGAACAAATCCTTCACCTCCTGGATATTCATGCCTGACGAAGGACCCGGTGTCGGTGTGCACCTGTCGTCGAAGTCGGGCGTCGGTGTGGGTCTGTTGTCGAGATCAGGCATCGGGTCCCGGGGGAAACACTGGATCCAGCTCACTGGGCAAGCTGGCGTCCTCCGTGTCGCCCGTCTGGTCATCTGGCGGTTCGGTAGCCTCTTTGCTTGAGGACCCTGATGTGTCTGGTGTCCACTGGCGCCGGTGTAGTGGTTGGCCACCTTCGGTGTCGGGTCGGACACCTTCTTAGCCTCCGTCGTCCGCTAAGGGACGCCAGCTCGGAGGTCTTCTTGGGAGTTGGGAGATGGACCCCAGTCAGTGTCCCGGAGTCGGGTCAGACGCACTCTAGATTTGGAGGAAGACTTCTATGCCTGTCCCAAGAAGCAGGCTTAGAGGCATCTGTTGCCTGGCAGTTCTTGTGTGGGTGCAGGGAGGTGGAAGAGCCCCCTGAAAACCTTACCTTTACCAGGGGAGGCTGAGAGCGAGCCCAGGAAGGAGATCTGTCAGACCAGGCAGAGCTGGAGCTGGTCCTGGACTCTGTGTCCCTGCTTGGAGATTTTGCTCTGTCATAGTCACAATGCTTGTCCTGGTGCTTCTCAGACTTATGAGAAGGTTCCCCTGTGGAGGAAGGTCTTTTCTCCATCTTTTTGAGTTCTCCTCAAGGAGGAATCCCTGAAGGGCCTTTTGGCGGCGGATCCGGGTCCTGCTATTGGACTGCTGGCAAATACAGCAGGTCTGTGTGTCATGCTCCAGGCCCAGACACCTGACACAGGCAGAGTGATGGTCTGCAAAGGGGATCTGCTTGCCGTAGGTGCACTTAGAGGAACGTCTATCCGGAGAAGGAGTGGAAGAAGAAGACATGGAGTAAAGTTTTTACAATTAAAGATTTCACGCGTCGTAGAGTAGAGCAGGCTTCTGTGAGGCCAATGCTGGCAAGAAGATGGCGGGAAAAGAAATGGGGATGCTGGGGGACTGCCCCCTTTTATGTCATGCCTGACCGAGAGGGGCTGACGTTGGGGGCGGTCTCCCAGTGGATACTGCTAGCTAGAATTTTTTCCGTGGGGTCCTGGCGCCTGCCGGCTTCAGTCCTAATGGTGTAACCTGCTACAAGAGCCGTTTCTCAAAGTAAGATCTACTGTTACAGTAAGTTCTTACGTAACCGCAATATCTTACTGCGAGAGGATCCCTGCAGTAGGCCTTCACATATAGGACTGAATACCTAGCAGTCCAAAAGAAAAATTCAGAGATGCATCCAGGAGAAGGAGAGATCACCGACTGAGTGAGTTATGACAGGAGGCCTTGCAGAACTGCAAGACCAAAACCAGTCCTGCGCCTAGAGGCAATGTCCAGACTGTAATGCTTAGTGAAGGTGTGGACAGACGACCACGTGGCTGCTGTGCAGATCTCTGCTGTGGATACATTCCTGAAAAAGGCGGTAGAAGTAGCAACACTCCGAGTACAGTGACCCTTAACCACCCCCAGAAGGGATTTCCCATGCTTTTGGTAAGTGAAGTGGATGCAGTTAGCCAACCACCTCGAAATGGTCTGTTTGGAAATGGCCTTGCCCTGGCACTGGGGAGCGAAGGCCGAAGAGAGCGGATTGGTCTTACGGACCTCTTTAGTCCGGTTTGAATAATACCTCAGAATCCTATGCACATCTAACGTGTGCAAAAGATATTCCCCCGTTAGAATGTTGCGGATAATAGACCGGTAGTTCGACACTCTGGTTGAGAGTGGTTTCTGAAACTACCTTTGGAAAGAAGGAAGGGTTAGTGTGCAAGACGACTCTGTCCCTATGGAAAATCAAATGGGGTTCTTTACAGACAAATGCCTGAAGTTCTGAAACCTTTCTGGCGGAATTGACTGCAACTAAAAATAAAGTCTTCCAAGAAAGGAAGCGCATAACACAGCTAGAAGCTGGTTCAAAAGGAGGTAGGGTCAGCTTCTCTAAAATGAAGGTCCCAGGGGGGACAGGGGTTCCGGACCAGAGGTTTCAAGTGGAGGATGCCTTTCAGAAAGGTTTTGGCGACCTCCAATTGAGCCAAAGTTTTGCCCTCCACTGGAAGGTGGTAGGCCGACACCGCAGAGAGATGGACCTACCTGTGCTGCTGAACATGAAAAGGGATCCCAGCCCTTGGCTAGGACCCAGATCGAGAATCATTTCCACTTCATGGTGTAGGTGGATCTGGTAGAAGGTTTTCTGGCTTCCACCAAAATATGAGCAACCTGGGAGGAAACACCATAGCAAGAGCCCGTCATGTCCACAGGTGCAACACATGAAGGTGGAGACATTGAGGGCTCGGGTGGAATAGGGTGCCCTGCTCCTGAGTCAGATGGTAGTGGGATAACAGCAGGGGAACTGGAGGTTCTAGCACTAGGTGTTGCAAGACAGGGTACCAGATCTGGCGGAGCAAGAGGGGAGCAATCAGAATCAAATGTGCTCCTTCCTCCTGAATTTTCACCAGAACCTTCTGAATGAGAGGAAGGGGAGGGAAAAGCGTAAAGAAACCTCCCTGTCCAAGAGAGAGACAGTGCAACTCGCCAAAAAGCACCATGCCCGAGAACGAGCGAGCAAAAGCTGGGTAGTTTTGTATTGAATGAGGAGGCAAACAGAGCTATTTCTGGCCGACCCCATCGAAGAGAGAGATCTTCGACCACCTCTAGCTTTAACTCCCACTCATGAACCCTGGCCACTGATCGACAGACTGTCCGCCAGGACGTTGCTTACGACTGGGATGTGGACTGCTGTCAAGAAAGGGCTGTGCTAAAATCCCCCAGTACCAAATCCTCATTGCTTCTCTGCAGAGAGGGTATGAGCGAGTTCCTCTCTGTTTGTTGATATACCAGACTGTGGACATACTGCCCGTCTGGATAAGGAGTGATCCCCGGTAGGAGTAGGGTCTGGAACGCCTGGAGGGCATAAAGAACTGCTCTTTTCTCCAGAACGCTGATGTGGAGCAGAAGCTCCTGGTAGGACCAAGACCCCTGAGTCCTGTGAACCCCCAGATGGGCTTCCCTAGCCCAAGTCCGAGGCATCCGTGGTAAGGATCTGTGTGGGGATAAGGGAATGAAAGGGGGCTCCCCCTCGAAGATTGGAAAGATCTTGCCACTAGCGAAGATCTCTCTGCAAGCTGCTCGAGATCATGACCTTCTGGTTCATATCGTCTGTCCTCTGATCCAAATGGACTTGAAGAGACCACTGGGTGACCCTCATATGTAATCTGGCCAGGGGAACTGTCGAAATGGCCGCTGCCATCAGTCCCGGGGGTAGGTGGAAGTAGGCCGTTGGTTAAATAGGATCTGCAACTTATCCGTTAGGTAGGGAAATAGGCAGACTGGGTGGGCCAAGCAGTCCTTATCTGCCATCAAATTCTATGTTTCTATGTCCCAAAAGACAGAGCACAGCGTGTGCTGGGATCCACCGAGCCAGGGCCATGAGAGTGGCTTGAGAAACTAAGGTCTCGGCTCGATCTGATATCAGAAAGGCCTTGCTCTGAACCATGTCTAGTACTGCTCCAATGAATTGGAGTCGTAGGGAAGGTACTAGCTGGGACTTGGGCAGGTTGACTGTGATACCCAGAAGAGCAAACAAGTTCAGAGTGAAAGAGTGACTCTTTCAGGCTGTTTGGAGAGGGTGCTGTGAGGAGCCAGTCGCTAAACACTTGGTGAACACCTGGGGGGGCCAAGGAAAGGCCAAAGGGGAGTGCTTGTAATTGAAAATGGGCCTCCTGAAAAGTAAAACAGAGAAAGCAGCGGTGGGCTGGGAGGATAGGGATATGCAGGTAGGCATTTTGCATGTCCAGGGAGCACTGCCAAGAATTTGTTTGGAGCAGGGGAAGAAGCCCCTGAAGGGTCACCATGCGAAACCTCTTGTACTCAACGAAGAGGTTGAGCATGCTGAGGTCCAGGATCGGTCTCAGATCACTCATCTTCTTTGGAACTAGGAAGAAATGGGAGTAAAATCCCCTTCCTAGCTGGTTTTGAGGGACGGGTTCTATGGCTGCTTTTAACAGGAGGCCTGAGTCTTCTGGAAGACTATGGGAATCTGATCCTTTGGATAAAAAGACTGTCCTGGAGGAAGAGGGGCACGTAACTCTGTGAACTCTATCGAGTGACCTCACAGGATGAGTTGTAACACCACAGAATCTGTGGTGACGGCCCTCCACCACTCCAGGTGGAGGCCAAACCTCTCTCCTACCGGTTTCTCCTTGTCGGTTGGAGGTAGCAGGAGGAGGGGAAAGGAGTCAGAACATCGAGGGGAGCTTTAGCCCCAGAGGCCGGCTTAAGAAATTTGGTCTGGGGGATTTGGGCTCCCGAACCAGGGGCTCGTCACTTTCCCTGATGTTTACCCTGGTTTTTATTCCATCATCTTTGGTGACGAAAGAAAAAATTACTCACCTTAGTAATTGTGTTTCTTCTAATGGAATCTTGCTACATTCTGACTAACTGCAGTTAGCTCCAGCCTTTAAACTGCCCCGGAGAACAAAGGGTTAACTTTCTATGCAGTGCATAGGATGCGGAGCTCGAGCTCGGTTGAGGTCTCTGTCTGCAGCCCTTTGAAATCCAACCGTCAGATTCTTATGAGCAAAAACTCACTAACTAGCCTATGTGGAAATTGTAAAATTTTTACTAGCCAACTGGCAACAAGAGTTCTGAATTCCCAAGGAAGACTCAAGTCAGGAAACTCAAAACCAAAAACCAATCCAAACAAGAATAACAATAAAACAAACACCCAAATAAAAAGAGGAGGGTGTATAAGAAGCACCCCTGAGGTGCAACACTGTACCTGCCCACCACTTCCCAAAAACTAGGTTCTGAGAGGGGAGGCAGAGAGGGAAGTCAGACTACAGCAAGACTCCATTAGAAGAAACAATTACTAAGGTGAGTAATTTTTTCTTCAAACATGAAGTCTTGCTGAATTCTAACTGCAGACTACCAAGCAGTACCTCCATGGAGGAGGGAAAGAACCTACTTTGGGAATAGGCTCTGAAGGACTGCTGTGCCAAACAGGGCATCACTCCCAGACTGGATATCCAGAGAGTAATGCTTGGTAAAGGTATGGACTGTTTTCCAAGTGGCTGCTTGACAAATTTCCAAGAGAGGGATATCCCTGGCAGCAGCCAGGGAAACAGCTGTACCTCTGGTGGAGTGAGCCCTCAGGCCTAAGGGTGGAATCTTTCCTAGTTTCTCATAACAGAATTGTATTCAAGACACAATTCACCTGGCAATAGTTCTCTTGGTGGCAGGTTTGCCCTTTCCCACTTCTCCGTAAATGAAAAACAACTGGAGGGAATCAAACCTGTGACCCTTGGTACGCTCTATGTAGTAGCTAAAGGCCCTTTTAACGTCTAAACTGTGTAACCTCCTCTCTCCTGAAGAAGAATGATCAGTGAAGAAGACAGGAAGAGACAGCCTGATTCAAGTGAAAATCTGAAACCACTTTGGGAAAGAACCTTCTATTGGTTCAAAGGAAGGAGATAAAATCAGGTTCCACTGACAGGGCTTGCAATTCACTGATATGTCTGGCAGAGGTAATGGCTACTAAAAACACAGTTTTCCAAGTCAAGTACTTAAGCTCTGCTGAGGACATAGGTTCAAAGGGAGGTTGCATAAGTTGAGCAATGCAAATATTTAAGTCCCAGGCAGGGGCAGGATCTCTAAAGAGAGGAGTGGTATGAAGCAATCCCTTAAAAAATTTACAGAACACAGGATGAGATGATAGTGAGGAAGACTTCCCCACTGACAGAAAAGCAGAAACAGCTGACAAGAGCACCTTGAGAGTAGCTGGTCTGAGGCCTAAGCCATTCAAATGGACCATATAATCCAGAACTGTAGGCAATTCAGCAGTGTCTGGGGAAACATGTTTCCTGGAACACCAAATGCTGAATCACTTCCATTTGGAGTTATAGGTCTTTCTAGTAGTGGGCTTTCGAGAGGCTTTGAGGATATCCAGAACCCCCTGAGACAGATGCAAATCTGCATACTCTAAACTCTTCAAGAGCCATGCCTTGAGATTGAGAGACAGAAGATTGGGGTACCAAATCCTCCCCTGAGAGGAGGGTAACAGGTTGTAATTCCTTGGAAGACACAGGGGAAGATGTACTGCTAGGGACAGCAACAGGGGGTACCAAGGCTGTCTGGCCTGTCTGGAGCAATCAGAATCACTTTGCAAAGTTGTGACCTTATCTTCAACAGAACTTTGAACGGTAGAGGAAAGAGAGGGAAGGCATACAGAAATTTCCCTTCCCAGTTCAGAATCAGAGCATCAAGAGGGACTGAGCCCAAGACTGGGGGGTCTGCAACAAAAGAGAGGAAGTTGGTGATTGTCTGGTGCTGCAAAGAGATCTAGCTCTGGGGTGAACCACCTTGAAAAAATCACCTTCAACACCAGAGGGTCCAGGGACCATTCGTGATGGCCCTGTGAAATCCTGCTCAGTGCATCTGCTAGCACATTGTCATTCCCTGGAAGGTGGACTGCTATCAGAAAGGTTTGCAGGGAATAAGCCAGGGACCACAATGTCATGACTTCCATGCACAAGGCCACAGACCGAGTGCCTCCCTGCTTGTTGATGTACCACATGGTGGTGGTGTTGTCTGTTCTGACCTGAACCACCTCGTTCTGCACTGACCGAGAGAAAGCTGCAGGGCAGAAAAACTGCCCTGAGTTCTAGGAGATTGATATGGAGAAGGGATTCCTGAGGGGACCACAGTCCCTGGGCAGTGAGGGCCCCCAGATGGGGTCCCCAGCCCTGAAGGGAAGCATCCATGGTAAGGACCACTGAATGAGACTGAGTGACAAATGGGACCCCTTGCCTTAAATTGTCCTGATCCTGCCACCATTGAAGGGTTTGGATCAGAGTCCGAGTCACTGGAATCAGTTTGTTAAGGGGATCCTTCCTTTGGGACCAAAAGGCCCTCAGATGGAACTGAATGTCCCTCATCTGGAATTTTGCCCCTTGGACCACTGCTATAGATGCTGCCATGTGGCCTAAGAGCTGAAGGAAATGCCTTGCTGGTCGGGATACCTGAAGGCTGAAGGAAGAAGCCAGTTCTATAAGAACTCTTGCCCTTTCCAGGGGAAGAAAGGCTCTTTCTTTGACAGTATCCAAGCTCTGCCCCTATAAAGGTAAGGAGCTTCACTGGCTCGAGAACTGACTTGGGGAGGTTGAGAAGAAATCCTAGAGAAGTGAGCACTTGCTGGGTCACTTGCAGGTCTGACTTGACTTGATCTGGAGACTGACCCATTATAAGCCAGTCGTCTAGATATGGAAAAATGGAAATATTTTGCCTTCTTAGAAAGGCGACGACTACTGCCAGGCACTTTGTGAAAACCCTTGGGGCTGATGTTAGACCAAAGGGTACTGCTTTGAACTGATAGTGGCCTGAGGGCAACTTGAACCCGAGGTACTTTCTGTGGGAACACCTGATGGGAATGTGAAAATAGGCATCTTTGAGGTCCAGGGAGGCTAGCCAGTCCCCTGGCCTTAGAGAGGGAAGAATTATTCCCAGAGTTACCATCCTGAACTTTGGATTTAAAAGATGTTTGTTGAGGTATCTTAGATCTAGGATGGGTCGCCACTCCCCTGTCTTTTTTGGGGTAAGGAAGTACCCGGAATACAGACCTCTGGCCCAGTGTAGGGCAGGAACTCTCTCTATGGCTCTTAAGGCCAGATGAGATGAAACCTCTGCTTCTAGGGCAAGGGTTTCTGAGAGACCTGCAGGTGGAAAAGATCTGGCTCTCCTCTTCGGAAATTTTTGAAGCTGAGAACCAGTCCCTGGCTTACTACTTCCAGGACCCACTTGTCTGAGGTTACAGACATCCAGTCCTGGACAAAGTAAGCCAGCCTGCCCCCTACTGGAATAGGAGAGTCGACCCGGGCAGACCCATCAGGGTGTCTGCTTGGCAGGGGCCTTAGGCTGAGGAGTGGATACAGCTCTGCTTATCCCCCTTCTGCCTCTCCCTCTGAAGAACCCCCTCTGTGAAAAAGGAGAAGAGGCCTGTGCTTCATAAAAAGGCCTATGAAAAGGCCTGCCCCTGCCCCTAGACTGCTGCCTTTAAGGAGTTGCCTGCCTTTCCTTAGCCTGAGCACTCCTGTAAGTGGTCCTGTACTCGTCCATTTTCTTCATGTAATTCTTTGTCTGCTCCCCAAATAGAGAATTACCCACTACAGGAAAATCCATGGCCTTAGCCTGGGTGTCCGGTGAGAAGCTAGTACATCTGAGCCAAGCCATTCTCCGAAGAGCCACAGATGTAGTCATGACTCTTGATGACACATCATTGGAGTCCACAGCAGCATAAAACTGTACTTTTGATGCCTTGATCCCATCAACAGCCACCTCCTCCAGCTCCTTGGCTAGCTGGGGGGAGGCCTGTTTAGTCAGTGCCAGTACAGTGTCCCACCTGGATTTCTGGTAGCTGGCTGTATAGGCCATATAATTCCCCTGTCTGAGTCCCAAGGAAGATGCCATGTACTGCTTTTTTGCATGGCATCAATCTTCCTGGAGTCTTTGTCTGGGGGGTGTGAAGCCAAGGGAATACTTGCCTTGTCACAGGCAGCAGCCTGCACTACCCCAACATGGCTGCACTGTTGGTATGAAAACTCTGTATCTGAGCCTGATAGTGTGTACCTCTTGTCCATCCTTCTGTCAACAGGATGTACAGTATTGGAAGACTTTAGGATATTGAGTGTCTGCTTCCCAAAGGATTTGTAGAGGGGAATAGACAGTCTCCTGGACTCTGGCATGTCCATTATTTCCACATAATCAGGCTCCTCTCGATCCTCCATGGCCTCCTCCATAGGAAGCTGGGGGGTTTCAGCCACCTTTCTGTAAAACAGAAAGTGGGGAAGGGACTCAGAAAGCCTAGGAGGGGAAACACCAGAAGGTCTGTCTGGGGAGATGTCCGGCTCCACAGGCACATCCAGACTTTCACCATTGTCACCATCATCTTTGAATTCCCCCTCCTCCTCAAACTCCGGTTCATAAAAATCTTCAGGGATATAATCTTGAACCGGGAGAACCGAAGCCCTGCCAAATGGTGCCGGATCGGTAGGAACCGGGCGAAGCGATTCCACAATCCAAATTGCTCTGGCTATTTCTTCGGCGGTCGGAACATGAACCTCTGGATCCGAACCAGTCGATTTCTCTTTGCAGTTCCATTTTGTAGGAACCAACCCCTCAGGATCGCCTCTCCTCTTGACCGAATAAGTATCGTCCTAGTCAGAGGGCACTCCTTCTGGTTCGGTCGGAACCGAACCAGGCTGGCCATCCAGGTCAGCGGACTTCTCTGCCTCCTTTTCCCTCAGTCTACCTAATTTCTTTTCAAGGGTAGAGTTAGGAAAATTTTTACAAATTTGGCAGTCTGTATTGAGGTGTTCAAACCCCAGGACAGTACACACAGGTGGTGTGAGGGTCTGCCTTAGCAAAGACCTCCCCACACTCATTGCAGTGTTGAACCCCAGTAGGCCCAGTTTTCTTCTTGGGTTTCTCAGACAGAGCCAACCTAACCAAACTTACCCTTTTTATGTCAATCGCCAGGCAAGACTCCCTTATTGGTTCCTAACCGTGTCATGGGTGTTGGAAAAAAAATGTTCAAAACACGTTTTTTTAAAAAGCGATAAGGACCAGTAACCACACTTTAAGTAAAATAACAGAAATTCACTAAAAGTGATCAGTTCAGCCGAACTGATCAAACAAGTTTACAATTTCTACACAGAACTTAGGTAAAACCTACCTAGTACTCACGGTACGCAGAGACTGAACCGACTAGCGGAACAAATTGGTTTAAAACTGACAACTTTTACCGACACTTTACTGACTTTTTGAACCGAGCTGAAGGAGAAATTTCTGGAGCAACTGTTCAGTAAGGCGGAGTAAAGAATCTGACAGTTGGATTTCAAAGGGCTGCAGACAGAGACCTCAACCGAGCTCAGCATTCTATGCACTGCATAGAAAGATAACCCTTTCTTCTCCGGGGTAGTTTAAAGGCTGGAGCTAATTGCAGTTAGTCAGAATATAGCAAGACTTCATGTTGTTTGAAAGGCTGCCTTTTCTGCCCCGTCTGGTACATGGAGCGAATGTCTCAAACGGAGCATCCGCTCTCCTGCAGCCCAGTGATTGCATCTTTTGCGCTGCCCCCAAAAAGGACGGAACCCCTAAAAGGGGCATCCAGGAGGGACGACTGGACGTCTTATGCCAGACTTGCAATCCTGAGCCAAGAAAGGCAACGGATGCAGATTCCCGTGGCTGATGCCCCAGCCACTGAGTCCACAGAGTCATACATTGCTCTTAAAACATGACGACAGGAGGACTTGCCCATTCGGACTTTGTCCAGCAACTTGTTATGGAGTGTCTCATCCTGGACCTCCTGAAGGTCCCTCTCAAGCTTGGAGAGGGAGGCCTTCTGGAAGGCCACCATGTGTGAAACATAGTTCAAGGACCGGATTGCACAGGAGGAAGAGGAGTAAACCTTCCGGCCAAACTGATCCAACTGTCTTGAGTCCTTGTCGGGGGGCGAGGAACTCAAATGTTTTGGTTGGGCCGACCGGTCGTGAGCGGCAGTAATGACCATTGAGTCAGCCTTAGGATGAGCAGAAAGATGTTTAATCCCTTCCAGGGGACAGTAGGTACGATTGGCCTTTCTGGACACAGCAGGGATAGAGGACAGCTGTTGCCAGATAGTAGTTACGAGATCCTCATGAGAACCCATCCGGGGGGAGAATGAGTAGAGAACCTGTGGGCTCCAGTTTCATCCCTGTGGACTCTGAGATGAGGTGGAAGATGCCCAGGAAGGAGTGGCCCTTCCACCATCGGGAGATCCCATTGGTCTCCTCGTTGAGCCACCATCAACCCTCCATGGGCGGTCAGGCATGAGGGTGACTGAAAGCCAATGGGGAAGCCCCTTGGCCAGCCAAGACTCCTTACTTGGGGGGGGTGCCAGTTGATGGCTGCTTGGACGGCGGCTCCACCTCGATCAGTGGAGAGGCTGGCTTCAGCCTAACCAATACGGTCTTGACTGGCTCAGCTGGGGGAGGAGTGGTCTCGATCGACCCCACAGGGGAGTTGGTATCAGCTTCTTGGACGACAGCCAAGTGATGGCAGTGTGGCAGCCACGGCCGGCTGGCACCAACTGTTGCCACATGAGGTCTTCGTAGTGTTGACGCAACTTGCGCCAAAGCCTCTCCTCACCCAAGGAACATGAAGACGAGAACTACTGGTGGTGCAGATTCTCGTGGCACTGAGAACGGGAGCACCATTGATGGTGGGAGCTGCTCGGCCCACTGGAGGAGGACCGAGATCTCGGCTGATGGGGTATCGCAGAGGGAGCTGGGGAGTGCCGCAGGCTCCCCTGGTCTGGGTCGGTGACCGGAGGTTTCTGTTAAGCGGACTGAGCAGCCCCTTCTAAGATCACGAGCAGGACCAGAGTCCTGAAAAGAGAATTGTCTGCCTCTTCGGATGACAACCAGTTGACAGGGTTGAGAAAAATCTTAGCCGCATGGGGTCTCCATGAAGCCATGTCGCCATTTCAACAGTGGTCAAAACCTGGGAGTCCTGAGACCGAGAATGTTCCTGGTCCCAGGAATGTCAGTGGCGAGTCTTCTCTTTCCTCAACTCCTTGTCTTTGTGAGAGTATGAGCTGTGAGATCCAGAAGGGCCCTGCCCCTTAGTTGGAGGGACTGGTACAGCTCCTCAAAGGAGTCCAAAAAAGTGGAGCCTAACTGGAGCAGAACGAAGGCAGAAGCTGAAGAGGACTGAGCAGCAGCCCAAGCTGCCTCCTCCTTGAAGGCCATAAGCTGTTCTAGCTGCTTGGCGAACCCCACAGCCGCGGAGACCACCCAACGGGTGTCTTTAGACTTGACTGGCAGATGTAATTTTTCTAGGCGGCCCAACTTAATTCAGCTAAGGCGGTCCTCAAGGACTGTTGTGTGAAATGACCAATAAGTGTCGCAGACCTGGATATCGTGATCATGGCCCAGGCAGTAGACGCACATGGTGTGCAGGTCGGTACCCGACATCTGCCCGCATGGGCACCGGCGAAATCCAGGCGGACTTGTCATCCATCGCGGTGACGACTGAAGATCTAGTTGAAGACAAAAACTCGTAACAGTTGGTTTGGGGTCTACTCAACATGGGAGCGGTAAGGAAGGAGCCGAGGGATAAACCACCCGAGTGGGTGGGAGGAGCCAGTTTGAAGACTTTCCGGCACATCTTAACTGGGAAAGGACACTGCCAGTAAGTGTGGAAAGAACATATCCACGTTCCTAGAAATTTTTTTTTACAAGGCTATACTGCACCCTCTGTTACATGGCTGTTGTGGGAACACTGTAGCATAGCTACACCAACATGTGAAGAAATTCCATAATCAGCAGTACATACATCAGAGACAACAGAGCATGATGTGACAAACAAGAATCCCAGAAGGAAAAAATAAATAAGTCTGTACAAAAAGATTTTTTTTTACAAACTATATGAAAATTATGCATCAAATTGGCATGAGGCTGCTTGAGAAATTATGCAAGTTTGCAGGAAAAAATCGAAATTTTATGGAAAAAGAGTGTGATGTTGCCTGCATAAAGATACATTGTGAAAAATAACATGAGATGCGTAAGAATGATGTAAACTGCACAGAAAAAGTACCAAATAAGGGATGCTAAACGTAAACAAATGATGCAGATTTGTGTGAGAACACAAGACACATTAAAAAAAATTCACATTCTGGGAAAAATGTCTGTGTGAATGAGCAAGCCTGGGTAAAAAGAACACAAGAGAAGTGAAAAACACCAACTGAGTGAAACTAAGCAAATGCGAGTGAAAAATCATTTAAGACATATGAAAACATGCCACTGAGTGAAAAATATAAATTGTATGAAAGCATACAGACTTGCATGAAAATCACTCAAGATAAGTGAGAAAAACTCACATTGCAAGAAAATAAGACTGGGGAAAACTTAGCATAGTGGCTAGCATCCACATCAGCTCTAGGAACAGCCACGACATCAGCACCAGCAGCAACACCAGTGCTGACACTGGCACCAAGAAGCTGTACCGTGAAGTCCTCACTAGTGAAAAATCTACAGAAGACAGATTTGTTAGAAAAGGATCAGCACCTCACTTGGTACTACATAGCAGTACCAATGGAGTCTGTGGAGGAAAAAAAAAAAAGAAAATACAGAAGATTCCAGTGTCCGCTGCAGAACCCTATCAGCAGCATGATTATCTAAGGACACAGCCAAGGCAGCAGATGCCTAGATGGACACAATGCCATAGTCCATAAACAAAACATCTCATCAGAGACATTCCAATAGCCAGAGGGTGCGTCGGACTGAGATGCCAGCACCACTGTGTGAAGACAACCAGAACTGGGCACCCTCAAGGGAGATGGAGGAGGGGCAACAGAACCACACAAAATGCAGCAAATGGCCTCAAGGCAGTGGCAAGAACCAGACCAAGACCTCTGTCCTCGCAATGTTTCTTGTGAGAGGTTGTGTGGTCTCGAGAATCCAACTCCATGCATAAACCGCACCACAGAAACAGAACACAGAAATTGTCAGCAGATAAGGACCGCTAAGCTCATCTAGTCTGCCCTATACTTGTTTGTGGCCTCTTACCCTAAGTGGTCAGTGGTTTCCCCATCACTTCTTCCCTCCTCAAGGTTCCCTTGTGCCTATCCCAGGCATGTTTAAAACCCTCCACTGTGCTTGCGCCCACCACCTCTTGTGGCAGGCTATTCCATTTGTCCACCACCCTCTCTGTGAAGAAGAACTTTCTCACATTTCCCCTTAACTTGCCCCCCTCCAATTTCATATCATGCCCCCTTGTTCTTGCACTTCTGCACTGGAAGTCTCCCCTCATACCATGTTAATGCTCTTGAGGTATTCAAATGTTTTTTTATCATGTCCCTCTGTTCTCTCCTTTCCTCCAGTGAGTACATGTTGAGGTCCTTTAATCTGTCTTAACAGTGTCAGTGGCCCAGTAGGTAGCACACACACCTCTGAGGTTGGGAGATCAGAGGGTTTTGGGTTCAGTTCCCACATCTGGCACTTGGTTTAATATCCCAGTATTGATACTGTAGTGCAGCATGAGAGGTGTGCTGCACTTCTGAGGTGCCGTCTTTCAGATGAGACGTTAAACAGAGGTACCATCTGCCTGGATTGGTGGTAGTTCAGGTGGATGTTAAAGATCCCATGGCACTTATCGAAAAAGAGTAGGGGAATTTCCCCGGTGTCCTGGCCAAATTTCCCTCATTCACTAACAATACCACCAACAGCTTAATCTGGTTCAAGGTCAGTTGGCATTCATCTGTATCCCCCTGCCCCGGGTCGTGCCTGAAAATAGGCAGGATTTGTCTAGTGCACTTACCCAGTCAACAAAAATGAAATTAAAATGAAAAAATATATATATGTTTTGTGGTGCAAGCCATGTACCATCTTGGTTGCTCTTCTCTGGACTGCTTCCACCCTGTTGATGTCTTTGCAAAGGTGTGGCCTCCAGAACTGCACACAGTACTCTAAGTGAAGCCTCAACAGCGTTTTATACAGTGGCATTACAACCTCCCACCTTCTTCTAGCGATACCTCTGCCTATGGATCCCAGCATGCAACTGGCCCTTCTTGCAGCCTTTGTGCTCTGCTTGGACATCTTTAGGTTATCTGAAATTATGACCCCCAGGTCCCTTTCTTCCTTGGTAACTGTCAACACCTCCCCCCATCCTGTATGTTTCCCCAGGGTTCCCTCTTCCCAGGTGCAGTATTTTGCACTTCTTTGCACTGAACCCCAGCTGCCAGACCTCAGACTATTTTTCAAGCTTCCTCAGGTCCCTCTTCATTTTCTCTACCGTTTCAGGCATATTCACCCTGTTGCAGATCTTGGTGTCATCTGCAAACAGGCAGACCTTTCCCTTCAGCCCTTTTGTAATGTCACTGATGTAGACACTGAACAGGTCTGGTCTTCTGACGACTGATCCCTGAGGTACCCCGCTCGTCATCCCTACTCTCCCTGGACTGCATCCCATTTACCACCACCCTCTATCTCCTAGCCAGCTTCTAACGCAGTCTACCACTCTGTGTCCCATGCCCAGACTAACCATCTTGTTAAGCAGCCTTTTATGTGGAACAGTGTCAAAGGCTTTGCGAAATTAAAGTAGGCAACGTCCACCCCCGATTTAGCTTCTTGTCACCCAATCAAAAAAATCTATAAGATTAGTTTGACATGATCTTTCTGCTGTGAATCCGTATTGCCTTGGATCCTGGGCACTGTTGGCTTCCAGGTGTGCCACAATTCTTTCTTTCAGCAGTGCCTCCACGATCTTCCCCACCACTGAGGTTAGGCTGACCAGCCTGTAGTTCCTGTCTCCCTACTTCCACTTCTGTGTAAAGGAACTACTTTGCCCTTTTCAGTCCTCTGGAACCACTCCTGTGTTGAGTGACTCTGTGAACAAAGCTGCCAGAGGTGCTGCTAGTTCACTACACAGCTCCCTCAATATTCTTGGGTGTATGCCATCCGGCTCCATAGCTTTATCCACCTTCAGCCGAGAGCTCCTCCAGGACTCTCTCTCTCTCTCTCACTGTGAATGGACTGGTGTCCACCTCTCCCTCTCCTTTGTATCTGTTGCCCAGCTGTGGTCCCTGACCCTCCCCCTCTTCCGTGAATACTGAACAAAAGTATTTGTTCAGTATTTCTGCCTTCTCCTGGTCTCCCTCCTTACACTCTCCTTTATCCCCTTGGAGCCTTACTATCCCCTCCCATTTTTTCTTCCTTCACTGATGTACCTACATAATGTCTTGTCCCCTTTCTTCACTGTCTGTGCTAGTCCCTCCTCAGTTTGCCTTAGCGCTCCTAACAACCTTACCTGCCTCCCTTAGATACTCAAGGTACACCTCCCTTTGGGTCCCCTTATACTTCCTGAAACTCACCCTTTTAGCTCTTACTTTGTCTGCTACTTCTTTTCAAGAACCATAGCGGTTTCCTCCTTTTCTTCCCTTTGGACACCAACCTGATGCATTGGGTTGTCACTTATATCATATCATAGTTTATTCATAAAAAGCACCTTTCTACAACCAAGGCACTTGTACATAACACAACCAATACAATAAATGATTTCAAATTTATCAATAAAATCTTATATTTAAGATTCACAATTAAAATACTATCAATTAAAACCACCATATGCTGATTAAAAAATTAAAAAGTATTAAGTGCAGTTTTAAACTCCTGGACGGTCAGGCAATCTCGTATCCGACAAGATAAAGAATTCCACAGGGTCGGGACCACAAAGCTGAAGGACCGGGCCCCAGATGTCTTTAAACGGACCCTGGGAATCTCTAGCAATCCTTCATTGGCAGATCAGAGAGGGCAGGGGGACAGTAAGGGTGAAGGAGATCTTGCAAGTAACTAGGTCCCTGGTTGTGTAGGGCTTTATAGGTCAGCAAACCGACCTTGAAGGCGATCCTCCACCGCACTGGAAGCCAGTGCAGTCCGCGGCACAGGTGTTATGTAGCTGGCTCTAGATGTACCAGTCAACAGCTTGACTTCCGCATTCTGCACTAGCTGAGGCGGCGGACATCAACCTCCGGTAGCCCTAGGTACAGGGCATTGCAATAGTCAAGGCGAGAGGTAACAAAGGCGTGGACCAATGTTGGAAGATCTTCGGGAGGAACCAGGTGTTTCACCTGGGCGATATTCCTCAGGTGGTAAAAAGGGGTCTTGATGCCAGCTGACACCTGCGATTTAAGGGTCAAACCGTCGTCAATAATAACGCCCAAGTTCCGCACCCGGTCTTAGGTAGTCAGCGCCACCCTCTCCAGACATAATCATGAAGGTGATCCTGCCGACAAACCTGCCTCCCGACAATCAGGGTCCACTTCCAGTATGGTGCCCTTTAGTTTCCCCCACTGCTCCTCAACCCTCCCCCTTACCTCCTCCTTCTGTAGGGCTGCTCCGATACACCTACCCATGTCAGCGAAGTCGGCCCTCCTGAAATCTAATATCACCTTTGTGTAACTAGCATGCGGCTCTGTTCCCATGCTATATTACACTATGTGGTGGTCACTGGATCCTAACTGACCTTCCACCTGGACGTCTGTGATCCCCTTTGGTTAGTATGAGGTCCAGAATTGCTGTGCCTCTGGTGGGAAACACTCACTAGCTGCCTGAGGCCTGCCCCCTGTAATGAATCCAGGATGTCAGTGCTCCTGGATGATGTAGCTATTGGGATTATCCAATCCACATCTGGAATACTGAAATTCCCCCCGCACTAATACCTCACCTTTTGATGCCATCTTGTGAATCTGGTCCCTAGATCCCACCCCTTCCTCGCCCGCACTGAGGTCTGTAAATCATCCCTGTGCGGACTGCTGTGCCACTGGCTGGCTCAAGGGTGACCCACAGTTCCTCAGCCTCCCACTGTCTACCTTGTATCTCTCTGATGCCGTAATACCTTCCCTGACATATAGGACCACCCCTCCTCCTTTTTTACCCCTCCACCTGATCCCTAATGAACAGAGCATAGCCTGGTACATTAATGTCCCACCCATGATTTGCGGTATACCACGTCTCCGTTATTGTTGCTATGTCCAGGTCTGCTTCCACTAACAAGGCCTCCAGGTCTGCGATTTTGTTTCCCAGGCTTCTGGCATTTGTCACCATGGCCTTCCATATTCTGACACCCCTCCTTTCTCTGCATCTATTTTTGCTGCCCTTCTGCCCCCCTCCCCCAACTGACCTTTTGTGGCCTTGATTCCTCTGCTTCTCCCTTACTTCCTGTATCCGCTGTTCTGTTCCTAAACTCCTTTCCCTGCATGTCTGTCTTGTCTGCTGTATCTTGCGGGGTGGGCTGCTCGAGTTACCCTGCTCCTGCTGGCCCCCCCAGGCTAGTTTAAATACTCAATGAAGCGTTTAAACCGTCCATTGAGGATTGCTTTCCCTTTCCTGGACAGATGTAGTCCATTGCCTGTGTACAGGGCTACATCGTTCCCAGGTGGGTCTCTAGTCCCCAATGAAGCCATACCCCTTCTCGCTGCACCAACCCTTCAACCATGCATTAAAGGTACTGATGCCCTCCAGAAACAATCAGCTACAGCTCTGACCCACCACCCCAGTGAGTGCTTTCCTTGCTTTCAGCAAGACAACCTGCACAACACTGTTAACAGAAAATATACCCGGCAAAATACAATTTCAGCTGCTGTTCTCTTGGCTTCCCTTTCTTCCCCGCTCCTGTCTTCCTAGTTTGCTGGCTCTGTCAGAATTTAAAGGCCAGCAAACAATAATCACTTCTGTCCAAACAACATGGGGAAGCACAGTGAACAGCAGTTAGGAACATACTTTAATTTTAAATCACCCTAATCCCTGAAATATGAGATCTGCACTTTAGGTAACAGACTCAGCCAACTACACACAGTTACAAACTCAGCAGCAAACAAACCTTCACTACTGCCCAAACATAATGGGGAAGCACAGTCACCAGTAAAGTTACTTTTTACAGCTTCAGGAAGACAGCCCACCCTCCCAGGTGTGAGGCTGTCTGGTAACAATACACAAACTGGAGGAGTGGTGGCCCAAAACAGACTCGCTGCCAAAGCAACTGACCCTTAGAGGCACCCTACATGATAGAACTGTTGGTGAACCTGACAGAAACTTGTAGATCTGTGATGTAAACTGTGCTGGTGCGGAGAACAGCTTTAATAAAGTACTCAGTGCAGAGAAGAAAAAAAAAATCATACTGTAAAATAAACAAACTACAAACTAAGCGACCTACATGGGTGAAACCCGAAGTTTTGTTGGTCCCCCAACAAGACATGATCTCAACAATGGGGGATGGGGAGACAGTTGGGGCCAGCACCTCTGTTAACACTGATGATTCATGTGGCACCATACTTGGTGCCATGCGCATGGTGCGTGCCAGCCCCAAAGGTTCTAAATCACATGGTATCCTAATACCTCCAGCCCTAAGACAAAAGAGTGGGGCTCTGTGGAGAAGATTGATTCTTGAATGACCTGATGTGATGCTGTGTGAAGGACAGCAACTTGGGATACATGACAAGGGACTCCAGTAATAGGTTAAAATAAAGCGAACGATTTATTCAAAAACCTGGGTCACCCCTGGAAAAGGGACCTCCGGGGCCCGGCGGGCTCACCCGGTTACCAAAATTAAATAATAAATAAAAAGCAGCTTCAGACTCAGTAAAGGGAAATTCAGGCAAAAAGTCAGCATTTCTTTAGGCGCAGTACAGCAAATACTGCACTCATCCAACAATACTCTTCCTTTCCAGACCCCAATGTCCATTACAATGGGATCCAAAACAGTACTGGGACCTCCCATTACTTTCTGTACTACAAAAAACATCTTCCTCAGGCCGTCTGATGGTCCAATGGGTAGCATACCACGCCGCATGCTGGCGACCCGTGTTCAGCACTGCAGTGCGGCTCCAAGCCTGGGGAGGAAAGGGCATCATGTACCACCACTTGAGTGACTCCCTACGGTTAGACCAGGGAGCAATCCATCTACAGGAGACGCCAAGCATGTTGAGGCCAGAGCAGGGTCTGCGCATGACACTCGGATGGTGGGTGATGTGCACACCAGAAGGAAAAACCCTGTAATGGCAGGATGATGCCTTGTCATCCTCGCAGGTCTTGCACCATCGAGTGGGCCCCAGCTGGCAATCTGGATAAGCAACTCAGAGGGGAGGGCGGTCCTCCTCCCCCGGCCCTGCCCCAGATTTAAGCCAGCCAGTTAAATCCTGGAGATGGTGGGTGTCAGGATTGGGGGGACAGCCCTGCAGCAAACTGGCACATTAAACCTTGATAATGAAGGGGGAGAAAAACAGCTTTTCATCAACAACCTTCCTCTTCTCAAGCCAACTTAAGACACCCGAGCTCAAGAGGAATCCTCCTTTTATATATACAGAAGGTCACCAGCTCTTTTATCTGTTAACCTCAAATCTTTTTACATAACCCGAAAATAGGGGTACTGCCTCTAAATTTAATGCAGACAGGTGCCATTTCAATATTACAACTTGCTCTTAATTTGAGAGCTAGTTGAAAATCACCACAAAAAGTCAAAATTAAACTTAAAAGCTTAAACAGTGTTCCCTCTAGTTGTGGAACCTTGATTAACAGCACACGTGTGTTAGAAGGTATAATAAATGGCTAAATTACACAGCCTCACCTGCCCTAGAGGAACCAAGAAGTAAGGAACGTTTTTAAATGTACTACTTTCCTTTCTGTGGAGGAAGCTGGAAAGAGATTAAGATTTCTGTGCAGGTTTCTGGGCAAGCTACCCAACAGTTAACGAATGTTTGGGAAAGGGGGGTGTGCAAAACACAGAAACATAGGGCTTGATTTAACGAAAACTATAACGCAAGGTGCCTGTGCCAAATGGGTATAACACAAGTGTCACCTTGCATCGTAGTCTGTGGCTATCCTGATTTTTGAACACCGGCTGTGTCAAAATTGGGATGCCGTGCGCCACAGCCACCATGTGCCACCCTTGTGCTAGAAGTGCCCATTCGCCAGGTTGCAAAGGTAGTTGTGCCATGATGGGGCTGCCTTCAGACTACCCAGAATGTGGTCTAAGGGCCATGAGCCACAGTTGGGCAGGGTGGCCAACGGGGGATTGGGGAACTGCAAGGAGGAGAGCAGGGGCACAAAGAGCACAGGGCTGCCCTAGAGGGCGAGGGGGGGTATGGCGGAAAGTGCAGGGTGCTGGGGTGACATCCAGTAGGGGTGCCATGTCAACATCCAGTGAGCGGATTCGTCGGGGTAGAGGGGAGTTGGCAGGGACGGACGGCTCCAGCTGTACACAGCTCTGGCACCTACTTCATAGGTGCACCCAGTCCCCAATACAGAAGTGGATCAAGACTGCTGGGTGCAGGTGGTGGATGGGACTGTTCCCTGGGCACCACGTCCCGTGGTACTGCGGCCTCCGTGTGGAGGCAGGCTGCTGCCCACAGACAGCGTTGGAGACCAGTACAGGTGTCAGGCCAGTGTGCAGCTGGAACCAAGTTATGGCCCATCCCTGCCAACTCTCTCTCTACACCAGCCAACTGGCTCACTGGACATCAGCATGGCATCCCCGCCTGGTGCCATCCCAGCACCCTGCACTTGCTGCCATGCTCCCCTCGCTCACTAGAGCACCCCCCATGCAGCATATTCCCCCCCAACTTTTCAGCCTCTCTCGGCTTGCGCCGGGCGGGGGAAGAGGGGGGTATGGATCTCTGGGTCAAACCCTGCAGGTGCACCACATGTTTGTTGCAACCCTGCGGCTGTGGCAACTCCAGGGTCTGTGGCGCAAGGACCTCTATTTTTAAAAAAATATGGTGCAGGGTCCCTGACGCACCAGGAGTTTGTCATATCCCTAGATCGCCGCAAATTGGGTGATCACAGGGCTCTTTGAAAATCAAGCCCATAGAATTTTTTGGGAGAAAAGGACCACTTGGCCCACCAAATCTGTCCAGGGGCACTGTCATGATAGTGATTTGCACAAAACAGCAGACAGAAAAAAAAAGAACACAAAATACACCATACAGGTACGAAAGCTCTCTTTTACTGTTAGATGGCCCAGTGGCAGCGAAAAACGCTATCATGATGGTGACCCGGGTTCAAAAGGGGACTCATGAGCCAGCTCCGGTGACCGCATGGGTTGGAGTTGTGCTGTCAAATGGGAACACTTCCAGATGAGGTGGGACTGGGTGCAGAGTTCTGCCACCACAGCTTGCTCTCCACAGGGCATCGCTGCATGTGGGTGTGGCCTGTGTGGGAAGTGTTCAGTACCTTGGGAGAGAGCCAGGGGAAAGAGAAATTCAGGTGGAACATGACTGTGGTCTGGATGACGATGGTGGCACACTCGGAGCTACCAGGCTGTGCTCCAACAAGAGAGCTGGGGACTCTGCCTCCCTCCACACCACTGGGGGCAATCTGTGGGGGACCTTGGAGCAGGGTCAGGTCCAGGTGATGGGCCTGGATGGCTACTTGCCGAAGGGGGACATCCAGCTGGAGGATAAAATTCTATATGGCAAGTTTTCACAGTTTCCTTGGAACAGTGCCCATCAGTAAAAGGTTTGGTGTAACAGCGCTACTTTAAACCACTGCACAGGTAAGGGGGCCCCCACCAATTTCAGAAGCTCCAAAAGTGGGGACCAAGCAACACTGTGTTAGATGAGAAAAATACATAACTTGTATACCTTTTATTGTATTTTCCCAAAAAGAAAAGTTTTTGGAACATTTGATTTTCTACATTTAGTGTGCACTGACTTGAAAAAATATACAAAATTAATTTTTGCTATCGAGATTTCCCCCAGCCGGTAGCTCATCTCAGGGATATAACCTGATAAGGCTGTACACACCCAGCCATCATTCAGACAGTTACCCGGTTTTTGCCTGAATTTCCTTCCCCTCCCATCTCCCTTGGCAGGAGTGGTGCCTCTGCTGGCCTCGCACAGCCACAGCTTCACCCATGGCAGGAGCAAGCTCCCTAGCCCAGCCGCAAGGGTTGTGGTGGTGGCAGAATTGATTCCAACTTTTCCTGGCCGAGATGCACTGCCAAATGGCAGCTGTGTCTGCTCTGGTCTATCACCCGTCACAATTTCGTCTTGCTTCCGAACTCAGGTTGTTGGAATGGCAGTGCTGGGTCACTGCGGTGGCCATATTTGTAAAGTTTTAATGGCTTAACAGTAGGTTGAAAGTACCTGATTTTTATCATTGGAATTCAAGTTAAATGCAGTACTGACTTATGAGTACAACCTTTATGTAACTGAAGAGAATCTGATCCGTAGGTTGCACTGTACCCTAACTAGTGTGGTGGAATGGTGCTGGCACAGTATGCTCTTCAGATTTTTGCAAAAAGAATAAAAACAGTTGTTTCTTGAGCCATAGCATCACAAGTATGCAAGACAAATACAAACATGCTAAAATAATACATAATACTGTACCTGCAGGATCAAATGGAAGAATGTCTCCTAGCATTCCAAAGACCCCCTCACTTTGGTCACGATTTGGCCATGTATTATTTCTGGGACCCTGTGTCTTCTGTCCTAGCATCTCAGACATGACACTATCCATATAGTTACTTACAAGCCCTAAGCTATAAAAATCCGAGCTCAAATCTGGCAGGCCTGGGTTGCTCCACTGACCAATAGAAGGCAATCCAGCCCCAACAGCTTGAGGTTGCTGCTGAGGAGAACTATTTGGCCACTTGGCAGGGGCGCGTTGCTGCTGTCCAATAGGCTGCAGAAGATGCTGATAATACTGCAGCTGTTGTTGCTGTTGCTGCTGCTGCTTTTGTGACTGCTGAGGCATGGCCTGCTGAGGAGGCTGTAAAGAAGTATGTGATGTAGACTGTGGCTGCTGCACTGCTGCTGATTTGTGTTCTGCTGCAGAGGCAGATGCAATAGAATTCCTTCTCTTCGGTAGTGGAGATGCCTGCTGGGATTTGCCCATATTAAATCCTGAAAGAAAGTCTATAACATCCTGCATTTCTCTGTCACTTGGCAAATTCATGCCCTTTTCGTCTGTATCACTCCCTTTAAAGAGGTTCTCACGTCTATCAACGGGAAATCCATTGACCATCTGACTAGGTGTACACAGGGTGGACTGAGAGTCCATGGTCCTGGGAAAACTGCCAATATTTAGAATGCTTTGGAGTCTTACATCTGTATTGCTGGCCATTTTTGCCTTGTCCTCTGAGCTGCTGCCAACAAAGGCGTTTTTTGAAGGTGTGTTTGGAATAGAATAGCTGCTGCTGCTACTTGAGGTGCTGCAGGAAGTTTTCTTTGTAAACCTTGAAGTCAGCTTTGAGAAAGTCTTTTGCAGTCCTCCTGAAGACTTGTTTCCATTACCTGATGGCAAATCAACCTGACTTCCAAAGTCTGAGCTCTCACGCTGTAGTTGGATTTGAATGGTAGGTAAAGCTTGCTCTCTATGCAAAAAAAAAAAAAAAACAAAGTTTTCATGCTAAGGAATACATAATGTCTTTAAATCACACACTTAAACAATCTAGGTCTTTTTTTGCATAGCTTTTTGGCCCTTCAAGCGGTTGTCAACTTCTGATTTCAGCTCCATCCAGCCCGACTCCGCCCCATCACCCTCCCCCAATCAAGTCAAGGTGGGGATCTATACGGAGCACAGCCGAGAAGCCCTCAACCCGTCATACAGATGGCTTGAGGCACATTTTTGGGGTGTTTTGCTCCATGTTCACCAAGTCCTTCCCACTCCCCTGATGTCAGGCTTATGACTCTGTCTTGGCGTGCCAGGGGCTGATACCACCCTAACAAGGCAGCAGATTCCCGCCTCATGGTGAGGCGCAGCTATGCCAGGACCTAGACATCTCCCTCCCTGGGCTGTCTCTCGCTGCCTGCAATACTCTCCTGTCCTGGCCAGAATGATCTTGACTCCATGGGTCTGCTTCTGAACCCAGGTTACCAGCACAGAAGTGCGAGACGCTCTGTGGAGCCATCGGGTGGTCCAAAAATCTAGTTCTAAATGTAACAAAAAGCAGAAATTTCACACTTTTTGGAGTTTTTGCACTTGGCACAGCATGGACCACTTCACATAGAGACAGGTGAGCAGATATTCCTCTATTCTGACTTAAGTTTTGTAACGAGAGAGCGCTAAAAAGCATTTCATTGAATCAGAGCAGGACTGGGGAAGTCTGGCATCATGCATACTCTTCAGCTCTTGGCCAAGCTATGGATCACTTGCACCAGAGACCTCATGGAAGCAAGGAAAAGAAAAAAATACTTATCATAGTAATATTGTTTCTTCCAAGGGATATGAAAATGAAGTACTTACCATAATTCCTGATCTTCTAGGAATATTTTCATGATTTATTCACACTAATGGTCTTAGTCTGCAGGCACTAGGACCCTGCGGGAGTCAAAATTATCGAGGGGGCCGGCGTAGAGGCAAACAGTGTGCATGTACAGCACCATGAGAGTGGCTCACGACACTAGGTTTACCTTGGTGTCAGCCCCCAACCGCCTCAGTTCCTTTTTTGCCAACTAGGTGCAGCATAACCTAACTACTGGTCATGCACTTATGCTAAGGACATAAGGAGCCCTGACGACCTGTGCAACAGTGGTCAGTAAGAGAGTAATATAGTGTCTTCACAGTTCAAGCCTTGAACAAGGAAGAAGACCAAGAAGATACTGGAGTGAGCTCGGGGGATGGCAGGGTGGGCATGTGAATAAATGGTGAAGATATTCCTAGAAGATCAAGAATTACGGCAAGTTCGTAATTTTCAGATCTTCCAGAAATTTATCTTCACCATTTATTCACACTAATGAGTCAGAGTACCAAGCTGAGATAGAATCCCTGGGGTAGGGTGGAAGGAGTGAAGAGCTCACTCAGGACTGAAGTCCATTCAGGGCAGTCCTGCCAAGTGGCATACTGTCCATCAGTGACATGCAGGGCATGGTGCATAACTAAAATGTGCACTGTGATCCCAGTCACAGCTTTGCAAAGCATCACCAACATGCACAGAACAAACCTCCGAAGGGACGTGACAACTGTAGTGGTGAAGGTGGCGCATACCTGACCTGTCAGCATTACCTATGCCATGGCACAGCAGAGGTGTAGGCAGCTCACAACCCAGGCAGAATGTGTATAAGTGGAGCAGGCCTGCTCTTTCAAATGAAAGCAAAGGAGACCAAAAACTGTTTCGATTGTTTGAAATCCTGATTCTGTGCAGGTGAAAACTGAGGACCCCCCTGAATATTCAGAGAATGGGGAGAAAGTGCTCTCCGACATTCTCGAAACTGGCAAATAGTAGGCAGAACAGTGGCAGATTTAGCGAGAACTCAGATTCCACTCAGGAAGGAACTTACCAAGCACGGAGCACTACCTTTTCCCTGTGGGAAATAGTATAAGGGGGAATCTGTGATCAAGAGATGATTTCAGACAAACTGCAAGCAGAAGAGATGACCACTAGAAGCTGCTGTCCAAGTAGAAACTTAGCTCACAAGTCACAAGAGACTTGTGGTGAGCATGTCCAGCACAAGGTTGATATCCAGGTAACCACCAGCTTCCGGAGAGGGTCCTCGTGTGTAAAAATGCCCCAAGTATTTTATTTTTATTTTATTTATTCTAGGATTACAAGTACCTTTGAGCCAAGGCTCTTTTACAAAGGTTCCACGTCAGAAATAACAAACAAGGAAGCAACAGTGAAATAACAGTAAACAATTCATCTACAACAGTGCTATTGGGCGGGGTCAATTATAGGAAGAGTAAAGTGTAGATTAGGAAGAGAAGTGTAGGTAGTTAGCAGAGGCAGCTATAGTAAAATGGTGAACACAGCTAGGATGCATGTGCCCACAAGGAATGGGTAGGGTCAGGTGCCTGGCGGTGGCACAGAAGGGCAAGGAGAGACTAATGAGGTGGTATGAAGAACTGAGATTTGAAGTGGCGCCTCAGAGGCTGGGGGAATGGGACTGGCGGGGGCCTAGGGTTAAGCAGCATATAAGTTAACGATTAAAGCTGTGTAGGTCATCATCTAGGAGAGGCAGCCACAGGAGCTAGAGGCAATGAGATGGGCCCGGAGCCTGGTTTTGAACAGACCTTGTGTTGAGGCAGAGGAGATGGTGTGGCTGAGACCACTCATCCATAGAAGAGCCCTATAGGCAAAGGAGCGTTGACCCTGTGTAGTTCGACAGCGAAGAACTTGTAGAATCTGGGTTGTCGAGCTCCTGGTCTTCTGTCGGTTGGTGTTTTGATGTAACAAGGCAGTAATACCAGAGGGTGTGAGACCAAGGTTGATTTTTCCTGCCATAGCACATGTGAGATACTTTATACGGTTGGAGAGTTGGAGCCATCCGGATTGTTCATAAAGGGCACAGGTGTGGGTGAGGCGGTGGGCACCAGCTGTGAGTTGGCATGCTGTTAAGTGCAGTTGTTATGCGTCGGAGGCGGAGCGTTGTGGTGAGCCATAGATATGAGGTCATAATCAATAATGACACCACAGAGCCTGGACGGCAATCTTCAGGGGCCTCTGGGGTGAGGTGCTGCCTGTGCTTGTAGAGTAATCCAAGGCGTGTGTTGGCAGCTTTAGCCATGCTGTCAATGTGAGCCATATAGGAGAGATTGGGGTCAAGCAGAATCCCTAGGTATTTGATGAGTAAACTTGTTCAAGGACAGTTCCCTGCTTGGTGGAGATGGCAAGGGGGTGTTGCTTGTAACGGTTATGTGAACTGCAGAATAGCAATGACTTGGTTTTCTTGTGATTGAGGACTAGTTTATGCTTGGAGAGCCATGTTTCAACAGCACTGAATCCGAGTTGAAGGCTGTGTTGTAGTGGTGAAAGGTCCTTGTGCGTAGAAAAGACAACAGCATCATCCGCATACAGGATGATTTGTTCTGAGCAGGATTGTGGTAGGGAGTTTAAAAAGAGGCTGAAAAGGAGAGGGCCCAGTATGGATCCCTGAGGGACTCCGGAGCGGACAGGCAAGGTGTCTGGGATAGCACTGGCAATTTTTACTCTTTGAGAGCGGTTGTCAAAGTAGCTTCTGAACCAGCGGGTTGAGTCCGGTGCAAGGCCAGCAAGGAGTAGCTGGTCATACAGCAGCAGATGTTGGACCGTGTCAAATGCCTTCGAGAGGTCGATGAAAACAGCCCCAGTAAGAAGACCTTTACCAAGAGAACTATGCACTGCACCGGTAAATTCAAGCAGGGCAGTGGTGGTACTATGCCCTTTTCTAAAACCGTGCTGTTGTGTGCACAGAATATTATATTTGTCCAAATAATCAGAGAGCTGGTCCGCAACAATACGCTCTAGGGCCTTGGATAGTGGTGGCAATATGGAGATCTGGCAGTAGTTAGAGTGGCAGGTCTTGTCCCCACTTTTGTAGACTGTGGTCACAGTGGCAGTTTTCCATATTTCAGGGAATGTACTGGTGTAGAGAGAGAGGTTAAGAATTTTAGTTAGGGGACTGTGGACCTCATCAAGTGTAAGTGATAGCAGCTTAAGGTCCAGGGTGTCACTACTGATTCTGGAAGTGGAGATGGCTGAGGCGATGTGACGGCGAGCTTCATTCATCTTCATCTTAAAGCCAAAGGGAGGGATAGTGAGGCTGAACAGAATAGATGGTGGGTGGGCAGAGAGTGACAGTGAAAAAGCAGGGATAGTAAATGAATACTTTTGTTTAGTATTCACAAAAGAGGAAGTGGGGGAGGTGCCTAATCCAATTAACAGAAGCACTCTGGAGAGGGAGTCGATCCCAGTCCTTTCACAGAAGAAAGGGTTCTGAAAGAACTCCTAAAACTGAAGATGGACAAAGCAATGGGTCCTGATGGAATTCACCCCAGAATTCTACAATAATTAAGCAGAGAACTAGTGACAGCACTGACTACCCTTTATAACAAATCATGGGAGGATGGTGTGGTACCCGAGGACTGGAACAAGGCTGATGTGATTCCCCTTCACAAAAGTGGGAGCAAGACAGAGGCAGGAAACTAGAGACCTGTCAGTTTGACCTCTGTGGTAGGGAAAGTAATGGAATCACTTCTGAAGGAAAGAATTGTTGAGTACCTAGAGGCCAGTGGGGCACAGGACCCAAGGCAGCATGGGTTCACAGCGGGAAGGTCATGTCAGACGAATCAAATTGATTTCTTTGACTGGGTGACCAAAGTAGTAGACCACGGAGGGGCTGTGGACATGGCCTACCTAGACTTTAGCAAGGCATTTGACACAGTCCCACACAAAAGATTAGTAGTCAAATTAACCAGCCTTGGAGTGGGTCCCAGGGTGGTAGCCTGGGTAAAACACTGGCTGAACAACAGGACACAGAAGGTAATTGTAAATGGAGTCCACTCTGAAGAAAGAAGGGTTACTAATGGGGTACCGCAGGGTTCAGTACTGGGTCCAGTTCTTTTTAATGTCTTTATAAGTGACATTGCAGAGGGACTGGAAGGAAAAGTATGCCTCTTTGCAGATGACACAAAGTTCTGCAACAGGGTTGATACACAAGGAGGCGTGGAAAGGATGAGAAGGGACTTGGCAAGGTTGGAGGAATGGTCAGAAGTATGGCAGCTTGGATTCAATGCAAAGAAGTGCAAAGTAATGCACCTGGGAAACAAAAACCCAGGGGAAGATTACACAATGGGGAGGCGAGGTAGTAACAACAACAAAAATGGAAAGGGACCTGGGGGTAATCATATCAGATGACCTTAAGGTTGGCAAGCAATGTGAGAAGGCGGTAGGGAGGGCTGGGGGATACTGGGATGTATAGGGAGAGGCATCACCAGCAGAAAACAGGAAATTGTAATCCTTCTGTACAGACAGTTGGTGAGACCCCATCTGGAGCACTGTGTGCAATTCTGGAGACCCCATCTCCGCAAAGACAGACAGAGTGGAAGCTGTTCAGAGGAGGGCGACCAAAATGGTGCAATGTCTGCACCAGAAGACATACGAGGAGAGACTAAAGCAGCTTAATATGTATACCCTTGAGGAAAGGAGGGAGAAGGGGGACATGATAGAAACTTTCAAGTATCTCAGGGAATTAACAAGGTACAAGAGGGTAGTACCTTTCAGAAGAGATGTGCAAGAACAAGGGAGCACAATTTAAAGATAGAGGGGTGACAGCTAAGAGGTAATGTTAGAAAGTATTTTTTCACAGAGAGTTGTGGATGCATGGAACAGCCTTCCTGAGGAGGCTGTGGAGTCAGGAACAGTGGGAGAATTCAAGAATGCATGGGACAGGCATAAGACAATTCTAGTGGGGAGCAGGAGGAAGTAAGCTGTTGATTAACTACAATCTGCAGCTTATCCATCAGGTAGGGAAATGGGCAGACTGGGTGGGCCAAGCGGTCCTTATCTGCCATCAAATTCTATGTTTCTAATACCGGCCTGAACAGGGCCTGATCCCTGGGGGAAGGAGGGCAGGAAATATACCTGCTGCAAGAGCTTCTCTCAAAGATCTATTGTTACAGTAAGTTCTTACATAACTGTAGTATCTTACTTCGAGAGGAAACTCTTGCAGCAGGTTCCACAATGAGGACCGAGTCCCAAGCTGTATAAACATATAACAACCCCTGGGAAGGGGAAGACAATAAGGAAAGGAACAGCAGGATAAGAGAAGGGAAGGTCCCTCAGGAAACCAGGGCATGCAGAACTGCGAGGCCAAACCCTGCTCTCTGTCTGGAAATAATGTTGAGGCTATCCGGCCCCGGTGTCGACCTGTTGTGCTTCTCATAATAGAAGGAGATACAATGGACCAACCATCGCGAAAGCGTCTATTTGGGGACCGGGTGACCTACGGACCATTGGGCAAAGGACACAAAAAGCTGATCAGATTTCCTGTCCCCCTTGGTCCTAGCCAGGTAACATCTGAGAGCCCTGTGAACATTCAAGGAGTGAAGCAAGACTTCTCCTCTATTAGAATGCTCTGGGGTAATAAACCGGGAGCTGAACCGATTGATTCCGAGTGAGCTCAAATTACTTTCGGTGGAATTTCTGATTAGTGGAAAGATCAACCTATCTTGTGAAAGACAAAGGTAGGGTTCTTTCTTATGAGGGCTTGAAGCTCTGAAATCGCCTGCGAGTAATGACTACCACAAATAAAGTCTTCCAAGAAAGAAGCGGAGCTCGGACTCCATGGCAGGTTCAAAGGGAGGAAGAGTAAGCTTCTCCAGGATGAAAAGGAGGTCCTAAGGAGGAACTGGGTCCCTGATGGGAGGTCTGATGGGAAGGATACCACATAAAAAGGCCTTGGAAGCCCCCATTTGAGCCACCATCTTACCCAACATAGGGAAATGATAAGCAGAGATGGTGGCCAGGTATACCTTGATGAGGAATAACTTAGACCATTCTCAGAAAGAGAAAGCAGGTATTCTAGGACTGTATTAACTGGACAGACCAAGGGCTCCACTCTCTTGGCTGTGGCCCAGATAAAAAAACGTTTCCACTTCATAGTGTAAGTGGCCCTGGTGGCAGGTTTTCGTGCCTCTACCAATACCTGAGCAACTTGATCAGACACCCCGAATCTGACCTTGGCTAGGTCCTGAGGAACCAGGCATGTAGGTGAAGGGAACGGAGATTCGGGCATATCAGGGACCTCCCCCCGTCCTGTGACAGGAGGTGAGATGATAGAGGAAGAGACATCGGTGGCTCTGCTGCTAAATGTT
Organism: Neoceratodus forsteri; assembly: GCA_016271365.2. Lineage (NCBI taxonomy): Eukaryota > Metazoa > Chordata > Ceratodontiformes > Ceratodontidae > Neoceratodus > Neoceratodus forsteri. The sequence goes on along the minus strand of CM028130.1, from coordinate 1,443,644,109 downwards.
GCAGTAAAGGACACCAAATCTGACGGGGCCATAGCAGAACGATCAGAATATGAGAGTGGAAGATTCTGACTATGCTTTGAGGAGCACCTTCTGTAACATCGGAAAGGGGGGGGGGAACGCATACAGGAGCCTCCCTTTCCAGTAGAGGCACTACGTGTCTTGCCAAAAAGCTCCAGGCTCTGGACCTAGTGAGCAGAAATTGGGCAGTTTTGCGTTGAATCATGGTGTGAAAAAGTCCACTTCTGGCGTCCCCACAGACAGAAGATGTGATCTCTAACCTCTTGGAGCAACTCCCATTTGTGGGTTTGCAATTTTGTCCTGCTCAGCGTGTCAGCTAACATGTTTTGGTCCCGAGAACATGCACAGCCGTCAGGAACAGATGATGTTCGAGGGCCCATTCCCACACGCGTTTGGCTTCCCTGCAGAGGGGATAAGAATGTAAGCCGCCCTGTTTGTTGAAAAGTAGAACATCACCGAAGTGTTGTCCATCTGCACCAAGAGATGGCCCGGTGCTAGAACTGAGACCAGGGCTTGGAAGGCGTAAAGGACTGCTCTCAGCTCCAGGACGTTGATATGCAGATCTACCTTTATTGAGGACCAAGACCCCTGAGTAAGATGTGTCCCCAGATGAGCACCACACCCCACGGACGAGAGGTCCGTGGTCTGAATCTGGGACGATGCCCCTGATTGGAAGGGGATGCCCGCCAGAAAATTTTTGGACGACATCCATCAGCATAGCTCCCAGCGGACTGGCTCAGATATCCTGATCGAGGCGTCCAGACTGTCTGATCCCACTGGACTCTCAAGGACCACTGTACGGTCCTCATGCGCAGGTGTGCCAGAGGAACAGAGACTATGACAGCGGCCATATGCCCCAACAGCCTGAGAATGAGCTGAACTGGCACCCTTGAGGCTGAAGAGATCTGGGATGCCAGGACCTGAATAGGAACTGCTCTGTTGGAGGGAAGAAAAACCTTCCCGAGAGTGGTATCCAGAAGAGCTCCGATGAACTGGAGAATCTGGGCTGGAATCAAATGAGATTTGTCTCTGTTGATGGCGATTCCCAGATGCTGAAACAGCGAGGTGAAATCCCTGATAGTTTCCAACAGATGAGACCTGGAGGGAGCCATGAGAAGCCAATCGTCCAGATAGGGGAACACAAAATGGCCCCGCTTTCGAAATACCGCAGCCACCACTGCCAGGCACTTGGTGAAGACAAACCGAGGAAGGATTCAGAATTGATAATCCTCACCTTGAATCTGAACCTTAGGAATCTTCGATGGCTCCTGGCAATAGGAATATGCAGGTAGGCATCCTGCATGTCCAAGGATGCCAGCCAGTCTCCCAGATATAAGCAGAAGGAAGTGAAGGAAACCATCCTGAATCTCTTGTAAGAGACCCATTGGTTTAGATCGCTGAGGTCCAGAATGGGTCTGAGATCTCCTGACTTTTTCGGGACCAGGAAGAAGTGGGAGAAGAACCCTCTCTCTCTTTCGGCTGGTGAAACCAGCTTGAAGGCTTTCTTTGTGCAGAAGGGATAGAATCTCCTTTCTGACCAGCACTCTGTGTTCCCTTGGATAACGGGATGGGGGCAGTGGTCTGTTCGGCGGAATGGAGTCGAACTCTATGGAGTGCCCGAACTCCACGAGATGAAGTACTCACTGATAGGAAGTCACCTGACCCCACGCATCCACGTAGAGGGAAAAGCAACCTCCGACCAACTCCCCTGACAGAGCATCTAGGGAAGGAGGGTAGCCTGGATAGCCAGGCGGTGGGAGGGGGAGGAAGGGTGGCAGTGGCTGCTTTGGCCTGTCGAGAGGTAGAGGCAGAAGATCCTCTGGCCCTCCCTGCTACCAAAGCCACCTCGCTGATTGCTGGTGGAGCGAGACTGCTGTGGCTGATGTCCCCACGGCCATGAAAACGAGGCTTACGAGCTCACCCGTTTCGGGCAGTACATGGACCGCACAGATCGAATAGCCTTTCTGGAGTCCTGCAGCCTGGTGATGATCTGCTCTGTGTCTTCGCCAAAGAGCATGGAGCCTCTAAAGGGAGCATCCAGAAGATTGGTTTCGACGTCTGGATCGAACCCCGAAACTTGAAGCCACGCATGGCGTCAGAGGCAAATGCTAGTGGCGACCACCCTAGAGGAGGTGTCCGAAGAGTCATAGGCCGACCACAGAACGTGGGGACCCACGTCTGAGCCGGTCTGTAAAAACTTGGCAAGCTCTGCCCGTTGAGGGCAATTGGGCATGCTCTGCACAATGTCCAATCCTTGTTCCCAAAGGGCGTTCTGGAATTGGACCAGGTGTGTCAGGAAGTTGAGACTCCTGATACTGCAGGTCGCAGCAGAGTACACCTTACGGCCCACAGAATCCAGCTGCTTTGATTCCCTGTCAGGTGGCTGGGTGCACAGATGCTTGGGACTCTGTGAACGGTCATGAGCCACCGAAATCACCACAGAGTCCGCAGCGGGTGGTTCAGCCAAAAAGGGGTGGTACGAAGGTGCCCAGTAGAGCCGATGAGCCTTTTTCGGCACGGCAGAGGAGGAGTGAGGCGTGAGGCAGCTTCCAGGTCGCACGTGTGACATCCTGAAAGGTGTCTACCATGGGAGGGATGACCACCTTCTTTGGATCTTTTTGGCGGAGGTATTTAGCCAACCGCAGTCGCTCGGGGTCCAGGGCCTCAGTGTCCCAGCCCATGTTGGCCTGAATGTGCCTAATCACCTCCATGAAGCTCAGGTCATAAGGAGGGGATCTGGGAAGACCCTCCGTGTCTCCTACGTCTGGTTCCGAGTAGGCATTGGAAGACGAGGAGTCCGAGCCTACACAGGAGTCCAGTGCGGAAGATGGTGAGGGACTTGCATCTCTTCCTTTTGCGCCTCCTGTCTGGTGGAGGAGATGGAGAGCAGGAGGAGTTACCGGCCCTATCCCTCCTAGACTTTTTAGCCCGTTTCTTAGGAGAGGGCTCCTCTTCCACCCCACCATCCGTCGGTTCGACATCAACTAGGTTAGGAACCGGTACCGGAGTGGGAGGGGGCAAACCCGCTGGTAGATCCTTCTTAACTGTATCCCACCAGTGGGAGAAGAGCTCCTTCACCTGTGAGAGGCTCAGCTTAGGGGAACCGGGTGTAGGTGGAGGAGCTCCCGAGCCCGAACTGGTGTCAGTTCCGCCGTCAGGAGGTACCAGCGTCGGGTCCGCACCCTTATGGACCAGTGTCAGCCGAAGAGGGGACGTCAGGCCGGCGTCAGCACCTCCGTCGTCAGGGTCCGGCGTTAGGTGGACCGGTGACCGAGGAGAAGAAGTACCAGAGCTGACATCAGATGTCGCTGGGGTAACAGGCGTCAGACGAACCTCAACTGGCGGTGGAATAACTGTCGACGGGACAGGGGCTGTAGGGGCCACAGGCAGATGTCGGTCTGGTGTCCGTTTCTCTTTATCCGCCGACGATCGTCCTTCAGCGACATGAGCCTTGTGATGGTCGGCTTTGTGGCCGGCGGACTCCTCGACCGAGCGGCGGTCTGTAGCCTGGGGTAGGCGTCGGTCGGAGTCTCGCGATTTTGTTGGCAAGGAGGAGGCCCTGCCACCAGAAGAACCAGAGGCCTTGCTCGACTCCTGGGAGTCGGCCTTCGAGGAAGAGGCCGAGTGGAAGGAGACCTTACCTGAGCCCTTCGATTTCTCGGCGGGCTGAGGAACCTTCAGCGGCTGGAGGGTGGAAGAAGGCTTGGAGACAGCAGAGGAAGGCTTAAGGATTGTGAGGCGGGATTCGTGTCCCGACGACCCGGACTTCGAGCCCGAAGATCTGTGCTTGGAGTGAGACCTTCCCCTGTCTTGCTCCCGGTGTTTATGAGGCTTGTGGGCTGGTGTAGGATCAGATTCCCCTGAGGAGGAGGCCCGTTCCATGGCGGCAAGTTTGGTCTCGGCGAGGTAGGCCACAAGAGACTTCTGGAGCCTGATCCGCGTCTGCGAATTAAAGGCCTGACAATGAGGGCGGGCTTCGGTGTCGTGGTCGGTCCCAGGCAATAAAGATACGCCGAATGACTGTCTTTGGTGGGTATCTGTCACCCACAAACGCACTTGCTGAGATGCAAGGACATAGAAGCAATAACTAGAGAAAAAGAAAAGTACAGTTATGTAAGAACTTACCGTAACAGTAGATCTTCAAGAACAGCTCTTGCAGCAGGTTACACCATTAGGACTGAAGCCGGCAGGCATCAGGACCCCACGGAAAAATTCTAGCTAGCTATCTTCAGCGGGGACCATCCCCGATGTCGGTCCCGCCTCAGACGTCAGACGTAGTATATAAGGGGGCGGTCCCGCCAGATTCCCCAGTTCTCCCGCCGGAGACTTCCGGCTGCAGGTTGACAGACATGGGAGACCGAGGATCCACCGTCAGAAGACAAAGGGAAAAATTTCCTGTTAGAAAGGGCTTAAGCCATGCCTCCTCCAAGGGGGAAGATGGGCGGGAAGGTACCTGCTGCAAGAGCTGTTCTCGAAGATCTACTGTTACGGTAAGTTCTTACGTAACTGTACTATCTTACTTCAAGACACAGTTCTTGCAGCAGGTTACACCATTAGGACTGATTCCCAAGCAGTAACGCTGCAAACATTCTGGGAGGAGGAAACTAGAAATTACATTCCAGGTCCTGGATCTAGGACAGGAGACCCTGTAGCACAGCCAGGCCGAACCGGCTCTTCGCCATGAAGCGATGTCCAGGCTATAATGCCTGATAAATGTATGTACAGAGCTCCAAGTGGCTGCAGCACATATGGCAGAGGTGGAGACGTTTCCAAGTGCTGCAAAGGAGGTGGCCACACCCTAGTGGAATGACCCGACTGATCCCGGAGGGCTTTTGTTTGATATCATAACAGTAGGAGATGCACTGGACAAGCCAGCGAGACAGGGACTGTTTGGATACTGGTTGGCCCATCATCCTTTCAGAAAAGGAAACGAAAGTTGCTCTGAACTACAAGCTGTTTAGTTCTGTTGAGTAATACTTCAAGCTGCAGGTGAACATCCAGGGTGTGGAGCAGTGCCCTCCTCTATTAGAGTAATTTGGGAAGTAGACCGGCAGGTCAATATCCTGATTGAGAGTGAGTGTAGAAACCATCTTCGGCAAAAATTTAGGATTCGTCCTCAGGGATACTCTGTCCCGGTGGAAAATTAAATAAGGCTCTTTGCACATGAGAGCGTGAAGCTCAGAAACTCTTCTCGCTGAAGTAACAGCAACCAAAAACAGCGTTTTCCACAACAGAAAACGCAGCTCGCAATCTGCGGCAGGTTCGAAGGGGGGGAGCGTGAGTTGTTCCAGGACAAAGAGCAAATCCCATGGAGGCACTGGGTCCTTAATGGGTGGCCTAAGATGTAACACCCCTCTCAAAAATTCCCGAGAGGCATCTAATTGTGCCACTGTGCGCTGTCCCACCGGAAGTTAGTAGGCTGAAATGGCATAGAGGTGCACCTTGATAGAGGAGTAGGCGAGGCCCGAACGGAAAAGGGAGAGCAGGTAGTCTAACACCGCTCTCACCGGGCAACCTAAAGGGGAAAGGTCACGTGCTTGCGACCATAAACAAAAACGGCACCATTTCGTGGCATACGTCGCCGGCTTTCTGGCTGCAGAAAGAACTTCCGCAACCTCTTGCGAGACCCCGTGATGCAAGATGGCTATGTCTCTAGGAGCCATGCGTGCAGGTTCAATGAGCGTAAGTCCGAGTGGACCAGTGAACCTTCCTCCTGAGACAAGAGATGGGAGCTGATCGGCAACGGGAGTGGAGGTTCCCAGGATAGTTGAATCAGTAAAGGGAACCAGATCTGTCTAGGCCAGAAGGGGGCCACAAGGATCATGGTTGCTGGCTCCCTGCGCAGTTTGAGAAGAACTCTCTGGATCAATGGGAAGGGAGGGAAAGCGTAGAGGAATCTGTCCACCCAGGAGAGGGGCAACGCGTCTCGCCAGAAAACACCAGGCCCTGGATCTAGCGAGCAAAAATTGGGCAGTTTTACGTTAGATGGGGAGGTGAACAAGTCCAACTCTGGAGTTCCCCATCAAAGAAACAGATCCTCTGCTACCTCTTGAAGAAGTTCCCATCAGGACTCTGGCCTGGGAGTGACTCAGGCCATCTGCAATTGTGTTGTCCACCCGGGAACATGTACTGTGATCAGATTTGCGCGTGTCAGATTACCCAATCCCACACTCATGGCCCCCTGCAAAGGGGTAGAAGTGCGCCTCCTTGTTTGTTGAGGTAATACATCACCGACCGTGTTGTCTGTCTGAAACAGGAGAGTACTCACGCAGATCTCTGACTGAAATGCCTGCAGGGCATAAAGAACCGCCTCATTTCTAGGACGTTGATATGGAGGTGGGCCTCCTAAGAGGTCCACCTTCCCTGTGATTTCACCCCGTCCAGGTGTGCTCCCCACCCTAGACCTGAGGCATCTGTGGTGAGGATTACCTCCGGGGAAGGCGCTATAAATGGGACGCCCGAGGAGAGTGTCCCTGGGTCTAGCCACCATTGCCAGTCTCGAATTACGGTGTTCGTGATTCTGACCGGATGCTGCATGTGGTCTTGCCTTTGATCCCATTGCACCTTGAGCATCCACTGAGTTACCCGCATGTGGAGCCTTGCGAAAGGGACGGTAGGAATGGCTGCAGCCATGTGTCCGAGCAAGCGAAGGACCGACCTGGCTGGGACGGTCTTGTTCGACGAAAGCCCCCTGATGAGGGATCTGATGCTCCGCTTTGTCGCCTGGAAGAAAAGCTCTTCCTGAACGGAGTCCAGTACTGCGCCTATAAATTGCAGCTTCTATGACGGTACCAGGAGAGACTTCGTGGTTGATTAGGATGCCCAGAGATCGAAACAGGTCCTGAGTATTCTGGATCACCCGTAACAACGCCTCTCTGGAGGCGGCCATGAGAAGCCAATCATCCAGGTACGGGAACACATAATGGCCCTGTCTCCTTAGAGATGCTGCCACGACTGCCATGCATTTGGTAAAAACCCTGGGTGCTGATGACAGCCCGAATGGAAGGGCTCGGAATTGAAGGTGGTGGTCGAGGAACCCGAAGCGCAGGAACCTCTTGTGCGCTTGGGCTATAGGGATGTGCAGGTATGCGTCCTGCATGTCTAGAGACGCTAAGAAGGCGTCCTGCTTCAGCATGGGAATGAGACCTGGAAGAGTCACCATGCGGAATCTCTTGTAGGCGACCAACAAGTTGAGGTCGCTGAGGTCCAGAATCGGATGGAGATCCCCTGTTTTCTTTGGAACCTGAAAGAAGTGGGAATAGTATCCTTGTCCTCTCTGGTTCTCCGGGACGTACTCTATCGCTCCCTTTTGCAAGAGTGCAAGTACTTCTTGCCAGATCAGTGACTTGTGCTGACCCGGGTACCGGGAGAGCAAAGGAGGCCTCGAGGGTGGCTTTTCTACGAATTCTATAAAGTGGCCTCTTCCGACCAACTGAAGAACCCACCTGTCGGTGGTTATAGCCTGCCATCCCGGCAGGAAGTTCGCAATGCGACTCCCGACCATGATTTCCCGTTGATCCTGAGGGGCAGGGGCCGGAAAGGAGTCAGGCTGTGGCGGCTGAGGGTCCCGCTGGCTGGGCGGCTAGATCGCTGGCGGCCTGCGGGTTTGTTCCCCTGGGCTCTCTGCAGCTGGAGCCCTTTGTTGTGGAGCGGGCAGGACTGTTGTCTCTGCGTCCGTCCACTAAATCGGCTTTGGTTCCTACGAAGGAACTAAGCTTGGTCGGTACATGGCCTGAACCGACCTCACCACCTTCCCGGCCTCTTGGAGTTTGGTAATTATCTTCTGAGGGTTACCAAACAAAACTTTCCTCGAATGGGGCGCCCATGATATTCTTCTGGACGTCCGTAAATCGGAGACACGGAGCCAAGAGTGTCTCCGGAGGCATACGCCTGAAGCTGCTGCTCGGGCCGAGGAGTCGTAGGCTCGCAGCACTTGGGTTCCCACGTCTGAACCCGTACGAAGGAGCTGTAGCATCTCCTCCTTCTGCTCACTTTCCGGTGGTTTCTCAGCCGCATCCAGACCCTGCTCCCACAGGGCGTTTTGGAACTGCACCATGTGGGTCAAATAATTCAGGGATCTGATGGCACAGGTAGCGGAAGCATACGTGCGCCTGCCCATGGCATCCAGCTGCTTGGACTCTGGGTCCGGTGGCAGGGTGCTCAAATGTTGCGGTCTCTGGGACCGGTCATGAGAGGCTGTTATGACCAGAGAGTCGGCCTGAGGATGCTGAATCAAGTACTGGTCTTCTCTGGGAGCCCTGTACAAGCGATCAGCTTTCTTTGGCATCTACCAAGGGTGGCACCACCACAGGCTTGGGGTCCTTCTGCCGAAGATACTTCGCAAGGCGTAGCCTTTCCGGGTCTAGCTCTTCCGCATCCCATCCCATGTTCTCTTGGATGTGTCTCATAATATCCGAGAACGAAGGGTCATCCGGAGGAGACTTAGGCATCTCACGGAGTCCGGAGAAGGGATGGAGAGAGGAGATAGGGATCTGGATGTTGAGAACTCTGATCCGTGGTTTCGTGACGGCGATCGCCAGCGCTCTTCTGGTCTCTTAGGGCTGGGTGACCTGGAAGAGGATTTGGACGGAGGTCTCCGTTTGTCTGGTCTCCCCCTTGGAGGTGTCCTGTACTCCCGGGAGGAGGTAACCGGCCTGCCGACCCCGATGGAGAGGAGGGTGCAGGAACCGGAGGAGGAGGAGGAGGAGGAGGAAGCGGAGGTGGAGTGGGGACCATGTCTTTCTTGATGGTGTCCCACCAATAAGTTAAACAGCTCCTTCACTTCCGAAAAGGAAAGGCCCGATGACGGTCGTCGGGTCCTGGTGTCGGCTCCACAGGGGGCTCGGGTTGTAGCGAAGGTTCCCTGGGCGTCTCGACAGGACCGGGTCGCCGCCTGGTCCTCGGGCTGAGTCAACTCCTCAGTGATGGTCTCCTGACCGACGCCGGTCGGAGGCATCGGGGTCCTCTTCTCAGGGAATGGCCGTCCCCTACCGCCGTCCGGTGATGCGTTGGCCTGGCCGGCGACGGTCTTCTGGCCGACGGCGGCTTCGGGGACCTGTGGCGAGAGGTCGACGACAGACGCACCGGCGTCGGGTCCTGCGGCCTCTTCAGAGAGGTGAGCTCCTTGGTCTTGCGAGGAGGCAAGGAAGCAGACCTGACGTCGGGTTCAGAAAGGCGGGAACCCGACTTATGGTAATGGTGGCAGTCCCCCGACTTGGCCAGGGCCTTGGAGGACGAGGAAGGCCTGGAAGTCTTGGCCTAGGAAGAGGATGAAGACTTTCTCACCGCAGCAGGGGGAGGCTGAGAGCTGGCCCGGGAAGGAGAGCGGTCGGACCTGGAACCAGAGCTGCGCGAGTCGGAGGCCCTAGACGGGGACCTGGAAGGGGCCTTCTCCCTATGCTTCTCAGCATGCTTGTGGGCCTTCTGCGAAGAATCCCCCTTGGAAGCCATGGTCTTGAGTTTCTCTTCTAGCAGGAATGCCTGTAGGGCCTTCTGGCGATGGATCCGGGTTCTGCTATTAAAACCCTGGCAGAAGGAGCAGGACCGGGTCTCGTGGTCTGGGCCTAGGCACCGGACACAGGCCGAGTGCGGATCCTTGAAAGGGATCTGCTTCCCACAAGCACACTTCAAGGAGTGACCGGAGGTCGGAGAGGACATCAGCGAAGAACTTGATTGTAGAGAACTAATTTCCGTGGGAAAACTTTACCACGCTGCGTCTCGCTACAGACTGAACAGAGGGTCGAGAACATGCAAGTCGACGGGCGGGAAAGAACTGTGAATCTGGCGACCGCTTCTTATATACTACGCCTGACGCTCGGAGGCGGGACAGACGCTAGGGGCGGTCCCTGCTGAAGATAGCTAGCTAGAATTTTTCCGTGAGGTCCTGAAGCCTGCCGGCTTCAGTCCTAATGGTGTAACCTGCTGCAAGAGCTGTATCTCGAAGTAATATCTAATTTCTATCCCTGGAGATAAAGTGATCGGTACTGAGCCGTAATCGAGTGAACTAACCCTGACCATGCGGGCAGAAAGAACTGGAGCACATGGGGAACTCCTCCCTTATATACAGTCGTGGCCAAAAATATTGGCACCCTTGCACTTTTCACATAACTCACAATTTCCTCTGAACACAAGTTGAAATTAACAACAGTACAGTATTTGGTCTCCACAATTCTTTATTTCTCTTTTAATATTACAGAACCTTTGTTTTTGATTCAGAATTTAATATATCCTTTTAAATCAGAAAATGAAAAGAAATGGCATTGACAAAATTATTGACACCCTAGACTTAATATTTGGTAGCACAGCCTTTGGTCAAAATAACTGCAATCAACCGCTTCCTATAGCCATGGATGAGCTTCCTGCACCTCTCTACTAGCAGTTTGGCCCACTCTTCTTGTGCAAACTGCTCCAGTTCTCCCAGATTTGAAGGGTGCCTTCTCCCAACTGCTGTTTTCAGATCTCTCCACAGGTTTTCAATGGGATTTAGATCTGGACTCATTGCTGGCCACTTCAGAACAGTCCAGCATCTTGTCTTGAACCATTCCTGGGTGCTTTTTGAAGTGTGTTTGGGGTCATTGTCCTGCTGGAAGACCCATGACCTTCGACAAAGACCCAGCTTTCTGACACTGGGTTCAACATTGAGTCCAAAATGGCCTGGTAATCTCCAGATATCATGATGCCATGCACACGTTCAAGGCATCCAGTGCCAGAAGCAGCACAGCAACCCCAAAACATCACTGAACCTCCTCCATGTTTGACTATAGGGAAGGTGTTCTTTTCTTTGAAGGCTTCATTTGTTTTCTGTAAACATAGAGATGATGTGCTTTACCAAAAAGCTCTAATTTGGTCTCATCTGTCCACAGGACATTCTCCCAGAAGGATTTTGGCTTGTTCAGGTGTGTTTTGGCAAACCCCAGTCGGGCTTTCTTATGTCTCTCTCTCAGCAGTGGGGTCCTCCTGGGCCTCCTACCATATAACCCCTTTCATTGAGTTGGCGATGGATGGTGCGAGTTGAAACTGTCGTACCTTGTGTCTGAAGGTCAGCTTGAATCTGTTTGGCAGTTGATCGAGGTGCTTTCTCCACCATTCGAACAATCCTGCGCTGCAATCTTCGATCAAGTTTTCTCTTGCGGCCACATCCAGGAAGGTTGGCTACAGTGCCATGGGCCTTAAACATCCTGATAACATTACATACGGTGGAAACAGGAACATCAAGGTCTCTGGAGATTGATTTGTAGCCTTGAGATTGTCCATGCTTAGCTACAATCTTCTGTCTGACCTCCTCAGACAATTCTCTGGCTGTCTTTCTTTTCTCCATGCTCACTGCGGTACACACAGTGACACAAAACAGGAGAATGAGTCATTTTCTCTATTCAGACTGGTTGAATGAGTGATTTTTATATTGCAGGCACCTGCAACTCACCACAGGTGAGTTCAATTCCAAAATGACGGAGAATCACCTGCTTGAAATCTAATTATTTCTAACTACTTCTAAAAGGTGCCAATAATTTTGTCCGGGCCATTTAAGGATTTCTGTGTGGAATAAGCTAAGACTTAGTAAATTTTTCTGCTTTTTGTGTTTTATTCCACTGCAAATACATATGTGGATACCAAAATATTTTTTAATTTCAACAATTTTCTGGAAGGAATGGTTCATTATTAGAAAAAACTGCAAGGGCGTAATATTTTGTACGACTGTAGGGGCGATGCCGGGGTGGAGCCGATGTCGGTGGGTCGCTCCACGCTGGTACTGCTGAAAGGAAAAAGTTGCTGGAACCGCCAGGTGGCGCAGCTCTCATTGAGGAACCTGCTGCAAGAGCTTCCTCTCGAAGTAAGATCCATGGCTAGGGAGGCACCATCACAGGCCACAAGGCCGAACTCGGCACCAACACAACCCCAGTGCACCAATAACCCTGACATCACTGAGCTGACCAGACTGGAACCCAGCCAGTCCTACCAAGTGACACAAGGGAGTGGTGCGTCCAGTGGGGCAGCAGTCAGTGGCACCATCATCAGCAAGGGCAGGAGGCCACTGCTGCAAGCCAACGCCTTCCTGGCTTGGAGGGCCTCACCCAGGGTTCAGTGCCACCAACTTATGAGGGCCATGGACTGGACCACCAACAGTGATACCCCAGCCTAATGCTATACCCGCTGCTCCAAAGAGCTGACTAGGGAAGACTGCCCCACTGGGGACCCCAGGACAGAGAAAGAACACCAGCTTGAGGTCTCAGTGTCCTCGCACCAAGGCCCATGACAACGAAGACCACGCCAGAGTGCCACAGCCCCAGGAGCCGAGTTTCTTATGGAAGGCTTCCCGAAGGGCGACCTTGAGTGGCACCATTTCTTTCTCTCCCAGAAGGGCAAGAGAAAGAGCGCAAGGCCAAATGGTGCAAAGAACCCAACTGGAATCAGGAACTGCCCGTTTCCTTCATGCTCCGGAGGACTGCCCTTCCTCTGAGCACAGGACCACCCATGGTCAGAGCCTTTCCCTCACAGGAAAGTGGACCAGAGATGGCCCCCGCTGCTGGGGCAGCCTGCCAACCGCTGCGCCAGGCCCAACTAGGCGCCGGGCCAAATGCCAAGGAGGCTCCATACCGTGATCCTGTAGAGACATTGTGACGAGGCTCAGTAGGGCTAAGAGAAACTGACAGAAATGTTTTCATAAAAATCACAACTAATACAAAAATAATAAATTCTAGCTTTAAACAACTAAAACGAACTGAAGCAGCTGTCGCACAGACATGAACTTCTGATTCCCGAAGGGCGAGTGACACCGTCACTGAAATGCACTAGGCGGTGGGAAAAAAGAACTAAGGCGGTTTGGGGCTGGCGCAGAGGTAAGCCTAGTGCCACGAGTCAGTCTCGCAGTGCTGTGCATGCGCACAACTTGCCTAGACGCCGGCCCCCTCAAAAGTTTTGAGTCCTGCAGGGTCATAGTGCTGCCAGCCCAAGACCCATTAATGTGAATAAATGGTGAAGATATATTCCTGGAAGATCCCTTACTATGCTTACTGTTGCAATCAGCCTGCAGGTCTGAGCCGCCATGGAGAGTAGAATTTTATGTAAATTAGGGAACGATGGAATGAAATTCAAATCTCTGCCACATGGTCATGCTTCACTCTGCCCTCTAACATTAGCAGTGACCACTAAGCTAGCTAGACTCAATCTAAGAAAAAAAGAGAAGAAAAAAAAAAAAACTAAAATGATTGGTCTCTACTGGGACAAGCTAAAGTAGATTAAAGTTATGCACTGAAAGAGCCAAAACTGACTGTAAGCATGGTAATGCTCAAGCAAAACTGAAGACTGAAACAATAACTGATTCTTGGAGAACCTTTATCAGGTTCTGGAAGGGGAGATAGGGTGGGTGTGTTATGCAAAACAAGGGATCCCTTGGAAGAAACAATTTGGCAAGTAATTTTTTTTCTTCAAACCCCAGGAATGCCTCATTATGCTTACTGTTGCAGACTATAAAGCAGTACCTTGGGAGACTGGATATAGAATCTATTTAGGGAAAAGGTTCTGCAAGACAGCAGTGCCAAGCATGGCATCTCTTCTGGACTGCATATCCAGACAACAGTGTTTTGTAAAGGTGTGTACTGTTTTCCAGGTAACTGCTTTACAAATTTCTAGCAAGGAGACATCCCTTGCAGCTGCCACAGAGGCAGAGATGCCACATGTGGAGTGTGCCCTGAGGCCTTGTGGTGGTAGTTTGCCAGCTTTGCTGTAACAGAACTGGATGCAGGAGACTATCCAGCGAGCAGCAGTTCTCTTGGAGGCTGTCCTACCCTTGCCCACGTTACCATATTGTAAGGAAAGAACAGATATGTAAGAACTTAATGTAACAGTAGATCTTCGAGGGGATCTCAGTCATCGGGTCACACTGTAGTAACTTCACCATCAGTGAAGCAGGATCAACACGGAAGATTTTTAGCAGTACAACTGGGACCGCCCATGTCATCGATGTCACCAACCCTATAAAGGTGTGAGCAGCCCCACTCCCTCCTCAGTTCTTTCCCCCTGAGACTAAAGGAGTAAAGCTCATGCAATGGGGGACTGAGGAGCGTGAGAGAGGTGCCCAGGCCAAAATGAAAGGCTGGATACATCAGACAACCAGTTCCAGTACAAAAGCCCCAACAGGGGGATGGTGGGAGGGAAACCAGACCTGATGACTGAGATCCCCTCGATGAGCTACTGTTACGATAAGTTCTTAACGCAACTTCTATATTCTTCAGGGGTATCTCAGTCATCAGGTCACACTGTAGGAATGAGTCCCAAGCAGTTACAGGTGCAAACAGACAGTCTGAGAGGAGGGCTCACGTAAACTTAAGACAGGAGGCCCTGCAACACAGCCCTGCCAAAACCTGCATGGGCTCTTGAGGCAATGTCAAGACTGTAGTGCTTGGTGAAAGTAAGGACAGTACTCCAGGTGGCAGTCGCACATGTGTCCGCTGCTGAGACCCCTCGGAAACAAGCCACAGAGGTAGCCATGCTCCTTGTGGAATGAGCTTTAACTGCTCCAGACAATTCTTTGCTGTACTTATTGTAGCAGAACACAATGCAATTTGGCAACCATTTAGATATTCACTGCTTAGAAACTGAAGCGCCCTCTCTACCCGGAGTGGAGGAAACAAACAACTGCTTCGATTTTCAACATTTCTTGGTGTGAAGCAGGTAGTACTTCAGAGTTCTGCACACATCTAACGTATGGAGCAGTGCTTCCCCTGGAATGGCACGCTCAGGAAAATTAACAGGAAGGTGGACAGACTGGTTGAGTGTAAATGCTGAGAGCACCATAGGGAGAAACTTAGGATTTGTGCATAAACACTTTGTGAAAAATAAGGCTCCTCGCATCAGAGGGCCTGAAGCTCTGAAACTCTTCGAACAGAAGTAATGGCAAGAGAGAAAGCATAACTCGCAAGTCACGATTGGCTCAAAAAGAGACAGGGTCAACTTCTTGAAAACAAAATTCAAGTCCCAAGATGGGATGGGAGAACAGACTGGGGGTTTCATACGAAGGATGCCCTTGAAAAAGGTACGGGACATCCAGCTGAGCAACCGTGCGGTCACCCATGGGTTCCTCAAAGGCTGAAATGGCCTAAAGGTGTACCTTGAGGGAGGAGTACTGGAGACCTGAGTCAGAAAGCGAGGTCAGGTAGTCCAGGATCTGGTTCACTAGACAGGTGAAAGGGTTCAGGTTATGTTTGGCAGCCAGATGGCAAACTGCTTAGACTTAATGGCATACTTGGCTCGAGTGGAAGGCATCCGGACAGCCACCAGGACGTCTGCCACCCTGTTAAAGACCCCATATCTGGCAATGTCCTCAGCAGCCAAGCGTGCAGGTGAAGGGAACTGAAGTTGGGATGGACCAAGATCCCTTGATCCTGGGTCAACAGGTTCCTGCAGAGTGGGAGAGGGACGGGAGATTCCTCCGCCAACTGCTGTAATTTGAGGGAACAATATCTGCCAAGGTCAGAATGGAACTACCAGAATCATGCTGGCCCCCCTCCATCTGCAGTTTGATTAGCACCCTCTGGATAAGAGTGAAATGAAGGAAAAGAGTAGAAGAACCGACCACTCCAGGAGAGGGATGCGTCTCACCACAAAACTCCAGGCCCTGGATCTAGCGAGCAAAAATTGGTCAGTTTTGCATTGAGTGGGGACTGCAAAAAGGTCCAACTCTGTTGAACAGATCTTCTGTGACGGATAAGAGAAGCTCCCATTCATGCATGCTGGACTGAGTCCAGCTGAGGCTGTCCACCAGGGTGTTTAACATGCCTGACACGTGGACTGCTGAGAGTGTCAGACTGTGGTCCAACACCCAGTACCACACTCTCATGGCCTCCCTGCACAGGAGGTATGAATGAGTATTCCCCTTGCTTGTTGATGTAGAACACTACACTGAGATTGTCTGACTGCACCAGTAGCAAGGTGTTCCTGAAAGGCCTGCATGGCACACAGAACTGCCCCCATCTCCAGGACACGGATATGCAGGGAGGTTTCTATCTGGGACCAAGAGCCCTGGGTTTGGAAGGGACCCATGTGGGCTCCCCAGCCCAGACCGAATACATCCGTGGTGATCGGCGGTCCATGTGTCAGGAGTGTTATTATTCTTACAAATACAGACCCTGATATTGATAATGTTGTTGTAACAAAACCCCCTGGGCAATAGTGATCACAATGTAATTCTATTTGACCTAAACTTACACAAACAGATTCCCGAACTGTCCAAATTTAGATATAATTACCCCAAAGGTGACTACTGACATATTAAAGCATCCTTGAATAGATACAACTGGTCTGAACTATTCTGTGAGATGAATACCAATGACTGCTGGAATCTTTTCAAAAATATTTTCCTAGAACTTGAATCATTACATATTCCATTACGGAACATAAACAAGAAGAAGGGGAAAATTCCACAATGGCTATCAAAAAAAGTTAACCAGCTAATAAAAAAAGAAAAAAAAAAAGCTTACTGGAAAATGAAAAAGAACGTTAGTCAAGAAACCATAGCTTCATATAAATCAGAAGTAAAAAGCAAAGACCCTTATTAAAACCGAAAGGAAAAAAATGGAATTTAAACTTTCAGTGTCTAAAAGGATTACTAAGGCATTTTTTTCATATGTAAATTCAAATAAAAAAACTAATACTCTTATTTCTACAGTCATAAAAAATGGTATAGAAATTATCAACAAGGCAGAAGTTGCCAATACTTTTAACAAATACTTTGGATCAGTTTTTTCAGATATGGACCAGTTCACTGAAATTACTTCAGAAGAAATCAAATCTGCAATCTTAACTCTTAAAAATAACTTTTCATCAGGTCCAGATAATTTAAATACCTACCTTATCAAACAAACAGTGGATCAACTTTTATGCCCACTAACTATTATTTTTAACGAATCTCTAAAATCAGGGGAAAGTCCTGTAGACTGACGCATGGCTGTAGTGGTCCCTTATCCACAAAAAGGCAACAAAATAACTGAAAACTATCGGCCAATAAGCCTTACGTCAATTGGATGTAAGCTTCTGGAAAAATTCTTAAAAACCAACTGGATAATGAAATAGAAAAACTAGGTATTCAGGATACGACACAGCATGGATTTCTTAGGGGCAGATCATGCACTACTGATTTGATCACTTTTTTTGAATCGGTTAGTGCCAGCATAGACAGGGGTATACCAGTTAACATCATTCATCTTGATTTCAAAAAGGCATTTGACCTGGTCCCCCATAATCTTCTAATTAATAAAATAATCAAATTAGGATTTAATTGTTATATAATCAATTGGGTTTGTAACTGGTTGCATAACAGATCCCAAAAGGTTAAAATAAGTGACATTGTTTCTTCTGAGATGGCAGTGACCAGCGGGGTACCCCAGGGATCTGTGCTTGGGCCCACTTTATTTGGAATTTATATCAGTGACCTGCACCGAGGGTAATCCCTTACACAGATAATGCAGTTTCCGTTTGGGCACCTTATTTAAACAAGCATTTATCAATGCCGAATGTTGTCTTGCTGGCATTGGCATGGGTAGTGCAGGAGTTAGAGAATGCATAATAGGAATGGCAGTGAAGTATTGAACTGACGCCAACCCAACCCTACAGAGACTGACAGGCATTGGGGTGTGCCTTTGGGTCGTCGGCCATAACACTCACGTCATTTCACCTCACCCTACCCCGCAGACACCAAGTGTTGCGGTGTGCCTTGGGGTCTTCGGGCCTTACACTCACCCCATTCCATAAGGAAATAAGCTGAGATGGGTGCAGTATAGGAGAATGGGGTGAACTTTGGGGCCGAAGAGTCCAAGTCACACTGTGATGCCTGTCACTGGTTGCAGTTTGGGGGTGGAATGGCGTGAGCATTACAGTCGACAATCCCAAGTCACAACCCTGACTCCTGTCAAGTCTCTACAGGGTGGGGTGTTACGGTTGGAAACCCTAACGCCCGAGGCGTTTGTTGGTATTTTCACTCCAAATTTTCAACATGGGCTTTTGTGACCCCCACCTCATGAACAGTGGCACTATCAGTTTGTTAGCCGGAAGGTGATTTTGCACAGCGACTGCGCCATTTGGTGCCAGAGGTGAGAAAACACATTTTGGGCAGGATGTGAAAAATGACAGCTTTACTATTCATGAGAAGGTGTAGAAAATGGCAATGTTAAAAATCTGGAGTGAAAATATGAAAAATTGGTGAAGTCACGAACATGCATAGAAACTGCGTAATGCAATTATTTGGGGGAATTTTTAACCAGCTTTTCAACATAGGCATTTTGGGACCTCGGCTCATGAAGAGTGGCACTGTGATTTTGTTACTCTGTCACAAAAGTTGATTTCCCACAGTGACCGCGCCACTATGCGCCAGATCTGCAAAAATACATTTCGGGCAGGATGTGAAAAATGACAGCTGTCCTATTCATAAGGAGGTGTGAAAAAATGGCAGTGCTGAAAATCTGGAGTGAAAATATTAAAAATTGTCAAAGTTAAGAGTGTGCATGGAAACTGCGCAACGAAGGCTCGTAACATAGTCATCTTTTGGAATTTTTTCACCAAATTTGCAACATAGGCTTTTTGGGATCCCACCTCATGAACAGTAGCACTGTTGTTTCTTTACTCGAGCCTGAAAGGTGATTCTGCACAGTGACTGCGAAATCACCTTTCGGGACCGAATAATGAGATGACAGTGCATGTGTTCATAAGGTGGGGTCCCAGGAACCCCATGTCAAAAATCTGGAGCCAAAATTCAAAAAGATGGTTGAGATATCCACATCAGTTGAAACCCCCCACCTGATACCATTATACAACTTACGGCATTTCTTCATTTTGCAGTTGGCTTTGAAGGGTCCAGATGTGCTCCCGCTCCACCGAGGATTGCAGTGCTGGACCTCCAGAGGAAGTATGGGGTGTGGGGAGGTGGTGTCTTGCAGAGGTGAGTGCGGGTGGGTGCCACGGACAATGAACAGTTTTTCTTTTTCAGGTACAAAAAAAAAAAAAGCGGACACTGCGCGTGGGATGGTTTCTTTCTTTACAGGTGAAATAAAACAAATGTTGGACATGATGGGATGGGCCCCAATATGTGCCCCATGACTTTCCGGAGGTTATGTTGGCCACTTGGGTGGGCTCCCATGTGCCACACAATGGGGGTTGGGCGGGGAGAAATATGCCGACACGATCGGTTTTCTGCGAGCGGAGGCACACTGGGGTGGGCTCCCAGTGTGCCACACAATGTGGGGGGGGTTGTTACCGGAGGATTAAGGATCCCTCCTGCGCTCATGGTTAATTATGGTACTTTCAGATGCCATCCATGCCGCACTTCTCCACCTACTGAAAGCAGACTGCAATAACTGACTGCAATATTAAACAAATATTAAACAAAACAATGCATTTAGTGCAGGCTAAGCTAAAAATGATTAAAAATATAGGACATTTATTGCTGAATGCAGAAACAAATTCAGGGGGCCGAAAATTCACAAACTGCAGAACGGTTCACTGCCGCCATGTTTATTGAAATGATTTACCAGGAAAGGCACGTACAGGAGGCGTGTCATCTGTGCCACTGCATGACGAGCTTGTCTCCGATTGCAACAGCACATTTCTTTCAAGTTGGTGGCACTTTACATAATACTTGTGTCAGTGCTAGCATGCTGGCTAATTGCGGAATGAGGGATGCACCTACTAAAGCATGATCTGCATTCACGAACACTGACACACCTCTGCATTTCTCCTACTACCACAAGATGTTGCTTGCACATGCACAAGACAACATAAAGAGGATATAAAACTAACTGAAAGCATGTAGAGAACAACAACTAAACTTATACCGCGAGTGAAGCATTTACCGTACACGGAATGATTAAGCTCCCTTGGCCTTTATGACCTAGAACTAAGGGACCGTGGAGACTTACTGCTCCTATTTAAAATTTTGGGAGATGAGCCACTTATGAAAGCCACCAACATCATAATGGCTGATAAACCAGATAACCTGAGGTGCCATAAAGTACAGTTACATAAGAACTTACCGTAACAGTAGATCTTGAGAACAGCTCTTGCAGCAGTAACACCATTAGGACTGAAGCCGGCTTAGTGACAGGACCTGCAATTCTTCTAGCTAGCTAACTTCAGCGGGACCGCCCGACGCCGGTCCCGCCTCCAACGCCAGGCGAGTACATAAGGGGCGGTCCCGCCCAGATTCCCCAGTTCTCCCGCCGGAGACTTCCGCCACAGGACGACATCAGAATGGGAGACCGAGGATCCACCATCAGAAGACAAAGGGGCGTAAGCCCCTGCTCAAGGCTCGTAAGCCATGCCCTCCGAGGGGAAGGTGGGCGGGAAGGTACCTGCTGCAAGGCTGTTCTCGAAGATCTACTGTTACGGTAAGTTCTTCACGTAACTGTACTATCTTCACCGAGATACAGCTCTTGCAGCAGGTAACACCATTAGGACTGATTTCCAAGCAATAACGCTTGTAAGCATTCTGGGAGGAGGAAATTAAGAAAAAACCATCCAAGTCCCGACTCTAGGACAGGAGACCCTGTAGCACAGCCAGGCCGAAACCGGCTCTTCGCCGTGAAGCAATGTCCAGGCTGTAATGCCTGACAAAAGTATGCACAGAGCTCAAGTGGCTGCAGCACAAATGGCAGAGGAGGAGGCGTTGCAGTGCTGCAAAGGAGGTAGCCACCCCTGAGTGGAATGGCCCGGACTGTACCGGGAGGGACTTCTGTTTAGCATCATAGCAGTATGATATACACTGGACAAGCCAGCGAGAGGGACTGCTTGATACTGGTTGGCCCATCATCCTCTCAGCGAAGGAAACGAAGAGTTGCACCGACTTGCAAGCTGTTTAGTCCTGCTCAGGTAATACCTAAGGCAGCGGTGAACATCCAGGGTGTGGAGCAGCGCTTCTCCTCTATTAGTATATTTAGGAAAATATACAGGCAGGTCAATGTCCTGATTGAGAGCGAGTGCAGAGACCACCTTAGGCAAGAAAGGAAAATTACTTACCTACCGTAATTCTTGATCTTCTCTTGTATCTTCACCATTCATTACTTACTGGGTGTAAGCCGGAGGCGCGCACCCGTCACGGGAGCTTTTTTTTTTTTTTTTAAGTTGCCTAACGGCCCCGCCCTCGAGAGCGACGTCATGCGTCATGCGCGAGGGGCGGCCGTTAGTAGCGACCGACTCCTCCTCCAACTCAGTTCTGTGAGCCGGAGAGGCAAAAATGAAAGTAGAAAATATAGATAGCGAGGCAAGATAGCCGAGGGATAGCAAAGCAAGGAAGAATGAACTGAAAAAGGAATAAGCCGATGGAGGAAGGACAGAGGAGATAAGAACATCCCTAGCCTAGGGAGTGCAGGGCCTCCTTACCTGGGCGACTCTAGGAGGAGAGATGAGTAAGGAAATGAGAAAATAGAAGAAGAAGAAGAAAGAGAAGAGAGAGATGGGATGTTGAAGGGACCAGAATGCCCAACGAGCATAGTTAGCTTGTAGCTGAAGGCTCGACTAAAGGGGAAGCAAGAATCCCCGGAGATAAGAGCTGAAGAGAAGGTTCACCGAACCCGCTAGACAGACTCAGAAGGGCATAGTCCTCATCTTCAACATGCCATTGTTCTTGACACCCACCTCGGGCTCCTGGCCGTGGAAGGCCTTTAACTGGAGGACAGCCGAGGAGGGAAGAATAAAACCCCCGCAGCATGAGAGCGCTGCTCAGGGGTTTAGAAATGGAAAATGTAAGCCTTTCAGGCGTTCCAAGAAAGAAACGGGACCCAGACTGACTGGCTAAGGCTGGCCAAGGCTTAGGCTGGCTAAGATTGGATATGGTCAGCAGAGCTCCACTGTAAAAATTGTCCAGGAGGACACTTAAAGGGAGAAACCACTTAGCAAAACAGCGAGAAGGATAGCCTACCTTCTCATTTGCCTTCTTGTTTGATTTCTCCTTTTCCTTTTTTTTTTTACAGATAAAATTTTTTTTTTTTTTTTTTACTAGATGCATGACCCAGATACCAAGATGCCTATAGCAGTCGGAGAGAGTTCCCTCAGCATTTTTTTTTTTTTTTTTTTAAGAGAAAGGAACAGACATACTCGTTCCTCTGCTCTGCAAGGCAAGAATAGAGGGGGGGGATTAGATTTCAGGGCAACTATCTGAACACGGGATTGCAGGATCAAAACTGAATAGCCTGAGCCAGGCCAAACAACCCCAGAGGTATCTTGCCATAAGAATAGCAAGAGATAGTTGTGCAGTCTGATCGCCAATGCAATCCACGAGATGGCCCATGAATCTTAGAGTAAATAATTTTTCTGGATTTTAAACCCCCCCCCCCCGGAAGATTTTTTTTTTTGGAAAATGAAGCAATTTTCCCTATATTTTATATAAATGCAGAGAGAGGAAGGAGACGGGAGGTGGAGAAGCCACAGGAAGAGGCCACTGAGGGGATGGTGGGCGGGTGTAAGTAATGAATGGTGAAGATACAAGAGAAGATCAAGAATTACGGTGAGTCACGTAATTTTCCTAGCTTCCCTTGTCAATCTTCATCATTCATTACTTCCTGGGTGAGATAGCTCCTCTTCCCTGGAGGGGAAGAGGCCATACCCTGAGGGAACAAGACCCCAGCCTTCTGTTGGTGAGAAACAGAAGGAGAAGACCCTAGCTTATTCAGAAAGCCTAAGTGGGAGAAGAGCTAGGAGGTGCCTCCCGAGGACGAGGAGACGGAGGGAGCCCCTGTAAAAGTCTCCTAGCTCTGGAAGAGAAAAGACGGGTCCCCCGGAAGGCGGAGCGAATCACCCTACGCCTGGCCAGGGGTGACAACCTGGAAGACGAAGCCATGCCGTCCGCCTGATGCAGATCGCTGTCCCCGCAAGCCTGGAAGCCACCTCATTGGCGTCATAAGATGCCCTTGCTTGGTGTCTTGCCAGCTCCAGGCCTACCGCGGAGAGGGCAACGGCTTGTCTGGTTTGCTCCGTATCAGGCATAGATGCCAGCAGCTGGGACATCATCGACCACAGATGCGGTTGCAGGCAGCGTGGTGAGCCTGATGATGCAATACATGCACTCGCACGAGAGAAGAGAACACTCTTCGCTCCAGCGGTCGAACTGGAGAGAGTCCGAATCCGGTGGGCGGTCGTGCGCCAGGCAACGGCGCCCAGAAGGAGTATCCAGGTATACCAAACCTGAGGACGGGTTGGGAAGGGAACCTAGAGACTCAGAGGGGGCACAATACCTACGCTGGCAGTCCGCCGGGGCTGGGGAAGAAGCGGCAGGGGACTGCCATGACCGGATAGACGCCTCCTGGAAGGGGATAGGCCAGGAAGGTACCACCAGATGCTGGGCACTGAATTCACCAAGGAATTCACGCGCCTCCTGCTCAGTATTGTCTCTTCGAACGAGGAAACTGGAGATCCCTCACCATCCTCGAGAGGAACGCTGATATTCTGTGAAATCAGCATCGGAGGACAGATGAGCAGGGGTTCCTCTCCCTCGGAGGAGGGAGACGAGGATGATGGGGAACTGGAATGCCCAGAGGATTCCTGCGGCGGTGGGGAGAGTCGAAAGACCCGCTCATGCATGTATCTAACATATGAGGGGAAGGCCGCCGCAGAACCCCTGAACTGCCCCCAGGATAACGGACCCGTAGGACCGACATGGCCTGGGAGCGGGGGTGAAGGCAGAGATGGGAGAGGGCACCTCCGCTGAGGTAACTGCTTCGAGGGCTCTGAATCCGGGAAAGGGCCCTGGAAAGAGGGATCCCGGATATCAGACCAGGCCGCAGAACGGAACTCGGGAAGCGAGCCTGGAAGAGCCCTGGGGAGAACCTCCCTATGACGCCGGACTGCATGGATCCAGAAGGGCAGTCCGCACAAACGCCCGGAGGACACCCTAGAACCCTGGAGGAAGGGGCGAGGCTCTGCACTGCCCCTGGCCACCCCTGGAGGTGGCTCAAAGAAGACCCCAGCAGCAGACCCTGCCCTCAACCCCTCGGACTCCGAGAGGGCCTCCTCCTCGACCACAGCATCCCCTGTCCCTAGAGAGGCAACAGCACCCGTGAGGGTAGCTGTCACCGGGCCTCCAGAGAGGAGCCTCCCCTGCGTCACCCCGCCTGCCCCCGGGCTCCCGGCCACCCCCAGCCGGGGAACCCTCAGGAGACGACGGAAGGGGGGACAGAGGGAGGGGCCCGCTGCGCCGCCTGGCACCTATAGCCACCGGGGACCCAGACTCCGAGGAGTGGGGGTGCCAGGATGGGTCCACGTCTGAATCATCGCCCTCCGAGGAGGACGAGATCAGCAGGACCTCAATGCTGGCCACCCCAGGGGTCCCTGAGGCCACGGGGCCGCGAACGGCCCCGGTACCAAGGGAGGCGCCGCCGCCTCTTCACACCGTGTAGCCAGGCCTAGCCCACATTTCAACGGCGCCGCAAGGCCGGCACCGCCTGGAGGAAGGATTGCGTTCCACGGCGCCGGGCGCGTCGAAAGCGGGGCGGCATCGCCGACGGCGCCGCTTGTCCATCGGGCGCGAACGGGCACCGAAGCTCAAAGCGGCACCGCTCGGTCACTGGCGCGAACGGCACCGATCCTGCGCGGTGCGCCAACGGCGCCGCTTGATCACCGCGCGCCGTGACTGCGCTGATCAAAACGGCGCTGAAACGGGCGCAAGATTGATCACCGCACCGAACGGCGCCAGGATCCAAACGGCGCGTCAAGGGCGGCGCCGAGGGTCCACCCGAGCCAGGCCCAAAAGTCGAGGGCCTCGCCAGGGGAGCCTGCACCAAGAGGTGACTGCCGAGGCGGTAAGCCGCCGCGTCCCCGGGAGGGACCACGACGCCCCGACACCGTGAAGGGCCTCCTCTCGGCAAGAAAGACGAGAGACCCTCCTCCTCAGATCAGAGATAGGCCCGGGAGGGGACCCGGGAAGGGCCGAGACCTTACCTGAGAATCTTTGAGCGACGCCATCCCCCGGGTCGGCGGGCTTTGCTGAGCTTGAACGCTGACTTCGAGGACACGGCGTCCATGGAGAAACAGGCGCCGCATTTAATCCATGTCATGGTTGGGTCCCAGGCAACGAAGACAAACGCCATGCCGTTGTCGAGACGGAGAAATGCCGCCACAGTAACACCGACGCATAGGGCGCCGCCCGTTTCGAAACACGTTTAGCTCCGGAACCGGACATAACGCGAAATCAACAAGAAAAAACAGTAGGAAAGCACACCCGGCGCCGCTTTAGAAATAAAAAAGAACGGTCTTACCGATTGGCGTCGAGTGTGCGGGAAAGAGGAGTCGCAGACGCAGTCAAAATATGGACGCTCCGAAACAGGTGCTGCCTCGACGGCGGGAGAAACAGAACTGAGTTGGAGGAGGAGTCGGTCGCTACTAACGGCCGCCCCTCGCGCATGACGTCGCGCTTCCTCGAGGGCGGGCCGTTAGCAACTTTAAAAAAAAAAAGTTTCGTGACGGGTGCACGCCCGCTTACACCCAGGAAGTAATGAATGGTGAAGATTGACAAGGGAAGATCTTAGGATTCGTCCTCAGGGACACTCTGTCCTGGTGGAAAATCAAATAAGGTTCCTTACACATGAGAGCGTGAAGCTCAGAAATTCTCCTGCTGACATAACAGCAACTAAAAATAACGCTTTCCATGACAGGAAATGCAGCTCGCAACCGTGGCAGGTTCGAGAAGGAAGCGGAGTTGTTCCAGGACAAAGAGTAAATCCCATGGAGGAACAGGGTCCTTAATGGGTGGCCTAAGGGGTAACACCCCTCTCAGAAAATCTCGAGAGGCGTCAAGTTGCGTCACTGTGCGCTGCCCACCAGGAAGTGGTAAGCAGAAATAGCGCAGAGGTGCACCTTAATAGAGGAGTAGGTGAGCCCCGAATGGAAAAGGGAGAGCAGGTATTCTAGCACCGCTTTCACCAGGCAACCTAAAGGGGAAAAGCCGCGGTTTATGTATCAGAGACAAAAACGGGCGCCATTTCATGGCATACGCTACGGCTTGCCTCGGAAAGAACTCTCCGCCTACCCTTGCAGACCCCTGTCACAAAATGGCTATGTCTCTAGGAGCCAAGCATGCAGGTTCAGTGAGCGAAGTCCGGTGGACTAGAGAACCTTCCTCCTGAGACAAGAGATGGGAGCTGAAAGGCAACGGAACTGGAGGTTCCCGGACAGCTGCGTTAAATGTGGAACCAGATCTGTCTGGGCCAGAATGGAAGCTACCAGGATCATTGTCGATGCTCCTGCGCAGTTTGAGAAGAACTCTGATCAACGGAAGGGAGGGAAAGCGAGAGGAATCTGTCCGCCCAGGAGAGGGACAACGGCCCACCAGAAAACACCAGGCCCTGGATCTAGCGGGCAAAAATTGGGCAGTTTTGCATTGGATGGGGAAGCAAATAAGTCCAATTCTGGAGTACCCCATCGAAGAAACAGATCCTCTGCGACCACTTGAAGACGTTCCCACTCATGGACTCTGGCCTGGGAGCGACTCAGGCCATCTGCGATTGTGCTGTCCACTCCAGGAACGTGAACTGCAATCAGGTTTGCGCCGGTGAATTACCCAATCCCACACTCTCATGGCTTCCCTGCAAAGGGGGTAAGAGTGTGCGCCTTGTTTGTTGAGGTAATATCACCGCCGTGTTGTCTGTCTGAAGCAGAAGAGTGCACGACGGGATTTCTGACTGAAAGGCCTGCAGGGCGTAGAGGACCGCCCTCATCTCCAGCACGTTGATGTGGAGGTGGGCTTCCTGAGGGGTCCATGTTCCCTGGGACCTCACCCCATTCAAGTGTGCTCCCCACCCTAGCCCTGAGGCGTCTGTGGAGAGGATTATCTCCGGGGACGGCGCTGTAAACGGGACACCTGCAGAAAGTGTCCCTGGGCCTAGCCACCATTGCCTGTCTCGAATCACAGCATTTGTGATTCTGACCGGATGCTGCATGTGGTCTTGCCTTTGGTCCCACTGCACCTTGAGCATCCACAGAGTTACCCGCATGTGGAGCCTTGCCAAAGGGACGGTCGGAATGGCCGCAGCCATGAGTCCGAGCAGACAAAGGACCAGCCTGGCGGACACACTCTTCTTCGCCGAGAGATCCCTGATGAGGGATCTGATGCGTTCCGCTCTGTTGTCTGGGAGAAAAGCTTTCCCCTGAACGGTGTCCAGAACTGCACCTATGAACTGCAGCTTCTGTGACGGTACGAGGAGAGACTTCTCATAGTTGGTTAAAATGCCCAGAGACTGGAACAAGTCCTGGGTGCTCTGATTAGCCAGCAACAACGCCTCTCTGGAGGCAGCCATGAGAAGCCAATCGTCCAAGTATGGGAACACATAGTGGCCCTGTCTCCTTAAGGACGCTGCCACGACTGCCATGCATTTGGTAAAGACCCTGGGGGCTGATGACAGTCCGAACGGAAGGGCCCGGAACTGAAAATGGTAGCCGAGAAACTCGCAGCGCAGGAACCTTCTGTGCGCTTGAGCTACAGCGATGCAGGTAGGCGTCCTTGCATGTCTAGGGTCGCTAAAAGGTGTCCTGCTTCAGCATGGAATGAGGCCCGGAAGGGTCACCATGCTAAATCGTTTGTAGGTGCATCGAATGATTAGGGTCGCTGAGGTCCAAGATTGGACGGAGGTCCCTTGTTTTCTTGGGAACCAGAAAGAAGTGGAATAGTATCCGGAATCTATCTGGTTCTCTGAATATACTCCACCGCTTCCTTCTGCAGGAGCGAGTATTTCTTGCCTGATAAGCAATTTGTGCTGACCCGATAACGGAGAGCAGAGGAGGCCTCGAGGGTGGCTTGTCTGCGAATTCTATAAAGTGGCCTTTTTCGACTAATTGAAGAACCACCTGTCGGTGGTTATGGACTGCCATCCTGGCAGGTAATTCGCATACGACCCCCGACCTTGATGTCCCATTGATCCTGAGGGGCGGGGGCCGGGACGGAGTCGGGCTGTGGCGGCAGAGAGAGCCGCGGGCTGAGCCAGCTTAGCTGGGCACTGACTTCAGCCCGCGGGCTGTCTTCCCTGGGCTCTACGGGAACCGGAGCCCCTCTGTTGTGGACCGGTGCGGGACTGTTGTCTCTGTGTCCATCCACGAAAACGGCTTTGGTTCCTACGAAAGGAACTAAGCTTTGGTCGGTACATTGCCTGGACCGACCTCACCGCCTTCCTGGCCTCTTGGAGCTTGGTGAGAACCTTCTCAGAGGGTGCACCAAAGAGAACTTCTCCTTCGAAAGAGGCGTCCATGATGTTCTTCTGGACGTCAGGGGTAAATCTGGAGACACGAAGCCATGAGTGTCTCCGGAGGCATACGCCTGAAGCTGCCGCTCTGGCCGAGGAGTCCGCGGAGTCATACGCGGCTCGCAGCACCTGGGTTCCCACATCCGAACCCGTACGGAGGAGCTGCAACATCTCCGCCTTCTGCTCACCTTCTGGCAATTTCTCCGCCAGATCCAGTCCCTGTTCCCACAAAGCATTTTGGAACTGCACCATGTGGGTCAAGTAGTTCAGGGATCTGATGGCGCAGGTAGCGGAAGCGTACATGCGCCTGCCCATAGTGTCCAGCTGTTTGGACTCCGGGTCCGGTGGCAGGGTGCTCAAATGTTGCAGTCTCTGGGACTGGTCGTGAGAGGCTGTTATGACCAGAGAGTCGGCCAGAGGATGTTGAGCCAAGTACTGGTCTTCCTTAGGAGCCTTGTACAGGTGGTCAGCTTTCTTCGGCATCGACGGGAGTGAGTGTGGACGCTTCCACGCTGCCTTGGTGACGTCCACAAAAGTGTCCACCAAGGGTGGTACCACCACAGGCTTGGGATCCTTCTGCCGAAGATATCTAGCAAGGCGAGTCTCTGGGTCCAGCTCTTCCGGATCCCAGCCCATGTTCTCTTGAATATGTCTCATGATTTCCGAACGATGGGTCATCCGGAGGAGATCTAGGAAGCTCACGTGGGTCTGGAGAGGGAGCGGAAGGGGAGAGAGGATCTGATCCTACCGAGGACTCGATCCTGTATCCTCCGTCCGGCGAACGGCGGCGCCTTCTGGGTCTTTAGGACTGGGTGACCCTGAAGAGGATCTGGACGGAGGTCTCCTTTTATCTGGTCTTCCCCTTGGAGGGTCCGTAGGCTCCTGGGGGAGAGGTACTTGGCCTGCTGCCCCGGATGGAGAAGGGGGCGCAGGGGCCGGAGGGGACACAGGTGGCGGAGGAGGAGGAGGTAGAGGAGGTGGTGTGGGAACCACGTCTTTTTTAATGGTATCCCACCAGTAGATAAAGAGCTCCTTCACCTCAGAAAAGGAAAGGCCCGACGACAGACCGGGTGCCGGTGGTCGGTCGTCAGGTTCCGGCGTCGGCTCCTCAGGGGCCTCAGGTTGCGGGGAGGGTTCCCTGGGAGGCTCGACAGGACCGGGTTCGCCCGTCTGGTCCTCAGGCTGCGTCAATTCCTCCTCCGTGATAGTCTCCTGACCGACGTCGGTAGGAGGCGTCGGGGTCCTCTTCTTGACTCGTGCGGACATCAGCCCTCCTGACGACGACCGAGAGGGTGAAGGCCTGACCGGCGATGGGCGTCTGGCGGTCGACGGCTCCTGAGACCTGTGATGAGTAGCCACGCCGAGTCTGGACGGCTTGCTTTGGTGTAAGCCTTGGTCTTCCGCTGGGGAGGAGGAGGCAAGGAGGCAGACCTGGAGTCGGGATCGGAATGGCGGAACCCGACTTGTGGTGACGATGATGGTCCCAGACCTAACCAGGGCTTTGGAAGAAGAGGACGAAGAGGGCCTGGAGGTCTTGGCCTGTGAGGAGGAAGAGGAGCCCAGGTTTCTTCACCGCAGTGGAGGGAGGCTGGAGAACGGCCCAGAAAGGTGAACGGGTCTGACCAGGGAGCCGGAACTACGAGTCGGAGGCCCTAGATGGGGACTTGGATGGAACCTTCTCCTGTGCTTCTCAGAATGTTTCTGGGCTTTTCAGCAGAACTCCCTTGAGGTGTCCATGGCCTTAACTCTCTCCTCGAGCAGGAACGCCTGCAGAGCCTTCTGCAACGGATCCGGTCCGCTGTTGAACCCTTGGCAGAAAATACAGGACCGGGTGTCGTGGTCTGGGCCTAGGCACTCGGACGCAGGGCCTAATGCGGATCCTTGAATGGATTTGCTTCGCAGGCGCACTTCGAGGGATGGCCTTCAGTGGAGGTTGAGAGGACATCAGACAGCAACTGAGCCAAAAGAAGAACTTTTTCCTGAAGGAAGAACTTAATTATGCTTTTGCCGCTAGAAACGCATCCGGGGGTCTGAGACATGCAAGTCAACGGGAAAAGAACTGGGAATCTGGCGGACCATTATGTATTACACTCTGACGCTGGGGCAGTCCCCGCTGAAGTTAGCTAGCTAGAAGAATTCCGTTCGGTCCTGCCGCCTTCAGTCCTAATGGTGTTACCTGCTGCAAGAGCTGTATCTCGAAGTAAGAGCAGACAAATCTCGATCCCCAAAGTATTAACTTCCAAACGGTAGCATTACCTTTCCATAAGAGCTACCACCCTATGGAATTCTCTACCTCATAATCTCATAAATATATCTCGTTTTAATTCATTTAAAACAGAACTGGATAAATGGGATAGCTTATAATACACCCTACAATGTGTAGGGAAGGTGGTCTTGATGGGCCTAGTGTCTCCTTCCACCTTTACAAATACAGAGCAATACTGAGTAAGATCTGTTGTGGGGAGGAGATCTGGAAAGGGACATCTTACAAGAGATTCAAGGGGTCCATCCACCACTGCAGCACCTTGTGGACTGGGGAAGAGACCAGGACTGGGCAATCTAACTTGTCTGTGTGCTTCTCCCACTGAATCCTGAGGGTCCACTTGAGAATGCGTATATGGAGTCTGACCAATGGAACAGTGGGTATGACAGCCGCCATGAGGACCAGCAGTCTCAGGTACACCCTGGCAGAAACATAGCAGCTTTAAGCGACTTCTTGAGCCTGGGTTATAAGGCACTCAGGTCTGTTCTGGAGCATTAAGGCTTCCTGTGCCGAGTCTAGAACCACCCCTGTATACTGCAGCCTTTGGGATGGCACTAGAACCGACTTGGGCAGACTGACCGTGATGCCCAGGGGAGAAATAACTGGAGAGTCCTCTCCAGATTCAGCAGGAGCTGTTCCCTGGACGGGCCTTTAGAAGCCAATCATCCAGATAAGTGAAAACATACAATACCTCCTCCTTCTGAGAGTTGCCCCACTGCTGTTGAACACTTGGTAAAGACTTCATGCACAGATGACAAGCCAAAGGCAGCACTTTGAACTGATAACACTGCCTGGAACGCAGTTTAAGAAATCTCCTGTGAGGAGGAGGACCGATAAGTGCAGGTAAGCGGCCCTGCATGTCAAGGAACATAGCCAATCACCATCTTGAGGAGGGCAGTAGCCCTGGCAAAGTTACCATGCAGAACTTCTTGTACTGGACATACAGATTGAGGTCCTTAGCTCCAGAATGGCCTTAAATCCCGGTCTTTTGGGGACCAAGAAAACCTGGAATAAAACCCTTGTTTCTCTGGCACCTGGGTACTGGCTTGATGGCTGCTTACGTAAAATGGACTGTACCTCCTCCCAGCAAACAGACAAGTGAGCCGGGGGTAACTGGAGGGGTTTCTAGAGGCTGCTCGATGAACTCCAGGGTGTGCCCTTTCAATGATCTGCAAAATCCAGGCATCCAAAGTTATGGTTCTCCATTGATTCAGATGGAGGGAGAACCAACCTCTGACCACCACCTCTTGGTCGGGGACCAGAAAAAGGGGGGGGGGGGCTGGCAAGGAGTCAAGCAGAGGCAGAACCAGTCGAGGGGGCTGGTCTCTCACTTCTGGGATGCTTGGCTACAGCTCCAGCATCGGAGGGGCAGGGAAGGCAGTGGGGGCTCTGTGCTTCCTTTAGGGGCGAAAGACTGCACCTGGTCTACTGGTCACTTTGCGCAAGGGGGAGTGCTGTCTAACTCTCAGCTGAGTATGGTAGAGATAGTGGACAGACTTGAGTGCCCTGCCTGAGGCCTGCAGATCATTAATAATATCCTGAACATCAGGACCAAACAGCTTAGTGCAATTGAATAGTACAGTTACGTTAGAACTTACCGTAGTAGATCTTCAAGAGGAGCTCTTGCAGCAGGTTATAACAATTCGGACTATGCCTCAGGCACTAGGACCCTCCGGAAACCTTTTCAGCCAGCAGTATACAGCAGGGACTGACCCCGATGTCGGCCCCACCCCAGCGTTGGCCCTGGTACAAAAGGGGGTGGACCCAGCTCCACCTCAGTTCTCCCGCCAGGGCCCGTGAACAAGCCCTGACAAGAGAAGGAGATGAAGCACTTGATGGAGATGTAGATGAAGATGGATCTGCACACCTCGAGGGGGAAGGTGGGTGGGAAAGTAACACCTGCTACAAGAGCTTCTCTCAAAGATCTACTGTTATGGTAAGTTCTAATGCAACTGTACTATCTTACTTTGAAGGGGAGCTCTTGCAGCAGGTTATAACAGTTAGGACTGAATACCAAGCAGTCCCTCGCCAAAAAAGTAGACGACCCCGGGAGGTGGAATATGCTGACTACAGAGGCGTAGGACAAAAGTCCCTGTAAAACAGCCAGACCGAAACCGGCATGGCATCTGGAGACGATATCCAAGCTGTAATGCTTGACAAAGGTATGCACCGAATTCCAGGTAGCGGCCGTGCATATGTCCCTGATAGAGACATTTCTCAGGGCAGCAAAAGAAGCAGACATTCCCTGGTGGAGTGACCCCTGACCGGACCTGGTAGGGGCTTATTGTGTTTTTCATAGCAGAAGGAAACGCAGTGGACGATCCACTTCAAAATCGTCTGCTTGGTCACCGGTTTGCCCAAGCATTGTGGTGCAAAGGCCAGAAAAAGTTGCTCCGACTGACTGTGTGTAGCCATCCGTTTGAGGTAATACCTCAAAGTCCTGTGGACATCCAATGTGTGAAGGACAGCCTCCCCTCTATTAGATGAGGAAGGAAAATAGACTGGAAGGTCAACCGACTGGTTGAGGGTCAACTCCAAGACCACTTTCAGAAGAAACTTAGGATTTGTTCTAAGAGAAGCCCTTTCCCTGTGGAAAATCAAATACGGCTCTTTACACATCAGAGCCTGAAGCTTGGAAACTCTTCGAGCTGAGGTAATAGCAACCAAAAAACACACTTCCAAGAAAGAAAACGCAGCTCACAATCCGCTGCCGGCTCAAAGGGAGGGAGGGTGAGCTTCTCCAACACAAAAAGGAGATCCCATGGTGGCATAGGGTCCTGAATGGGAGGTCTCATAGTAAGATTCCTCTCAAAAAGGTGGGGGCTACATCCAATTGTGCTAACGCCCTATCTCCAATCAGAGCATGATAGGCAGAACAGCCCACATGTGCACCTTAATAGAGGAGTAACTCAGGTCATGTTGGTACAAGTAGAGGAGGTACTGTAAATACAGGTTACTCACCTGTAACAGGAGTTCTAGGAATGGTATATTTTGTTCATCCACTGTCTGGCAGGTTCCTTGCCGCTTTACATCTTGCCGGAAGGTCTACAGCTGGCTCTCCCACCCACCCAGGTGGTAAAACTCGGCTCCGCCCATGACACCAGATCTAGCCGCTGGAAGCCAGGTTGTACGTGTCAAGCCGGGAGGCTAGGAGGTGAGTGGATGAACAACATATACCATTCCTAGAACTCCTGTTACAGGTGAGTAACCTGTATTTCTAGGGACATGGATATGTTGTTCATCCACACTGCCAGCCAGACTCCTAGCAGTTCTCTGGGAGGAGGGAGGCAAGGCACACACCCCCTACTTAGGGAATAATGACTGCAGAATTGAGGCCCCAAAACCAGCATCCCAGTGTGACTCAAGGTCGATGTGATAATGGATAATGAAGGTGTGTGCTGACTTCCAGGTAGCAGCCCTGCAGATCTCCTGGATAGGGACGTCCCTGGAAGCAGCCACCGATGCAGCGCTATGGGGGTAGAATGAGCTATTATCCCTCTGGGAGGCTCCATGCCCGCCAACCTATGGCAGAGATCTATGCAGGAGGTGACCCACCTGCCTATCGTCCGCTTGGCTGCAGGTCTGCCAGGTGTGGCTTCAGCGTAGGCGACAAACAGCTGGAGAACCTCTCCCCAAACTTCAGCCGTCCACTCCTTATAATAAGCGAGCGCTCTTCTAGGGTCCAGAGTATGGAGCCTATATTCGGCCTCCGAGGTGAGATTGTGGTAGAACAGAGGCAGAGTCAACACCTGGTTAAGGTGAAACTCCGACACCACCTTTGGAAGGAATTTCGGTGGGGCAAGGACAACCTTGTCCCTGTGGAAGACCAGATAATGAGACTCAATGGAAAGCGCCTGGAGCTCTCCCATCCTTCTGGCTGACGTGATAGCCACCAAGAAGGTGGTCTTCCACGACAGGTGAGAGATGTCACACCTGTGCATAGGTTCGAATGGTTTGCCCATGAGCTTAGTCAATACCAGCAGTAGATCCCACGGAGGTGGAGGTTCTTGCACCGGAGGGGATATGTGATCAAGGCCTGTGAAAAAGCGCCCGACCACCTTCTCCTACGCCACCGACTGCTTCCCGGCCTGTGCCCGGTAAACAGAAATGGCTTGTAGATGCACCTTAAGGGTCGACGACCGAAGCCCTTGCTGAGAAAGGGACCACAGGTAGTCCAGAATGCTTGCCAAGGAGCAGGAGGAAGGGTCCAGGCCCTTGCCCTGACACCAAATGGAGAATCTCTTCCATTTAAAGGCATAGCATTTTCTGGTCGACTCCTTATGGGAAGCCTCAACAACGTTGAGGACCTCATCGGAAAGACCGAAAGCCTGGAACTCTAACCGCTCAGGAACCAGGCCATCAGGTGCAGGGATTGAAGGTCCGGATGGAATACCTTCCCCTGATTGACTGACATCAGGTCCAGGCGGACTAGAAGCCGCCTCGGGAGCCTGGAGCTGAGGCTGAGGAGATCTGGATACCAGAATTGGCGGGACCAGTCTGGGGCTACCAGAATCACCTGCACCTTGTCCCTCCTCGCCTTGAGAAGCACCTTGTGGATCAAGGGAAATGAGTGGAAAGGCATAGAAGAGGCCCGGGGTCCACGGCCTCGAGAAGGCATCCCCCTGCAGCGAGCCCTGCTGAGGGGGGCGGGCATGAAACAGTCTCAGCTTCGCATTCTCCCTGGAGGCAAACAGGTCCACCTGAGGCATGCCCCAGTGGGAGAAAAGATCTTGTACTACCTCCGGCAGGAGAGACCACTCGTGGGACGCAGCTCCTATCCGGCTTAGGGCATCGGCCAGAATGTTGGGAGGCTCCTGCCACATGGATGGCAAGGAGATCCACCTCCAGGCTGCGCACGAGCGACCAAATGCGAAGAGCTTCCCTGCACAGAGGCATGCAGCGCGTCCCGCCCTGGTGGTTTAGGTAGTACTTGGTCGTGGTATTGTCCGTCTGGACCTGGACCACTTGACCATGTACAAACAGAGTGAAGGCGGTGAGGGCTAGAAGAACCGCTCGAAGCTCCAGCAGGTTGATGTGGCATCGGGACTCCCGAGGGGACCAGAGGCCGTGCGCTCTGTGCTCCCCCAGATGGGCACCCCAACCCATCAGAGAAGCATCGGTCGACAGAGAGACCGTCGACTTGGGGTGGACAAACGGGATGCCCTCCTGCAGATGAGCTGGGAACGGTCCACCACTGGAGAGCATTCCACATCTCCTGGGTCACTGTCACTGGCTGATCCAAAGGATCGGAGCACTGTGACCATTGGCTGGCCAGTCCCCACTGTAGGGGACACATGTGCTAACAGGCCCAATGGACCATGCTGGTGCAGGCAGCCATGAGGCCCAGGAAGTCCCAGGCAGGGTGCAACTGCCCAACCTGAAATGACTGGGCAAAGGAGGAAAGAACCTCGGCCCTGTCTGCCAGGAGCCATGCTTTGGTTCGCAGACAGTCGAGCTCTGCCCCGATGAATTGTATCACCTGCTTTGGCACGAGTTCCGACTTGGCCTCGTTGACAAGGAGGCCAACTTGAGAGCAAACCTGGAGGACCAGATCCCTGGACCGCTCCACCTCCATTCTGGAGGAGACCGCAATCAGCCAGTTGTCCAGGTAGGGGTACACCGGGACCCTTTGGCGCTGCAGGAATGCTGTCACCACTGCCATGCATTTGGTGAAGACCCTGGGAGCTAGAGAAAGGCCAAAGGGCATGGCCTGGAACTCATAGAGGGACCCCTCTGCCCTGAAGCGGAGGAATCTCTGGTGGGATGTACGGATTGGGACGTGAAAGAACACGTCCTGGGAGGTCCAGAGAACAGAACCACATGCCTCGTTCCAAGGATGGAATGATCTGAGCCAGAGTGACCATCCTGAAGGTTCGAGACCTTAGGAACCTGTTCAGGTCGTGCAGGTCTAGAATGGGGCGCCAGCCCCCCCGCCTGTTTCTGGACCAGGAAGTACCTGGACACAAACCCCGGGTCTGGTGGAGGATCCGCCACCTTCCTGATCACCTCCTTTTCGAGGAGCAGGGCAATGTCGGCTTGACGAGCAGACAGGGAGGCTGCGGACCCCGTAGCCCCCTGTGGGGCGATGGCTCAGAAGGGCAGGGCCTGCTCGAACTCCAGAGGCAGGCCCTTCCCTACCACCTCCAACACCCAGTGGTCTGTGGTGATAGCAGACCAGATGGAAAGGAAGTGGTGGAGCCGTCCCCCCACTGGGGAAACCCAAGGGGGAGCGACAAGGCTGGGGGTGACACCCCTCAACCAGTCACTGGGCAGGCCTGGAAGAAGGACCGGCCGAGGGACCTCCTGGGCCTTTTCCTCCCTGCTTGCTGTTGGAGGAAGCCGCAGGCTTGGCTTTGGGGTGCTAAGGACGAGCCTGCTAGCACTGATGCTGGTGTTGCTGGGCCGGACGTGCCACAGGGGCAGAAGGTCAAAAGGACTTATGTTGCTGACGACGGCCCTTGTCCTTCTGAGCGGACGTGACAGAGTCCAGGGTAGCATTGGACTTTTCGATCCTCTGGAAGTGGCCTTCCACTTCAGGGCCGAACAGGTCAGTCCCCAAGAAGGGGACGTCTGCCAATTCGTGCTGGGTATCCGCTGTAAAGGTGGATATCCTCAGCCAGGCTCTGCGCTGCATGGCTGCTGCGGCCGCTACTGATCGGGCACAGGAGTCTCCGATGTCTAGAGCCGTTTAGAGCTGCTGTTTCGCCAGTGCCCTTCCCTGATCCCGCACCTGCTTGACCGTAGTCTGTAGGTCGGCCAGGAGATGAGGGATCACCTCATCCAGGGAGCCCATGAGGGCGTGGGAGAAGTGCGCCATCAGTACGGCCGAGCTGGCCTGATGGAGGCTGAGGGAGGACGCAGCATACACCTTGCGCCCAGCATAGTCCAGCTTCTTGGACTCCTTGTCGGTGGGCTTATCCACATCCCTAGCATTCCCGAAGCGCCAGAAAACGCTGTCGGTGACCAACCCCTCCACAGAGGGGTATTCCGAAAAACCAGACAAAGAGCCGGCAGGGACCGCATACTTCCTGGCCATCCTGGCTGAAGGCACAGGACAGGAAACCGGCCGCTGCCAAGCTCCAAGGCTGGGCCAACAATAGCTTCAGCCACCGGAAAGGCCTCCGTGGGAGAATTCCCTCAGACCAGTATCTCTGTGAGGGGATACTTGGCCCGCTTGGATACGGGCTCGAGCTGCATCCTGGTGGACTCCGAGATGAGCCGAGGCAGACCCATGAACGATGATGGGCTCTCGTCCATCGACTGCCCCCCCCACAGAGGACTCCAGGTCAAGGGGCCTAGAAAACAGGAAGGAGTCACTGTCAGACTCCGAGGAGTCTGCGAAGAGCTGCCTGGGGCCACCCTCCACTTGCCGAGGACGATCGGGAGTGAGGGTGACCGACAACCGGTGGGGCAGACCCTGACCCAACCGAGAGTCCTTGGTCGGAGCCCCCGATTTCGGTTGTGGAGGTGGAGGTTCCACCACAATCGGTGGGGCAGCTAGTTCGGCCCAGGCTTGGGCACCTCGACCACTGCGAGGGTTCGGGTAACAGCCACTTAATGGATAGGGAAGGCGTCTGCTTGTTCCCGGACAAAAAGGAGCTGCTGCCACATTAAGTCCTCGTAGCGTCGATGTAATTTGCGCTGAAGCCTCTCCTCTTCTGAGGAGAAAGACGAGGACGAGCGGCGCCGCCGCTTTCCTCGGTGCCGAGACCGAGACCACTGATGTCGGCGGGATCGGCTAGACCAAGACGAGGTCCGAGACCGAGACCCTCGGTGTTTCCAAGGGTGGGTCTGGGAGGGAGCAGGGGACACCCGGTCCTCCCTCACCATGACCGGGGACACCGGCACAGGAGGCGCAGTCAAGTCTTTGGTTTCCACTGGGGGAACCGGTGATGAAGGGTTGTTGGCTTCAGCAGTTGACAGCCCGGCTGACGGGTCGAGAAAAATCTTGACCGCGTTGACGAGTGTCTTGGCCAGCTGACCTGACGGGGACACCGTGAAGCCAGCAGCGTTAACTTCTTTTTTGACTGAGAAGAGTGTCCCAATGGCTCCTCGCCCTTCATGGAGAGGGATTGGCAAAGCTCCTTAAAAGAAGCTGTGTAGGAGGATCCCAGAGAGAGCAGGATAAATGACACGACCGAGGAAGATGAGGATGCGACCTGGGCCACCTCCTCCTCGAGGGTGAACATCTGCTCGAGTTGCTCAGCCGAGCCAGCTGCCACAGACACCGCCTAACGGGCCTCCTTGGACTTCATCGGCGGATAACGTTTCTCGGGGCGCCCAAGTTGTAGCTGGGCAGCGCGGTCTTCAAGGACGTTGGCCGAGAAAGACCTGCACAACTCGCAGGCCTGCAGGTCATGGTCAAGGCCTAGGCAGTAGATGCACGTGGAGTGCGGATCCGTCCTGGACATCTTCTGCCCGCATGGGCACCGCCGAAAACCGGGAGTCTATTTGTCCATCGCAGCCACGAAGGAAGAATTTGACCGAAGTCTTGAAAACTTTACAATTATTCTTGGGTGAACTGAAGAGTTAGGATCCAGTCTATACGCAGAGCGTTAAGGAGGGAACCTGAGCTTCCAAGCGGTAAGGAAGATCTGGAGTCATGGGGTGGAGCCGAGAGTTTTACCACCCGGGTGGGTGGGAGGAGCCAGCTTGAAGACTTTCCGGCTAGATTTAAACCGGCAAGAAACCTGCCAGACAGTGTGGATGAACAACATACCCATGTCCCTAAAACGCTGATTTCACTAGACAAGTGATGGGGTCCAAATGCTGTGACGAGACATATGAACAAAACCGCTTCCATTTCATAGCATAGGCGGAGCGGGTGGAGGGCTTCCTCGCCGACACTAGGACTGCCGCCACTTCCGGGGAAACCCCGTATCTCTGTTGAGCTATGTCTGAAGGAGCCAAGCATGCAGATGTAAGGAATGAAGGTCCGGATGGACCAGCGACCCCTGTTCCTGGGATAGCAACTGCGAGCATATGGGCAGCGGAGTTGGAGGGTCCGTGGATAACCGCTGCAGGAGTGGGAACCAAATCTGCCGCTGCCATCTGGGGGCTACTAGAATCATTCGGGCCCCTTCTGCCTGTAACTTTAGTAGGACTCTCTGAATGAGAAGGAAGGGCGGGAAGCCATAGAGAAACCTCCCTGCCCAGCAAAGGGATAATGTGTCTGGCCAGAAAACTCCAGGCGCATGCTCCCGCGAGCAGAAAATTGGCAGTTTGGCGTTTCGAGATGACGCAAAGAGGTCCAGTTCTGGATGACCCCACTTATCGAAGAGCTGATCTGCTATGGACTGTAGCAGCTCCCACTCGTGTGCCCTGGATCGAGACCTGCTTAAGCTGTCAGCCAGATCGTTCAGGACGCCTGAAACGTGCACTGCGGACAGCAGAATGCGCCGCTCCAGAGCCCAGTGCCAGACTCTCATCGCCTCCCTGCAAAGGGGATACGAA
Organism: Neoceratodus forsteri; assembly: GCA_016271365.2. Classification (NCBI taxonomy): domain Eukaryota; kingdom Metazoa; phylum Chordata; order Ceratodontiformes; family Ceratodontidae; genus Neoceratodus; species Neoceratodus forsteri. The sequence continues at coordinate 1,443,604,167 of CM028130.1, read as the reverse complement.
TGAGTACCCCCTTGCTTGTTGATGTACAAGACGACCGCCATATTGTCTGTTTGAACTAGAAGAGAGCCCAGCACCCGGTCCTCTTGAAGGCCTGTAAGGCATAGAGAACCATTCGCATTTCCAGTACATTGATGTGAAGGGATCACTCCTCAGTTGTCCAAACCCCTTGCGTTTGATGAGCACCCAGGTGCGCTCCCCATCCCAGATCCGATGCATCTGTTGTAAGAGTCTGACCTGGTGGCTCTGGACGAAACCTGACCCCTTTCTCCAAATTCTGGGGGTCCATTCACCGAAGTAAAGTTCTCCTGACTGACTCGGTGACCTTGACCAGAAAGTCTAGATCGTCATAGCCCTGGTCCCACTGTACCCTTAGCATCCACTGTGGGACCCGTATGTGGAGGAAGACCAGAGGAGTGACTGGAATGGCCACCGCCATGTGCCCCAGTAGCCTGAGGAAGTTCCATGCTGGAACTTGAGGAGCTACTGAGGTCCATTCGGCAATCTCTCGGAGGTGATCACCCCTGTCCAGGGGAAGGAAAGCCATGCCCTGGATAGAATCCAGGACCGCTCCAATGAAGACAAGTTTTTGACCAGGCTCGGGGGACGATTTCCCAAGGTTCAGGGTGATCCCCAGCTCTCAGGATAGAGTATAGGTGTCTCCCAGGGCGTGAAGTAGGCATGACCTTGACGGGGCTGTGAGCAGCCAATTGTCTAGGTATGGGAAAACGTAGTGCCCCATGCGCCTTAAGAGCCGCAGCCACCACTACCAAGCATTTTGTAAAGACTCACGGAGCAGAGGAGAGGCCGAATGGAAGAACTCTGAATTGGTAGTGCTCCCCTTGGAAGTGGAACCTCAGAAACTTCCTGTGGGGAGGGAAGATCCCGATATGCATGTATGCATCTTGCATGTCTAGGGACCAGAGCCAGTCTCCTTGGTGCAGCAGAGGAAGTAGACCTGGAAGGGTCACCATCCTGAACCTTTTGTACTCTATAAAGAGATTGAGAGAGCTGAGGTCCAGAATGGGACGAAGATCCTGTGTCTTTTTTGGGACCAGGAAGAAGTGGGAATAAAACCCCTTTCCCCGCTGATGCAAGGGGACTACCTCTATTGCCTTTTTCTGCAAGAGGGTCTGAATTTCTCCTTCTAGTAGTGGGATGTGAGAAGGAGGAAAATGGGAGTACTTTGGTGGAGTATTTGGAGGGAACTCCGTGAACTCCAGTGTGTGTCCTCTCCTGGTGATATCCAGGACCCATTGGTCCGCAGTAATTGACTTCCACCCTTCAAGATGAAGGGAGAAGCGGCCCCCAACTGTCTCCCCTGAGTCGGGGGGTGGAAGGGACTCATTGGGCTGAGCTGGGCGTAGGCAGAGAGGCCAGGGAGGACTTGGGCCCATGGGTAGGAGCGCCTCCAGGCTGCTGGTTACTGGCTCTCCTACGAAAGCCACCTCTCTGGCCCTGCTGATTATCACGGGCGTGTCCACCTTGACCACCTGAGGGCTTACGAAATGGCCATTTTCGTTGCTATTGCTGGTCACCGCGGTACATTTGGTGGACCGACCAGATAGACTTGCCCGATTCCTGTAGACGAGAAATCAAAGCTTCCGTCTCCTGCCCAAACAACACGGTACCTTGGAATGGTAAATCCTTGATACCGGACTGCAGATCCTGGTGGAAATCTGAAACTCTCAACCAGGTATGGCTCCGAAGGCACACCCCGGAAGCGGCTGCCCTGGCTGCCGTATCTGCAGTATCGTACTAGGCTCTCAGGACATGGGAGCCTACATCGGAGCCCGATTTCATATTATCCAGAAGTTCGTCTCCTGATCGGAATCTGACATGGCCTTCAGTAGCTCTTGTCCCTTCTCCCACAGAGCATTCTGGTACTGGACCATAAGCGTCAGGAAGTTAAGGGACCAGATGGAACAGGTGGAGGCAGAATAAACTTTCTTGCCCACCTGGTCCAAATACCAAGACTCTGGATCGGGAGGCTGCGAGCTAAGGTGCTTCAGCTGCCTGGATTTGTCATGGGCAGCCGTGATGACCGAAGAGTCAGCCTGAGGATTCTCTGCTAGAAAAGCTTCTGACCTCGGGGCCTTATACAGCCTATCCGGTTTCTTGGGAACAGCCGTGATGGAAGCTGGACGCCTCCAGGTAGTCAGAGTCAGGTCCTGGAAAGTGTCCACTAAAGGAGGGACCACCAGTGGTTTTGGCTCCTTTTATCTCAGGTATTTTGCCAATCTCCGGCGTTCCAGATCCAGGTCCTCCGTTTCCCACTCATTGGAGGCCTGGATATGCCTCATGGCGTCCATGAAGGTTGGATCTTCGGGAAGCGAGCGAGGCTGGTCCTTTCTCTCTCGGGGATCGCTTTAAGCTGAGAGAGGATGAGGATGAAGAAGAGGGAGATCGACTATATGATCTGGAATAGTCTGATCTCTCCTTATGACCAGACCCCATCTGTCGTCGGTAACTGGGGGACCGACGTTGGTCCGAAGACCGATGTCCGTCACAGGACCGACGTCGGGAGCGCTCTCATCTAGGAGAATGAGAAGGGCTGCATGTACGAGACCTGGACCGGCAATGGTCTCCAGAGTCCTTGGAGCATCAGCGGTGGTCTTCGGACCGGCCACAGGAACGAGCCCTAGAAGGAGGTGTAGGTGGTCGCTCCGGGGACTCCCTTGGGGAAGGCTCACCTCCCGGCTGTCGTTTGCCCGCTGGGTCTGGTACCAGTGTCTGGGCCGGCGACGGGGGGGTCTGCTTCTGGACCTGTCCCCACCAAAAGGAGAACAACTCCTGCAGCTCGTCAGTCCGAGAAAAGCTCGGCCTGGAAAGGGAGTATCTGGGACGCCGTCGTTAGGAGAGAGCCCTCTTGGGGCCCAGAGGGGAGGAGGACTTGGGAGACGGGAAGTCTGCTCTTCCATGGCCGCTCCTCACCCTTCGCCCATCGACTGGCGTCGGTGGTGGTACCGACGACGGGTGCCGGCCGGAGAGTCCTTGGGCCCAGAGGCGCACTCTTAGCAGGCAGTGCCAGTGCCTTGGTAGGTGGGGGTCAGCAACTTTCACCTCCAAGGGCTTGGTGGTAACCCCTTAACAGGGTTACCTTCGGCTTGGCCAGCTTCTTCCCCGATGGGCCGGTCTTGGCCTGGGACGACTTAGGGCGTTCTCCTGAGCCTGGGGAAAGATGGGCCTTCTTGGGAGAGGGCCGCAAACGAGAGTGGGACAGCGACCAGGACCGGGACAGACTACGATCTTTCCCGTGGCGCTTGTTTTTTTCCTTACGCTTTCCCCCGGAGGAGTGCAGATCCATCTTCTTCTCCAGTAGAAATGCCTTCAGGGCCTTTAGACGTCGGATCCGGGTCCGGCTGGTGAACGCCTGGAAGGCTGAGCAGGCCGCGGTATTGTGGTCTGGCCAGAGGCAGAAGACACAGCTTTTGTGCCCATCTTTGGCAGGGATCTGCCTTCCACAATCGCACTTGTTCTGATAGGGATCTGAGAGGCCGACGACAGTGAAGACTTCCGTCGATCAACTGAAAAACGTCAGAAAATGGCCTGATGACGATAACTTGCAAAACCATTGAAACTGTAGCAAAATCGGGTTTGAAAAATACATTTTGCTGTTCCTGGCAAGCTGGAACGAAGTCTTTCTCTTCACGTGCGGGACATGGCGGGAAAAGAACTGAGGTGGAGCTGGGTCCACCCCCTTTTGTACCAGAGCCGACGTCGGGGGCGGTCTTTGCTGTATACTGCTGGCTGAAAAGGCTTCCGGAGGGTCCTAGTGCCAGGGCATAGTCCGAATTGTTATAGCCTGCTGCAAGAGCTCCCACTCGAAGTAAGATGGGGCATTAAATACCTTCTGCTGAACATTAGCAGCAAAACCGGATACCCTCAACCAGGAGTGCCTATGTAGGTATAAGCCCATGTCAGCCATGTCACAGAGGGCCATGAGTGGATGCCTGCTAACGTCCTCAGCTGCCTAAAGGCACTGAAGAAGCTCCCGCTTCTGTGTGCCTTCAGGGAGGGTCTGGGCGGCAGCCTTACTCTTCTTTCAGTTAGAATTGTGGTACTTCACCATATGAGACAGGTAGTTTGCAATCCTCAAACCCAGGGTGGATGAGGCATACAACCCTCTTGCCCCAGAGGTCAATTCTGTGAGATTCTTTGTCTGGAGGGGAGGGAACTAAGGTGCTTATGCACCTTAGACCCTGTTGTGGGCTGCCTTAATGATCACTGAGTCTGTTTCAGGCTGGACAGCATAGCAGAGGAACCCCTGGGGCACAGTAAGTTAATCTGCCCTATGGGCATAGCTGGCACCATGTCTAGTCTGAAGCCATGCTGCCGTGGCTGCATTCCTCAAGGCAGACAAGACTGGAGGAATGATTTTGAGGGGAGATTCTGGGATCTACATGAAGTCCACCAGCTCTTTCCTGGTGACATCCTCTTCCTCAGTGTGGAAGCCCATAGCTGAGGACAGCTGCTTTATCACAATGAAAAATGTGGGGTCCCCAGGAGGAGACCTAGGAGTATGCTTTACTGAACCTCACTGACAGAGGATGCAGTAGACCAGTCAGAGACCAAGATCTCTTCTTCCTTCTCATCATCAGGAAGAATGATGTCTGGATGGTACTCCTCCTTGACGTCGACCTCTCCCAAATCCAGGTCTGCGTCGGATGTACCGCCGACTGCCTGTGGGGAGTTTCTCATGGCTGACGAGTAGGCATCAATGATGGAGCTGCCGCAGACAGTGTCGTGAGGTGGACCTGTATGCAACTAGCTGCTGCACAATCACTAAAGTGAATTTCATCAAAATGTCATTTAGGTCGACGACATTTGTCAATGGAGGGGGGACTGACGGCATAGGTATCGATGACTTGCCAGATGGGCACTGTGAACCCGACGAGCCTGTAGCCCTGGAGGGAGAAAGGGGGGGCCAAGAACAACGAGCCTGTTGTCAATGGAGGGGCCGACGACCTGGAGGTCGATGGATGATCGCCCTGTGCATCGGACGGGGGCACTGTTGGTATGGGTCTGGAGGGCACAAAGACCTGACAGTAGTTTTGTGCGTTGGTGCTGCCGAAGTAGACTAGGATCCCCAGAAGGAGAAGAGGCTGTCAGGAATGAGACTGCCACCGGGGAAGCGGTCTTGATCTCGGTCCTTTTATGGCTTTTCCCTGAGGATTTGTCTCGGCCTTAGAGGCCTGGGAGCTTGATGACCCCATCGGGCGACTGAGAAGCTGGGACCTGGAGGACCCCTGCCAGGAACTGGCTACCTGTTGATCCATTAGAACATTTTTAAGAGAGCCTTTCTGCACCAACTGAGGATTGTTTGGTTAAATTTCTGGCAGAGCTCACAGTCAGAAACTTTGTGGTCAGGCTCAAGACAGCTGACACAGAGAGGATGTTCATCTGTGGAGGCAATCTTCTTTCCACAGTGACATGGAAGAGAGAAGAAGGATTAACTCATATAACAAGTTGAAGGAATCTCTTTAATAAGATTCTTTTTTGTCCCGGTCCCCCAATCCTCCATTCGAGGTCAGACCTGCCCTGCATGTTGTCCTCCCATGCCCAGGCTTAACCCTCTGGATGAGGCAACTGGGAGGGCTCCCCCCCCAACAGACACTGTAGGCAAGCCCCGGCTTACCCCCCGGGCTGGGGCTGTGGGAGTGGCCTCCCCCCCCGAAGACGCTGAAGGCAGTGGAGATGGCAGCAGAGCAGGTCATCATGCCAGGGAGCCAGCTTTTTTCGATGCTAGCTGGGTCCCTGGGGGAAGGGATGTGCAATGATGTCCAGCTTCCACCCCGCCCAAGGTGATGGCACCAGCCACTGCAGGAGACCTCCGCCTCAGAGGTCCATAAAATGCCAGACACTCTTTCCCTCTTCTCCGAGAAGGAGAGCAGTCCCCAGGACGCCGATCCTTCTCTCTCTGCTGGCCCTATTTAACCCGGTCGTCGGCATCGCAAGTGGAAATCCAACCACTGCACCGAGGGGCCAATAAAAGAGATTCTGAAAAATATCAGAAGAAAAAGCCACAGGCGAAAAAGGCGTGAATACTGCATCTGAGCTTCCATATGGACCCATGCGATCGAGTCGATGGGAGGAAAGAACTGAGGAAGGAGCAGGGCCACTCACGCCTTTATAGGGTTGGTGATGTCGACAGACATAAACGGCGTGGGTAGCCCCCAATGTGTTGCTGAAAATTTTGTGTGTGGATCCTGCTTCACCGATGGTGAGGTTCTTACGGTGTGACTTGATGACTGAGATACACCCTCCCTTCAAGATCAGCTGTGAGTGGGAAGAGCTGAGATCCTTTGTGCGTTCCAGGTAGTAAATAAGCGACCTCGTAACATCCAGGCTGTGAAGTCTCTGCTCCCCAGAGCTGGATTTTGCTGTAAAGAACACTGGAAGGGTGACGGACTGGTGCAGGTGAAACTCAGACTTCACCTTAGGCAGAACGTTTTTGTTAGTCCTTAGGACTACATTGTCTCTGTGAAAGATGATGTAATTTGGATCTGTACAGAGGGCCTGCAACTCACACACCCTTATAGCAGAAGTTATGGCTACTACGAACACTGTTTTCCAAGTTACATACTTCATATTAGCAGTAGCCATGAGCTCATATGGGGAGTCCATGAGCTTTCCTATGCACAGGTTCAAATCCCAAGGGGGGGAATAAGGTCCCTAACCGATGGAGGATGCAGGTGCAGAAGCCCTAAAAGGGCCTCCTAAATATGGGGCGTGAAGCCACCATTTTCTCCTTACCTGCTGAGACATAAGCAGACACGCAGCTAGGGGAACATTAGGGTTGTAGGTCTGAGGCCCAAGGACTGAACGGAACTAAGTAGTCCAAGATAGTGGGCAGATCTGCTTGTAAAGGGCTGGGCTGCCTAGGGGCACACCAGAGAGAGAACCTTTTCCACTTAAAGGAATAGGTTTTCCTAGTTGTTGGCTTCCTGGAGACCCTGAGGACTTTCAGGACTTCATCTGAGAGGTGAAAGTCACAAAACTCTAGCTCTTCGGGAGCGCCAGAGAGCTATCTTCTTGGTTGGGAGCACCTTACAGAGCCCCTCCATTTACTGGAAAATAAAGTTTTAGTAATATAAACTTATTTAAATACTGAACTAGTACCAGATTTCAATTGCTGAAGTTACTGTGAATCGAATCATACCAAATTTAAGATGGTTTGTCAAAGGGCTCAACATCAGGGACTACCAAAAGATTCCCAGCAGCAGAGCACGAATAAGGCCGCAGCACCAGCAGCGTGTAGTGGGAAAATGAGTGCCATGACTTCATTGGAACCCCCTTGAAAGCGATGCTGGAGTCAATGAAGGTAATAGATGCTAAAATAGAAAAAACCCTGTTCAAGCTCGAGTCTCATGATGCCGCAATTAAAATGCTTACAGGATCGGTGTCAGAATCTGAGAAGAGAACCACATCCACCATGAAAGACAGTGGCTACTTCTAACCTGAGAGAACACCCAGCTGAGGAGTCGCATGGAAGTGGTAGAGAATGTGATTAGATCAAGGAATGTGTGTATAGTAGGGGTCCTGGAAGGAGCAGAGGCACAGATCTCTTACAATTTTTGGCACTATGGCTACAGAACCACTTAAATATGCCCACAGACTGATTGGGGCACCCTGAAGAAAGCTTACCGGGTCAATCCGAGGGTGAGACCAACCGGGGTATCTCAACTCGCACCATTCTCTTGCGCACTCCAGGCCCTGATGTCCGAGATATCCTTATTTCTGCCACAAGAGCCACTTACCCACTGGACATAAATGGATTGGACATTAAGTTGTATCCCGAACTCTCATATCAGACAAGGGCACAACGGAAGGCATTTGATGCCATTCGCCACTGTCTGAGAACACAAAGAATTATCCACATTCTTGCTCCCTGCTCGATTAAGAATTGTCTATGCGGGGAAAATGTGGAGCTTCAACAATCCACAGGATGCCGGTCGCTGGGTTGAGAAAGTGGAGGCTGAATTCGCAAGCCGTAAGGATGCCACAGATCCCCAACATTCTGAGTCGGACTCAGAGGACTGAATTGAGGCCTGATTTGGGCTAATGCTGTGAGTGAAATCGGCAGTGATACCCAGGAAAGACTCCTATTATGACTATACATACTGAACTTATAAATTTGTGGGGACTTAATTTCAAGTACTGGGTGAGGCAGGAGTCTTGGTGATTCACAATTTATTTGTATGATTGCTGGGGGAAAATATACACAATATAAAGTATATTCACTGTTTGAACTCCCATAATGGGAATGCAGGAAGAATCACCATATTGGCACCTACCAAGTCTACTGCTCAGGCTTTCGTGTTGCCAAAGATTTTTTGTTTTTGGGCAACGCCTTAGGCATTGTAATACTGTTAAAATGTTCTTCAACTTTAAAGTCAGATACTAGTTTATAAACACTAATTAAGAGCAACGTTAAGTGTTTGATGCTATTCTTCTCTTTTCTGTCTCTACTCCTACTATTTGTATCCAGGGTGAGCTCTAAAGGGGTCTAAACTTGCATTAACTTTCAGTTTTACTAAAAGGTTAAATAGCAATCAGCTGCTTGTACCATATTCCCCAAGTGATTTTACTACCTACAGGAAAAACCGCTCACCTTTGAAAAGACTGGCAAGGTAGTGGACATTTTTGGGACTGGATTCTAGGAACTACTTTGGGAACTCCCATCTCCTTCCATACAAGAGTACAGAGTTTCAATGACAATGTTAATTAACTGTACCTAATGTATAACAATGTGATACCTTGTATGAGTGATGTATTGATATATGGTTTATTGATGAAAATCTAATAAACAAAGTACAAAAAAAAAAAAAAAAGAATACTTTAGCTCTTCAAGAAACATGCCTTGAGGCACAGTGACCTAAATTTCGGGAAGGTGATTCTACCCTGGGACACAGTCAGCAGGTTGTGCCTCAGTGGGTGGCAGATACACTGCTCGATGGAGAGGGCCAGGAGGAGGGAGTACCAGACCTGCCTGGCCCGATATGGGGCCACCAGTATCACGGTGGTAGACTGGCTTCTCAGCTTCAACAACACTACTGGCAAGAGAGGGCAAGCGTATAGGAACATTTCTAACCAGTCCAGAGTCAGGGCTTCCACTGGGACTGAGCCAACTGCTGGAGACCTGCAACAAAACAGGGGGAGCTGGTCATTCTTCCTGGAAGCAAACAGATCGATCTTTGGTGAACCCCACCTCCTGAACACTGTGGCCAATACCTGCTTGTTCAGGGTTCATTTGTGATGTCCCTGGCTGATCCTGCTGAGGGAATCTGGCAAGAAATTGTCTTTGTCTGGCAGGTGAACTGCTGAAAGGTACATCCAGGGAATAAGCCAGGTTCCAGATCTTCACTGCTTCTGTACACAGCTGTGAGGATCTTGTGCCCCCTTGTTTGTTGATGTAATACATGGTAGTGGTGTTGTCTGTCCTGTCCTGGACTAACTGCTCCCTGACCTGAGGGACAAATGACTGCAGAACCAGGAAAACTGCCCTGAGTTCAAGCAGGTCTGTGTACTCTTGGGATTCTTGGGAGGACAACATGCCACTTACTGTCAGCTCGGCTAGGTGAGCCCCTCAGCCTAGAAGGGAGGCATCTGTTGTTAGAACTACTGTGGGTGACCTCTGAAGGAAGGGCACGCCTTTCCCGAGGTCCACCTGTCCTGTGCTCTCAAGAGAGACTCTTGTCACAGGCACTAACCTTGAAAGAGGGTCTCGTCTTTGGGACCAGTGGGCCCTTAGGTGGTACTGGATATCTCATTTGGAACCTGCTCCCTGCCACCACTGCTGTAGAGAAGGCAATACGGCCCAACAGCTGGAGGAAGTCTCTTGCTGACCTGAACTGAGGCAGGATGAAGGATTTTGCCAGACTGATAAGATTTTTCACTGTCTTGAGGGCGGAAGGGCCTCACTCAGAGGGCATCCAACTCTGCTCCCATGAACTCCAGCACTTGAACTGGTTCTGTCTGGGACTTCTGGGTGTTTATGAGAAACCCCAGGTCCTCTGGGGTACTCTGGGTGAGGAAAAGAGGTCCTGGCCTGCTGGTGTGATTTTCCTGCTAACAGACAGTCGTCTAGGTAAGGGAAAAACTGTACTCCCGGTCTCCTGACGTGTTGCTGCCACCACAGCTAAGCACTCTGTGAACACCCTCGGAGCTGGGGAGAGTCCAAAGGGGAGGGCTGCAAACTGATAGTGACCAGTTCCTACCCTGAATCTTAAAAACTTCCTGTGGCTGAGCCAGATTAGAATATGAAAGTAGGCACCTTTCAGGTCCAGAGACCCTAGCCATTCCCCTTGCTGTAGGGATGGGATAACTGCAGCCAGGGTTACCATCTTGAACTTTTCCTTTTTCAAGTGTCTGTTCAGATATTCAAGATCAAAAATGGGTCACCACTGCTAAATCCTGCACCAAAAGTACAGAAGGGAGGCAGTATAGCGGAGTGGTTTAAGGTTCTGAGCTGCAAATCTGGTGACATCCAGCAGACCATACCTGGGTTTGAATCCCACAGCTTCCACTTACATACTGTGTGACCATGAGCAAGTCACTTAACTTCCCTGTGCTCCCAGGATGCACCTGTAAAAAAGCTTTCAGCTTAGTGTGCTACTCCTGGTTAAACAACTAAAGAAAAAAAAAAAAGAATAAAGGCCCCTTCCCCACTGAGATGGGGTTTTCCTGCTGCTTTTATCTGCAGCACCTTTTTGACCTTTAACTCCAGCAGGATCTTTTCTGAGGGAGGTGTGAAGCTTCTGTCAACCTGCAGCCTGTGGAACTTTTTGAACTGCAGTGTAAGCCCCAGGCTCATGACTTCCAAGATTCACTTGTCTGTGGTGATATTCTTCCATTCCTGAAAAAAGTGAGCCAGCCTTCCCTCCACTGGCAAGGGATGGGTAACCTGGGCTGACTCAGCAAGGGTTCTGCTCGGGCTGATTCTAGGGTGCTGGGGTAGGGTCAGCGCATTTGAAGCCTCCTTCCCCTGCCTCTGTAGAAGCCTCTCAGCTGAGAGAAGTCATGAGGCAGGAAACCACGGAGAAAATAACCACAACCCTTACCTCCCCTTCCATGAGGCCAATAGGAAGTGCAGACCTTTTCCTTCTCAGTGTTGCTTTACAGGTGACTTTATACTCCTCCACCTTTTTTATGTATGCCTCTGTCTTGTCACCAAAGAGGGAGTTTCCTTACAGGCAAAATCCATGGCCTTTGCTTGGGTGTCCTGGGACAGGTTTGCAGTCCCAGCCAGGCAAACCTTATTAAGGATGTTGCATGGGCCATGGCTGGAGACAGTGTCACTGGTATCCACTGCCATATGAAACTGGTACATAGTAGCATCCAGGGCTGATTTGCAGTATCTGCTAAATCCTGCACCAAAAGTCCAGAAGCCTTTTCACTTACGGCTGGACAGAACTCCAAGAGCTTTCTGGTATGGGTAGTATAAGCCATATAAATTAAGCCGCATTGGCAGCAGGAAGCAGAAGTATAAGCTTTCTTCCACATACTATCCAGCTTTCTGAAATCTTTGTCCGGGGCTTGGCAGAGGGAACCTTTGCCTTATCACAGGCTGCAGCCTGCACTACCCTTACGTCAGGATGGAAGAGAGGTACCAGCATCTCGCTTATCCATCTTTTGTCAATGCCAGGGGTGGAGGTGTGAGTCTAACAACTTGCAGGATGCGCTCTAAGGGGTTCATGCACTGGAAGGAGCAACTCTTAGTTTGGGTTAAGCCCATGTCCAAGAACCCATCTCATCCCCATTCTCCACAGTCACCTGGGTGGAGAGGTTGAGGGTGTTCACCATCTGCCTCACAAAAGCATAATGTGAGGAAAAATCGACCTGGGAGGAGAACCAAACCCCTGCTCAGGAGAACCATCAGGCTCTATGGGCTCCCTCTCCTCTTCCTCCTCATCATAGTAGAATCCGGCCCCCTGATCATCCAGAACTGGGGAGGGAACCGGAACTGGAGGGGGAACCGGGATGCCCGTGAGTGACCTCATGGCCTGAAAGTCCTGGAGAAACTGCCATGCCTTAGCCATGTCTTCCATAGAGGGCATTCTATTTCTGTCCACTGGTGGCTCTTTTCCTTCTTCAGCAGGAGGGGCAGCGGCATGCTTTTCGTTTTGTTTTTCTTAGCAGCAACCTGCTCCGAGGGGCTTTTATGTTTACTTAATGTAGGGTTCACCCATTCAGGAACCCTGGACTCAGACATCTTTAGTAAGCTTTTCCTTCTGTTTGCTATGGAAGAATGGACCTGCATCAGTGTGCTTAGGTGATATAGAGGCAGACTGAGAAGCCATTAAGTCCTCTAGATTTTTGCCCCCCTTTTTTTTAAAGGGTTTTAGGGCAAAACTTAATGCAGAGCTCACAATCTCAGAAAAGGTGGTCAGGTCCCAGGCACCTTAAATACAACTTGTGGCAGTCCGCCTTAGCCAGGAGATTTTTTATTTTTTTTGCTCCTCCCTGACCGGCCACTCCTTCAGGCTACACATACCCCATTGTTGCCACCACACCCCGTCGCTCCGTCTTGGTGGTCCCTAGGTAACCCAATGTAACCCTTCGCTGAGCGGGTCCTCTCACCCCCCCCGGGAGAAGTCCCCATAGGCACACTGACGTATATCCTGGGGCCTGCGGGGTTAACTCTGGGCAATCTTGGGTTATCGTGGCATTAGGGGACCTGGCGTCCGTCATCCAGCTGATCAGCGGAAGATTTTCCGGTTTTCGGCCCCCCCAAAGCGGCCGCACCTAGCGTCCCTCCCAACATGATGCACAGGCGGTGTATATCCACCCAGGCCGCATCATGTGTTGCCACCGGGGGTCATTCTAGAGTGGTGCAGACCCGCACCCACCCCCCGGGAGGGAAGCGTCCAGTGGACACCCTATACCCTCCCTGCAGGCCTCTGCTCCTCATGTCCCAGGCTCGGGGCGGGAAGGGGTCGCCAGCGTGCCAGGTGATCGCCCGGCACCAGCCAGCCAGGAGATTTTAACACTTTATATAGTTTTTAAAGCCTGTAGGTCTTGTTTTCTTTTTGGTCTTGTCAGACATGTGAATTGTGACAAGATCCACCAGTAATCCATTCCCTACAGTAGAAAAACAGAGACTGTGGTTCTGTTCCTAAAAAACGCAAACCGCTAAACAAAACTTTTTTTTTTGTATTCAATATAAAGGAGAAAAAAAATCCTAACTCACCTCGGTTCCTGGAGACCGGGGAACTGAAGCAAAAACAGCCTCAAATCAGCTGAAAGGGGACAAATAATATTCAAAAGGAAAATATTGGTAGTTAAAGCGGTTTGAAATAGGAAAACTGCAAAGAAAAAAAGGACTTTTCTTTGGTGCTTGGGAATCGCTGGAGAACCGAAGAAAAACACTAAAAAACACTGAAACACCAAAACCAAATGAAACTAAAGCAGAAATTTGAAGGCAATAAAATTACTGAGTAAAAAATAAAGAAAAGATGCAAAAACCATGTGAAACTGAAAGTTAGATTAAGAGCTCTTTGGGGTGATTTCTTCCTCAGGTGGAGAAATAAATCTGCCATTAGAGGGCAGTGTGGAGCATGACCACGTCGCAGAGATATGAATTTCATTCAATCGTTCCTTAATTTACATAAAATTCCACTCTCTGGGGCAGCTCAGGCCTGCAGGTTGATTGCAACAGTGAGGGATTTCTGAGGTTTGAACCATTAATTAACCCCCAGTGGCAGGGTCAGGAGGAGAGGCCATTCCCCCACCCCATGAACATATCTAGATGCAGAGGGTGAGGTTTGTCCCAGCAAAGGTGCAGGTCAGGGTCAGGCAGGCGAGCCCTGATGCAGCCAGTGCCACATTTTCTGTTTCTCCTGATTACCAACGCTGTGGTGCAGATGACTGGGCATGCTGTGTGGAGGCACACATCCACGCCAACCTGCAGCACCCTCCCATTAGCTGACCATGCCTGCACTGCTACCAAGTTCCACTTGGTGGATGCTGACAGTGGGATAGCCTGCCACCCTTCCTTGGAAAAGAAGAGCTGACACCCAGAGGCTCAATCCTCTTCCTCCAGCAACGAGAGTCTGCTCTCAAGCCTGAGTTGTCGGTGTGGCAGCAGGTAAGGCATCTAGTGCCTCAGCCCTCCTTGCTTCTGGGCCAGCAAGTGGAGAAACTTAAAACTTAATGCAGAATTCAACTCCCAACAACAGTAAATCTTCGAGAACAGCTCTTGCAGCATGTTACACATTAGGACTGAAGCCGGCAGGCGCCAGGACCCCATGGAAATTTTCTAGCTAGAAGTATTCAGTGGGACCGCCCACATCAGACATAGCACATAAGGAGGCGGTCCCCCAGAATCCCCAGTTTTCCCGCCGGAGGCTCCAGGTCGCTGGATGACATCAGAAGAGGAGACTGAGGATCCGCCATCAAATGGCAGTCAGAGAGATGCCGAGAACACCTGATCCTAGGAAAAGGATTTTATAACTAGAATCTACCTCCAGCAGGGATGGTGGAAGGGAAAGTACCTGCTGTAAGAGCTGTTCTCGAAGATCTACTGTTACAGTAAGTTCTTACGTAACTGTACTTTCTTACTTCGAGAAACAGCTCTTGCAGCAGATTACACCATTAGGACTGATTCCCAAGCAATAATGGAAATCCCACACCATTGGAGGAGGGAAGATAGAAATCCTTAATGGAACCTAAGCCTAGGACATAAGTCCTTGAAGGACTGCTAGACCAAAACCTGCTCTTTGCCTCGATGCAATATCCAGGCTATGATGCCTGATGAAAGTGTGCACGGAGCTCCAAGCAGCTGCAGCACAGATGGCCGAGGTGGACACATTCTTAAGGGCTGCAAAGGAGGTAGCCACCCCCCCTTGTGGAATGACCCTTAACCGCACCCGGTAAGGGTTTGTTGCGCTTCTGGTAACAGAACGTGATGCACTGAATGAGCCACCTGGACAGCGACTGTTTAAACAGGAACTCCCATCATCCTGTGAGCAAAGGACACAAAAAGCTGGTCCGATTTTCGGTGGTGTTTTGTTCCGGTCAGGTAGTAACAGAGACACCTATGCATATATAAAGTGTGCAACAGGGCCTCTCCTCGATTAGAATACTTAGGAAAATACACTGGTAGGTCAATGTCCTGATTAAGGGCGACCGCTGAGACCACCTTAGCAAAAACTTAGGATTAGTCGTGAGATACCCTGTCTTGGTGAAAAACAAATAAGGTTCTGTGCAGTGCATGAAGATCAGAAATTCTTCTGGCTGAGGTAACTGACAACTAAAACAAGCGTCTTCCAAGTAAGAAGGCGTGGCTACGCAATCATGACTGGTTCAAAGGGTGGCAGCGAGAGCTGCTCCAGGACAAAGGGTAAATCCCATGGCGGAATTGGATCCTTAATTGGAGGTCTAAGGTGGAGAACACCTCTCAGGAAGGCTCGTGATGTGTCCAACTGAGATATGGTGCGTTGGCCTATAGGAGTGTGATAGGCTGAGATGGCACAGAGATGTACCTTAATCGAGGAGTAGCCCAAGCCTGTCTGAAAAAGAGACAGGAGGTAGTCCAAGACCAACCTTTCTGGACAA
The DNA here is from genome assembly GCA_016271365.2 of Neoceratodus forsteri. NCBI lineage: Eukaryota > Metazoa > Chordata > Ceratodontiformes > Ceratodontidae > Neoceratodus > Neoceratodus forsteri. Next base: position 1,443,588,612 of record CM028130.1, on the reverse strand, counting down.
TCCATAGGTGAAAATCCATGTGCTTGAACCCATATACAAAATCTACGCCATTTCATGGCTTAAGTAGCGTGGGTAGCCGGTTTCCTAGCAGCAGCAAGAACGTCTGCTACCTCTTGCGAGACCCGACGCATCATGGCTATGTCTCTAGGAGCCAAGCACGCAGGTTCAGCAAACGACAGTCTGGATGAACCAAGGAACCCGCCTCCTGAGACAGCAAGTGGGAGCTGATTGGCAGAGGCACAGGAGGTTCCTGGGACAGCTGACATAGTAGAGGGAACCAGATCTGCCTGGGCCAAAATGGAGCGATAAGTATCAGCGTCGCTTGCTCTCTGCAAAGTTTAAGAAGGACCCCCTGGATCAACGGAAAGGGGGGAAGGCACAGAGGAATCTGCCTGCCCAGGAGAGGGACAACGCGTCTCACCAGAAAACACCAGGCCTTGGATCTAGCGAGCAAAAATTAGGCAGTTTTGCATTGGATGGGGACGTGAAAAGGTCTAACTCTTGTGTACCCCATCTGCGAAACAGATCCTCTACTACCTCCTGGAGTAGTTCCCACTCGTGGACTCTGGCCTGAGCGCGGCTCAGGCCATCTGCAGTGACACTGTCCACTCCTGGGACATGAACAGCAATGAGGTTTGTGCCATGTTGCAAACCCAATCCCACACCCTCATGGCCTCCTGCAAAGCGGTAGGAATGGGTGCCTCTTGTTTGTTGAGGTAATACATCACCGTGGAATTGTCTGTTTGTAACAGAAGAGTACCCGGTGGAATGCCTGACTGGAAGGCCTGCAGGGCATAAAGAGCTGCTCTCATTTCCAGGATATTTATGTAGAGATGAGTCTCTTGGGCTGTCCACAGGCCCCGAGACCGGGCACAGTGGAGGTGTGCACCCCATCCGAGCTCTGAGGCATCTGTGGAGATTGTCACAATCGGAGACGGCACAATGAAGGGGACTCCGCCAATAGATTCTTCAGATCTAACCACGATTGCCAATCCCGGATTACAGCCTTCGTGATCCAGACTGGGAGCTGCAGATGGTCTTGCTTTTGATCCCATTGGACCCTTAACATCCACTGGGTCACCCGCATGTGGAGACGAGCAAGCGGGACTGTTGCAATGGCTGAAGCCATGTGTCCGAGCAGGCAAAGGACCAATCTGGCAGGAATGGTCTTCTTCGCCAAGATGTCCCCGATGAGGGATCTGATGTGTTCCGCTCTGTCCTGGGGAAGAAAAGCTTTCCACTGGACGGTGTCCAGAACTGTGCCTATGAACTGCGGAGTCTGTGACGGAACCAGGCGTGACTTCTCTTGATTGATAATGATGCCTGTCTCGAACAGAGACTGAGTATAATGAATGGTGGACATCAGGGCCTCCCCAGAAGGCGCCATGAGAAGCCAGTCATCCAGGTAGGGGAACATGTAGTGGCCTTGTCTCCTCAGAGTCGCCGCTATGACGCCCATGCACTTCGTGAATACCCGAGGTACCGATGACAGTCCGAAGGGGAGGGCTCGAAACTGATAATGGTGGCCCTGAAACTCGAAGCGCAGAAACTTCTGGTGCGCTTGGGCAATGGGTATATACAGGCAAGCATCCTGCATGTCCAAGGACGCTAGAAAGGTGCCCTGCTGGAGCATGGGAATCAGACCTGGGAGGGTCATCATGCGGAAGCGTTTGTACAGGACCGACTCGTTAAGGTCGCTGAGATCCAGTATCGGACAGAGGTCCCCTGTGTCTTGGGAACCAGAAAGAAGTGAGAATAATATCCTGCACTCCTCTGGTTCTGCGGTCGTGCTCTATCGCTTTTTTCCAGAAGGCAAGCACCTCCTGCTGTATGAGCAGGGTGTGCTGACCCGAGTAACGGGAAAGCAGGGGCGGTCTTGCCAGTGGGTGGTCGAGAAATTCTATGAAGTGACCTTTCCTGACCAACTGGAGAACCCACCGGTCAGTGGTAGTCGACTGCCACCCTAAAAAGTGGCTAGCGATGCGGCCCCCGACCTTTTGTGCCCGTTGATCCAGAGAAGGGGCCGGGGCTGGGAAGGAGTCATGCTGTGGCAGCACTGGTCCCTGCAAGCTGGGCCGGTTTAGTGTAGCGTTGGGCTCTGCCTGGGGACGACTTAGCCTGGGCTTTTCGTTGAAAAGTGCCCCTTTGTTGCTGGCCAGAACGTGGATGCTGCCTTTGTTGTCGGCTGCGAAAACGGCTCTGGTTCCTACGAAAGGAACCAGGCCTGAATCTGTACATGGCCTGTACAGACCCGACTGCCTTCCCAGTGTCCTGGAGTTTGGTGATAACCTTCTCCTAGGGTTCACCAAAAAGTACTTTGCCACTGTAGGGGATGTCAAGCCGGAGACACGGAGCCAAGAGTGTCACCGGAGACAGACGCCTGAAGCTGCAGCTCTTGGGGATGAGTCTGCAGAATCGTAAGCGGCTCATAGTACTTGGGTACCCACATCAGACCCTCTGCGGAGAAGGTTTAGGAGCTCCGCCTTCTGATTGCCATCCGGAAGTTCATTGACCAGGTCCTGGCCCTGTTCACACAGGGCATCCTGAAATTGTACCATGTGGGTTAGGTAGTTCAGGGACCTGAAGGATCCTGCAGCAGCCGGATACATCCGTCTCCCCAGGGAATCCAATTGTTTGGATTCCTGGTCCGGTGGCTGTGTGCTCATGTGCTACGGTCTTTGGGACCGGTCATGTGAGGCCGTAATGACCAGGGAGTCTGCCAGAGGTTGTTGAGCCAAGTACTGGTCCTCTCTCGGGGTCTTGTACAGGTGGTCAGCTTTCTTCCGCACAGCGGGAGTGGAGTGCGGACGCTCCCACGCAGCCTTGGTGACGTCTGTGAAGGTGTCCACCAAGGGTGGCACTACCACAGGCTTTGGGTCTTTCTGCCAAAGATAACAGGCAAACACTGCCTTTCCGGGTTGAGGTCTTCAGCATCCCACCCCATGTTGTCCTGGATGTGCCTCATGATCTCAGAGAAAGAGGGATCATTCGGAGGAGACCTGGGAAGGTCATGTGGGTCAGGTGATGGAATGCAGAGTGGAGGAGGAGATCTGGAATAATCCGAGGTATCCGATTTGGAGTCCTCCCCTGATGGAGTATACAGATGACGTCTGGGTCACTTGGGGCTGGGGGACCCTGATGGAGATCTTGAGGGAGGCCTTCTCCGGTCCTTGGATCTACCCCTAGGAGGTGGAGTCTGCTCCTTAGGGTTTGGTGGTCGTCTTGCTGGCCCCTTTGGTGGAGGAGGGGGAGTAGGAGGTGAAGGAATAGGAGAAGGAGGTTTTACAGGGACCACATGCTTTTGGATGGTGTCCCACCAGAAAATAAAGAGATCCTTTACTTCTTGCAGATTCATGCCCAACAACGGGCCTGGCACGGGTGGTCTGGCGCCAGGGTCGGGAGTCGGGACCGCGGGTGTCTCCGGGGTGGGTGAAGGTTCCCTCGAGAGTCCGGCATCCTCAGTGTCGCCTGCATGGTCTTCGGGCAGCGTCATGTCCTCCTCCGTTAAATCCCTGTGACCAGTGTCCACCGGTGACTGGGGCGCGGTCTTCCGCTCCGGTGAATGAGAGGCCGACATCGGCTGCTTGGCTGACGCCTTCAGGTCCGGCGAATGCCTGGCCGACGTCTGGTGCCTGGCTGGTGTCTGCAGCTCTGGCGAATGCCTGCCCGACCAGGCATGCTTGGCCAATAGTGCTTAACACGCTAACAGACGTCCGCTTTAGGATGTCAGGTCTTCGCCTTCCTGGGTGGTGGATCCAGACCTCTGGGAGGCTGGGAGACCGATCTGGAGTCGGGCTCCCAACGTCGGGTCAATGAGGAAGACTTGTGGCATTCAGAAGACTTGGAAGAGGCCCGAGAGGGAGCAGAGGAAGCCGGGGACCTTGAAGTCTTGATGGGCTGGAGAGTCAAAGAGCCACCTGAAACCCGGACTTTAACCAGAGGGGGCTGAGAACGAGCCCTGGAGGGAGAGCGGTCCGACCTGGTGGAGCCTGAGCTATGGGAGTCTGAGGCCCGGTTTGGGGATCTGGACCTTGCTTTCTCCCGGTGTTTGTCCCGTGTTTATGGGCCTTGGAAGAAGAATCGCCTTGAGGAAGGTTCTTGGTCCATTCTACTAAGTTTTCTTCCAGCAGACAAGGCTGAAGTGCCTTCTGACGGCTGATCCTGGTGCAGCTGTTGAACCCTTGGCAGAAGGTGCAGGCCTTGGTGTCGTGGTCCGGCCTAAGCACTACACGCAGGGAGGAATGAGGATCCTTAAAAGGGATCATTTTGCGCAGGCACACTTGGAAAGGTGTCCCTCAAGTGAAGGAGTTGGAGAGGACATTAGTTTGGAGAAACTCGAAGTTCTAAGTTGTCGTGTGCTAGGTAGAGACCAAGAGGCCGATGCTGGCGAGTCGACGGCAGGAAAAAAACTGGGGATTCTGGGGGACCGCCTCCTTATGCACTATGTCTGATGTCGGGGGCGGGACAGATGTCGAAGGTGGTCTCCGCTGAATACTGCTAGCTAGAAAATTTCTGTGGGGTCCTGGCGCCTGCTGACTTCAGTCCTAATGCTGTAACCTGCTGCAAGAGCTGTTTCTCGAAGCAAGATCAAGGGTTGATATGACCATGGAGAATTTCTGTATCACTAAAAATAGCAGTGATAAATTGTTTAGTTCATATGTTTCAGCTCCTTTAAGATGGTACTTGCCATATGGAGCCCGATTCTGCATCGTAACACATGATGGTAAGAAGCACTGGTTAATTTTGCAATACTTCCTCCAAGAAGCCTGGCTGTTAATTTTTTTTTTCTATTTTTCTATTTTCTTTATTATGGCAATATTAAATTACAATGAGCAGCAAGTTCATGGGATACACTCTTCACAGCAATAAGCTACATTTTATACATTACTAATAATAGTCCCAAACATATTATAACAAGTATAGATTTTTTTTATTACCTATACAGGACGGATGACATTTTTGTGGTTAAAGCATTATGTGGTGAATGTCTGTTTCAAGAAAATATACACCATTTTAATTGGGTTCTTCATTTAGAAGGTCCAGAATTTTAATCGTATTAATTTTACTGAATTTTGACCAGATCTGCTTGAATTTAGTTGTTATTTTTAAGGCAGGGACCAAACTGGGCCAGTGTAGATGGCCATGGTGGCATCCTCAAAGGGTTCTATCAGGGGAGGGACAATGAGAGGAGGGGCGTCCGGCAAGCCTAGGTACTGGGACAAACGGCACAAGGTAGGGTCATGCTCTTCTGCCTTAAACCCCATAGCAGCCTGTAACTGTCTCATGATGAATGCAAAGGAGGAGTCATTGGGGGAGGCCATGGAATATACTTCAGGGTCTCCTCACCGTCAGATGACATCAAGGAGGTGGAATGGAGGGTGGCACCCTCCATCATCTCCAGAGGCCCCTTTATCCTCATTATCTGAAGGAAGAAGGTTAGGGTGATATTCATCCTCATCCCCCAGGTCCTAAGGGAACTGGAGGGCACCCAATCTCAGGGAGCAAGCATGGGCCCCATGGGGAGGGGAGGCATCTGGGCAGAATTAGGAGGCTCCTGCGACACCAGTCATTTTTTTGGGGGGGGCAAGTCGAACTTGCATTAAACTCACAGGAATACAGTATAGAGTGAAAATCTACTGTGATCGCTTGTCAGAACGCCCAGCAGCGTTGGCTGAAACACAGGAACTGGGGCTGGCACTGCAACCAAGGAAGGAGATTGAGCAGGCCGAGGAGGGGAGGGCGGTTTATTAGAGGCGCGCCTGCGGCAACGCCGTAGGGAACGGGCCGAGACAGTGGCTGAAGAACAAGCCACGGTCGGCATCTGGAGTGTGGGCTGGACTCCTGAAGCACCGAGCTCACGCCGACCAAGACTGGGCTGGTGGTATCACCTGACTGATGGCCAGTGGAAAATAAGGGCCTGGACAGCAGGGGCTGAGGCATTGTGGGACAGAGGAAAGATCTGAGCCCCTTGGAACCGTATACGCCAGAGTTAGACTGGTGGGAGGAGCAACCACCGGTGCACCTGTGGAAGTGAGGGCACTGGTGGTAGGAGGACTGTCCCTGAAGTGGAGGACGGCCTCGCAACGGTGATGCGTGAAGCGCAACTGGGAATGGGCCGGAGGGAGAAACGGACTTTAGCGCAGTCCTTAATCCAGTGTTTGTGCTTCCTGCCGATTTGTCCTGCGCCTTGGAGGAGTAGGAATCCATGGACTGGGCCAGGGGAACATGTAAGCGACCTTCTGCAAGAGCACAAACGATTCCAAGGCCTTCTGGCAATGCCATCAGGTAGCCTGGTTGAAGCCACAGCAAATCTCGTGGGCCTGGGTGTCGTGGTCTGGGCTGAGGCACCAAACACAGGCATCGTGGTCATCCTTCTCGGGGATCTTCTTCCCACAGGAGCAAGTCCTGAGGAGTTTATTGGAGATGCACTCGGCATGAAAAAATGAGAAAAATCACTTAAAACTACAGTAATACTAGAACTAGGGAGAGAAAACAAATCTGAAGAAATGGCAATTGACTGAAGTGGGCAGAATCGCCATTAAGTCCAACGTGCAATGGTCCACGGTGGGAAAAGAACTGAGGAGGGCGTGGGTCCACACACTCTTGTAGGGTAAGGGTGACATCAGCATGTGAAGGAGTGGTCGGCCTCCAGTAGACTGCTAGCTAGAAAGATTTCCAAGTGGTCCTAGTGCCTGATGGCTGTAGTTCTTCAGATGTGGCCTGCTGCAAGAAATACCCTTGATGAAGATCTAAAATGACACTGTGAGATTATGCAGTGATTAAAATGGCAGCGTACTGCTTCCCATGATATGACAGTCTGACTGCAAATTTAGAATCATCAGTGACAAAAACTCAATGCTGTACAGTGGTATATTTCAACCTTAAAGGGAACACAGATCTTTTGTTACCTTTTTTTAAATGTAATTGGAAATTTTATAGCATGTTATTTATTTGAAAATTGGTAACCAGAAAAGGCATACTGAGCCAAGGTTCGTTTTCAGGTGTGACCTGGGAGAGGGATATACTATACACCCGTTAATTCAAACACAAAGCATATTTTGCATTCCTGTCTAAGTGCAAGTATGCAAACCTAAGTACATGTGTCTGTCAGTCACCCTGTGCACTGCAGATTGACAGCCAGTTAATCAGTTCAGATGTCAGTTGCTGGCTAGTCAGCTGTCCAGTGCATAAGTACCGGCTTCTTAGATGAATCAGATTTTTTGAAAAAGTTTCTTTAGCTGTGTGTTATTCTGTATCTTAGCTGACTCTTAACTGAAAATATCACTAGTTCAATGGTTACAGTGCGGCAGACCTGTCAAGAGGAATTGTTCAGTCCTAGAAGAAATAACATCCGACTCCCTGAGTGACTGTGGCAGTGTTTCATACAGGACAGCTGACAGTGTTGTCCTTGAGCTTAAAAATCCCCACCCACCCACCAATGTGGAGAACCGAATATGTCACCTATTTATCTGAGGTCTGTTTTGAGCTGGGCAAGTACTCTGCTAAAAATGGCATTATGAATACTGTCTAATATTAACGGAAAAGTATGGTAAACCAATTAAGAGTACAATAAGAAAATTTAAAACTGACTATCTGCAGAAATTAAAGACTGTTCCTGACCCAGTCTTACTTCCCTCTGAACTGCTGAGAAAACCAAAGGGCTATCCAACATTACTGATGGAAGATGCGGGAAATGAGCTGAAGCAGATTATAAAAACTTGAGAGCTGAGCGAGCAGTTGTAAATGCTTGCGTTGTTGCTGCAATTACTGTGGGGGTAATAAAGGCACAGAACCCCAAGTTGCTATCAGATTATGGCATAACTCTCAGTTTCTCGAGCAAATGGGCATGGCAGTTTCTAAATCTTTGTAAAAGAATGGGTACCAAAGCTGGTCGAAAACCACCAGAGGACTTCCAACAGTTAAAGGACACTTTCCTGAAAAGTATCAGCACTGCCACTATGCAGGAGCTTATACCTGCAGAATTTATAATAAACATCGACGAGACCGGAGTTAATCTCATACCATGTTCATAGTGGACTAGGGAGGTGGTCGAGGAAAAGCAAGGTCGAAGTTGCAGGTCTGGGGGATAAGTGGTGTGTCTCAATGGTAATGGGCTGCACTTTGGCAGGAGACTACTTGCCACCATAGGTGATCTACCAAGGAAAAACAGTAACAGTCACCCTAACTTCCAATTCCCCCCTGACTGGCACATCACACATTCTGATAACCATTGGGCTAATAAGGACACTATGCTCAAAGTACATCGACTGTATTCTGCTATCATTTAAAAAAAATGACCAGCCAGCTGAACAGAGATCGCTCCTTATCCTCGACTTCTCAGAGCTCATTCTACCCACAAAGTGTTGGAAAACTGAAGAGGTAACCAATAATACCAGTATCTGTCCTCGCTTCCTGTACTGACCTGTTACAGCCTCTGGATGTCTCAATAATAAAGCTTGTTTCACAGAACGGTAAATCCAAGAAGAAAACACCGTATACAACTGCTCCAAGTTAGTGCTGCACTCCTAGAGGTGGCTTGCCTCCATAAAAACCGAGTTTCAAAAGGGCAGTGCACACTTCAAAGGCTTTGTGTGCTGGGCATGAAATAAAGTCACTACAAAAGTTTTCAGTAAATCCAATGGATATTTTTACTTTGCTTCCTTCATTTCTTATCATACCACAGTGAGTCAAGGCTGCTAGGGGCATGTTGGACGTACTTGCTGATTTTCATTTTGTATTGCTTGTGGCGTGATAAAAAAAAAAATGAAGGAAGCAAAGTAAAAATATCCATTGGACTTACTGAAAACTTTTGTATGATTTCTTTATTTCCATGCCCAGCACAGAAAGCCTTTGAAGTGTGCACTACCCTTTTGGTCCACAGAATGGTATGCTGTACAAATCACTGAAACTGAACAGCAATTCAGCATCTGAAAAAACATCGATCTGTGCATGACCGCCCTCAAAGCACAACATGCACAGTGGCTTGTGAAAGCTTTGAGGATCTGAGTTGCCACACTAGGATTATGTCCATGACTTTCAAGATGCTGGCATCCAAGCTGCACACGCCAACTGCTGATACACTATTGTAGGTTAAGCAGACATTAAGGCTTTCCACACATTCCGAAACAGAAGCACTTACTGTACTCAGTTGCTTATTTGTGCATATTCTTCTTTTACAGGTATGCTGACTGCTGACTGATCATGTCTGAACGTACTGAACTTCCTGAATGCAGTTATAAAGTACAGTTACGCAAGTACTTACGCTAACAGTAGATCTTTGAGAGAGGTTCCTGCAGTAGGTCATATCATGTAGGACTAGCACCACTTGGCATCAGGACCCAATGGCAGACTTTTCCAGCAATGCCCGACAGGGGACTGTCCACAGGATGTCACATGACGATGTCAGCGTGACCCTATATAGTGGACGGTCCCCATGCCCACCCTCCAGTTCTCCCGCTGGAGCCCAGAAGTAGAGGAAGCTTGGTCTGGAGACCCAAAAAGCAAAAAAAAAATGGGGGAAAGGAGGGAAAACCATGACCTACTGCAGGAGCCTCTCTTGAAGATCTACTGTTACGGTAAGTTCTTATGTAACTGTACTATCTTACTTCGAGAGGGTTCCTGCAATAGGTCATAACATGTAGGACAGAGTCCCACCAAAGACAGACAGAGAAACACGGGAGGAGGAACTAAAGGTCAGAAAGGAACCAGCCTAGGCCAAAAGGCCCTGCATAACAGCTAGGCCAAATCCGGCCCTTCGCCCAGACGCAATGTCCAGACTGTAATGCTTAGTAAAGGTAAGGATGGAACTCCAGGTTGCTGCCGCACAGATCTCTGCTGCAGAAACACTGCGAAGAAAAGCTGCAGATGCAGCCACGCCCCTAGTAGAGTGAGCCTTAACAGACCCTGGCAAGGGTTTTTCATACTTCTGATAACAGAAGCGAATGCAGTTGGCTAGCCACTTAGAAAGGCACTGCTTAGAAATGAGCTTTCCCCAAAGACTTGGGAGCAAAAGAAATAAAGAGTTGATAGTCCTTACGAGTCTTTGGTCCGGAAGGTATAATACCAAAGGATACGGTGCATGTCCAACATATGCAACAGAGCCTCATCTCTATTTGCTGGGGCCAGATAATAAACCAGAAGCTCAACTGACTGGTTCAGGGTGAGCTCCAATATCACCTTAGGAAGAAACCGAGGATGAGCTCTGAGGACCACCTGGTCCTTGTGAAAAATAAGATACGGCTCTTTACAAACAACAGCCTGAAGCTCAGAAATCCTACAAGCCAAAGTAAGGGCAACCAAATACAGTACCTTCCAAGAATGGTAGCGCATATCACAGCTCATCGCTGGTTTAAAAGGAGGGAGAGTGAGCTTCTCCAACACAAAATTAAAATCCCAAGGTGGTGTAGGGCTGTGGATGGGGGGGTTTCAGATGGAGAATCACTTTCAGAAAGGTTTTGGAGATCTCCAACTGGGCAACGGGTTTACCATCCACCAGCACATGGTAAGCTGATATGGCAGACAAATGAACTTTAAAGAGGAACAGGAACGCCCTGAATCTGAAAGATGAAGCAGGTATTCCATTAGCTGTGGGGCTGAACAAGTGAAAGGGTCCCAACTCTTGGAAGCCACCCAAACAGAAAAGTGTTTCCACTTCATGGTGTAAGTAGATTTTGTAGAAGGCTTCCTGGCCTCCACGATAACCTGGGCAACTCTCAAAGAGACCGCAAAACAAGAGATCGCTATGTCTGCAGGAGCCAGGCATGAAGGTGCAGGGTCCTGAGCCCCGGGTGCATCAGCCCACCCTTGTCCTGGGTTAACAGGCTGTGCTTCAATGGAAGGGAACTGGGGTTCCCCGACAACTGAAGAAGAAGGGAACCAAATTTGTCTGAGCCACAGAGGAACAATGAGGATCATTCAGGCTCGCTCTGCCTGAAGTTTGATGAGCACCCTCTGAAGCATGGGTAAGGGAGGAAGAGATAGGAATCTCCGTGTCCAGGACAGTGAGACAACACGTTGTTCCAGAAAGCACCATGCTCTGAACGAGCGAGCAAAAGCTGGGAAGCTTTATGCTAGATGGGGAGGCGAATAGGTAGCGCTCCAGTCACCTCCATCTCCGAATAGTGACTTCGCCACTTCACATTCTAGTTCCCATTTTGAGCGAGGGTGAACGATCTGCTTAAACTGTCTGCCAGGACGTTTCCGCCCTAGAACATGCACTGTGAGAGACAGGTCGCTGAACTGCCCAGTTCCACACTCTCATCGCTTCCCTGCAAAGGGATAGGAGCAAGTGCCTCCCTGCTTGTTGAGATACCAGACTACTAAGGTGTTGTCCATCTAGATAAGCAGTAGTCCCTTGGTGAGCATAGTCTGAAACGCTTGGACAGCATACAGGACCGCTCGCATCTCCAAAATGTTGATGTGCAATGACATTTCCGGCTGGGACCAAAGCCCACGAGTCTGATGGTCCCCCAGATGAGCCCCCAACCTAGATTAGAGGTGTCCGTGGTAAGGACTCCAAAGGGGGCTGAGCCCCGAAACAGAAGGCCCAAGGACAGGTTTGCAGGATCTCTCCACCATAGCAGGTCCCTCTGAAGCACAGAGGAAATGAGGACCAGCTGGTCCAATTGGTCCTGGAGCTGATTCCACTGTACCCTCAAGGACCACTGAGAAATTCTCATGTGGAGCCTCACCATGGGAACAGTGGAGATAGAGGCCGCCATCAAGCCGAGAAGACGAAGAACTTCTGGCGGTAGATGTCTGGAAGAGGCCAACAGGGTGGCCTGTTCGATCAGAGTGTTCCTCCAGTCTGGAGTGAGGTAGGCTCTGCCCTGGATAGTATCCAGAATAGCTCCAATAAACTGAAGCTGCTGTGAAGGAGTCAAGGATGACTTGGGGACACTGACTGTAATCCCCAGTCTAGAAAACAAGTCCAGGGTAACCTAAAGGTACTCTGTGGACGGGGCCCAAATCAGCCAGTCGTCTAAGTAAGGAAAAACTGCTATGCCCTGTCATCTCAGGGCTGCAGCCACCACCGCTAGGCACTTGGTAGAAACCCTGGGTGCCAAGGAAAGGCCAAAGGGAAGAGCCTTGAACTGACAATGCTCCCCCTGGAAAGTAAAATGCAGGAAGCAGCGCTGACTTGGGAAAATCGGGATGTGCAGGTAAGCATCTTGCATATCCAGAGGGCACAGCCAGTGATTCTCCTGCAACATGGGCAGGAGGCTCTGAGAGTTAGCATCCTAAACTTTTGTATTCAACGAACAGGTTGAGCCTGCTGAGGTCAAGGATGGGTCTTAGGTTGCCTGTCATTTTGGAACCAGGAAGAAATGGAGTAGAACCCTCTGTGCCGAACAGGGACTGGATCTATTGCCTCTTTGACAGAAGAACCTGAATTTCCTCCCTTACTAGAAGTAACTGGTCTGGTGACTAGGCGGACTTTGAGGAGGAGCCTCTGGAGGAGTTCCAGAAACTCCAAGATTTGCCCTTCGACAATAATTGCACCCATTTGTCAGAGGTGATGCTTTTTCACTCCCGCATGTGGCAGGCAACCTCCCTAACGGCTCTCGCCCAGTGGCTGAGGAGAGAGTAAGGCAAAGGAGTCAGGAGGTGTGGGATGGGCTGAGGAGGACCCATGAACCGGTGCTGAGTTTGGAGGTAGGGGTGTAGACACCGTCCCCATGGCCTTATGTTTATCCTGTTGATACCGGTACGCTTATGCTGCCTCCAGGTCCACTTCCGAAAGGGCTGATGAGGTTGGTTGCCCAGTCGGTAGATGGACCTCACAGACCCAAGAGCCTGGCCATGCTTCTTGGAAGTCTGTGATAATGTCTTAGCATCCCTCCAAAGAGCACCAAGCCCCAAAAGGGGCATCCTGAATAGCCGACTGGACCTCTTTGGCGAGGCCCAAATGCAGAACCAGGCATAATGTCGGAAGGGAGACAGCGGTTGCAGAGGTTCGAGCCACCGAGTCATGGCTGGCCCAAAGAGCATGCCTACATGAAATCTTGGATTGGTGAATATCCTGGCCGAGCTCCTCTCCGAAGTTCCAAATCTGGCAATGACTGGATTCAATCCTCTAGCCTGGCTAGGGTGGCTTTCTGGTGGGACACCATATGGGCTACATAGTTCAGGGACCTTAATGCGTGTGTAGCCGAGGAAAAAACTTTCTTCCGGAACTGGTCAAACTGCTTCGACTCTTTGTCTGGAGGAGAAGTGCTCATATGCTTAGGTACGTTAGCACAGTCCTGAGCAGCTGAGATGACAACAGAGTCTGCCTTAGGCTGTGCTGTTAAGAAAAGGGATTCCTTAGGCGCCTGGTAAGTCCTGTCTGCTCTCTTGGGGACAGCCGGGATAGAGTGGGGCAGTTGCCAGATGATCGTGGTGAGGTCCAATCCAGGGAGGAACTGGGATGGGGAACAAAGACCCCAGATCCAAATGCTCAGCAAGCCTTTGTCGCATTGGGTCCTGTTCCTCAGACTCCCACTCATAATATTTTTGAACGGCCCTCAGCAGGTCCAAGAAAGAAGGATCCTCAGGTGGAGATGTGGGAGAATCCTTCCCTACTGGGACTGGAGATTCGTGACCAGACAATTCCCCTGAAGATTCCGCCCCCAAGTCCGGATCGTCTCCTGGTTCAAAATCCAGAAGTGGTACATACCAAATGTCAGTTCCCCGGACGTGTACTGTATTGGACTGAGAGTCCACCAGGGAAGAGGACCAAGAAGAGGAAGGAAGCTGAGGGAGTCTGCTCTTCAGGTCCATTACCAACACGGCCCGCGCCTCCTTCCACCAGGACTAGAAAACGGACCTGACATCCAGTTGAGGTGGAGGCGGGGGGTGGAGGAGGAAGAGGTGGGGGATAGGCATGGGGTGGAGGGTAGTGATACCCATGATATCCCTGGGGAGTATAGCTCGGGTACAGACTGTAGTCCAGCAAATAATGTCCCATGCTGTGCCAATCATGCAAATGGCCAGCCGGGTATGGCCAAAGGAATCCCAAAGGGTAGTGAGGGACATAGTGGGACTCAAAAATCCCTGACATCAGAGGAGCTGAGGTCTGAGGAACCCGTCGGGCCAGCCATCATATATATTGGCGGTGTCCCGCAATGGGATAGCCGACGCCGGAATCGCCATCGATGGAACCAGCGGGTCTGGCGCCAGGAACAGATAGGTAGGGTGAACTCGTGCTACAGGATCTCCAACGACAGACCCGGGCCTGCTGTAAGATCCCACGGTGGAGGCAGACATCAGGGTTCCAGTGAGGAGACAGTCGTTGGAGGATCCAGTATAGGCAGAGATGGAACCGGATCCGATGAGGGAGGGCGAACTGGCGCCTGGTTGTCAACCGGCCGGGAAGGGGCTCCCTCCAACAGAAAGAAAAAATTACTCACCTTAGTAATGTTATTTCTTCTAATGGAGTCTTACTATATTATGACAATTGCAGTTTGTCCCAGCTTTAGAACTGCTCCGAGGTGAAAGAGTTAACTTCCATGCCATGCATGAAGCTTAGAGCGAGCTCGGTTAGAAAAGCTCTGTCTGGATCACTTCAAACTGAAACTGTCAGATCTTTAAGAGCAAAACTCACTAAGGTTCTGTGTGAAGCTGTAACCTACACTAGCCAACTGACTACTTAAGTTAACATTTTCCTGGTCCCAACACCAAGACTCAAGTCAGGGACCAGAAAAATAAGATAAGATAAAATAAAACACAACACCCAAACACCCCAAAAAGAAGGGGTGGAAAACACAAGATGGGCATCAATAAGTGCCAACACTGGACTGCCCACCCCATCCCTAAGTAGAAGTTCTGAGAGGGGCAGGCTGGGGGGGAGGTCATAATATAGTAAGACTCCATTAGAAGAAACAACATTACTAAGGTGAGTAATTTTTTCTTCAAACAACATGAAGTCTTGCTATATTATGACAATTGCAGACTACACAGCAGTACCTCCATGGAGGAGGGACAGAACCTACTTAGGAAATAGGCTCTGAAGCACAGCTGTGCCAAATCGAGCATCCCTCCTGGCCTGAATGTCCAAGGAGTAATGCTTAGTGAAAGTATGTACTGTTTTCCAAGTAGCTGCTTGACATATCTCTAAGATAGGATGTCCCTGGCCGCAGCTAGGGACGCAGCTGTACCTCTGGTAGAGTGAGCCCTCAGGCCTGAAGGGGAACCTACCCAGTTTTGATAGCAAAATTGGATACAAGAGACAATCCACCTGGCAATGGATCTCTTAGTGGCAGGTTTCCTTTCCCAACCTCACCATAAGTGAGAAAGAGTTGGAGGAGTCAAATCTGTGACCCTTGGTACGCTCATGTAGTAACTAAGGGCCTCTTAACATCTGCTGTGCAGCCTCCTCTCACCAGAGGAGGAATGGCAGTGAAGAACACTGGAAGAGAAATAGATTGATTAAGGTGGAAATCTGAAACCACCTTAGGCAAAAACTTCCTGTTAGTCCTGAGGGCTACCTTATCCCTGTGAAAGGAAATAAAGTCAGCCTCCACTGACAAAGCTTGCAACTCACTTATGCGCCTGGCAGAAGTGATGGCTACTAGAAACACAGTTTTCCAAGTCAAGTACTTAAGCTCTGCCGAAGACAGAGGTTCAAAGGGGGTTGCATCAGCTGAGCAATGCAAACATTAAGATCCCAGGCAGGGGCAGGGTCCCTGAATGGTGGATTGGTATGAAGCAATCCCCTGAAAAACTTGGAAAATACAGGGTGAGCAGAGAGAGAAGAGGGCTTCCCTGCTGAAATAAAAGCAGAGACAGCTGCCAAATGCACTTTCAGGGTAGCTGGTCTCAGTCCCAAAGAATTAAGATGGACCAATAGTCCAAAACAGTGGGCAAATCAGCAGATTCGGGAAATATGCTTCAGAGCACCATATGGAAAACCTTTTCCATTTAGAGTATAAGTAGCTCCTAGTGGAAGGCTTCCTAGAAGCTTTCAAAATTTCGAGAACACCTTGAGAAAGGTGTGGTCAGCAACTCTAACTCCTCAAGAGCCAGGCCTTGAGGTTGAGGGATTTGAGATTCGATACCAAACTCTCCCTGGGCACAGGTTAACAGATTGTGGTTCCTGGGAGACACAGGGAAGATGGACTAAGGACAGAAGAAGAGCTGCACAGGGCTGTCTGGCTCAATCTGGAGCAATCAGAATCATCTTGCAGGGCTGAGATCTGATTTTGACTAGCACCTTGAACAGGAGAGGGAAGGGGGGGAAGGCATAGAGGAACTTCCCCTCCCAATCGAGGAGGAAGGCATCCAGGGGGACTGAGCCCAACACTGGGGGCCTGTAACAAAAAAGTGGAAGTTGATGATTGTATGGGGCTGCAAAAAGATCTATCTGAGGGGTGCCCCACCTGGCAAAAGCTATCCCCAGTACTGAGGATCCAATGACCATTCGTGATGGCCCTGGGAAACTCCTGTTGAGAGCATCTGCCAGACATTGTCCCTTGCCTGGGAGGTGAACTGCTATGAGGGAGGTGTTCAGGGAATAAGCCAGAGACCACAACTTCATTGCCTCGTGCATAAGGCAAGACTGAGTGCCCCTTGTTTGTTGATGTACCACATTGTAGTGGTGTTGTCTGTTCCGACCTGTACCACTTTGTTCTGAACAGATGCAGAAAAACCTGAAGTGCTAGAAAACAGCTCTGAGTTCCAACAGATTGATGTGGGAGCAGAGATTCCTGAGGGACCACAATCCCTGGGTGGAGAGGTCGCCATGTGAGCTCCCCATCCCAAAAGGGACACATCTGTAGTAAGGGTCAAGGAGTGAGATAGAGGGATGAAAGGAACCCTTGTCTCAGATTGCTCTGATCCTGCCACCACTGAAGGGCCTGGATCAGGTTCGAGTCACTGGGATCAGCTTGGATAGGGATCTCTCTTTGAGACCAAAAGGCTCTCAAATGGAACTGAATGTCCCTCATCTGAAATCTTGCTCCTGCACTACGGCTGTGGAAGCAGCCATGTGTCCTAGGAGCTGTAGAAAATGCCTTGCTGGTCGAGAGACCTGCAGGGTGAAGGAGGAGGCCAGACCCACCAGGGTCCTTACCCTTCTAGGGAAGGAAGGCTCTGGCCTGCTTTGTGTCCAGTTCTGCGCCTATGAAGGTGAGTACCTGGACAGGTTCTAAAACTGACTTTGGAAGATTGAGAAGAAAACCTAGAGGTAAGCAGCTGCTGGGTAACCTGCAGGTGTGATCTGACCTGGTCTGGAGACTGACCCACAATGAGCCAGTCATCTAGGTAGGAAAGATGGCAATCTTTGCCTTCTTAAATGAGCAACTGCTACCGCCAGGCATTTTGTGAATACCCTTGGGGCAGAGGTAAGGCCGAAGGCGTTGCTCTGAACTGATAATGGCCTGAGGGCAGTTCAATCTGAGGTACTTTCGTGGAGCTTCTGATAAGAACATGGAAGTAGGCATCCTTGAGGTCCAGGGAAGCTAGCCAGTCCCCTGGCCTTAGGGAAGGTAAAATCATTCCCAGAGTCACCATTTTGAATTTTGGTTTTAAAAGGTGCTTGTTCAGATATCTTAAGTCCAGGATGGGCCGCCATTCTCCTGTCTTTTTTGGGGTAAGGAAGTACCTGGAGTACAGTCCCTTGCCCTGGTGTAGGGGAGAAACCCTTTCTACCGCTCTGAGAGCCAGGAGGGTTGAGACTTCTGTTTCCAAAGCAAGAGTCTCTAGAGGATTTGCAGGTGGAAAAGATCTGATTCTCATCTTTGGAAATTTTTTGAAGCTGAGAACCAGACCCTGGCTTACTACTTCCAGGACCCACTTGTCTGAAGTTAAAGACTCCCAGTCCTGGACGAAGTAAGCCAGCCTGCCCCCTACAGGTAATGAAGAATCGGCCCTGGGCATCCCATCAGGGTGCCTGTTTGGGAGGGGCTTTAGGCTGAGGGGTGGGAGCAGGCCTGCTCATACCCCATCTGCCTCTCCCTCTGAAGAACCCCCTCTGAACGTAAGCTGAAGAGGAGGCCTGGGTTTGGTAAAAAGGTCTGTGAAAAGGCCTGCCTCTACCCCTGGAGGGATGCCTCTGAGGAGTGGCTTGCCGTTCCTTGGCTTGTGCACTCCTATAAGTGGTTCTATATTCATCCATTTCTTCATATAATTCTCTGTCTGCTCCCAAACAGAGAATTTCCACCACAGGAAAATCCATGGCCTTAGCCTGGGAATCCTGTGACAAACTAGTACACCTGAGCCAAGCCAATCTACGAAAAGCCACAGATGTAGCCATGACTCTAGAGGATACATCATTAGAATCCACTGCAGCATGGAATTGCACCTTAGATGCCTCAATACCATCAGAAGCCACCTGTTCCAGCTCCTTGGCAAGCTGGCCAGGGGCCTGTCTGGCTAAGGCCATGACAGTATCCCATCTAGATTTCTGGTATCTTGCAACATAGGCCATATAATTTGCCTGTCTGAGTCCCAAGGACGCTGCCATGTATTGTTTTTTAGCCATGGCATCAATCTTCCTGGAGTCCTTGTCAGGAGGATGTGAAGCCAGGGAATATTAGCTTATCACAGGCTGCAGCCTGAACTACCCCAACATGGCTGCATTGCTGTGAAAGAAATTCTGTCTCAGGACCTGACAAGGTGTACCTCCTGTCCATCTTTTATCCACAGGAGGCACAGAATTAGGAGCTTTTAAAATTTTATTGTTTGTTTCCTGAAGGATTTATGTAAAGGAATAGACAATCTCCTGGACTCTGGGATATCCATCATCTCCACAAACTCAGGCTCTCTTGCTCATCCACAGCTTCCTCCAAAGGGAGCTGGAGGGTTCAGCAACTTTTTATAAAACAGAAAATGAGAAGGGACTCAAAGCCTAGGGGAGACTCTCCTAAAGGTCTGTCTGGGAGATGTCCGTTCAATGGGCACATCCAGACTTTCAAAATCACATTCACACTGTTCATAATCATCCTCCCTCCTCTAGTTCATAAAAACTCCTCTATATCATATTCTTGAACCCGGTGGAACCGGCCAACCGACCTTTGCCAGATAGTGGCGTTCGGACGGAACCGGGAAAGTAACTGGACAATTTGGATAGCTTTGGCTATCTCTGCAGCAGTTGGAGAAGGAATTTTGGACTCCACACCTGCTGATTTCTAGTTCTCTTTGCTGGAACTGGCTCCACTGAGTCAACACCGTTTGCCCGAGGAAGTCTCGCCCTGGTCAGAGGCACTTCCTCCGGTTCGGTTGGCACCGAACCGGGCTGGCCATCCGGGTCAGTGGACTTTTTGGCCTCTCGTTCCCTGAGCCTACCAACTCTCTTATCTAGGGTAGCTGCAGGAAATTCTTGCAAATCTGGCAGTCTGCATTGAGGTGGTCAAACCCCAGACAATAAACACATGTGGTGTGTGGGTCAGCCTTGGCAAAAGCTTCCCCACAGACACTGATGTTGAAACCCAGTGGGCCGTTTTTCTTTTGGGTTTCTCAGACATAATGCCAGCCTAACCAAAACTTGCCCTTTTCCTGCAAATGCCAGGCAAGACACCCTTATCGGTTCCCAACCGTGTCACGGGTCGTGGAAAAAACCGTAATGAAATCTGTTTTTTAGAACCGATAAGAACCGGGAACCGCACTCTAAATAGCTTTAAATGAATTTAGAAAGAAGTTTTAAAACAACCTGATCGGTTCAAACCGAACCGATAAACATTTACAAGTTCCACACAGAAATAAACCTGTCTATTACTTACAATACCACAGACAGAGCTTGAACAGATCGGTTTCATGTTAAAATAATTATAATTGGTTGAATTTAACCGAGAAAACACTTTTAAACAGAGAAATGAACCGAGCAGTAGGAGGACTCTCTGAGCGACTGTTCAGTGAGGCGGAGTAAAGAATCTGACAGTTTCAGTTTGAAATGATCCAGACAGAGCTTTTTTAACCGAGCGCGCGCTCTAAGCTCCATGCATGGCATGGAAGTTAACTCTTTCACCTCCGGAGCAGTTCTAAGGCTGGGACAAACTGCAATTGTCATAATATAGCAAGACTTCATGTTGTTTGAAATGAAAATTATGTGCCTACCGTAATTCTTGATCTTTCTGTGTATCTTCACCATTCATCACTAGTGGGTATAGCCCTCCAGAGCTAGGATCCCACAGGAGACTTTTTTATCTATGGGCAGAATCGACACAGGGACGGCACCGCCCTCGAGGCCGACATTTTACGTGGCGCTCGCGGGTTGGCCGTTAACTGCCACTGACTCTGCCCCCAACCTCAGTTCTGAAACGCTGGAGAGAGAGGAAGAAAGGGTGGAGGGGTGGCGCAAGAGAGCCAACGGGATAGATAAAAGGAAAGGATATAAAACCAAAGGAGAAATAAATGACAGAACAAGAAAATAAATTAGGGATTGGGAGGGGCCCCAATCTCTGGAAAGGAGGAGGGATGGGAGGGAAGAAGAAGAAAGAGAACAAACAATTGGGAGAAGGAGAGGACTGCACTCCCTGACTCTGAGGACCGGGACTCTCAATTCCCAAGGAAGGAGGAAAAACTTGATGCCTGGTCAAACCAGTCTGCCCATTTAGAGAGGGACAAGATTGCCAAGGAGGCAAAGCCTGGCCAAGGAAACAGCAAGGTTTTGAAGGAGTCAACCAGTTTAGGACAAAAATCCAGGCAAATGAAAGGCAAACCCAGAGGGGTAGCAGCAAGACTTTCACAGGGTCAGCAGCTTAGAATAGAGAGTTCCAGGCAGCCAAGAGCGTATCCTCTCCCCCCAAAAAAGAAAAAGGGGAAACTCCAAGAAGAAACCCCCAAAATATAAATATAAATATAAATATAATTATAAAGGGATTAGTCCCGGGACACAGCAGAAAAGAAGCACACTAGGGGTCCAGAGAAGGGGGGTCCCAGTCCCACCATCCCACCCCAGAATGAGGGATGGGGAGGCGCTAAAGCGAGAAAGAAGGAGGAGACCCCCCCCACCATCCAAGATCCCAAAGGAATAAACTCCTCCCTGCGTGTCTCCAGGGTCTCCTTCCTCCTGGCTGCAAGAGAAGGAGAGAGGGGAGTGATGAAAAAGACGAGGAGACACAGGGGGAGCGGAAGCCCAGAGACTGAGGCCCAAGGGGGAAGGTGGGTGGGATTTAGTGATAAATGAAGATACACAGAAAGATCAAGAATTACGGTAGGTACGTAATTGTCATATCTTATCTGTGTCAATCCTCACCATTCATCACTAGTGGGTGAGTACCAAGCCCCCCTGAAGGGAGCCAAATACAACTCTAAGGGATTAAATACCTTAGCCTCCAGTGGGGGAGACACAAGAATCCTTACGGGCCTGGACAGGCCCGAGACTGGTCTGGGTGAGACGGAGAACCCCCCAGTGGGGGAAGGAAGGCCCCAAAAGCTGCCATCTCACCCTGCAAGAGAAAAGGTGGGTTCTCTGGTAGGCAAAGGAAATCACCTTACATCGGGCCATGGGTGATAACCGGGATAGGCGAAGCCATGCTGTCCACCTAATGCAGATCGCTGTCCCCACAATCCTGGAGGTCACCTCACTGGCATCATAGTATGCCCTTGCTTGGTGCCTTGCTAGCTCTAGACCCTGCACAGAGAGAACAATGGCTTGCCTGGAGCTGTCCTAGTCTGGACCACAAGAACCTATCATAGGATGCATAGTGGGCCTGATGAAAAGCAATAGAAAGAACACGTGCCAAGTAGAAAGTCCTCCTCCCCCAGAAGTCAAAATCCGCAGAGTCTGAGTCTGGTCATGGTGAGGGGTGCGAAGCCCAGAAGGAGTGTCTGGCTGTGTCAGACCCGAAAGGGGGTGACGCATGTGTCCTGGAGACTCCGGGGGAGCGCAATATCGCTGGCGCAGATCCCTTGGGACTGGAACGATGGAGAAGAGATGCTGCCAGAGCCAAAGTGACATTTCCCAGAAGGGGACAGGCCAGGCGGGAACCACCAGGTTGGCTACACTGTATTCACCTAGAATGGTGTGCGTCACATGGTTGATATTGCCTTCGGAGGATGGGGTTAGCTGGAGCTAATCAGCATCCTCATGAGGAAGCGCTAATACGTTGAGAGATCAGATGCTGGGGACATGTGGACAGAGGATTCCTCACCCCCTGAGGAGGGGGGGATGAGGAGGCGGATGAGCCTGGCGATTCAAGATCAGGCTGCGTGGGAGCATGGTGGAACACCTGCTCATCCATGGCCCTGAGGTAGGTGGGGAAATGTGCAGATGAACCCCTGAATTACTCCAAGGTCAGAGGTCCCCTAGGACCAGGAATACAGGGCAGTGAAGGAGATGGAGACAGAAATACGGGGGCCAAACTCCTCGCAGGAAGAGTACATCCTCTGCCCGAGCAGGTGGGACTAGCGGAGACTCCCAACTGGGAGGGAGACCCGGAGACCCCAGCAGCCAGCAACTGTTCAACTGGATTGGAATGGCTGTAGCTGTGCTCAAAGGAAGAATTCCCCCTGAGGCGACCGGGATCACGTGAGCCTAGAAAGACGGTCCCTGGCCTCCAAAGCAGAGGTCCCTCTCGAGGAGAGAGAGGGGAAAAGGCAAGGATCTGCACTACGGCTCGTCCCAAAACCCGGGCGGGTTCCAGGGAGAGGCCGCTGCATTGAATCCAGGCCTCTCGGACATCGAAAGAGCCCTCCTCCTCGATAGCAGTAGCCTAGTGCAGCACCCTCCCCTCCAGGGGTGCCCTGGGCTGTCCAGGCACACCAAGAAGGGGTTGCCCCAGCTGAAAGGGAAGACAACCAGATGACTCCGGACTGCGCATCAGCAGCCACCTGGACAACCGCTGGCTGGTCAGTGCCACTGACCCCAGAATCAGCCAGAACTGTCTGCCCCACAGAGGAAGGCCGAGTGGGGGCTGAAGTGGTGGACACGGAGGGGTCAGAAAACTCCGAAGAGTCCGGGAGCCAATCTGCAACAGACCCCGAGTCCTCCTCCTCCAAAGTGGACAAAGAGGTCCAGTGCCAGACCACTCTCCGACCCCTACCAGTTCCTGGGCCGCGAGCGGCTCCACCCTCAGCTCTGACACCGCGAACGGCACTGGAGCCAGGCTTGGCACCAAGCCCAGTGCCGCGAATAGCACCAAAGTTGGAAGCAGCACTGGCCATGGCTCTGCACACACCCCCAATGAATTACTTAGAATGGCATGGAGAACCAACCGCCAGTAAACACCTCGGGGCCTGAGATGGCACGGAGCTCAGAAGTGGCGCCAACTGTGGCACCGCCCCTCCCCAGCACTGTAGAACAATGCTGGAGCTGGAAGCAGCACCATCTCCAGCCCCGCACCGCGGATGGCATAGACACCAGGAATGGCCCCAAGAATGGAGCTGACATCTCCCATGGCACCGCTACCATCCCCAGCACCACGAACAGCGTTGCAAGCAGCACCAGAAAAAAAAAATGGTGCCGACAGACTGCGTCAAGGACAGTGCCAGCCCAGGCCCGCAGGCCCCAGGACATGACACCAGGGAAGCCTTCGTCTCCAAAGAGGTGACTGCTAAGACAGTGCCTCCTGCCTGACCCACAAGAGGGTCAGACTGGGCCTCCAGCACCACAGAAGAAGCCCCTGCTATGGCAAGGCTAGATGAGGCAGAGGCCCCCTCCTCCACGGGACGTATAGGACCGGTAGGGGACCCGGAGGAAGGGTCAAGAGTCCTGGCCTTGGCCCACTGACTGTGAACTCGTCCCCCGAAAGTCGGTGGCGTACGCTATACTTTCAAAGCGCACAACTCAAGAATGCAGTGGTCCATCGAGAAACAGTTGTCGCAGCTGTCCATGTCGTGGGCCAGGCCGAGGCAGGAGAGACAGCGGTCATGCTGGTCTGTGATGGAATACTGGTGGCCGCAGGGGCACCGACGTACGGGAGGCCGCCCTGCCTCCAACGACTTTTTGACCCCTGGACAAGACATGACCAGATGGTAAACAAATCAAAACACAGTACTCGACATCGCTGAGAAAGAAAAAAGGAACGGTCTTACCGGTAACCCACAGTGGTGTCAAGTAGGCAAAACAGAACCGAGATACTAAACGCAGAATATTAGGCCACAACACACTATGCAATATTTTGCTTGAAGCTCCTCACGAGGCCTTTTCTCGATGGCGAGAGAATAAGAACTGAGGTTGGGGTGGAGTTGACGTCAGTTAACGGCCAACCCACGAGTGTCATGTAGATCATCGGCCTCGAGGGCAGCGCAGTCCCTGAGTCGACTCCGCCCATAGAAATGGAGGGGGAGAAAAGGTCTCCCACGGGGTCCTAGCTCCGGAGGGCTATACCCACTAGTGATGAATGGTGAAGACTGACACAGATAAGATCAGGAGGCTCCTCCTGGGGAAGCTCCAGTGGAGGAGGAGGGACCATCTGTACTGAGACCCCAGTAGAGGAATGCGAGTACGATCCTGGGGTGTGCTCCATGTCCAGGAGACCGGTGCTTTCTCCTCCTGTGGTAGCAGGGTCAGCAAGCTGTGCTACCGGCAGGGGAGAGGGGGGAAGAGGGTCTGTCTTCCCCGGGCTCGTTCAGGCGTTGGGTGGGCTGACGTGAATTCCCGACAGGAGAGCGCATCCGTGTGATCCCCCGTGGGGATAGTTTTATTGGACGCTGGAGCCAGGTGGAAAGGGAGACTCCCCGACTTAGCAGCATCCGTGCAGGACCCTGGGAACTGACTTATCGGCAGCCATGCGGTCCCCAGAGGAGCGACTTAGCGGCAGGAGGTGGCCCCTGAGGAGCCGGGGGCTGACTTACCTGCTGAGTCAACCGGGAGCAAGGTGGTTCCTTTGGAGTCCCCGGACGCTGCCTGAATTACCTTAATGGAAGACGGCAGGGGAGACGCCTTGCTGGAAGCTGGCCTAGAAGTCTCGGTCTTGGTACCCGCTGACTGGTGTTTCCACTCCCAGTGTTTTTCCTTCTTCTTGTATTTTGAAGGAGAGGACGAAGAAGGTGAAGCAGAATCCCTGATCTTTTCCATTTGTTTCTCTTAAGAGGCTAAATGAGATTTTAAGAGATGGGCCTCCAGAGCCTGCTGCCTTCATTTCTGGGTTGCCTGGTTGAACGGTTGGCAACCCAGGCAGGAGACCACAGGATGGTCCAGGCTCAAGCAAATGATGCACTTTCTGTGACCGTCTTTGTGTGGGATCCGGGCGCCCCAGGAATCACACTTCTTCTTAGGAGTCGGCGATGACACAGAAGCGCTAGTGCGAACAAAAAACCCGAAGTTTTTACAGAGAATTTGAACTGGTAAAGAAAACAAATGACGATTACTATGTAGGTCTACCACAAAGTAACTGCATGAGGCAATGGCGGGAAAGAACTGGAGGGTGGGCATAGGGACCGTCCACTATATAGGGTCGCACTGACGTCGTCATGTGACATCAGGTGGGCGGTCGGTCCCCAGTCAGGCATTGCTGGAAAAGTCTGCCGTTGGGTGCTGACACCAGATGGCGCTAGTCCTACATGTCATGACCTACTGCAGGAACTCTCTTGAAGTAAGATTGTCTTTTACACTAGGCTTATAAGGGGGATTCTTTTTTTGGCTTTGAATAAAGTACACTATTACAATACCATGCATCATCTGATCATTGCTGTCCACTTAAGTTCGCAGGACTCTACCGCTACCGAACATAGCGAGACTTATTTGGTAGAAAAAATAACCTGTTCTACAGTATACATTGAGCCTTCTTAATCACCCTAACTGAACTTTTTCTTTTAGTCCCTACAGTGATAATGTGGTACTGGTCAGGGTTAATGAGGTAAGAACTGGACCAGAATGAATAAACACCAACTCCCATAGGCTGAGGTGTTTATTAATGATCTGGTCCAGTTATTCCCAGGTAAAACTCCTGCCACTATACCATTATAGCGATTATACTGAGAAAAAAATTTCAAACAGAGTGCCAAAATCGTTCTCTCCCTATAGCACTACACTCCATGAGAAAACCAAAACAGTTTGGCAGTTTCTCAGAGACGTGACAACAGATGGGCTATGATGGCCATTTCTGTTTTCCAGTAGTTTCCATGCGTTTAGGCTAAAATTAAATAAATATATAAATAATCAAATAAAGAAAAAAGAATTAAGTCCGAATGCATGTGTAGAAAGAAATTTCTCTAACTTAGCATAAAAAATAAGTCCGAGATACTGCATTCTGCCAGGTGCACAGACTTCAGATTTTTTTTAAACCCTTAAATTTTCAAAGACTTAGAACTTGAATATTTTGAGAATTTTTTTGGTCCAAACTTGGGTCATGAGTTAGAACCCCCGTCTTGATCACATACAGTAAGTGGTCACTCATAAATCATGCAAAAATTTGTTGAGGGGCAATTTTCAAAAGAGACATGAAAGAAAGTCTGAGAACTTCTTGCACACATTTTTAAATTTTTTGTACACAGGAACATTTTTGACTGTTAGTCCCCATCCCACTGGTGTGGCTACCTTTTCTCCTGCCCCCCACCCTATCACCCCAGCTTCTCCCAGGACTTACGGTGTGAGCTTCTGCAGCTCCGCCCCCCCACCTGCGGCGGGAAGCGTTCTCGACCTGCCGAGCAAAGATCCTGGCGTCCATGCCGAGTCGCAAGAGGTGGGTCCTGCAAGGGGCGGAGATCATCCTGCCACCCAAGATTTTCCTCTCTTCCTTTGTGCCCCACACTCCCATGGCTCAAAGCAGTGTGCAATGACATCAATGGTGGTGCCATGCATGCTCCCATGCGTGCCACGCCAGACGCCTGCCACTCCTCCACTGCCCCGTGTGCTTTCCCCAGACATTGCTAGGAGGCAGCTTGACTCTGGGTGCAATGCCATTTCCCCAGAGAAGTGCAGTTCTCTGGATGCTCTGTCCTCCTACCCCCCACCCCCAAAAGTCTGACCCTCCAATGACTCAAGCTTGTTCCTAAACCTGGGTCATAAACGCCACAAGTGGTAGTACTGCCTCTGTGCTGGTGGACTGGTGAGGTGCTCATAACTTTTAAATTTTTAATCTTTTTGGCCCAAACGTGGGAAATGACTTAGTTAGGGTCCCCCCCACAACCAAATAAGTTGTCAAACTTAACCCTTAGGCTGCTGACAGAATAAGAATGTATAGGAATTTTAGACTGAAGCATCAGTCTGTGGCACAACAAGGGTTAAATTCCCCCAAATGGGTTTTTGGGAGCAGATGAATTGCCCCATTTGTATGACCACTATGTGTCATACAAACAGTGGCTTTCCCATTACACTGGTGTAGCCTGCTTGCAAATATCAGTGAGAAAACTGAAAAATCCAATAAAACAAAGAACTGCAAGTGTAAACCAAATTTTTTTCATAATTTAAACTTTACAACATTCTCATTAAAGAACACGAGTTTTGGTACTTTTATCAAGCCCCCACTGGTGCCTTACCTGTTTTGGACTTAAACAGTCCGCATTCAAAAATGTTCTGTGGTGTACAGTTGTAAGGGGAAGGGATCATAATTCATGGCTCGGAGAAGCCAGCCACCAGATCCCTTCCGCTTGCTCGTCCCAAAATGTAAAAGCTCCACTCCTGTGCTCTCAAGTTTTGTGACATCATAGTTTGTAGAGTCGGGGGCATGTTCCATTGATATCAATGGAGTAAGGGTTAAAATTAATCTTTTTTTTTTTTTAAATATGTTTTGGAGGTCCACTGGGATCAAATCAAACACCAGTGGACCTCTAAAGCATATTAATAAAAAAAAAAAACAGTAATTTTAAACCTGCCCACATTGAAATCAATGAAGCATGCCCCGCGCTCTACAAACTATGATGTCAAACGTGAAGCGCAGTAGGGGCAGCATGGGACTGAGCTTTACACCGATCAGGAAGGGAAGGTGTCTGCGGCCAGCTGCTCCGACTTAAGAATTATGATCCTTATAAATTCAACCACAGAAACATTTTAAATATGGACTGTTTAAGTCCAGAACAGGTAAGGGCACCAGTGGGGGCTTGGGGATTTCTGTTCTTTTTTTTTTTCCAAATTATTGAAATTGTTGCACTTTAAAGCCACATAGCATATTATCATCCATGGTCCAAACTCTAACCTGTCATTGCAGGTTTCAGTTCTCAGCTGTTTTTGTGCTATTGGTGAGTAAAGATTAGTATCATTTATCTGAATCGCTAGAGGCACAGAGGTACTTACCCATCAACATGCAACCCAGGGAGTTTGAAGCTGAAACTGTAATCAAATACCATGCCTAACAGAAACTTTTCCTACTTTTCTTCTCTAATCTGAAACTGTTCTCTGTTTTTGTGTGTGGCATTGGGAACTTACATGCCTCAAGATTTACCTTGTTGGGGGACAAACAGAAAAGGCCCTCGTCATGGGAAGGTCTGCAAGACTCAAAGCCCCCACAGTACCTCTATTAAACCAAATGCCTTACTTTAGCTTGGACCCAATCTGTCATTTCAAACAATACTTGTTAAAAAAATAAGGGTAGCCAGGACTTTCAGTGACGTCACTGAGGCATGTAGTAGCTGTGCTTTGCAGCTCCCGCGAACCCCTCTGCTAAAAAGCTATTAAACCCACAACTGGCAGCTGTAACTTAATAAAAACAGCATCAAATAGTGCAATTTGCAACAGCGAGTCAACATGAAGGTAAACTTGACAACTGGTGGGAGCCTCAAATAGAAAATAAGTTTAGCTCCCTGGTCATAGGCCAAGAGCAGCGTGTCTGAGAAGCCACCAGACACAGTAGGCCATGACTCAGTAAGTGGCACCAAGGAGGAGGAGGAGAATTTTACAATCACCTCTAGACAATTATGTAAAGGACTCAGACAATTAAGTCAGACCCTGGAGACGATTTGAGCAGAGGTTGGAGAGAATCGAGGGAAAATCCAACAACAAGGGCAACAAATTCAAAGCATGGAGGAACAGCTTGCATCATGTTCAGATTCAATTGATCTCCATAACGGAGCTATCCTGCAACTTCATGATAGATCACAGTACCTTTTAAACAAAATTGAGGACCTTGAAAATAGATCCAGGCGGGTTAACATCAGAATTCATGGCCTCCCGGAACAGACAGGCAGTACCACAGAATATGTGGAAGGGCTATTAAAAGAACTTCTAGATCTTGACAAAGTAGTCCAACTAAGCATAATAAGAGCTCACCGTGCCCTGACAGCACCACCAAAAGACCCGAAGGCGAGACCATGTTCTTTAATAGTAGCTGGACTACCATATGAGAGAGATGATTTTGAAAAAAAGCATGGTCTATAAAAAAAGATCATTTTTGGGGACACCAAATTATTTCTGGAGCCAGACTATGCGTCGACAACAATGGGGCGGAGGAAACTCTGGTTCCCGGTAATAAAAGTTTTAAGAAACAAAGGCCTGAAGGCCAGAGTGGACTTTCTAGCTCGTCTCAGGATTACATCAGTCAGGGGGACTAAAGTATTTGATTCTATTTGATTGCTAAGGCACAAAAATTTCTGGCCACCCTAGATGTCTCTGTGGATGAAGTGATTAACCCCTCGACAGTGAAGAAATTGGATCAGAGGCAGTGGCAACAACAGGGAAGACAAAACACTAGGCAGGGGAGACTGGGTCCAACCCTGGACACAAGCCCTTGGGCTCAGATGAAGGTACACAGGAATGATGCAACGCGAGGCCGGAGAATAAGTGCTTAGTCAGTAGTAGCCAACAGGGAGAACAGCCCTACCCAGGGAACCTCCGGGCCACCAGAAGATGATGAAGAAGCCAGCGCACAGACCAGACTGTTACCTAAAGACACAGGTTTTTGACTTTCTGCTTATTCCTTGAGCCGCTGAAATACTGAATTAAGTGACCAAGCTCAAGAGACTCAGGGGAACAGAAAACTGGACTTGTAGCTAGGAGAGTCTCTAAAATGCTCATATGCATGTAGCAAGTAATATCACTTATTTAAGGGTTACTGTGAAAGATTGGGGGAGGAAAAAGCTACAAGATCCAGATCCACGCCGAAATAGTTTTGTCCTCCTCCAGAACACAGAATAGGCAAGTGGGACACCTTTCACCAGCCTTTATGACACGTGGCCCAGCTCTAGGGCTGCAGTATAGCGTATTAGATGGAGAAGAGCAGACGAGTTTAGCCTGCCCTAAATGATCAAAAATTGACACAATTGTGGGTATTTTAGGAATAGAAAGAAACCTTGGGAGAAGACAAATCATTTGGAATGAAAGACTGGCAAATATAGTCAATATGCAGGATCTCTTTATTAAGTAAGTAAGTTTGTGGGGGGGGGTGAATGGATGAGTTCTGCATGGCCCCGATGACTCCACTGGTCTAAATGGCTAAGGCCACAGCAGCTCGGTACAGAGTTTAACCCTGCACATCCCATCACCACTGGGTACCTTAAGTGTGATGGGGCCATAGTGGCACCTTGGAAGCTCACCAAAAAATACTGATGTAGGAAGTTTAAAAATCGACTGGGTTATGCCCCAGGCAAAGTTTAATGTTGCTGTTATGTATTATTTACATTATACTTGGTTTAGTTTCACTTTTGCTGCACCCCTGCCCCACCCCAGCTGGGAACCTTTGGGTAACCATCCTGGGGATGGGCCTACAGGATGAGAGGAGTCTGAGATGGATAGCGTGAACATAATTACTTATAACATACGGTGACTTAACCCCATAAAGCAAGCCAGACTGTTGCAGGAGTTGGGGAGAATGGGTCAGCACATTGTAATGTTACAGGAGACCCATCTCACAGACTCAGAACATCAAAAACTGTGCCGTAAATGGGTGGGATCTATTTATGCCCCTTCTTATCAAGCACACCCACATCGAAGAGACACAGCTATCCTAATACATAAGGACTGCCTGTTACAGATGGAAAAGACAGAACTAGACACAGGGCAGATTTGTGAAACTCACAGCCCTATATAGAGATACACCTTGTTCAATAATGAATATCTATACTCCTAATGTAGACAGGGAGAAGGCTTCCCACTTTATCAAAAAGATACTGCTGGACATCTTGGATTCAGGTGACCACCCCTGCATTTTGGGCGGAGACTTTAACTCTATATTATCCCCGACATTAGACAGACGTGGAGGAGCAATGGGCTCTAGGATAGGGGCAGCAGGCTCAATCCTAAGTAAATTCAGTCAGACACTGGGAATGTTGGATATCTGGCAGTGGATTAATGGTGACTTGCGAGATTATACCCACTATTCTGACGGACACAATTGCTACACCAGGATAGACTTGCTGTTTATCCTGGAGGAGTGGGCCCATGCTGCATCGGACTGCCAGATATTTCCATGCACGATCTCTGACCATTCTCCTGTGAAGCTGACACTAGATGTGGCCCCTGCTGCAAGGAGCTCTCACTGGTGCTTGAATGTTGGTTTACTGAACAACCCAGACTTTAAAGACATGGCGGAGTCCACAATTTAGGACTACCTTAGAAATAACCCAGTGGGGACCACATCCCATACAATTCGCTGGGATGCTTTAAAAGCAGTCCTAAGGGGTTCAATCATAAAGTCTGCAGCTGACTTAAGATAAAAAGGCATATAAAATGAGGAAATTGGAGCTATAACTAGAGGAGTTAGAACTGCAGCATAAGCGTACTTTAAATCCAGAAGTTAAGAGGGCACCAGAAGAGAAAAAACCCTTCTGACAGCCCACATCACTACCCAGATGGAGAAAGGTCAGGCAACAATATTATGAAAATGGCAATACGGCAGGGAAGCTATTAGCAGCCACTCAGAGCTCAGCAGGCAAGCAGATTAGTATTGCAACTGAGAGATAACACGAAGAGAGGACATAAGATGAGCAGACCAGGGGACATAACCAAAATATTCTCTAACTATTACAAGACATTGTACCACCAAGAGGAGACTCCCGACTACCAGACAGGGTTGGAAGTCGTCTTCTAAGGACTGGCACTACACACTCTCCTCCAACAATCCATGGAAATGATGGTGGGGAGCTATCAAGAGCAGGGAACTGGAAGATCAGATAGGAAAATTGAAAAATGGGAAATCTCTGGGCCTAGATGGCTTTAACCCAGAGTTTTACAAAATGTTTGAGGATATACTCCTCCCAGCTCTTTTACCGGTCTGTCAGGAAGTCATGGAATGGGAAGAAACACCAATTCCATGGCAATCAGCCCAAATTACGGTACTGCACAAAGATGGAAAATACCCTTTGGAGTGTGGGTCTTATCGTCCCATATCTCTATTTAACGTAGATCTGAAACGGTTTACTGGGCTATTAGCCACTAGACTACAAACGGTCATTTCAGAACTAATCCATAAGGACCAAACAGGATTCATCTCAGGGAGATTCCGCACAGATAATATCAGCAGGCTCCTTAATATCATTTCTTCTCAGAAAGCCCAGAAACAGTTCCAGATAGCCATTTCCATAGATACAGAAAAGGCATTTGACAGGGTTAACTGGCAGTTTTTAAAAGCATCCATAGAAAAAAATGAAATTTGGCCCCAAATTCATGAAAGTGATTCTCCAACTATATAAGAACCCTAAGGCCTTGGTCAGAGTGAACAACATCAGCTCAGAACTCTTTCCCTTGACCTGTGGGATCTGATATGGATGCCCCTTGTCACCCCTTCTTTTTTCCCTGAGCCTGAAACCCCTGGCTACTAAAGTGTGCAACAACTTGGGAGATACGGGGCGTAATGGTAGGGGGAACTGAATATAAGCTGTCTCTGTATGCCGATGACGTCATATTTTTATGTCCTCACCAGAAACTTCACTGCCACCTCTGATGCACGTGCTACACTCATTTGGGGAGCTCTCAGGGTATAAAATTAATTTATTAAAATCAGAAGCCCTGGTGCTGAGTGGAAGGCCTACTAGTCTATTTGACCAGCACTTCCCATTCAAATGGGCCCCCAGAAATCAAATTAGGTATCTGGGAATTCAGGTATCGGTGGATCTTTCAAAGCTTTTGATAATAATTATGGCAAACTGTGGGAGACCTTGGAGGGAGAGAGAGAGAGAGAGAGAGAGAGATATGGCCAGATGGCGTCTACTACCCCTCTCCCAAGTGGGAAGAATAGATGTTAATAAAGATGAATATATTGTCCCGGCTCATCATCTTGTTCCAGTGTCTCCCAATAAGAGTCCCTCTCACCTTTTGGCATAAGCTTGAAAAACAAATACATAAATTTATTTGGAATAACAAGAAACCAAGGATTGCAAAGAGAATATTGCAACTCCCTAAGGAAGAAGGAGGCTTAGCCCTTCCAAATCTATATTTACATTATCTAGCAGCCCAAGTGTCTGTGCTTTTCACATGGGCTAAGCAAAGACTCTCCTCACAATGGCATCAGATAGAGAATGACACAATAGGTGACAGACCTTTATTCACGTTGATACTGACAGAGACCCCTCTAGATTATAAAAGAACACTCACCAGTAGGTGGGTTAAACATGGGCTCTATGTCATTAACAAGGTGAGAAAATTGACACACACCCCTACAGGGGTGGGCCCCCTCTCCCTTGTCCAGTATGAGTCTGAATTTTTTCCTCCTGTCCTGGACTTAAATTATGCCAGATGGGAGAAACAAGGTATTATGAGGTTCATAAACTTTTTGGAGAAAGATAAATGTATATATTTTCAAAGAGCTAAAGAAAAGTTTAATTGGCAAAACGGGGACTTTCTTAGATATATGCAGGTTAGGCATTTTATAGAATCAGTAAATCATTTGATTCAACTTACTGGGACACCATCAGGATGGGAAACACTTCTATACAACATAGTGGGGATAGCTGGTCCAACAAAATATATTTCAGAGGTATACAAATTATTGCTCCAAAATACAGGGGCATCCTTGGGGACTCACAGGGAGGCTTGGGCGAGAACAGCAAATAAAACTATTAAATGAGGCAGACTGGGCCCACAGACTGAAGTGGGGATGGAAAGCGACCTCTGCACTCGTGTGGCGAGAATATTTCTGGAAAGTGCTGACCTGATATTTTCACACCCCCCACTATTACACAACACTACAGCTCCACTAGATCGCCCATGTGTTGGAGAGCATGTGGTCAAGAAGGCAGCCACTGGCATATTTTTTTGGGATGCCCACAGTTAAAACAATACTGGAGAGCAATACAAGGGGCAGTTCAAGGGACAACAGGAATACTAAATCCTCTGGAATTCGAGGAGTGGGTCCTGAGACTACCCACAGCCACACACCAATAAGGGGAGACTCGAGGTTCTCTTGACATTGATCATCACAGCTTTGAAATGTATCACAGCAAAGTGGCTTCAGCCTGAACCTACAGTTCTTCACTGTTTCTTGTATCAATATTGAACTGTGTCCTCGTTGAACTGTTATGTAAAGTTTGTTCTGTACCTAATCACTGTGACGTGGAACCTTTGCAAATGAGTCTTTGACTCAAAGGTACTTCCGAATTATCAATAAATAAATAAAAAAATAGAAGATTGGGTAAGGAGAACACAGGAGGTCCTCACAATGCAGGCATTAACAACCAGACTGGCTACGATTTGATAAGCACGAAGTTAGGTGGAGAGGCTGGGAAATATGGAAAATGCAAAGACAGGGGGACAGCTGAACTTCAACCCAGGCTCAGGGATAAATGGGGGTTAGGTTATTAAATGAGGGCAAGACACGAGTGACACATCTTTTCAATAGAAATTATGAGACAGGACACTACACTATTGATAATGGTCAAATGATGGGGGGAGAGGAATAGGTGCACAGCCAATAATAGGGCCATGTTGGGCGCTAAGTTTCTTTATGTTAAATTAATTTGTGAGAAATGTCTTCTTTTTACTACTTAGCAGTAAGATCAAATAACATAATTCACTCCCGAGTCCCAGGTAACTGTGTGTCTTTTGAAATGCAATCTGACTAAAGACAGCAGCTAAGAAATACACTGTAAGATGGTTATGCTCACTTTCTTGGACTGTTTCTCCACAAAGTAATCTTGTCATACAAGGATGGACTCATAGCATAGAAACTCAAGAGAAATTAAGTTAATGATTGTATGTATTCTGATACATTCCAGAATGTTTTTATTTATGTACATCAAGAAAATAAGCATGAACTGCTGCTGTATGATGCTACACAATAAAGCTGAGTTTAAAAAAAAAAAAGATATGGGGCAGCCAGTGTTCTTGAGCAAAAAAACACTTTAAAAGGTGATTCACACAGAGCATGTGAAAGAACACCAAAGTACAATTATGTTAGAACTCACTGTAACAGTAGATCTTCGAGAGGACCTCTTGCAGCAGGCTATAACAATTATGACTATGACGCAGGCACTAGAACCCTCCGGAAACCTTTTCAGCCAGCAGTATACAGCAGGGACTGCCCCCGACGTCGGACCCACACCGACTTCAGCCCTGGTACAAAAGAGGGGGGGAACCAGCTCCACCTCACTTCTCCCGCCAAGGCCTGCGAACAAGCCCTGACAAGAGGAGACAAAGCACTCGATGGAGATGTAGATGAAGATGGATCTGCACACCTCGAGGGGGAAGGTGGGTGGGAAAATAACACCTGCTGCAAGAGCTCCTCTCGAAGATCTACTGTTACGGTAAGTTCTAATGTAACTGTACTATCTTATTTCGAGTGGGAGCTCTTGCAGCAGGCTATAACAATTAGGACTGAATACCATGCAGTCCCTCGCCAAAGAGGTAGACGACCCCGGGAGGTGGAATATGCTGACTCCAGAGGCCTAGGACAAAAGTCCCTGTAAAACAGCCAGACCGAAACCGGCACGGCGTCTGGAGATGATATCCAAGCTGTAATGCTTGACAAAGGTATGTACTAATTCCAGGTAGCCACGACATGTCCCTGAGAGAGACATTCTCAGGGCGCAGCAAAGAAGCAGACACTCTGGTGGAGTGACCCCCGACCGGACCCGTAAGGGCTTATTATGTTTTTCATAGCAGAAGGAAACGCAGTGGACGATCCACTTCGAAATAGTCTGCTTGGTCTCCGGTTTGCCCAAGCACTGTGGTGCAAAGGCCAGAAAAAGTTGCTCCGACTGACGGTGCGTAGCCGTCCGTTTGAGGTAATACCTCAAAGTCCAGTGGACATTCAATGTGTGAAGAAGAGCCTCCCCTCTATTAGATAGGGAGGGACATTAAGACTGGAAGGTCAACCGACTGGTTGAGGGTCAACTCCGAGACCACTTCGGAAGAAACTTAGAGATCTGTTCTAAGGAAACCCTTTCCTGTGGAAAATCAAATCTGGCTCTTTACACATCAGAGCCTGAAGCTTGGAAACTCTTCAGCTGAGGTAATAACCAAAACACACCTTCCAAGAAAGATAACGCAGCTCACAATCCGCTGCCAGCTCAAAGGGAGGGAGGATGAGCTTCTCCAACACAAAAAGGAGATCCCAGGGTGGGATAGGATCCCTAATGGGAGGTCTCATATGTAAAATTCCTCTCAAAAAGGTGCAGGCTACATCCAATTGTGTTAACGCCCTATCTCCAATCAGAGCACGATAGGTGGAGACAGCCCACATGTGCACCCTAATAGAGGAGTAACTCAGGCCATGTTGGTACAAGGAGAGGAGGTACTGTAACGCTGAGTTCACTGGACAAGTGATGGCGTCCAAATGCTGTGACTAGACCCATAAACAAAACCGCTTCCATTTCATAGCACAGGCGGAGCAGGTGGAGGGCTTCCTCGCCGACATTAGGACTGCCGCCACTTCCAGGGAAACCCGTATCTCTGTTGAGCTACGTCTGAAGGTGCCAACCATGCAGATGTAAGGAACGAAGGTCCGGATGGACCAGTAACCCCTGTTCCTGGGATAGCAACTGCGAGCATATGGGCAGCGGAGTTGGAGGTTCCGTGGATAACCGCTACAGGAGTGGGAACCAAAGCTTCCGAGTCCATCTGGGGCCACTAGAATCATTCGGGCCCCTTCTGCCTGTAACTTTAGTAGGACTCTCTGAATGAGAGGGAAGGGCGGTAAGGCATAGAGAAACCTTCCTGCCTAGCAAAGGGATGACGCGCCTGGCCAGAAAACTCCAGGCGCATGCTCTCGCGAGCAGAAAATTGGCAGTTTGGCATTGCGTGGTGACGCAAGAGGTCCAGCTCTGGATGACCCCACTTGTCGAAGAGCTGATCTGCTACGGACTGTAGCAGCTCCCACTTGTGTGCTCTGGATCGAGACCTGCTTAAGCTGTCGGCCAGATCGTTCAGGACGCCTGGAATGTGCACTGCGGACAACAGAATGCGCCTCTCCATGCCCAGTGCCAGACTCTCACTGCCTCCCTACAAAGGGGATAAGAATGAGTATCCCCTTGCTTGTTGAAGTAGAAGACGACTGCCATATTGTCTGTTTGAACTAGAAGAGAGCCCGGCACCTGGTCCTCTTGAAAGGCCTGTAAGGCATACAGAAACACTCGCATTTCCAGTACATTGATGTGAAGGGATCGCTCCTCGGGTGTCCAAACCCCTTGCATTTGATGAGCACCCAGGTGTGCTCCCCATCCCAGATCCGAAGCATCTGTCGTAAGAATCTGACCTGGTGGCTCCTGAAGAAACCTGACCCCTTTCTCCAAATTCCGGGGGTCCATTCATCAAAGTAAAGTTCTCCTGACTGGCTCGGTGATCTTGACCAGAAAGTCTAGATCATCGTAGCCCTGGTCTCACCGTACCCTGAGCATCCACTGTGGGACCCGCATGTGCAGGCAGGCCAGAGAAGTGACTGGAATGGCCACTGCCATGTTCCCCAGTAGCCTGAGGAAGTTCCGTACTGGAACTTGAGGAGCTACTGAGATCCATTCGGCAATCTCTCGTAGGTGACCGTCCCTGTCCGGGGGAAGGAAAGCCATGCCCTGGATAGAATCCAGGACCACTCCAATGAAGACAGGTTTTTGACTGGACTCGGGGGACGATTTCCGAAGGTTCAGGGTGATCCCCAGCTCTCTGAATAGAGCATAGGTGTCCCCGAGTGCGTGAAGTAGGCATGACCTTGACAGGGCTGTGAGCAGCCAATCATCTAGGTATGGGAAAACGTAGTGCCCCATGTATTAGAGCATAGCCAGCACTGCCAAGCATTTTGTAAAGACTCGCGGAGCAGGGAGAGGCCGAGCGGAAGAACTTCGGATTGGTAGTGCTCCTTGGAAGTGGAACCTCAGAAACTTCCTGTGGGAGGGAAGACCCCAATATGCATGTATGCATCTTGCATGTCTATGCAGCAGAGCCAGTCTCCTTGATGCAGCAGAGGAAGTAGACCTGGAAGGGTCACCATCCTGAACCTTTTGTACTCTATAAAGAGATTGAGAGAGCTGAGGTCCAGAATGGGACGAAGATCCTGTGTCTTTTCGACCAGAGAAGAAGTGGAATAAAATCCCTTCCCTGCTGATGCAAGGGACCACCTCTATTGCCTTTTCTGCAAGAGGGTCTGAATTTCTCCTTCTATTAGTGGGATGTGAGAAGGAGGATAACGGGAGTACTTTGGTGGAATATTTGGAGGAAACTCCGTGAACTCCAGCGTGTCCTCTCCTGATTATGTCCAGGACCCATTGGTCTGCAGTAATCGACCTCCACCCTTCAAGATGAAGGAAGAAGCGGCCCCCAACCGTCTCCCGAGTCTTCCTCTGGAACGGGGGGGGGGGGCATGGCGGAAGGGAGTCATTGGGCTGAGCCGGGCATAGGCAGAGAGGCCTGGGAGGACTTAGGCCCATGGGTAGGAACGCCTCCAGGTTGCTGGTTACTGGCTCTCCTACCAAAGCCACCTCTCTGGCCCTGCTGATTACCACGGGTGTGTCCACCTTGACCACCTGACGGCTTATGAAATGGCCGTTTTCGTTGTCGTCGCTGTCGCCCGCGGTACATTGGCGGACCAACCAGATGGACTTGCCAGACTCCTGTAGACGAGAAATCAAAGCTCCCGTCTCCTGCCCAATTAACACGGTACCTTGGAATGGTAGATCTTTGATACCGGACTGCAGATCCTGGTGGAAACCCGAAAGTCTCAACCAGGCATGGCGCAGCTGCCCTGGCTGCCGTATCTGCAGTATCGTACTAGGCTCTCAGGACATGGGAGCCTACGTCGGAGCCAGATTTCATAATATCCAGAAGTTCAGTCTTCTGATCGGAATCTGACATGGCCTTCAGTAGCTCTTGTCCCCTCTACCACAGAGCATTCTGGTACTGGACCATATGCGTCAGGAAGTTAAGAGACCAGATGGAACAGGTGGAGGCAGAATAAACTTTCTTGCCCACCTGGTCCAAATCCCGAGACTCTGGATCAGGAGGCTGCGAGCTAAAGTGCTTTGGCTGCCTGGATTTGTCATGGGCAGCCGTGATGACCGAAGAGTCTGCCAGAGGGTTCTCTGCTAGAAAAGCTTCTGCCCTCGGGGCCTTATACAGCCTATCCCATTTCTTGGAAACAGCCAGGATGGAAGCTGGACGCCTCCAGGCAGTCAAAGTCAGGTCCTGGAAAGTGTCCACTAAAGGAGGAACTGCCAGTGGTTTCGGCTCCTTTTGCCTCAGGTATTTTGCCAATCTCTGGCGTTCCGGATCCAGGTCCTCCGTTTCCCACTCACTGGAGGCCTGGATATGTCTCATGGACGCCCATGAAGGTTGGATCGCCGGGAGGCAAGCGAGGCTGGTCCTTCTCTCGGGACCGCCTAAGCTGAGAGGAAGAGGATGAGGACGAGAAGAGGGAGATCGACTATATGATCTGGAATAGTCTGATCTCTCCTTATGACCAGACCCCCTCTGTCGTCGGTAACTGGGGGACTGACGTCGGTCCGAAGACCGGCTCCGGTCCTGAGACCAGCGACGGAGCGAAGACTGACGTCCATCAGAGGACTGACGTCGGGAGCGCTCTCGTCTAGGAGAATAAGAAGGGCTGCGCGTAAGAGACCTGGACCGGCGATGGTCTCCAGAGTCCTTGGAACGTCGGTTGTGGTCTTCAGACCAGGCACAGGAACAAGCCCTAGAAGGAGGTGTAGGTGGTCGCTCCGGGGACTTCCTCGGAGAAGGCTTACCTCCCGGCTGTGGTTTGCCCGCTAGGTCCGGTACTGGTGTCTGAGCCGGTGATTTTGGGGCTGCCCGACCTGTCTCCACCAAAAGGAGAACAACTCCTGCAGCTCGCCCTCGAGAAAGCTTGGCCGCCGGCCCGGAAAGGGAGATCCGTATGTCGGCCCGCTAAGGAGAGCCCTCTTGGGGCCCGGGAGGACTTGGGAGATGGGGATGTCGGCACTTCCATGGCTGCTCCTTCACCCTTCAACCAGCATCAGTGGTGGTACAGACGATGGGTTGCCACCAGGGGGCGCCAGAGAATCCTTGGGCTCTGGAGGCGCGCCTTTAGTAGGCAGCGCCGGTGCCTTGGTAGGTGGGGCCGCAGCTTTCACCTTCAAGGGCTTGGTGGTAACCCTTAGTGGTGTTACCTTTGGCTTGCCCGGCTTCTCCCCCATGGACCGGCCTTGGCCTGGGACGACTTAGGGCACTCTCCTGAGCCCGAGGAAAGACGGGCCTTCTTGGGAGAGGGCCGCGAATGAGAGCGGGACCGCTGACCGGGATCAGTGCGCCGACCGACTCACGGTCTTTCCGTGGTGCTGGGTTTTTCCTATGCTTTCCTCGGTGGAGTGCTGAGCCATCTTCTTCTCTAGCAGAAATGCCTTCAGGGCCTTTAGACATCGGATCCGGGTCCAGCTGGTGAACGCCTGGTAGACTGAGCAGGCCATGGTATCGTGGTCTGGCTTGAGGCAGAAGACACAGCTTTTGTGCCCATCTTTGGCAGGGATCTGCCTCCCACAATTGCACTTGTTCTGATGGGGCTCTGGAAAGGCCGACGACGGCAAAGTCATCTGTTGATCAACTGAAAAACGTTGGAAAACGGCCTGACGACGATAACTTGAAAAACCGTTGAAACAGTAGCAAAAGCAGGTTTGAAAAATAAATATTGCTGTTCCTGGCAAGCTGGAACGAAGTCTTTCTCTTCACGTCCGGGATGTGGCGAGAAAAGAACTGGGGTGGAGCTGGGTCCACCCCCTTTTGCACCGGGCCGACGCTGGGGCAGTCCCTGCTGTATACTGCTGGCTGAAAAAGGTTTCCTGGAGGTCCTAGTGCCCGCGTGCATAGTCCAATTGTTATAGCCTGCTGCAAGAGCTTCCTCACCAAAGTAAGATCAGTTTATTTAGACATATCTTCAATGGTTCGCTGCCTTCGAGGGGTGCACACCTCTTCATCGGGGTGGGGTGGGGTTCTGATTAGACTCGGCAGCTGACTTGGGTGGTTGAGGTGTGGGGTGGCACAGCAGAACTCCCAGTCAGAAAGGCATGGAGTGGTAGTTCCACAGCTGCAGCAACCCCCTGTGGTAGACCAGGGATCTTGCCCTCTCCACAGGGCACTTCTGCATGGCCTACAGGGCAATACCTGGCACCGGAAAGGAGGGTGGAGCTAAGAGAAGAAACTGGAAGAAGACATGCACTCAGCCATCTGAATGACAGTCGTCAGCACCCTTGGACCCTACTCTGTGCTGATCCCCACCAGCTTTGACAGTGGGGGGCAACAGACAGAGCTAAGAGGTTGCTAGCAGAAGCCCTGAGGCAAGCATAGGTGGTGATTCGTGGGCCAAACTACTTTATGAAGAAAAAAAAAGATATTTACAAACATATTTATTAAAGACATTTAGAGAGCCTGCAGCTCAGATAAAGGAAAAAAAAAAACACCTTAAAAACATACTAAAAAGAAATTGTGGTGCGGGGGGGAACTAGAGAGCCACACTCATGACAGGATGACTTTTTGATCAGCTCCACGTTGAGCGCAAGTAAAAATTAATTATTTTCAGTGTAAAAGCAGTAAAGGTTGATAGTTTTCCACACCTTTCAACAGCTTATTTCTTCTGGATTCTGCAGACCCCACTTTTGCTATGGGTCACCAGAAAGAATGGCTTGGAGGGTCAAGACAAAAACCGGTGCAACAGCAGCCATCCCATCAAGGATCTAGAGACTTGGTAGGCTCAGCAGGCCCTAGTTGGGGAAGGGGAGAACCTCCTCCATGGGAGACCATTTTAAAAGCCGTGAGACATATGAATTGCAAAATTAACAAGTTTTGGACAGACTAAGTGCACAGGACGCTAAAATCGCTGATGCAGTTAAGACAGCCACAGGAGCAGATGAGCATTCCCAACAAACACAGGCTGCCTTTGTGAAAATGGTTATGGAAACTACTCATCTGAAATCCTGCACAGAGACCCCTGAAAATGCCAATACAGCCATGAATATTCGCCTAGTGGGACTCTCAGAGGGTAATGATAGTGAAAACCTGCTTGATTTCATTCTGCGTTGGATAAAAACTGCCCTGCCTGAGGATCTACGTCTAGTCCCAATGACACTAAAACATGCCTACTGTGTCAACTTTTGAAGGGCCCAGACAAACTGTGATTCAAGCAGGACAATCCTGCTGGTGAATGAAGGTTCTGAGATCTGGGATGTTATCCTTGGCTGGGTGAAAGCTCACTATCCACTGAATTGAAAATCAGGACAACAAGTTGTTCCCAGACTGGTCCTATGCTACCCACTGCCACTGAAATTATTTGACCCTCAGACAATAACTTAAGAGGACTGGGGATCCCACTCCCTCATTGTTGGCTCCTGCAAGACTGCACATTACTTACAGAAGTAAGACATTCCAATTCAATGACCCAGAAGAGGCAAAAAATGAGCTGACAGGACTGTAGCAGAATTTCATAGCCGGACTGCTAGGGAACAGAACCAGGCTGACGAGTCGGAGGAAGAGGATTGAAACTACAGGATGGGACATTTTGGGACTTGGTGGTAGCGTGGTTCATGGTTTACGTGCGACTGTCTTTTGAACCACCACGATATTTTTTCTAGTGTGGCTCTATAAATGTTTCTTCCCCTTATTACTGCATATATATTTCGATAAATCTTACTGGTGAGTTTTCTTTTTCAGGTTTCTGTGTGGTTTGACTAGGGGGAGAAGTAAAATGGTGCCTTCCATGAGATGCCACGTTGCAGCCTAGAGTCCAGACCTGCGCACTCTCCTAATACATCAAACTGATTTAGAAGTGGGTAGCCATCTGGGAACAAGCGACCACCAAACAGTGTGGTTCACAATAAACACAGCCATAAAGTCAAGCCATACAAAAGCAAGAGTACTGGACTTTAGGAGGGCTGACTTTGCGAAAATGAGAGAATGCCTCAGAAAAGCACTAGCAAACAGGCAAGAAGGAGGGGTGGAGGAACAGTGAGGAGTAATCAAAACAACCATCACGGAGGCAACAAGCCTCTGTGTGAAGCAAATCAACAAAACACAACAAAGGAAAAAAATGCTATGGTTCTCAAAAGAAGTGGCAGGGAAGGTTAAGGAGAAAAGGATATCATTCAGAGAATATAAGGAAACACAGAAGGAGCAGGGCAGAGAACTTTATCAGTTAAAGCACAAAGAGGCAGGGAAGACAGATAGAATAGCAAAGGCTCAAACCGAGGAAAGGATCGCCAACTCTGTTAAGAAGGGGGGATAAGACCTTTTATAGGTACATTAGGGAGCGAAGAAAGACCAAGGGAGGGATACTGAGGATTGATAAAGGGGAGGAATGTGGGCAGAGGGTGACAGTGAAAAGCAGGGATACTGAACGAATATTTCTGATCAGTATTCACAAAGGAAGAGGAGGGGAGGTACCTAAACTAAACAAGAGAAACACTCTGGAGACGGGGGTCGATACCAGTCCATTTACAGAAGAAAGGTTTCTGAAAGAACTAGTATAATTGAAAGTGGACAAAGCAATGGGGCCTGATGGGATTCACCCAAGAACTCTAAAAGAACTAACGGTAGAATTAGTGACACCACT
Source organism: Neoceratodus forsteri (assembly GCA_016271365.2). Lineage (NCBI taxonomy): Eukaryota > Metazoa > Chordata > Ceratodontiformes > Ceratodontidae > Neoceratodus > Neoceratodus forsteri. The sequence continues at coordinate 1,443,544,888 of CM028130.1, read as the reverse complement.
GACTACTCTCTTTAACAAATAATGGGAGGATGGGGTGGTACCTCAGGACTGGAGGAGGGTGGCTGTGATTTCTCTTCACAAAAGTGGGAGCAGGGCAGAGGCAGGAAACTACAGACCAGTCAGTTTGACCTCAGTGGTAGGGAAAACGATGGAATAACTTCTGAAGGAAAGAAATGTTGAGTACCTAGAGGGCAGTGGGGTACAGGACCCAAGGCAGCATGGATTCACAGTGGGAAGGTCATATCGGACAAATCTAATAGATTTCTTTGACTGGGTGACTAAAGTAGTAGACCAGACCTAGATTTTAGCAAAGCATTTGATACAGTCCCACACAAAAGATTAATAAACAAGTTAGCCAGCCTTGAAGTGGGTCCCAAGATGGTAGCCTGGATAAAAAATTGGCTGGACAACAGGACACAAAGGGTAGTAGTAAACGGAGTCCACAGTGAAGAAAGGAGGGTTACTAGCAGGGTACTGCAGGGTTCAGTACTGGAACCGGTCTTTTTTAATGTCTTTATAAGTGGCATTGCAGAGGAACTGGAAGGAAAAGTATGTCTCTTTGTAGACGAGACAAAGATTTGCAACAGGGTTGATACACAAGATGGAGTGGAAAGGATGAGAAGTGACTTGGCAAGTTTGGAGGAATGGTCAAATGTATGGCAGCTTGGATTCAATGAAAGTAATGCACCTGGGAAACACAAACCCAGGGGAAGAGTACACAATTGGGGGGGATACTGACAACAATAAAATGGAAAGGGACTTGCGGTAATTATATCAGATGACCTAAAGGTGGGCAAGCAATGTGAGAAGGCAGTAAGGAAGGCTGTGGGGATACTGGGATGCATAGGGAGAGGCATCAACAGTAGAAAACAGGAAGTTGTTATCCCTCTGTACAGACAGTTGGTGAGACCCAATCTGGAGTACTGTGTGCTGTTCTGGAGACCCCATCTCTGCAAAGACAGACAGAGTGGAGGCTGTCCAGAAGAGGGCAACCAACATGGTGCAGGGTCTGCACCAGAAGACATACAAACAGAGACTAAAGGAGCTTAATATGTATGTCCTTGAGGAAAGAAGGGAGAGGGGGGACATGATAGAAACTTTCAAGTACCTCAAGGGAATCAACATAGTCCAAGAGGGTAGTATCTTTCAGAAAAAGAGATGTGCTCGAACAAGGGGGCACTATTTGAAGATCGAGGGGGGATGGCTCAGAGGTAATGTGAGGAAGTATTTTTTCATGGAGAGGGTTGTGGATGCATGGAACAGCCTTCCTGAGGTGGTTGTCGAGTCAAGAACAGTGGGGGTATTCAAGAATGCATGGGACAGACATAAGGGAGGGTAGGAGGAAGTAGGCCGTTGGTTATCTAGGATCTGCAGCTTATCCGTTAAGTTAGGAAAATGGGCAGACTAGGTGGGCCAAGCGGTCATCTGTCGTCAAATTCTATGCTTCCCTCACTAGGACACTAAAGTCTCAGTAATGGTTTTCTAGTTGAAGTTGCCTGTTCAAAAGTTGTTGTTTCTATAGCATGGAATCCTGTACCATTTGTCAGGTTTCACACTGCAGAAGCCAGGGTTATGTTATCTTTTACTCTGTATGTAGCATGTTTCGATACACATGTTGTGCTGATCAATCCAATATATTACCTAATGTTTTAAAAATATTGTATAGGCTGTGGGGATAATGGCTAGAATAAGCCATGTTGCCTAATAATGGTTATCCTGTTGCTCTCCCCCAAACAGGTCATTGTGAGGCTAGCCTTCTGGACAATTGGACACCTCATCATTAGATGAGGTTACTGGACTTCTAGTATGTACCCCGCATGTGGTATCGCTATGTGATGGGCATATGACCAGACGGATCTATTAATTTAGTTTTGTTAATGTATTTTGTTAGTGTAAGTATACTTCTGTCATAAGTTCTGCTATTTGCAATGTGGACACAAAAACATGGCTTCTAAGGTCACATGACCAAACAGGCATTATGGGGAATATTGGCCAGAGCTGCTCAGGAAAATGTTCCCTTGGGAACAGTCAGCCACAAGGTTCTGTAAGGTAGATGTGAGCGTTCCATTTTGCGTTACACGCTATTTAATGGAATGTCATAAACCTGATGGTAATATATGTTATTTATAGCCCTGGCTTCCATTAATTGTACTATGTCCTGTTCAAGCAAAAATTAAATAAACAAAGTTAATAAATAAATAAATTGTGTTGTATGTTGATATACCCTTATAGTGTATAGTGGAGTAGTGTTCTGAATAGAATTCCATCCCTTTCAAAGTGCTGTTGTACTACAGTTCAAAGGTCATGGAATGTGATTCTACCCTACTGTGGTAGAACAGCATTCTAGAACCTCTAGAGACTGCATGAGTCAATTTTATTTTGAAAGCAAAATAACTCACAAACACGTGTTTCATACAATACTATACACTATAAAAAATACAGGATGAGCAACTTTATGCACAACCAGTGTGTTTTGCCACCTCGGGGTTCTGATTCCCATGGACCTCTCGAGCTTTGCTCTCGGGGTCAGAGGAATCAGAACCCTCTGTGGCAGAACACACTGGTTGTGCATAGTTGCCCATCCAGTATTCTTTATGAAGTCCACAGTTATAGTTTTACAAGTGGTCTCACATGCATTCTTACGATATGAGAACTGTGAGCCGAAAGTAAGCGGTTCTGATACCCTCTGAAGTTAAGTGAGACCACTCTAACAAGCCAGTGATATATTACTATATTATCTAAAAAGAGGTCAATGTGGTTTTCCCCAGAGGACAGTGTGCCCGTGGAATCGTCTTCCAGTAACTGTGGTGGGCAGTGAAAACATGACATAGTTTAAAAAAATCTGGACAGTGTGTGGAATGTCAAATATAGGAGGTTACCACCTTTGAGAGAAGGCAAGCAACAAAAGGGCAAACTGCCTAATAATGCTCAACAAAAAAAAAACTATGATCAAGGGTGATCAATAGTATATTAAAAATCCCCCCCTTGATAGTGTCAGTTTCCAGGGCACCTAACTCATGAGACACTCTTTACCATACAAGAATGTCTCACATGCAGGGGATAAGTCACTACAACTGGAGATTTAAACCCTTATTTACGTCTCACTTAAAGCTGCATACACCAACTACTGCAACTTGCTGCTAGTCAGCCACCTCAACAACACCCTAAAGAGGCTGCAGCATGTTCAGAATGCAGCCACTTGGGTGGGTACCAGGACCAAAAGCATGGTATGGATGCTTACACACTGGCATGCACATTTCAACCCTGTGAAGTTCCAAGGGCATATTCAGGAGCGCAGACACACTGGGTTAGCCAGAATCTGTCAATGAGTTTGGGAGGAAAGCATCCAGCCATCAAGACTTTTGTATCTTCATTGGTTCTTCCAAAGCTAGTCTTCAGAGTATGAACTGTAGCTTGCTTGCAGCCTCTTACTATGTTACAAAAGTGTAATAAAAAAAAAATAATACGCAGCCGGCCTGGTGGTGCTGGAGGTTGAGGCACTAGTCGCTACACCTTGCGCCACGCTGGCGACCCAGGTTCAGGAACGAGCATGGGCTGCCGAGGGTCGGCGGGGGGGAGGAGACAGGATTGAGCATCCGGAGGACTGCTCTCCTCTCTCGGGGGGAGGGAGACTTGTCCTGCTCACTGACTGCCCTTTGGCTGTGGCTGGAGGGCAATACGGGTCAGGAGGTATGGTCTAACATCCTTACATTGGTACATTGGTAGGGGAAGGGGAACGGGAGAAAATGGCGAAAAATAGAGTCTGGCAGGCTCTGTGATGGTCCGCCGCTCCCGAGGGCCGTCCTCGGCTTCTGGATTGGGTCGGGGGGGGAGGGACAGAGGTGAAGTCAGCAACCTCCTTCCTGTCCCCACCATGGGGGGCAAGCCACGGGGGAATTACTGGGGACCGGAGGGAGCGGCAGGACCGGAGAGAGAGTCCCTCCGCCAGGAGGGCCATAGCCACCTGCCAGGGCTCTGGAGAGGTAAAAACCTATATAGAAAAAAAAATACATGCAGCTGTATGAAACTGATGGGGAAAAATACCTTCCTTCTTTCCATTTGTTTAAATCAAACACAGCTGTATAAAGTACGTCCACCAGCCCCAAATTCTTCTCTGGATCAAGGCTTCTCTGCAGTAAAGACAGTGTTGCAGGGTCCTCCTTCACACACCTAAGAAACATAGAATATTTGTTTAAGAGCAAGTGTGGTTTCATTTATTTATTACTTCACATTTTGCTCCTCATCCTAAGCAACATTCTTAAGCAAAACTAATACAAAGGACAATACAACTTCATTTTGATAAGCCGAATAATAAGCTAAGGTAGACCTGTGGTCTTTTTCTGTTCTCATTGTCTGTGTTTATCTATGAATATAACATTAAGCAGAACAAGGATGGTACAACATACAGTTAGTCGTTCAAGTTACAACATGTATGACCATGTAATGAAAATGAAACATTAAGCATCAACACAGTTTTTCTCAATGGCACTAAGCCTTTTTAGACATGTCAAATGTCACCCGCCCAGTTCTTTTAAAGTGGAGTGATGTGGGCAATGCCTACCTTCGCAGTTAATGGCACTTGCCAGCTTGGGATGCATTAATTCCTGGCAACCCATACCCTTCCTTCCTTCCCAGCAGCCTTGGCTCATCTCCATAATGCGCCCAATAAATCCGGCCACCAGGATTGGAAGCCAATGTCCACTTGTGGACCAGAATATGTTGCCATGCCACTCAGTAACAGTATTAAGCTCAATAGCTTACATGCCCATCCCCTGCAGTGAGAAATGTACATCATATTGCCAATTAAACAGCTGCAATCAATAAATGCAGAGTTCTAGAGTAGCTACATTTTCATTTACCATGTTGAGGGGACTTGGACCACAATTCTAGAGCCTTCCAGACTAATCTGTGGAGCATAGGCTTCTTTGTTCTCAATCTGGGCTGTGTCAACAACCACCTGGCGGAAAAATAAATGTAAATATTTTTATTAGGCACTTAATTATACCAAGTATTTCTCTCCCCAATTTACTAAGAATACAGTTGGACACCTTGATACCTCCAGCAGAGTGTGCTACTTTGAATACTTGAATGCCAAATAATTCCAATGAGGTATTATTAATCAACAATTCAAAGGTATGTTATACAGTATACTCTATACTGGCAGATGCTCAACATCAGGCGGAAGTTAAAGATACCAAGACACTTCTTGTAAGAGGAGATTTTCCTTCTCTGGTATCCTGGCAAACATTCCCTCGGTTAGTAAAACAGGTCTGCGTAGCCCACCACCCAGGATGCACCCAAAAACAAGCTGTCATTGCCTTTCCCCTGAGGAACTGCCAGTTTAGTACGAAATGCACTGGTGAGCCTATTGTAGTGCTTTCCTAGAGGCTGTATCATATGCTGCCACACATGAGCTTTGCACTTTGTCTCTGATAACTTAAACTCGCAGACAGCTTGCCTGAGCTTTTTTTTTTAAACTTGTGTGTAACCCACCTCCCAGGATGTGCTTGGAAATGAGATGTCACAGCTCACTGTGCCTCTCCTAATTAAAAAAATAATAAAGGTGACCAGTACTGTACTGTCTACAAACAGAAAAAGTCACTGCCCTAAATATATACAGTATTTTTTCTTTCTTCAACATAGTCATAACAGGTAGTTTTAAGTTTTATATCATTGTATGTCCTGTAATTAACTGTACAAAATGTTGACTCTTGCTCTCCATGCTGTCATCCCTCTCCGGGGCATACTTGGAAACAAGCTTTGCCCCATTTTCCCAGTCACCAGTTATTAAATGTATAAATAAATCAAGCAAACAGTGTTTGTAAAGACATGCCAGGCAGTTCCCGTATTTGATCACAGAGTTATGGATTCAGGATTGTAGTCGACATGGTGGCAAGCTTGGGAGGTAAGTGGTGGTGGTGGTCGTCAGGGGGGGATTGCCTCTTGCTATGGTGGGGAGAGTACTGGACGGTACAGGACTTTCGGGGGAGGGAGGAGTGCAAACTGACACCAGTGTTAGTAAGATCACTCAGATATTAAATGTCTTTGGAGGGGGCTGCAGGATTAATCAGATGATATAAGAGAAAGAAAGGGGGCTAAGGGTGGCTTTCTGCTATAAAGGGTCACAGGGAGTTTTTTTTTTTTCAAAACCAACACCAGTACCAGCAATATAAACCAGCAGGATCAACCAGATAAAAATTATGGATATGAGGGAGGGATGGGGCAGGCAGGATCAAACATGTATCATAAAAAAAAAAAAAAAAAAGGATCCCCAACAAGGAAACTATCATAAAAAAAAAAAAAAAAAACTTCTTGTCAGTCTACCTAGCATTAAAAAGCAGACCTCAAGGGTCCGTTCCTGGTCTCTTACTGAACAAAAAACAAGGCCACAACCACAAAACCTGATTTTTTTTTTTACATCAAATCATGAAGCAGTGAGTGAAATCCTTTAACTTTTCCCCACACAGAGCATTTTCCTTATGCAGAGAACTCTACTGTGTCCAGCGTCGCCCCTTCCTGTCCCTTTGCAAGCACTTTCAGGAGTCCAGTATCACTCCTTCCCTCTTCTATTTCCAAGTACTCCCTGGATTCCAGTGTCACCCCCAGTGTTAACACCCTCCCCTTACAGTACATGTTCTCCCTAGCATCTAGTGTCACCCCTCCCTCTCCCCATCCCTTTCCAAGTAATTACTGGCATCCAGTGGCTTCCCTTTTCCTCCCTCCCTCACCCTGATGTTTTCCAAGTATTCCCTGGCATCCAATGGCACCCTCCTTCTCTCCCCATCCCTGTTCCAAGAACTCCCTAGTATTCAGTGGCACCCCCTCTAACTCTTCCTCCCGTTTCCAAGTCCTCCCTGATGTCTAGTGGCAACCTAACCCCCAGGGTATCCAAAATACCCACCCCAGTCCCACGTCAGCAGCCAGCACAAACCTTCTCTTACTTCCTCTAATGGCTGCTGTCGGACTCACGCAAACTACTATGATAAAATTGTAGCTGAAACACAACTCACTGAAAATTATACAAGTGTTACATTGAAAGATGTCTTGTAACATCTATATTGATATCTGCTAGTATATCAGTATAGTAGTTTGTGTGAGTCAGACAGCCACCCGCCAAGATGATGGGGTGAGGGGAGAGTTTGTGCCATCTGCCGTTGTGGCACTGGGGTGGTAATATGTCAGTAGACACATGTCAAAACTTGCATGGGGACTGGGAGAAGTAGTGGGGGTGCCACTGCACTTCAGAGAGCACCTGAAAAGGGACACAACGTGAGATGGTGAGCATCAGCAAAACTTGCATGGGAACAAGTAGGAAGGTGGGGTGTCACTGGACTCCATGGAACGCTTGAAAAGGGACATGGAGCGGGGATGGTGGGCATCAACAAAACTTGCACAGGAACAGGGAGGAAGAGGGGTGTCACTGGACTCCAGGAAGCAACTGAAAAGAGGAGAGGAAATAGTGAGATTTGTAATGGGTTAATGGGTGTAGCCAGCCTTAGTAATTTGAGCACACACTCTCCCGGTACCATGTGTCCAAAAAGAGACCAATATACTGTTAGGATGTGAGATCAGACAACTTATTTTACTACCTACTGTTACCCAGACATCCGCCTCATATCACCCGATGCTGTTTCGCACTGCTCAGGTGCTTTATCAAGAGTGACACTTAATGAACACTGCACTTAATTTATATCCATCTCTTGATGACATGAAATAGTATAGTGAAACATGCGTACTGGATTCTAAATTTGGGAATACGAGCAAGGCGGAAGGAGATGGACGCTCTGAACTTGCCGCAGGAGAACCTGGAATTACCATCAAACTGGCTCATAAACATGGTGCTGTCATGATAATGGACAAAGATAAGTACAACATGGAAGTATTATGCTAATTCTCTGACCCTATGTTCTATAAGCACCTGGTTCTGATCCCACTCCAAGTTTTCAGAAAATAATTGTTAATGCTTCTTTGAAATGCCTTTAAAAATAAACTGATCTCTAGTAATGAAAAAGACTATCAGATTAATAAGCACCCGGCACTGGCCACAATATCCGTTCTCCAAAAGATACAAAAGCCTTTAATAAATCCTCCAGGTTGTGTGTCCAGTATCTGGTCCCTCACAGATAATTTGTCAATATTTATAGACAATTTAAGAGCTGTTGGTCCCTACTGCTAGGCTGAGAGGCCGAGGGAGCTAAAGTGACAGGGGAAAGGCCTTTTTCTTCATTTTTTAAAAATCTGTCTCTCCCCCCCTGCTAGTCAACTGTCACGGATTTTTGTTTCACTACAGGGTCTAGAAATACTATTCATTACCATTATTTATTTTTTGTTGACCAGGTAGGTGCGCTAGACAAAGGCAAAGTGAAAAACAAAATTACGTAAAGATTAAGCACAAATTACATTGGTTCAGAGATATCAAACAAGGTAAGCACAGGTAACTAGAACAATATGCAACACATTGAGCTGTACAGAGGGTATAACAAAGCAGACAAAGTAACAAGAGATTTACAGATCCCCCCCCAACCCCATGTGTATCAGAGGACAGGCTGCAATTTACATTTTTTCACCCTCTGTGACTGTTCCCTGTATGATTTATTGTGTCAAGTTGAATTCATACTTTTTTTTGTACCCTGTACGAGAAATGGATTGAATGACTGCACTCAACTAATTTCTGCTGTTCTGGATGTTTCAGTCATTACCAAACTAATAAAGTAGTACTATAAAAAAAAAAAAAAAAAAAAAAAAAAAAGACCTATGGTCCCTAAGATTCCCTCTTGAATTATGGACTCCTCGCGCATCCTGTAGGTTTTGGGGGGAGATGGAACTTCAGGCAGACTGACTCCTCACCATCCTTGATGTGGAATCTTTATACATGACTATTCCACACAAGGGTGGCTTGAGAACAGTTACACACTATATCCTGGAGGGGACATATTCCACTGATCTGATAGATGTCATTGTACTCCTCATGAAATACTTCTTGAAGTTTAATAACTTTATCTTTCTGGGCCAGCATTACATAAAAACTAAAGACACAGCTATGGCGCTACTTTAGTCCCTGCTACAGGAGTCTGTATTTAGCCTTTTGGGAGGAGAATGTGATGAGGATGTGGAAGCTAACCAATTTTTCGAGAAGCTGGACCTCCACTGTCGCTATGTTGATATATTTTTTTTTTTAGGATGTTGTTTTTCCTCCTCGGAGCACCGCTACAACCCCCCGCACCCGCTGCCCTCCGCGCCTATCCCCGGACATGAGACCCTCCTTCCGCACTTCGCGACTTACCCTTCGCTGCAGGGTGGTGGGGAGCGACTCAACCCACCCCAACGGATCCATGCCAGGGAGGCGCTCCAGGAATGGCACCGGGAACGACGCCGTGCTGCCGGGCCCCATTTTCTTGTTTTTCCTCCTGACGGCATGGCATGCAATGACGCCAGCGGATTGAGCGCCAAGGGGAGCGTGCAAAGGCCAGTCAAGCTGCCTGCCACGGCCCCGCCCACCTCTCTTGGCTTTAAGGCGGGGCTGGCGCAGTTGTCGACCTCAGCCTCCGATAGGGGTCAGGCAAGCACCGCCGCCCGAATCCCCCACCTCGAGATGGAGAGCAGTCCTCGACACTCATCCATCCTCGCCGCTTCTCAGCAACCCATGCCTGCTCCTCGAATATGGGTCGCCGCGCGGCGTGAGGTAGCTACCAGTCAACCTCAGCGCCACCGGCCGGGCGTTATATTGATATTGTAATGGCGCTGTGGAGTTGATGGACTCTGTACTATTCTTGAAGATCACTGACTCTAATTTAAGATTCTCTGTAACCAGGAATAGGACTGGTATCTATTTCTTAGATTTGAATATTACCGAAGATTGAGTGGGTCACATACATACCGACGGATACCAATTCTATTCTGCTAGCTACCAGCAGTTACCCGCCACATTATTAATAATAAACACAGGAGCCAGTTCCTGCATGTAAGATGGAACTGCACTAACGTGCATAGTTTTAGTAGGCAGGCTAATAACATGACCAAGAGATTCTTACAGAGGAGCTATAGGACTTCTGTGGACAGTATGGCATGTCAGTGGGCAAGGGAGACAGGGACACCTTGGTAAACAAATGGCAAGACAGGAGGTGCTGAATTTGTCATGCACGTTCTCCTTGCAATCAAAGGCGACTGAAGAGGTGACACAGCGTAACTTGAACCTAATCCATGCTGATCAGGTGCTGAGCCAAATCTTTCATCTCAAACCACTAAGTGAAGTCTTTAAAGCTGCAGTACTAGATACATTTTTTTTTCCAATATATTGTTCCCCCTTGTTCCTTGTGCACTAACCTGACTTTCTTTTTTTTTTCCCTCTCGGAGGTTTATTTTCTGCCTGTAATTTACTCTGTTCCTTTTCTGGTTTGTTTACCTTTTGATAACACTCCTTGTTGACCTTTGCCCGCCTGCAGCTGACCAAGCATGCACAAGCCTGCTCAGTGCGTCTTTACATCCTCCAGCTTCCTTTGTGTGCACGCTCTCAGTGACAGTGTTTTTGGTTTTCAAGCTGTAAACACAGTAGTAATTACTACACTGAGCCAACGCTCTAGTAACTGGGGATAGGAAATTATTTTAGTTGTCAAATAAAACATGACTATCAAACAATGGCCTCTATCTTTTTTTTTTTTATGGTAAATATTCAAATGCATATTAGTATGCCTTTTTAATTTCAGAACTGCTGATCAGCTTGACACCATCTTTTTTTTCCATCATGAGTCAGCATGTGCCAAGCATTCAAATGCTCACATCACTGACTCCTGATACAGCATGCAGTTAGTAGTACAATAACTGCTGCAGCTGCTACAGTAAAATGGTGCAACTGGAAAATCAAATGATACTTGTGGGGTGACTGGCTCACCCCCAAAAAAAACTTGGGTGATCACCTTATAGATTACTGACAAAAATGCATCCACTGATTTCCCAGACTATACACCTTGCTATTTTGCCGTAGTGTACCCCTTCCCCAATGGTGTAAGCTTACCTCCGGATCCCGCATGGGACTGCAGGTTGGGGCACAGCAATACATAACCATCAGATTCACAAGTTCACAACAAGCCATTTTTCTTTAGCGGTTGGCAGTTGACTGTGTCTTGGCTCCCTCGGCCCGCCTGAGTGTCAGCACCTAGAAGCACCCAACATCTGCTGGCCAGCTGCCAGCGGAGCCTGTTCTCCTGGCTTCCACAGACTGGGGCCAGGAACACAACAGCATGCTGCCTCTTTTTCATAGCCAGGTGCACGTTTTCTTCTCCCCCTCCAGCTTCCCAGCAGTGGGGCAGGAGCATGTGCACCACTTCTTCTGCATCTCAATGTGCCCACCCACGCATCATTCTGCAGGCACTCAGAAGCTTGGTTGAAAGTCTGCTGTGCTCCCCACCCACTAGGCAGTCTCTGTATGGCAGAGGTTCAAAGATACTAAGCGCCTCTAGAGGCACAGAGTATCTCGCATTTCACTGTCTGGCCCTGACCATGGTGGTAGCAAAGATATGCATCGTACAGAGGGACTGAAGAGCTTCAGGTTTTTATTATTTTCAAGTACTGGTGAGTGCACTGAGTTAGTGGCGATACTGTACACATTTAGGTGCAGACAGATCTCAAAGAGCCAAAACAGCACATCAGGCAAAGAGCACTGAACTGCCCACAGGGAGACATTTCAAAGACCAAGAATAATGCGTTTTTTTCTGATCGCTAAGAAGAGGCAGCATGCTGCTTTGTCTACCAGTCCCAGTTCGCAGTCTGTGGCAGCCGGGAGAATGGACTCCTCTGGCAGCTCATTGGTAGACGTTCGGCACTTTTAGGTGCTGAGACTTAGGAGGGCAGGGGGAGTGAAGATACAATCAGCTGCCAAGCACTAAAGAAAAATACTTTGTTGCAAACTTGCGCATCTGATGGTGATGCACTGCTGAGCCCCAACCTGCAGTCTCAGGCAGCATCCAGAGGTAAACTCACAACTTTGCAAAGGGGTACACTACAGCAAAAGGGTAGGGTGTGTAGTCTGGGGAATCACTGACCTCATGTTTGTTGGTGATCTGTAAGGCAAGCAGCCACATCGGGTGGGGGGCTGAGCCAGTCGCTTCAACAAGGATGATTTGATTTTCCAGTTGTGCCTTTTTACTGTAGCAGCTGAAACAGTTATTGTACTACTAACTGCATGTTGTATCGGGAGTCAGTGACATGAGCATCTGAATGCTGGCATGCACAGACTCATGATGGAGAAAAAAAAGATGGTGCCAGGCTGATCAGCAGTTCTGAAATTAAAAAGGCATATTCATATGCATTTGAATATTTACCATAAAGAAAAAAAGAGACATAGAGGCTACTGTTTGATATTCCTGGTTTGACAGCTAAAATTAATTTCCTATCCATGTGTCTTCTCCGCTTATTCTCGGAGTCTGCTAGCTGTCACTAGAAGTGTATATACTACACTGGGACGGCAGGAACATGCAGCACAGGGTCCCATGGAAGTAAGCAAAAGACATGCTGCAACGTGAGAAGGGAGTTTGGGTGTACTGTAAATGTGGTACCGGCTAGATTTGCTGTGGATCCACAACAACAGAATTACATTTTAAATATCTAAAAAACAAAGATCGCTAGAGAAAATACATTACAGATATGGAAACCGGTAGCCAAAATCAGAATCTGAATGATCACTTCCTGATTATCCAGTACTGCTGCTTTAAGAGAGGGGTGAGTCAATGGGATCTGCTAGTTTACTCATACCAGAGACAATGTGAAAGGTTACGGATGTGGCTTTCAGCGCCACCTAAGGGCATGTTCCATTGTGTCAACTTTATTTATTGTAATGCCATGAAGAAAACAAATAGTTTCTCTAATAACACAAAAAAATGCTGCCCTAGAGAGTTTTCATAAGAAGCTTCATTAACTGCTGCACTCTAAATCTGATATGTCTAGCCACATGTGACTGTGTGGCGTTTGACATCAGTTAGGCAGTAAGAAAACTTAAAGAAAGTGTCATGAAACATGTACAGGCAACAAGCAATGGGGACCCCAGCAGTGCTTTGGCAGGACATGTATTTGGCCACAGAGGTAACATACATAACTAGACGTTTGTAGGCATCGAGAAAGTGTACTTGGGAGCCAGAGGAGGGCACACAGAGCAAAATACGAGGGAGGTTTTCAGAACATACAGACTTGGTGGTTCATAATTTTTCTGGCCTCAATGAGAGATCTGAGCTAGTACCTTTTTAAAATAGTATACTGTTAACCCACCTGACTTCAACATATTTGGTTTATACTGTCCAAGCACTATGTCTCTGCGATTTAGCAAAACAGATACTGAAGGACATCGGGGGGAGTGTATTATCTTTCCTTGGAGCAAGTGACTTACTCTATTTTTAGTCTGTGTTTCTCAATAGTTTTGTCCCTGATGTGCTTGACCAGTTTTGATGACATCGACAGCAAACACATCTCTGATAATTCCAAATTCTATACAGAGGGAAGGATCTGGAGGTCAGGTTATGAAAGTGATAATCCAAAATATGTAATGACAGGTCACTGTGATAGCTTATCCTATTGCTGAACAATCTTTCATCAAAGTGATGCTTTTAATGTTGCATCTAATGTGATGTACTTTAGTTTGCACTTTATAAATATATATATATATATATATATATATGTATATTTTATAGGAGTACAGTAGTACCCCTTTAGTTAGGGTTTAGTAGGACACTTAATGTTAAGCAGATGGAGTTTTATCTTGGCACAGGGCATCTGCATCTGGGACCTGCATTAATGAGGATACGAGTCCACAATCACAAACAGAAAGGAAATTCTTTGCAAAAAAAAAAATTGCATTAATGCGCCAGTTTGGGTTCAACTTAACCCAACAAAAGTAGGGAAATGTGGCAGTAGGTTTCCAACTGTAAATTGCCACCCCTAAAAAGCAGCAAAAGGACACCACCACACAAGCAACCACAGACAGCCATCACCAGGTAAGACAAACATACACCCGTTTCCAGAAGACACAAATGCAATAGCATTGACGTGCTGCTACCTTTGTGGGTTTGTATCTGTGGCTGCATACCTGTGTGTGCATGTCGTACTGCGTGCATGAGTATGTGAGGCTGTCCTTCTGCAGACAGAAGGCCCCATGGGGCCTGAGCCTCTATAGTCTAGAAGTACAGCGGCACCAGCCAGGATTCAATGCAGTAATGCTGCAGTGCATCACTAAAATGTTGCAGCATGCTGCAGGAAACAGTGTAATTCAAAGCAATTAAGCCCTTTTTTAATTCTGTATCTAGCGACATGTCATTTACTGCAAGTTACTGGGTTGCATCATGGCTGGCTCCGCTGTAATCATGCACCTTGTAAATAATGCTTTTCCATATGCATCTGCATAACTGAAAAACTGCTACCCTTCTGAACAATTTCTAGATCTGCTGCTGAAATCATTATACCCACACTGTGATAGTACTTCCATTTTCCGTCAGCATAACTACAGGCCCCTCCTTCTGAAGCCAGAACTGTGTGTGTATGTCTTACATCTGTGGCTGCAGAAGCACAGGCCCATCAAGTGTGTGTATGTCTTACAGTGTGCCAAGTACCTGAGGCTACAGAAGGTCTGCCCCTATAGGGGTGTGCACTTCTGCAGACAAAAGAACTCATAATTTGAGTACTGTGGATAAGTCTCTACGGCTGCAGGGGCCTGTGCATCCGAATACACAAGTAGTGTTGTGATTTGAGTATTGTGGATCTGCATCTGCAGCGGCAAATAAGTGTGCGTGTCTTGTAATGTGGATGCAGTAGATACAGATCCACAAAGGTAGCACATTAGTGTCATCTGGAGACAGCTGAATGTTGTTCGTCTTACCTGAGGGTGGCTGCCGGTGCGATTGCTTGTGTGGTGGTGTCCTTTTGCTGCTTTGGGGGAGGACTGGGATTGGAAACCCTAATGCCGCATTTCCCTATTTTTGTTGGTTAAGATGACATTAACTGGTGAATTAAAGGTGACCAGCAATGGCACTTACTATAGGGCTGCCTCTATAAAGTACAGTTACGTGAGAACTTACCGTTACAGTAGATCTTCGAGAAAAGCTCTTGCAGCAGGTAATTGTGAAGCTTGTCCAGCTGGTTATGACTGCTGTATGATATTTGTAATATAAACATACAGTGAGTCAGTGCTTCCATGGGGGATTGTATGCTTTTTGATATACTGTTCTGTTTACATTTTTCATATTTTTATCATCTTTTAGTAAAGTACCCATTATTTGAAAGACTGCCTGGGTGTCTGGCAGCTCTTTCTGCATGTGATGTATAGAGGGTTAAATCTGACGATTGTTCAACAGCTTCATGGGGTTACTAAACTGGGAAAAGGTAAGAATATACCTAAGGTCTTTTATAGAGTTTTAAGGGTTCGTTTTGGAAACCTGGCTTGGTGCCCCGGCGAAAGATTGTACCGCAATCCCCGAAGAGGGTACGTATCTGAGCCGGTACACTAGCATAAGGGTCATAGTTTGAATCCCCCCAGAACTTGAGAATAAAGGTGATTCGGACCCAAAACCAGACAGGATTGATACCCTGTCTGTTACCTGTTCACACTATTGCGCTCTGAGGTTGGCACTGTGGGAGCAGAGGGTCTGACTCCGGAGTGTGTTTGTGACAGTAATGACCAATAAGACTAAGCCGCCAGACACTAGGACCTCACGGAAAACTTCTAGCTAGTAGTCCAAGGCGGCAGACTACCCACGAGGTCAACTCTGCCCATGACGTCAGCCACTGTATAAAGGGGGTGGCCCCCCGGCGCCACCTCAGTTCGCCCGCCAGAGACACGGCTAGCAAAAAGAATGGGACAAACCAAGGAGGCTTTTTCATCCCAAAAGGGACAATCGGAGAGAAGCACTGAGGGAAGGAGGGAGGGAAAGCAATTCTGCTGCAAAGACTCTTCTCAAAGATCTATTATTACGGCAAGTTCCTGTACTATAACTGTACTATCTCACTTTGAGATAGAGCTCTTGCAGCACATAATAACCAGTAGGACCGAGTCCCAAGCAGTACTGGGATATCACTAGGTCAGAAGGATGGTGGAAAAAATAATACCCCTGGCTCTTAAGAGAGGAGCCTTTGGAGGACTGCCAGGCAAAAACCTGCCCGCCTCCTGGAAACGATGCCCAAACTGTAGTGCTGGACAAAGATGTGCACCAAACTCCAGGTGGCTGCGGCACAAAGGTCTGCGGCTGACACACTCTTGAGCAAAGCGAAGGATGTCGAAATCCCTCTGGTTGAGTGACCTTTCACTTGACTTGGCAGGTGTTTTCCATATTTCTCATGGCAGACAACAATGCAGTTGACCAGCCACTTTGACATGGCCTGTTTGGTGACTGGTGCTCCCAAAATCTGTTGGGCAAAAGAGGCAAATAACTGGTTCAACTTCCTAAAGGACCGAGTACGGTTGACATAGTACCCAAGAACTCTTTGTACATCTAAGGTATGCAACAAGGCCTCCCCTCTGTTAGAGTACTCAGGGTAATAAACAGGCAGGTGGATGTCTTGGCTGAGAGTCAACTCTGACACCACCTTTGGAAGAAACTTAGGATTTGTGCGAAGGAACACCCTGTCCCTGTGAAAAACCAAATACAGCTCCTTACACACAAGAGTCTGGAGCTCGGAAATCCTCCGGGCCAAAGTAATAGCAACTAAGAATAACGCTTTCCAAGAGAGAAAGCGGAGCTCGCAACTCGCAGCTGGTTCAAAGGGGGACAAAGTCAACTTTTCTAACATAAAGAGCAAATCCCATGGAGGGACAGGGTGCCAAATGGGAGGTTTAATGTGCAAGATACCTTGCAGGAAGGTACGTGATAGATCAAGCTGCGCCAAGGTCTTGCCATCCACTGGTATGTGGTAGGCTGATCTAGCCAAAAGATGTACCTTTATGGAAGAATATCTTAGACCTGAGTCAGACAGGGATAACAGATACTCCAGGACCCAGTTTATCGCACAAAAGAATGGATCCAAGTTGCAGACAGCAGCTCAGAAGCTGAACCGTTTCCACTTCATGGTGTACGTGGCCCTAGTAGATGGCATTCTAGTGGCCACCAACACTTCTGCTATCCCTTCGGACACCCCAAACCTGCTCCTGACTAAGTCTGCAGAAGCCATGCATGAAGATGCAGATACCTGAGGATGGGGTGAACTAGAGAGCTCTGCTCTTGGGATAGCAAGTAAGAAGACAGAGGAAGTGGAACTGGAGGTTCTACCGCCATCTACTGCAGAAGCGGGAACCAAATCTGTCTGGGCCAGAATGGTGCTACCACCATCAAGGCTGCTGGTTCAGACTGCAGTTTGAGCAGAACTCGCTGCAGAAGGGCAGGAAGGCACAAAGAAACCTCCCAGTCCACGAGAGGGAAAACAAGTCTCACCAAAAAACACCAGGCCCTGGCTCTAGTGAGCAAAAACTGGGAAGTCTGCCACTGAGTGGGGATGTGAAGAGGTCCAACTCTGGTGTCCCCCATCTGGCGAACAGACAGTCTATTACATCTTGAAGTAGCTCCCATTTGTGAACTTGGCACTGCGAGTGACCGAGGCTGTCTGCAAGCGTGTTCTGAAGACCTGGGACGTGTACTGCAAATAGTTCCAGACTGTGATCTATTGCCCAATACCAGACCCCCACGGCTTCTCTGCAAAAGGGGTAATAATGTGTTCCACCCTGCATATTGATATAGAAAACCACTGGCATATTGTCCATCTGGACTAGTAAAGGGCCTGGAAGGAGGTCATTCTGAAACACCTGTAAGGCATACAGCACAGCCCTCATCTCCAGAACACTGATGTGCAGAGAGCATTCTGTCCGAGTCCTGGACCCCCGGATCCGGTGGCTCCTGAAGTGGGCACCCCATCCCATGCCAGATGCATCTGTGGTGACTACCTGCTGAGGAGAGGGGTTCCTGAATGGCACCCCCCTATCATTAACCAGGAGGGATCAGCCACCATGACAAGGTTTGATGCACTGTGTTCGAGATCCTGACTTTCTGGTTGAGACTGTCGCTTCGCTTATCCGCTGCACCCTGAGGTACCACTGCAGAGTCCTCATATGCAGACAAGCGAGAGGCACGGTTACTATGGCAGTGGCAATGTGCCCCAGGAGCTGTAGGACCATTCTGACTGGAGCCTGGTTTACAGAGGCTAATCTCCGAGCCAGCGCCTGAAGATGATCTGCCCTCTCAGATAGAAGAAAGGCACTCCCTTGAACCACATCCAAGATGGCTCCTATAAACTGGAGTCTCTGAGAAGGCCATGGGGCAGACTTTGGGAGACTCAGAGTTATACCAAAGTCCCGGAACATGATGAAGTTGCACTCCAGGGTCTGGCAGAGCTGTTCTCTGGACAAGGCCGACAGCAGCCAATCGTCGAGGTAGGGGCACATGTAATGGCGCTGCCCCGAGAGCAGCTGCTACTACCGCCAGGCACTTGGAAGAGGCCCAATTTGTCGAGGACAGGCCGAAAGGAAGAGCCCTGAACTGGTAGTGCTGTCCTTCAAATGTGAAATACAGGTTACTCACCTGTAAAAGGAATTTTAGGAATGGTATATGTTGTTCATCCACACTGTCTGGCAGATTCCTTGCTGCTTTAAATTTTGCCGGAAGGTCTTCAAGCTGGTTCTCCCACCCACCCACCGGTGGTAAAACTCGGCTCTGCCCCATGACGCCAGATCTAGCCCGCTGGAAGCCAGGTTGTGCGTCGAAGCCGGGGAGGTCGGGTGGGTTATGTGGATGAACAACATGAACCATTCCTAGAACTCCTGTTACAGGTGAGTAACCTGTATTTCTAGGGACATGGATATGTTGTTCATCCACACTATCTGGCAGACTCCTAGCAGTTCTCTGGGAGGAGGGAGGCAAGGCGCACACTCCCTACTTAGGAAATAAAGACTGGAGAACCGAGGCCCCAAAACCAGCATCCCAGCGTGACTCAAGGTCGATGTGGTAGTGGGTGATGAAGGTGTGTGCGGACTTCCAGGTAGCAGCCCTGCAGATTTCCTGGATAGGGACGTCCCTGGAAGCAGCCACTGATGCAGCGGTATGGCAGGTAGAATGAGATCTTATCCCTCTGTGAGGCTCCATGCCCGCCAACCTGTAGCAGAGATCTATGCAGGAGAAGACCCACCTGCCTATCGTCCGCTTGGCTGCAGGTCTGCCAGGTGTGGCTTCAGCGTAGGTGACAAAAAGCTGGCGAACCTCTCCCCAACTTCAGCCATCCACCCTTGTAGTAAGCTGAGCCATCTAGGGTCCAAAGTATGGAGCCTATTCAGCCTCCGAGGTGTGATTGGGGTAGAACACCGCAGAGTCAACACCTGGTTAAGGTGAAACTCCCACAACACCTTCAGAAGGAATTTCAGGTGGGGGCGCAGGACAACCTTGTCCCTGTGGAAGACCAGATAATGGAGACCTCGATGGAAAGCGCCTGGAGCTCTCCCATCCTTCTGGCTGACGAATAGCCACCAAGAAGGTGGTCTTCCACGACAGGTGAGAGATGTCACACCTGTGCATCGGTTCAATGGCTTGTCCATGAGCTTAGCCAATACCAGCAGTAGATCCCACGGAGGTGGGGGTTCTCGTAACGGAGGATATGTGATCAAGGTCTTTGAAAAACACCCAACCACCTCTCCCTCATACATCGACTGCTTCCCTGCCCACGCC
The DNA here is from genome assembly GCA_016271365.2 of Neoceratodus forsteri. Classification (NCBI taxonomy): domain Eukaryota; kingdom Metazoa; phylum Chordata; order Ceratodontiformes; family Ceratodontidae; genus Neoceratodus; species Neoceratodus forsteri. The sequence goes on along the minus strand of CM028130.1, from coordinate 1,443,525,209 downwards.
TGCAAGCAGAGATGGCTGCCAGGTGCACCTTGAAGGTTGTCACCAAAGCCCTTGCTGAGAAAGGGACCACAGGTAGTCCAGAATGCTTGCCAAGGAACAGGAGGAAGGGTCCAGGCCCTGCCCTGACACCAGATGGAGAATCTCTTTCAAAGGTGTAGCATTTCCTGGTCGACTCCTTACGGGATGCCTCAACAACGTTGAGGACCTCGTCGGAAAGACCCAAGGCCTGGAACTATAGCCGCTCAGAAACCAGGCCATCAGGTGCAGGGATTGAAGGTCCGGATGGAATACCTTCCCCTGACTGACTGAGATCAAGTCCGGGCGGGCTGGAAGCCGCCTCGGGAGCCTGGAGCTGAGACTGAGGAGATCTGGATACCAGAACTGGCGGGGCCAGTCTAGGGCTACCAGAATCACCTGCGCTTGTTCCTCCTCCCTGAGAAGCACCCTGTGGATCAAGGGAAAGGCGTAGAAGAGGGTCAGTCAACGGCCTCGAGAAGGCATCCCCCTGCAGCGAGACCTGCTGAGGGGGGCCGGCATGAAACAGTCTCAGCTTCGCATTCTCCCTGGAGGCAAACAGGTCCACCTGAGGCACAGCCCAGTGGGGGAACAGATCTTGTACTACCTCCGGCAGGAAAGACCACTCGTCGGTCGCAGGCCCTATCTGGCTAAGGGCATCGGCCAGAATGTTGGAGGCTCCTGCCACATGGATGGCAAGGAGATCGGCCTCCAGGCTGCGCACAAGTGACCAAATGCAGAGAGCTTCCCTGCACAGAATCATGGACCACGTCCCGCCCTGGAGGTTTAGGTAGTACATGGTCATGGTATTGTCCATCTGGACCTGGACCACTTGACCCCATAGAAACGGAGCGAAGGCGGTGAGGGCTAGATGAACCACTCGAAACTCCAGCAGGTTGATGCGGCATCGGGACTCCCGAGGGGACCAGAGGCTGTGCGCTCTTTGCTCCCCCAGATGGGCACCCCAACCCATTAGGGAGGCATCGGTCGATAGAGGGACAGTCGGCTCGGGGCAGACAAACGAGATGCCCTCCTGCACATGTGCTGGAATGGTCCACCACTGGAGTGTGTTCCACATCCCCTGGGTCACTGTCACTAGCTGATCCAAGGGATCAGAGAGCTGTGACCATTGGCTGGCCAGCCGCCACTGAAGGGGTCGCATGTACCAACGGGCCCAATGGACCACGCTGGTGCATGCCGCCATGAGGCCCAGGAGGTGCAGGAAGTCCCGGGCAGGGCGCAATTGCCCAACCTAAAATGATTGGTCAAAGGAGGAAAGAACCTCGGCTCTGTCTGCCGGGAGCCGTGCTCTAGCTCGTAGAGAGTCGAGCTCTGCCCCGATGAATTGTATCACCTGCTTTGGCACAAGTTCCGACTTGGCCTCGTTGATGAGGAGGCCAACCTGGAGGGCCAGATCTCTGGACCGCTCCACCTCCATTCTGGAGAACGCTGCAATCAGCCAGTCGTCCAGGTAGGGGTACACCAAGACCCTTCGGCACCGCAGGAATGCTGTCACCACTGCTATGCATTTGGTGAAGACCCTGGGAGCTAGGGAAAGGCCGAAGGGCATGACCTGCAACTCGTAGAGGGATCCCTCCGCCCTGAAGCGGAGGAATCTCTGGTTGGACAGACCAATTGGGACATGAAAGAACGTCCTGAGGTCAAGAGAACAGAACCACACGCCTGCTCCAAGGATGGAATGACCTGAGCCAGAGGACCATCCTGAAGGTTCGAGACCCTAGGAACCTGTTCAGGTCATGCAGGTCTAGAATGGGGCGCCAGCCCCTGTCCGCTTCGGGACCAGAAAGTACCTGGACACAAACCCCGGTCTGATGGAGGATCTGCCACCTTCCTGATCACCTCTTTGCGAGGAGAAGGGCGATGTCGGCTCGGCGAGCCGACAGAGAGGCTGCGACCCCTGTAGCCCCTAAGGCGCGACGGCTGGAAGGTGGGGCCTGCTCAACTCCAGAGGCAGGCCCTTTCCTACCACCTCCAACACCCAGTGGTCTGTGGTGATAGCGGACCAGGCGGAAAGGAAGTGGTGGAGCCGTCGGGATGAGGCTGGGGGCAACACCCCTCAACCCGTCACTGGGCAGGCTTGGAGGAGGGACCGGCCGAGGGACCTCCTGGGCCTTTTCCTCCCTGCTTCTTGTTAGGGGAAGCCACAGGCTTGGCTATGGGATGCCAAGCACAAGCCTGCAGGCCCTGATGCTGGTGTTGTTGGGCCGGACGTGCCGCAGGCGCAGAAGAGCGAAAGGACTTATGTTGTTGACGACAGCCCTTGTCCTTCTGGGCGGAGGTGACAGAGTCCAGGGTAGCATTGGACTTTTCGATCCACTGGAGGTGGCCTTCCACTCCAGGGCCAAACAGATCAGCCCCCAAGAAGGGGACGTCCGCCAGTTTATGCTGGGTATCCGCCGTGAAGGTGGATATCCTCAGCCATGCTCTGCGGCGCATGGCCATTGCATCCGTAACTGATCTGGCACAGGAGTCTCCAATGTCCAGAGCCATTTGGAGCTGCTGCTTTGCCACCGCCCTTCCCTGGTCCCGCACCTGCTTGACTGTGGTCTGCAGGTTGGCTGGGAGATGAGGGATCACCTCATCCAGGGAGCACATGAGGGCATGGGAGAAGTGTGCCATCAGCACGGCTGAGCTGGCCTGGCGGAGGCCTAGGGAGGACGCAGCGTACACCTTGCGCCCGGCATAGTCCAGCTTTTTGGACTCTTTGTCGGGGGGCCTATCCACATCTCAGCATTCCCATAACGCCGGAAACGTCATTGGTGACTAACTCCTCTGCAGAGGGGTGCTCTGAGAAACCGGACAAAGAGCCGGTAGGGACCGCATACTTCCTGGCCATCCTGGCTGAAGGCGCAGGGCAGGAAGCCGGCCGCTGCCAGAGCTCCAAGGCTGGGCCAACAATGGCTTCAGCCACCGGAAAGGCCTCCGTGGGCGAATCCCCTCAGTCCAGTGTCTCCGTCAGGGGATACTTGGCCCGCTTGGATACGGGCTCGAGCTGCATCCCGGTGGATTCCGAGATGAGCCGAAGCAGACCCATAAACGACGATGGGCTCTCGAGGACTCCAGGTCAAGGGGCCTGGAAAACAGGGAAGAGTTGTCGTCGGACTCCGAGGAGTCCGCGAAGAGCTGCCTGAGCCACCCTCCACCTGCCGAGGACGGTCAGGAGTGAGGGTGACCGACAACCTGTGGGGCAGACCCTGACTCGACCGAGAGTTCTTGGTCAGTGCCCCCGATTTCGGTTGTGGAGGCGGAGGTTCCACCACAATCGGTGGGGCAGCTGGTTTCGGCTTAACAACCGGCCCAGGCTTGGGCACCTCTACTACAGCGAGGGGTTGTTTTGGCCTTTTGGGCGACAGCCACTTGATGGCCGGGAAAAAGGCGACAGTGTCGGCTTGTTCCTGGACAAAAGTAACTGCTGCCACATTAAGTCCTCGTAGCGTCGACACAATTTGCACCGAACCCTCTCCTCTTCCGAGGAGGAAGACGAGGACAAGCGGCGCCACCGCTTATCTCAGTGCAGAGACCGAGACTGCCGATGTCAGCGGGATCGGCTGAAGCAAGACGAGGTCCAAGACTGAGACCCTCGGTGTTTCCGAGGGCGTGTCTGGGAAAGGGCGGGGGACACCCGCTCTTCCCTCGACTCGAGAGCCTTGACTGGGGACTCCGGCACAGGAGGTGCAGGCAAGTCTCGGCTCTCACCAGGGGAACCGGTGAAGAAGGGTTGACGGCTCACCAGTCGACAGTTCCGTCCGACGCCGAGAAAAATCTCGACTGCCAAGGGTGTCTCGGCTGGCTGACCTGACAGGGACACCATGAGCCAGCGGCCTTAGCCGCAACCTCGACCGAAGTAGAGTGTCGACTGTCCAGGGAAGGGGACCTCTCCCGCTCCCACGAACGCCAACGGTGGGACTTACCTTTCGAGTCCTTCTTGGACCGAGAAGAGGTCCCGATAGCCCCTCTCCCTTTGTGGAAAGGGGTTGGCAAATCTCCTTAAAAGAAGCTGTGTAGGAGGATCCCAGAGAGAGCAGGATAAATGCTGCGACCGAGGAAGATGAGGATGCAGCCTGGGCCGCCTCCTCCTCAAGGGCGATCATCTGCTCGAGTTGCTCAGCCGAGCCAGCCACCGCGGACACCACCCAACGGGCCTCCTTGACTGGTGGGTACTTCGGGACGCCAAGCTGTAACCGGGGCAGCGCAGTCTTTCAGACGAGGCTTTAAACAAACGACACAACCCGTGAGAGGCCTGCGGGTCGTGATCTAGGCCGAGACAGTAGATGCACGTGAGTGCGGATCCGTCTCGACATTATTTCCTTTATACCAGGGGTTCTGACATCACTTCTCAAACAGGCAAAGGATATGCACCTGTCATAGCAAAAGCAGACATCCAGGAAAGGAACAGCAGCAAGTGAAGAGGTGACTGCTCTCTCAGTGGAAGGGAAGTACATGCAAATCTAGGAGCTTTCATTATTACTTCTTCACATTGATATTGCATTGGGGAAAGGAGGAGTAGAGATGGAAGAAGTTGTGCAATGGCTACTTAAAGTCTGTGAGTGTGGCTAGGAAGGATAGGAATATAAAAAGCAGTCTCAATATATCTAAACGTAGCAACAAAGGAGTAAGGGAAATAAAGAAACTGTTTTGCACTGATAGAGGAGGGAGAGGGAGACTTGGGGAGTGTTTGTATCCTGCATGTGGAAGGGTGAGGGGTCGCCAGGCAACGACAGCAATGGTAGGGTGGTAGGCTGCAACAACTGCGTGCACCAATCTTTCTAAAATTGCCTGGAGTGGGAGGATGTTTAGTGTGCAACCACATAAAAACTTAGAAAGGAGATTGAGGGTCTGCAGGAAGACAAAGACAGGCAAGGCAGATTGGGGGTGGGTTTAGCCCAGTACTGAGGGAGAAGAAGGGGAGATGAGGGAGGGCGATTTAAGCCAACAGTGGTGAGGAGAGGGTCAGAAGAAGGGAAGCAGAGACAAAGGGGCCCAGGCCAGGAAGAACAATTGGTGGGGAAACCAGGTCAGGAGACAAAAGACAAATGGAAGGAGGAGATAGGGACTTGTGAGGGGAGGCAAAGAAGTGGCAAAAGTCATGGAGTGGAAAGGAGAGAACAGGTTACTATGAAGAGAGAGGGAGCGGGCATTTGTGAAGGGCCTTCAGAAAATAGTTGTGCACTGCTAGAGAGGAAGAAGGTGGAGGAGGGAAATGATGAAATTAGGGGAGTAATTGATAAATGCCTGGACCAAACTGGAGCGGGGGGAAGTTCTGCTGGGAGAACTGCAACAGGGGTAAAAGGGGGAAATAATGTGCAGGAGGAAGAAGAGGAGTTGGAAATGAGAGAGGGAGATGAATGGAAGCAAGCAGGAGTAAGAGGGTGGAATCTTTGTGCTGGGGACCAATACTAAGAGGAGTTAGGGTGGGGTAGCAAGGGGAGAGGCATAGACGATTTGGTGGAGGCCATGCCAGGAATGACAGCGGAAAGGGTGGGACAGTCTGTTCTGAAATATGCTAGAAGGAGTAGGACAAGCCTCATTTAATTATACATCTTGGGACAAACGACTGGCTGACAAGACAGTAGATACAGTCCAGAGGAGGTTTGAGGAACTAGCACAATTATGTGAGGGGCAGGAAGATCAGTAACTTTTTCAGAGATACTTCCCATGCCAAAGGCAAGCACAACAAGAAAGCTGAGAATAGAGGAATTTAACAGATGACTAAGAACCTGGTGTTGTGCTAAAGGGTATGGGCTGTTGGGGGGTGGGGAGGGACCTGGGAGGACAGTAGTCTCTATGCCAAGGACAGACTACACTTGAGTGAGGAGGGAAAGAAAGTGTTGAAATAGAAGACGGAGGAGTACATAGAGGAAGTTGGGAATTTAAACTAGGAGTGGCAGTTGAGGAAGAGATATGCAGAGACCACAGGTTGGGAAACCATATGAGCTTACCCCCCGTAACAGTGACAAAGGACAAATGGCAAGTACTGTTGGTGATGCTAGGAAAGGAGGGCAGGATTGGGGGGGAGGGTGGAAGGTGGTTACCCTTAATGCTAGGAGCTCTGTGAAGAAAAACTGCAGAGTTACAGGTTCTCATGGCAGAGAGAGAGGTGGACATTGCAGTCATCACGGAACATGGGCCACCCAATACAATGATTGGGACCTGTCTGTACCAGGGTACAGATTATTTTGTAGGACAGGTGACTGAGAAAGGAGGGGGTAAATATATGTGAAGGAAGGACTGAAGTGTGTAAGGGAGGAAGGGAGGAGGTAGTACGGAGTCACTTTGGATGTAAATCCAGGATTCCAAGAATAGGATTCTTAGAATGGGAGTGTGCAGGCCACCATCTCAGACGGAGGAGTTAGACAGGGAACTAGTGGGACAGATCAGGAGGACCTGTGAGAAGGGTAGTGGTGATTGTGGGGACTTCAACATGCCAGGAGTGGACTGGAGCACCCAACAACCAGGAACAGAAGGGAGCAGGTACTGCTGGATGCCTTCAGGACAGCTTCCTGCTGCAAATGGTCAGTGAACCAACCAGGTTAGGAAATATCCTTGACCTTGTGCTGGCAAATGGGGACTTTGTGAGAGAACTTACAGTGGAGGAACCGCTGTCACGGAGTGACCACCGCTCAGTATGGCTCACATTGGATATGGGCAAGGAAGGAGTGGAATCTGGCACAATAGTGCTGGACTTCAGGAGGGCCGACTTTGGGAGGATGGGGGAAGTGGTAAAAGGGTACCTGGCCAGAATTCAATCTAGTATGGACACTAACCAGAGGTGGGAGCTCATAAAGCTGGGGATAGTGGAGGCAACCAAAACCTGCTGCAAAGCCCAGAAGGCTAGGGCTAAGAAACCGATCTGGTTGAGCAAGGAGGTCATGGAAAAGGTAAGGAGGAAAAGAGCTGCCTTTAGGAAGTACAAAAAACAGGGAGAGGGGAGGACAGGGAGGAGTACTTGACAGAATCAAGGAGGTGACAAGGGCAGTAAGGGGAGCCAAAGCATCTACGGAACTCAGGCTGGCACAAGGCATTAAGAAGGGGGAGAAGGACTTCTTTAAGTACATCAGGGAGAATAGGAGCTGTAAGGACCACATAGTAAGGATTAGGAAGGAGGGGGTTGGGTGGAAGCAGGGTGCGATAAGGCGGAAGCACTAAATGAGTACTTCTGCTCAGTATTTACTAAAGAGAAGAGGGGTGACACCCAAGGTGGGAGAAATGGCAGAAGCGGGAGGAAGTGGTGACAGATGGGGAAATCATGGAGAGCAGAGTTCGAGAGGGTTTGAAGGCACTGAGGGTGGATAAGGTGCCAGGCTCAGATGGCATCCACCCCAGGGTACTGAAGGAGCTGGCAGAGGTCCTTGCAGGACCTTTGACAGACCTATTTAATGCCTCACTACATTCGGGTGTGTACCTCAGGACTGGAGGATGGTTCATGTGGTGCCCTCCACAAGAGTGGCCCCAAGGATGAACCGGAAACTACAGACCAGTGAGCCTCACATCCATCGTGGGTAAGCTAATGGAGACCATCCTGAAGGAGAGGCTGGTGGCCCTCCTAGAGGCCAAAGGACTACAGGACAGCAGACAGCATGTTCATACAGGCAGATCCTGCCAAACCAACCAGGTCGAGTTCTATGACTGGGCAACCAGGCAGCTGACAGGGGCAGCAGTGGATGTCCTGTATCTGGACTTCAGTAAGGCATTCGACTCAGTGCCACATGGAAGGCTGGGAAGGAAGTTAGGAGGCACAGGGACGGGTGCAAAGCTGGTGAGATGGGTAGGAAACTGGCTGCAGGGAAGGCAACAGAGGGTAGTGGTGGGTGGGGAGCTCTCACACCCAAGGGCAGTGACGAGCGGTGTTCCACAGGGCTCAGTGTTGTTTGGGATATTCATTGCAGACATATCATGGGACATCAAGAGCAAGATCAGTCTGTTTGCTGATGATACCAAGGTAGGCATGGTGGTGGATGACCTAGGGGGATGGCAGGGGTTGCAGGATGATCTGGCAAAGCTTGAAACCTGGTCAGACACCTGGCAACTGGCTTTAATGCCAAAAAGTGGAAGGTGCTGCATTTTGGGATGAAGAACCCAAGGAGGAGTTACCAGCTAGGGGAGTGCAGCTAGCCCAGACAGAGGAGGAGAAGGATCTGGGTGTGTTCATTACGGGGTCAATGAACAACTCGGCACAATGTAGGAAGGCAGCTGCAAAGGCCAACAAAATGCTGGGTTGTATTGCAAGGGGTATATCCTCGAGGAGGGAGGAGGTGATTCTGCCACTGTATAGGTCATTAGTTAGACCACACCTGGAGTACTGCGTGCAGTACTGGCATCTGTATCTGAAGAGGGACATTAAGTTACAGGAGGGGGTGCAGCAGAGCGACAAAGATGATCAAGGGGCTGGGGGACTTATCATATGAGAGGAGGTTGAAGGAGTTGAACATGTACTCACTGGAGGAGAGGAGAGAGGGGTGACATGATTGAAACCTTTAAATACATGAAAGGAATAAACAAGATGGGTACAGAGGGGCTGTTCAAAGTAAGGGAGGGGAGGGCCACCAGGGGCCATGATATGAGACTGGAGCGAGGAAGGTTCAGGAGGGAGATGAGGAGACACTTTTTTACAGAGAGGGTGGTGGCTGGGTGGAATGCGTTACCTGCTGAAGTGGTATGCAGTAGAACAGTGGACTGCTTCAAACGAGGATGGGACAGGACAAGGGGAGGGTGGAAGGGAGGGGCAGCTGCAGAATAAGGGGTGCTAGCTGCACATTCGAGCAGACTTGATAGACTTCTAGGCGTTTATCTGTTGGCAAATTTCGTATGTTCGTATTTTCTGCCTGCATGGGCACTGCCGAATTCCGGGAGTCGATTTGTTCCTTGCAGCTGCTAGGGAGTAATTAGACCCAAGTCTTGAAAACTTTAGAATTAGTTTTGGGCGAACCGAAGAATTAGGATACAGTCTATATGCAGAGCATTAAGGAGGGAACCTGAGCTTCCAAGTGGTAAGGAAGATCTGGCGTCATGGGGTGGAGCAGAGAGTTTTACCACCCGGGTGGGTGGGAGGAGCCAGCTTGAAGACCTTCCGGCAAGATTTAAAGCGGCAAGGAACCTGCCAAACAGTGTGGATGAACAACATATCCATGTCCCTAGAACCGAAGATACTTCCTGTGGGACGACAGGATCATTATGTGCATGTATGTGTCCTGCATGTCCAGGGAGCAGTGCCAATCTCCTTGGTCTAGCAAAGCAAGTAACCCCTGGAGTGTCACCATCCTGAACCTTTTGTACTCTATAAAGAGGTTCAGGATGCGACGACGGTCCCCTGTCTTCTTCAGAACCAGGAAGAAGCAAGAGTAGTACCCTGTGCCCCTCTGGGGCTCTGGCACTGCTTGAATGACTCACTTGGACAGGAGGGCCTGTATTTCTCAATCAGTCAATTTTATTTGTATACTGGAAGGTACGTGAGCAAAAATGCCCATTTTCACAAACGTCCAGTGTAGGAAATACAACGATGAACAAATACATAGGCCAATGGAATACATAGGACATACAATGAACTACCTACGATATACAACGAAGTAAATACATTATGTATTCAGATGTATAGAAGTACAAGGAAATGGAACTTACGTACCTACCGTAATTCTTGATCTTCTTGGACGAAGTCTCCACCACTCATTCACACTAACGGGACTACGCCGGAGGCACTAGGACTGAGCGGGAGCCAAAAATCTTCAGGATGGCCAGCGCCAAAGCAGGGCCGTGAGTAAGTTGCGCCACAAGACCAGCTCATGCCATATGGTCTACCTCAGCATCGACCCTCCAACTGCCCCAGTACCTTTTTTACTGAGGAGGTTCACTGTAAACTAACCTAGGGAAACTAACCTATGTCGGACATAAGATGGTCCGAATGACCCGTATAAGAAGGGTCAACACAACAGAGTCTTCACAGCCCAGCCATCGAGGAAGTGAAAACCAAAAACAGACAAGTGAGCTCAGGGGATAGAGGGTGGGTGGGTAAATGAGTGGCGGAGACGTCATCCAAGAAGATCCAAGAATTATGGTAGGTATGTAATTTCCATATCTTCCTAGACATAGTCTCCACCACTCATTCACACTACTGGGAGAGTACCGAGCTAAATAATCCCCTGAGAAGGGCAGCAAGAGAGAGGAGCTAACTTAGGACAGGAGTCCATTTAGTATTGTCCTGCCAAAGGATTGATGCTGTCTGGCATGGACATCCAAAGCATACTACTTCACAAACGTGTGCACGGAGCTCCAAGAAGCTGCACTGCAGACATCTGCAATGGGCACGTTTCATATTTCTGCCAGAGATGCCACGATCGCTCTGGTAAAATGGGCATATACCCTGCCTTCCAGCTTAACCTGTGCCATGGAATAGCAGTGGCAAAGACATGTCACTAGCCACTCCGAAATACATCTGATGGCAACAGGCTGACCCAGCTGGGCCATGCTGAATGACACAAAGAGTTGCTTTGACTTGCGGATTTCTTTAGTTCTAAGTAGAAATGCAAGACCCTTTCAACATCCAGAGAATGCAGGGTACATTCTCCCTCATTTGGAAGTTTGTGAAGTAAACTGGAAGAACCAAGAGCTAGTTCACTTGGAATTACAAGACCACTTCTGGGAGAAATTTAGGATGGGTTCTGACAACCACCTTATCCTTGTGAAATGCTGTGTAAGGAGGGTCTGTGACCAAGGCATGTATTTCAGACACTCTGCGAACGGAGGTAATGGCTACAAGGAAGGCGGTCTTTCAGGTCAGGAACTTCAATGCACATGTTGCTAGAGGCTCAAAAGGTTTACGGGTGAGCATGTCTAGCACATGATTATATCCCAGGCAGCTACCGGTCTCCTGACTGGTGGCCTAGTGTGGGGTATACCTTTAAGGAATCTCTTAACCAACGGTAACTGAGCTATAGGCAAAGTGTGTATAGGCTTGTGATAAGATGAGATGGCACACAGATAGACCTTCACAGTTTGAGTACTGCAGTCCTGTATTAGACAGGTCTAGAAGATACTCCAAGACTTTGTCTGGTGGGCAAGAAAAGGAATCCAGGGAGGACTTTGCACACCAAATGGAGAATCACTTCCACTTTGCCGTGTAATGCTTCCTAGTAGCTGCTTATGCGCTAGGAGAATGTCAGCCCCACGGAGACATCAAATCTACCCACTTATCTCTCAGCAGCCAAGCATGGAGATGAAGGGATTTCAGGTTGAGGGACCACTGGGCCCTAGGTCAGAAGGTCCATACGAAGTGGTAGTTGTCTCGGTGGAATTTCCGATAATCTGTTGATCAATGGAAACAAAATCTGACAAGGCCAAAATGGGACGACGAGGATCATTCTGCCCACTTGTGCCTTCAGCTTGAGCAGCACCCTCTGAGTTAAGGGAAGAGGGGGAAATGCATACAGAAAGTGTCTTGTCCACCGCAGTCTTAATACATCCTGAAAGAAAATGCCAGCTTCTGGATTTCTGGAGCAGACTAGAGGCAGTTTTGCGTTGAGTGGGGACACAAAAAGGTCCAGGTCTGGTGTGCCCCACTCTTTGAAGAGCGACTGTGTGATGTTTACGTCGAGACCCCATTCATGAGAATCCACCTCCGTTCTGCTGAGGCAATCTGCTACATCGCTCTGGGCTCCTGGTAGTAAACTGCCTGGATGGGCGGGGTGTGATCCCAGTCCTTTCACAGAAGAACACTGACTACCCTTTAACAAATCATGGAGGATGGCATGGTACCTGAGGACTGGAGGAAGGCAGATATGATTCCTTTCACAAAAGTGGAGCAAGACAGAGGCAGGAAACTACAGACCTGTCAGTTTGGCCTCTGTGGTAGGTAAAGTGATGGAATCACTTTGAAGGAAGAATTGTTGAATACCTAGAGGCCAGTGGGGCACAGGACCCAAGGCAGCATGGGTTCACAGAGGGACGGTCATGTCAGACGAATCTAACTGATTTCTTTGACCGAGTGACCAAAGCAGTAGACCAGGGCGGGGCTGTGGACATGGCCTACCTAGACTTCAGCAAGGCATTTGACACAGTCCCACACAAAAGATTAATAATCAAATTAACCAGCCTGGGAGTGGGTCCCAGGGTGGTAGCCTGGGTAAAACATTGGCTGGACAACAGGACATAGGAGGTAATTGTAAATGGAGTCCACTCTGAAGAAAGGGGGGTTACTAATGGGGTACCGCAGGGTTCAGTACTGGATCCAGTCCTTTTTAATGTCTTTATAAGTGACATTGCAGAGGGACTGAAGGAAAAGTATGCCTCTTTGCAGATGACACAAAGATCTGCAACAGGGTTGATACACAAGGAGGCATGGAAAGGATGAGAAGGGACTTGGCAAGGTTAGAGGATTGGTCAGAAGTATGGCAGCTTGGATTCAATGCAAAGAAGTGCAAAATAATGCACCTGGGAAACAAAAACCCAGGGGAAGATTACACAATTTGGGGGTGGGGGGTAGGAAGGTAGTAACAACAACAACAATGTAAAGGGACCTGGGGTAATCATAACAGATGACCTTAAGGTTGGCAAGCAATGTGAGAGGGCAGTAAGGAGGGCTGGGGGTATACTGGGATGCATAGGGAGAGGCATCAGCAGCAGAAAACAGAAGTTGTTATCCCTCTGTACAGACAGTTGGTGAGACACCATCTGGAGTACTGCGTCCAGTTCTGGAGAACCCCTCTCCGCAAGGACATAGACAGGATAGAGGCATTCCAGTGGAGGGCAACTAAAAATGGTGCAGGGTCTGTAAGAGAAGCCATACAAGGAGAGACTAAAGGAGCTCAATATGTATACCCTTGAGGAAAGGAGGGAGAGGGGGGACATGACAGAAACTTTTAATTACTTCAGTGGAATCAACAAAGTCCAAGAGGGTAGCATCTTTCAGAAAAAGAGATGTGCAAGAACAAGGGGACATAGTTTGAAGACAGAGGGGGAACGGCTCAAGGGCAATGCGAGGAAGTATTTTTTCCACAAAGAGGGTGGTGGATACATGGAACAGCCTTCCTGAGGAGGTTGTAGGGTCTAAAACTGTGGGAGAATTCAAGAATGCATGGGACAGACACAAGGCAATTCTTGTGGGGGGGGGGGTAGGAAGAAATAGGCTGTTGGTTAACTAGGATCGGCAGCTTATCCTGAGGGTAGGGAAATGGGCAGACTAGGTGGGCCAAGCGGTCCTTATCTGCCGTCAAAGGCTATGTTTCTTTGGATCAGGGCTTCGTGCTCTAGGCACCATTCCCACACTCTCATTGCATCCCTGCACAGGGGATAAGAGTGTGCCCTGCTGTTTGTTGATGTAGTACATCACCGCTTTGTTGTCCATCTGAAGGAGAATTATTTTGCGACAGAGAATGTCCTTCAGGACTCGGACTGCGTACAGGACTGCTCTCACTTCGAAGACATTTATGTGGAGTAGAGATTCATCCTGACTCCACAGACCTCGGGTATAGGGATCTTGACAGTGAGCACCCCATCCGAGTAGAAAAGCATCTGTGGTGATGGTGATGGTGATGTGTGTCTCCAGTGCGGCAAAGGGAAAGCCCTGAAGAAGGTTGTCCTCTTGAGTCCACCAGGTGATCGACCCTTGTAGAGGTTCCATCACCTTGATGTGCAAGAACTGTGGATGTGTGGTCAGGGACCACTGAGTACTGAGCATCCATTGAGTGGTTCTCCTGTGAAGACGAGCCACAGGCACCGTGAACACTGATGACACCAAGAGATGCAGCACCCACTGCATCGAGAGAGCGCAAACAGAGTCGTTCTCTTCGATGAAGCAAGCCATCTGGAAGATATCGTTTCTCCTGTCCTCCGACAGGAAGTGTCCGGGAAGGGTCCTATGAAAAGGAGTTGTTGGAAGGGCTGCAGCTGCGATTTTTTCAGATTTAACAGAAACTTGGAAGCTGTGGCAGCCGCTTCCTGTGTCCCTTGTCTGGAGGAGCTTGCTAGGAGCCAGTCATTCAGATACGGAAGACTTAAATCCAGAGTTTCCTTAGGAGAGCCGCAAGAACTGCGAAGCACTTCATAAAGACTCGTGGTGCAGAGGAAAGCCCAAAGGGCAGTACTCTGAATTGGCAGTGCTGACCCAGGGCCACAAAAACAGGTTACTCACCTGTAACAATAGTTCTAGGAGTGGTATATGTTGTTCATCCACACTTCTTGGCAGGTACCTTGCCGCTTTAAGATGTGCCAGGAAGTCTTCAAGCTGGCTCCTCCCACCCACCTGGGTGGTATAACCCTCGGCTCTGCCCCATGATGCCAGATCTTGGCCCGCTGGAAGCCAGGTTTGTGTGTCGAAGCCGGGGAGGTCGGGTGGGTCAATGTGGATGAACTCCTAGAAAGTGCAGTTGTGTAAGAAATGAAAATTACGTACCTACCGTAATTATGATCTTTCTGTGTATCTTCACCATTCATCACAGATGGTTATCTGGCCGAGGTCAGACTCCTAGAAGCTTTTTTTTTTTTTGGGGCAGGCGGAGCCGACACACCATCGGCGCCGGCTCGAGGCCGACGACCGCGTGGCGCTCGCAGGTTGGCTGCTAGGCTGTGTCGCTCTGCCTGCCTGCCAGTTCTGAGTCGCTGGAGGGGTAAGAGGAAGGGATGGAGGGTGTGACAACACAGTACAAGGGACAGAAAAAGGAAAGGATGTATGAACTAAAAGGAGAAATAATGACTGAGAGGACAGCAAAGAAAGAGGTTAGAAACTAAAGGGGATTGGGAGGGGCCCCAATCTCTGGAAGTGGAAGAAGGGAGAGGTAGGGTGGATAAAGAATTTAGGAGAGAGGGGAGAAGTATAAGATATCCGAGACCCTGGTCCGTCTCCAGATTGTATAGGAACTGCAAGGAGTAGCAAAGCTTTCTGCCAGAATTCAAGGCACAAAATAACTGGCAAATACTCCAGAAAGCAGAGTCAGCTATTCTGGAAGGAGGACAGGATACAGGGATTCAGTACTCTCTCAAAAAAAGATGCTTGGTGAAAAAAAGTTTTTTTTTTTTTAGGAGAAATAGGTTGGATGTAAACAGGGAGGAGGAGAGAAGGAGGACAACTACCAACTCCCGCCCCACAGGGGTGGAGACAAGGTACTAGAGAAGGAGTGCCGCTCGAGCTATCCACTCTTCCTGGAAAAGTACTCCCCTGTGTGTCCCTATTGTACCCCACTCCTAAGGAAGAGAGGGGGAGTCACAGAGCGGGAGGGGGACCCAGAGACTGAGGCCCCAGGGGGATGGTGGGTGGGGTTGTGATGAATGGTGAAGATACACAGAAAGATCATAATTACGGTAGGTACGTAATTTTCATATCTTATCTGTGTCAATTTTCACCATTCATCACAGATGGGTGAGTAACAAGCCCCCAAGAGGGTTGTTTTTACACCCTAAGGGACAAAGTCCCTTAGCCCTCAGTGGGTGACACACTAAGGGGGGGAACCTTCAGGGCCTGGAGAGGCCAGAGAGTGGGAGAGAGAGAGATGGAGTTCTCGAGGGGAGGAAGGTTCCCAACAAGCGCCGCCTCACTCTGGAGAAAGGTAGGTTCCTGGTGGAGGTTAATCACCCTACGCCGGGCCAAGGGTGACAACCGGGAAAGATGTAGCCATGCCGACCGCCTAGTGCATATCGCTGCCCCTACGACCCTGGTAGTTACCTCGTTGGCATCGTAAGATGTCCTCGCTTCGTGCCTTGCTAGCTCCAGGCCACGTGCAGAGAGTGCGATGGCTTGTCTGGTTTGCTCCGTGTCAGGCAATGAGGCTAGGAGCTGACCTAGCCTGGACCACAAGAACCTGTTGTAGGCTGCGTAGTGAGCCTGATGTGCAGAGATAGAGAAAAGTAACCATGCCGAGTAGAAAGTCCTCCTACCCCAGAAATCAAAATCTGAGGAGTCCTGATCTGGGGGCCGGTCACGGTGAAGGGCGCGAAGCCCATCAGGAGTATCCAACTGCGTCAAACCAGACTGTGGATGAGGCATGGAACCTGGAGACTCCGGGGGTGCGCAATAGCTCTGGCTGAGATCCCATGGGGCAGGAACTCCGGAGAAGGACCTCTGCCAGGAACGCAACGTTGCCTCCCGAAAGGGATCCGGCCAGGGCGGCACCACAAAGGTGGCCTCACCAAAATCGCCTAGAAAGGCGTGCGCCGCGTGTTCAGGATTGCTGACAGTGGAAGGAGAAAGGTGCAAATCCTCCAGCATCCTCACGAGGAATCACTGATACTCGGAGAGATCAGCAGCTGGAGAGATGTGGACAGAGGGTTCCTCTCTCCCTGAAGAGGGGGATGAGGAGCTAGAGGTCACCATCTGTTCAGTGGGTGGCTGCATGGGGGGAGGTTGAAAAACCTGGCTGTCCATTGCCCTAACGTAAGCAGGGAACCGGGCAGCCACCGCTCTGAACTGCTCCCAAGTGAGAGGGCCGCTAGGACTGAGGATGCCTGGGAACGCAGGAGAGTGTGGCAGAGGGATAGGGACAGAGACGAGAAGAGA
Organism: Neoceratodus forsteri; assembly: GCA_016271365.2. Classification (NCBI taxonomy): domain Eukaryota; kingdom Metazoa; phylum Chordata; order Ceratodontiformes; family Ceratodontidae; genus Neoceratodus; species Neoceratodus forsteri. The sequence continues at coordinate 1,443,508,696 of CM028130.1, read as the reverse complement.
TGTCGGCTGACCTCCGCCTGGGCTAAGGAGCGGACCGTGGGCACCCGTGGAAGAAGGTGCCCCAGAAGACCCCACAGCCGACAGCTGCACAACCACATCGGTACTGCCTTGGCTGCACCCGGAAGAATCCTCCCAGTGAGGCAACCGGGCCAGTAAAGATCCAGAAGGATGGTCCCCTGCCTCAAAAGAATGGGACTCCTCAAAGAGACCACGGAGGAAGAGCGGAAATCTGCACTACAGCTTCTCCCAGGGCCCCGGTGGACCCCAGAAAAGGCCAACACGCCGACTCCCACACCCCACCCCTGCAGTCCGAAGAGTCCTCCTCCAGAAGGCCAGCCTAGGTAGTTGGCATCTCTGGCAGCCCCAAGGGGATACCCAGGGAGCAGTACCCCCCCTGCAGGTGCTCCGATGGGCCCCAAAGCAGGGCGATCAAAGCACACCACCGGAGGGGGTACCACAACTGAGGGATCGGTGAACCTGCCAAGACCAGGCTGCAGAGCTATGGTGGCGCGCACCACTGTCTGCTGGTCAGCACCACTGACCCTAGTCTCGGTAGCCACCGACCTCACCTCAGAAGGGGGCTGGCTCCAACTGGTCGAAGAGACCACCGTGCTTGCCCACGTCAGCAGCCAACCCTGAGGGGTGAGACTGCACGTCCGACTCAGAGCTCGACTAAGTCTCCGAGGAGGTAGAGTCCGAGGCCCTGAGCCAAACCGTAGGAGGGCGGGCAGAACCATCCCTACCACCAGGCCTGGAGACCACCGCTGTGCCCGAGTCTGTGCCAGCGCCCCTTGCAACCCCGCGAGCAGGATCCGAGGAAGGCACGGCCTCTGCCCGAGCCAGGGATCCAGAGCCAGGACCAGTCGTGGTACCATCCAGTCCCACGGCACCGGGAGCGGCACCAAGGACAGGGACGGCGCGACGACAGTCCCGAGCGGTACCCTCGGCGCCAGCCGCCCGGGCGCTGCAAGCCGCGCTCGAGGACCGTGGTGGCGCCCGGCTGGCCCCAAGGCAGATATGGCGCCGTGCACGGCCCCGCTTCGGCCGAGGGCCGGGGGCAGCGTGGACGGCACCGACTGATGGAACTGGCGGCCCCACGGCGCCGAGCCTCGAGGGCACGGGCGCCGCGCTCAACCTCAGCGCCGAGGATGGTGCCGAGGCCAGACATGGCGGCGATGACGCCGCAGTGGATCTCACGACACCGCAAACAGTGCCAGCACCGTGAACGGCGCCGACAGAGCGCACGGCGCCGCACGACAAGTTGGCGCCGACGACGCCCCGCCAGGGACCACAGCACCGTGAACGGCGCCGAGGACTGGCGGCGCGGCGCCGGCCCGGCCTTCCGAGCCGCTGGAACCTTCACCCCGGCGGGGCGATTGCATGCGGCGGCGTTTTCCCGCCCGCCTCCCGGAAGGAGCGGACAGGCCTTCCTGCGCCGCTGGAAGAAGCCTCGCAATGGCTAGGCTACAAGTAGATGAGGCCTCCTCTCGGGTTCAGAGAAACCGGACGGGACCCGGAGGAAAGGCCAAGAGAGCATGGCTTGGCCTGACGAGGCGAATCTCACCCCGAGTCGGGGAGCCCGCCCCACTTTCCACGCCAAGATTGTTCGAGGACCCGCGTCCATGGAGAAGCAGGCATCGCACGAGTCCATGTCATGAAGCGGGCCAAGACATGAGAGACACCGGTCGTGCTGGTCGGTGACGGAGAATTTTCAGCCGCATGGGCACCGTCGCATGGGGGGTCGACCCGCCTCAAGATTTCTTGCCCTCCGACTGAGACATGACCTACGGAAAAAAAACACCAAAACAGACTCGACGTCACGAAAATTCAAAAAATAAGGAAAGATCTTTCCAGGTGATGTCGAGTAGAGGCAGAAAACAGAACCGGCAGGAGACCGACAGACTTGACGCTGAAGGATTGATATTGACACAGGCCTAAGATTTACTTCAAGCTTCCCACGAGGCGACCTCTACAACGGGAGACGAAGAACTGGCAGGCAGGCGGAGTCGACACAGCCTAATGGCCAACCCGCAAGCGCCACACAGTGCGTCGGCCTCGAGGGTGGCGCCGATGGTGTGTCAGCTCCGCCTACCTTTTAAAAATAAAAGTTTCAAGGTCCTGACCTCCGGCCAGATACCCATCTGTGATGAATGGTGAAGACTGACACAGATAAGATCTTACCGTAACAGTAGATCTTCCATGGACGCGTCTCTTGCAGCAAGTCATAACTTATGGGAGTCGCCAGCAGGTGGAGCGGTCTCACGGCAGCTTCTTCAGCAGTACTGTATAGGAGCCGCCCCCACGATATCACTTCCGTAAATGGAGTATAAGTGGGGGTGGCCCCTAGTACCCTTTGTTCACCTCTGGCTTCGTCACACACAGCGAGGACCAAAGCAAACCGACGGACGAAGGAGTCCCATCCCAATGTCCGGAGTTGCAAGGACTCCAAGAAAACCCAAGAAACAACAAAGGCAGGTGGATGAAGGGTGGGGCACTTACTGCAAGAGACACGTCCTGGAAGATCTACTGTTACGGTAAGTTCTTACGTAAATGCACTATCTTCCACGGACTGGTCTCTTGCAGTAAGTCATAACTTATGGGAGACTGCCAAGCAGCAAGATCCATAAGGGAGGATCAGTAAAGCCCTGGAGCCAGGCACGAGGATGCGGCACAACAAAGCAAAGAGGACCATTTGAGAAAGAACAGAGCAGAAAAGGCAAGCACAGTCCAGGTGAAAGCCATAGAGGAGCAACAGACGCATGCAATAGATAGCCGTGTAAGCCCGGACAATGGACGGCGTCACAAAGGGAGAGATTGAATAGGGTCATGCCAATCATACGACTCATGCTGCGAGGTGCGAAGGCATGGCTATAGCAAGTGCCCCAAGGGCATCCAAAGCGCCAGAGAGAGACAGGTGGGAGTCTACTGCTGACTGAAAGCTGCAGGAGGCCAAGCACAATGATGCATCCCGACGAGGAAGGGGTCAAGAGGACATGACATGTAGACAATCCAGTAGTGCTCCCAAAGGCGAGGAAGGCGCAAGAGGTAGTGGATATCCTGAAAGCAAGGGGACACTGAAGGGCTCCCACAGGGAGAGTAGCAGAGGCCCCTAAGAGATCCACATGGAGTGTCAAGTCTGGGAAGATGAGCAGGCCTCTACAATAAGCGGATAGAGTCCCCGACGCCGCCGAGGCCTACAAGAGGAGGACAGGGAAACCCCATGGAGAGGCTAAGGTGCAGGTGAGGGCCTGGGCCCAGGAGGGGGATGGGCACGGGGCTGAAGGGGCAGAGCCCCAGGAAGCCTGACCACGGCCACGAGATGCCCTCTGGAACGAGGCCCGGGAACGCAGAGGCCCGCCCACAGCAGCGGGAGATGGGGTCCATGACACACCATGCTACAGGTCATGGATAGACCATAGGGCGTAGCCGGAGGCCTGGAGAGAATCCAGAATGGACTGGGCACCAACACCAAAGAGTCGGTCCCCACAGAATGGAGCATCAGCCATAGAGAATTGAACATCGGGGGCCAAATCAGACACCTGAAGCCAAGCATGGCGCCGCAACGTGACACCAATGGCAGAGAGGCGAGCAGCAGTATCAACCACATTATAGCTCGCCTGGAGAAGGTGACGGGCAAGAGCAGGCACAGCGCCACCAACTGGACAACTCGCGCTGAGGCCGGCAAGGAGAATAGCGCATCCGCAGTCGAGGCATCCAAGACGTGCAGATAGCAGACCATGTGGCCCAAATGATTAAGCGATGTGCAGTAGAAGAGTACTGCAAGCACAGACCTTCGCTAAGAAGATCCAGGCACTGGACTCACCGTCTCAAGGCACCAGACTAGTATGACGAGGCTGGCCGGTCCAACTTGAGCCAACGTTAATGATCACGGTGGAGTCAGCCGCAGGGGTGACAGACAACCAAGGGTGATCCTGGGGGGCACGGTAAAGCCGGTCAGGCCCACGGGGGTGGGCATGGCGGAAGCAGAGTGGCGCCATGACTGGGAGACGGCATTGGCATATGCCGGAATCATGGGAGGAACAACCCGGAAAGGCTCAACCGGCATGCCAAGGTAGTCGGCGAGGTCCTGGTGAAGGAAATCCGGGTCCTCATCGGGAAGGTGGAAGACGTCCCGGATCTGCACCAAAAGATCCATGAAGGAGGCATCCGTAGAAGCTAGAGCATCCAGAGGGGCAGGCGGGACATCTGCCAGCAGAGAGGAGACGGAGAAGCGGGAACCAGGGTCTCTGTAGTCCAAATAGCCGGTGTCTGAGCCCGGTACCCCAAAGAGGTCCTCCCCGTCTGAGGCCTCAAAACGGGAGGTCGGACACATGGGAGGAGGGGTGTCCAGGCAAGAACCGTAGGGTATGCTCAGAAGTGCTTTGCCAAGGGTGAGGGAGAGTGGTGCGGCGGGGGACCCACAGGGGAGCCCGAGGCCTGGCCGTGATCCAAGGAACGGAGGACTCCCGTGACTAGGCGGGCAATGCCCGGCACCTAGGAAAGAAGGAGGTCAATGAAAGGAGGGTGCCCAACAATGGCGCTCGGAGGAGGGCAAGGCACCACGGGGGTGGGCACTGGCGGTCCCCGACAGGTGGCATCCCCATGCCTACAGGGTGTCATGGGAGGAGGGACAAGGAAATCGGGGCAGGCACCTGACACCTGGCAGTGGGCACCAGCGATTGGCCACAAAGCGGGCGATATGGCGGGGGGTGAATCCCCAAATCACGCCGCCGCAGGATGCCCATGCCAGGTCGGAAAAGGGTGACCCCGATGCCTACCACGGTCCGGAAGGGCCGAGGTACACTGCACCTCCAAGAGGAAGGCCGCCCATGGGAGAGGCAGAATGCCAGAGGTGCCATCGACAGGGAAGCAGCCCCACTGATGATGGAAGCATAGCAAAACTTCCCATCAATGGGGGAGGCTGCCCCATTGATGAGGAACGCGCCGTCGGAGGAAGCCGTCTCACTGACGAAGAATGCTTGTTCGATGGGAGAGAATGTCTACAGCGTCCCGTCGACAGGGGAATGCATCTCGTCAATGTGGAAGTAGGAGCAACAAGCTTCGTCGATGGAGGGAAGTCCCCCGTTGACGGGAGACATGCCGGTGACAGGGGAGTAGCATCCGTTGACGAGACATATCCAGGTGAGTGCTATGTCAACAGGAAAGGCCCCGTCCAAGATAAAGGGAGCAAGGAAGGCTTCACCGACAGGGGGAGCAGCCCCGTCAACATAGGATGCCCCATCGACAGAGAGGATCAGTAGGTGTGTGGAGTGTGAGTCCTGCTCCCTCCAATGCCAGGAACGAGAGTTCCTATCAGGGGTACCCTGAAGACGAGTCTCCAAGCCCCGTCCCGGTTTCCTAACGGCTGCCTTGTCAACCATGGAAGAGGCCCCTGACCCAGGCTGGGCCAAGGAGCAGTGGGGGTACTGTGAGTAACACAGGCCAGCACACAAGGAGAGCTGAGGGTACTGTGAGGAGCATAGGTCCGGCCCTGAGCCTAGAAGGGAAGAAAAGAACCGGGGCCTGGGAGCAAGCCACAGGCCAAAGAGAGAGAAGAAAAATCGGGTTCAGGTTCCGTCAAAGACTGCAACTCAGGAGACTGAGTTAGCTGCTGTGTGAGCTGAAGTCTGCGGGAAAATGAGCTAAGGGTACTAGGGGCCGCCCCCACTTATACCCCACCTACGGAAGTGATATCATGGGGGCAGCCTCTATACAGGACTGCTGATGAAGCTTCCGTGAGACAGCTCCACCTATGCTGACTCCCATAAGTTATGGCTTACTGCAAGAGACCAGTCCATGGAAGATCTACTGGTTACAGGTGAGTAACCTGTTTTTCTAGGATTGTGGATATGTTGTTCTGTCCACACTTCCTGCCAGACTCCTAGCAGTTCTCTGGGAGAAGGGAGGCAAGATGTACACACCCTATTTAGGAAAAAGAGACTGGAGAACCAAGGCTCCAAAACCAGCATCCCGGCGTGACTCTAGGTCAATGTGGCAACGAGAAATGAAGGTATGTGCTGACTTCCAGGTAGCAGCCCTGCTGATTTCCTGGATAGGGATGTCCCTAGAAGTAGCCACTGATGCAGCAGTATGGCAGATGGAATGAGCCTTAAGCCCTATGGGAGGCTCCCTACCCGCCAACCTATACCAGAGGTCAATGCAAGATGCAATCCATCAAGCTATTGTCTGCTTAGCTGCAGGTCTGCCAGGTGTGGCTTCAGCATAGGTAACAAACAGCTGGCGAACCTCTCCTCGAACTTCCGCCATTCTCTCTTTCAAGTAGGCGAGCGTTCATCTCAGGTCCAAAGTATGGAGCCTGCACTCGGCCTCTGAGATGTGATTGGGGTAGAACACCGGCAGAGTAATCACCTGGTTAAGGTGAAACTTCGACACCACCTTTGGAAGGAATTTCAGGTGGGGGCACAGGACAACCTTGTGCCTGTGGAAGACCAGGTAAGGAGCCTCAATAGAGAGCACCTGTAACTCCCCAGTCCTTCTGGCTGACATTATAGCCACCATGAAGGCAGTCTTCCACAACAAATGTGAGATATCACATTTGTGCATCGGTTCGAATGGCTTGCCCATAAGCTTTGCCAAAACCAGCAGTAGATCCCACGGAGGTGGAGGTTCATGCACCGGAGGGTATATGTGATCTAGGCCTTTGAAGACGTGTCAGACCACCTTCTCCTGCGCCACTGACTGCTGACCGGCCCACGCCTGGTAAGCAGAGATAGCTACCAGGGGCACCTTTAGGGTCGTCGACCGAAGTCCCTGCTGCGAGAGGGACCAAAGATAATCCAAAAGGCTAGCCACTGGACAGGACGATGGATCCAACTCTTTGCCCCGACACCAGATGGAGAATCTCTTCCATTTAAAGGCATAGCATTTTCTGGTCGATTCCTTATGGGAAGCCTCAACAACATTGAGGACCTTGTCGGAGAGACCCAAGGCCTGGAACTCTAGCAGCTCAGGAACCAGGCCATCAGGTGCAGGGACTGAAGGTCCGGGTGGAGTACCTTCCCCTGATTGACTGAGAGCAGGTCTAGGCATGCTGGAAGCTGCCTCAGGAGCCTGGAACTGAGGCTGAGGAGATCTGGATCACCAGAACTGGCGGGGGCCAGTCTGGGGATACCAGGATCCCCTGTGCCCTGTCCCTCCTGACCTTGATGAGCACTTTGTGAATCAAGGGAAGGGGAGGGAAGGCGTCGAAGAGGCCTGGAGTCCACGGCCTCGAGAAGGCATCCCCCTGCAGCGAACCCTGCTGAGAGGGGCAGGCATGATACAGTCTCAGCTTCGCACTCTCCCTGGAGGCGAACAGGTCCACCTGAGGGGTGCCCCAGTGGGAGAACAGATCTTGTACTACCTCTTCATGGAGAGATCACTCGTGAGATGCCCCGCCCATCTGGCTGAGGGCATTGGCCAGCTCATTCGAGGTTCCTGCCATGTGAATGGCTAGGAGATCTGCCTCCAGGCTAAGCACAAGGGACCAAATGCAGAGCACTTCCTTGCAGAGGGGCAAGGAGCGCATCTCGCCCTACCTGTTGAGATAGTACATGGTCGTGGTGATGTCCGTCTGGACCTGGACTACTTGACCCTGAACAAACAGGGTGAATGCAGTCAGGGCTAGCCGAACCACTCGAAGCTCCAGCAGGTTGATGTGGCATTGGGACTCCTGGGGGGGAAATCACATCCCGTGGGCTCTGTGCTCCCCCAGATGGGCACCCCAAGCCACTGGGATTGGACAAACCACCACTGGAGGCTATCTCACATCCTCTGGGTCACAGAGACCAGCTGGTCAAGATGACCTGAGTGCTGAGATCACTAGCTGGCCAGTTCCCACTGGAGGGAACACATAAGGCAATGGGCCCATCATACCACGCTGGTGCAGGCCACCATGTAGCCCAGAAGACACAGGAAGTCCTGGGTAGGGCACGATAGCCCCACCACAAATGATTGGGCGAAGGAAAGAACCTTCGCCCTGTCCACCAGGTGCAGAGCTCTGGCTTGGCAGGAGTCGAGCTCTGCTCCGAGGAACTGAATCACCTGCGAAGGCAAGAGTTCCGACTTGGACTCCATCAGGAGGCCAAGGTCGAGGCAAGTCTGGTGGGCCAGATCCCTTGACCGCTCCACCTCCCACCTGGAAGGACCTGCTATCAGCCAATTATCCAGGTAAGGGTACACCCGGACCCCTCTGCATCTCAGGTAAGCCGCCACCACTGCCATGCATTTGGTGCAGCCCCTGGGGGCTGAAGACAGGCCGAAGGGTATGGCTTGGAACTTCTAAAGGGTTCCCTCGGCTCAGAAGTGGAAGAACCGTCAATGGGATGGACGGATCAGGACGTGAAAGAACATGTCCTGAAGATCTAGTGAGCAGAACCACATGCCTTGCTCAAGGGATGGTATGATCTGAGTCAGAGTTACCATCCGGAAGGTGCAGGACCTGAGGAACTTATTCAGGTCATGCAGATCTAGAATGGGGCACCAGCCCCCCCATCTGGTTCGGTACCAGGAAGTACATGGAAATGAACCCTGGGTCTGAAGGCGGGTCCGCTACTCTGCACACCACCTCCTTGAGGAGCAGCTGAGCTAAGTCATCTTGGAGAGCCGACGGAGAGGCTGCGGATACCAGATCCCCTCGTGGGGAGCGGGCTTGAAATGAAGGGGCCTGCTCGAATTCCAGAGGCAGGCCTTGACCGACCACTTCCAGAACCCAATGGTCCGTGGTGATAACAGATCAGGCAGCCTCCCCCCCCCCCCCCATGGGAGGTGTGACGGGACTGAGGGAGGCACCCCCCTAACCTGTCACTGGGCAGGCTTGGAGGAGGGTGTGGCGGAGGAGCTGCTGAGACCTTTCCCCCTGGGTTCCTGAACAAGGAGACCATGGACTAGGCCCAAGGATGCCTAGATTGAGCCTGCTGGCCCTGCTGCTGCTGGGCCGGTCTGGCCACAGGAGTGGACGAACGAAAGGGCCTGTGTTTCTGGCGCTTGGGGCCCTTGTCCTTCTAGGCAGATGTAGTGGAGACCAAGGTGGCATTGGACTTCTCTATACGTTGGAGGTGGACCTCCACACCGGGCCCGAACAGGTAGGTGCCCAGGAAGGGGACATCTGCCAGCTTGTGTTGCTATCAGCCGTAAAGGTTGAGATGTGCAGCCAAGCCCTGCGGCACATGACCACTGCGGCCGCTACCAAACGGGCACATTAGTCACCAATGTCCAGAGCCGTCTGGAGTTGTTGCTTTGCCAGTCCTACCCTGGTCCTGGACCTGCTAAACCGTGGTCTGGAGGTCCGCCGGGAGATAAGGGATCACCTCGTCCAGGGAGCCCAAGAGGGCATGAGAGAAATGTGCCATGATAACGGCTGAACTGGCCTGACGAAGGCCAAGGGAGGAGGCTACACAGACTTTTTCCCCAGAATGGTCCAGTTGTTTTGGATTGTCGGGGGTCTTTCCACATCCCCTTTGTTGCCTGAACGCCGAAAAACGGAGTCGGCCACCAACCCTACCGCAGAGGGGTGCTCTGAAAATCCTGAAAGGGACCCCATAGGGACCGCATACTTGCGGGCCATGTGGGCAGAAGGCACAGAGCAAGATGCAGGATTCTGCCACAGCTCCAAGGCTGGGCCCCAAATGTCCTCAGCTACCGGAAAGCACTCCATCAAAGTATCCCCTTTGTCCAGAATCTCTGTAAGGGGATACATGGCCCGTTTCTGCACAGGCTCGTGCTCTATTCCCATGGACTCGGAAATGAGCAAATACCCATCAGCGAGGTAGGACCCTCGTCGACGGAGAGACCCCCAAGAGAGACTGCACTGACAGGACGGGAAACTATGGAGGAATCTTTGGACTCGGAGTTCTCATAAAGCGGGCGACCACCCTTAACCTGCCTTGGGCGGTCAGAAGTAAGAGTGACCGACAACCGATGGGGCAGGCCTTGGGCCTACCGAGATTCCTTGGTCAAAGCCCCGGACTTCAGTTGCTCGGTAGGCAGTTCCACCTGATCGGAGGAGTAGCCGGCTTCGGTTGAGCAGGCAGGTCAGAATCGCACCTGGTGATGGTGCGTGACGCCGGTGGTCAGTAGAAACCAGAATCAGTTTCGACCTGGACAGACCAACTGCTGCCACATTAGGTCTGCATAGCGCCAACACAACTTGCGCCAGAGCCTCCTCACCCGAGGAGGACTAAGACGAAGAGCGGCGCCGCTGCTTACCATGGAGTTGGGAGTGAGATTACCAATCAGGGCGAGTCTTGTCCAATGTCGAGGAATGAGACCAAGACCTTGACTGTCGGGCAGGCCGACAAGGGACCTCAGAAGGAGTCAGGGAATCCCGTGGCTCCTCTTGGTCAGGTTCCTTGGCGGGCGGGTCCTGCCCAGTGGACTGAGCCGACCCATCCGAGGACACCGGAAGCACCGGAGTCCGAAATAGAGTCTCGTCGGCTGGATTGGGCGACAACCCACTGATCAGCTCGAGAAAAATCTTGGCCGTGTCGTCAGGCGTCCCAACCAACTGGTCTGATGAGGTTACCGTGAAACCAGCGGCTTCCGATGCAACTTTGACTGAAGTCAAAACAGAGAATTCCTGTGAGCAGGACCGCTCCTGGTCCCAAGAGCATCGACGCTGCGACTTGTCCTTTTTCGACTCCTCCTTCCGAGAGCACAAAACATGCGACCCCGAAGGGCCCTCTCCCTTGGTAGATAGAGACTAGTACAACTTCTTGAAGGAAGCCGAACAGGAGGATCCCAGTTGTAGTGGAATGAAGGCCGGAGCCGAAGAGGAGCACATCATGGTCTGAGCCACCTCTTCCTCGAAGGATTTAAGCTGTTCCAGCTGCTCGGCAGACTCCGCAGCCGTGGAGACCACCCAACGGGCATCCCTGGATTTAACCAGCTGGTAACGCTTTTCTGGTTGCCCCAGTTGAAGTTAGGCAGCGCGGTCTTCCAGAACCGAAGGTGAAAAGGACAGACAGAGATCACAAGCCACATGTGGATTGGTGCAAGACATCTTTTGCCCACAGGAGCACCGGTGAAATCCAGGAACCGATTTGTCTTCCATCGCAGTAGCGAAGGAAGAATGCAAAGACGAAATCTGAGAGAGTTTTAGAATAAGTTTTGGAAGCAAAGCCGAAGATTCTAGAGCCAGGGCCTACTACATGGGGAACGCTAAAGAGGGAACCTGAACCTTCCAGCAGAAAGGAAGATCTAGTGTCATGGGGCAGAGCCGAGGGTTATACCACCCGGGTGGGTGGGAGGAGCCAACTTGAAGACTTTCCGGCACATCTTAAAGTGGCAAATTACCTGCCAAGAAGTGTGGATAGAACAGCATATCCACGATCCTCGAAATCGAAGAGACTCATGGTGGCTTGGGTGCACTGGAAAGTGTTGGTAGGCATCCTGCATGTCCAGGGAGGCCAGCCAGACATTTTGATGAATAAGCGGTAAAAGTTTACCGAGTGATATAATTTTGAATTTTTCATTGAAAAGAAACTTGTTCAACTTCCTTAGGTCTAGAATAGGGCGAAAGTCACATGTATTCTCTGGAACCAGGAAGTAGTGGGAGTAGAAACCTGTGTTCTGCTGCTCCTGTGGAACTATGTCTACTGTCCTGTTATTCAGAAGGCCTTGAATTTCGGGAATCAAGGAGGTCTGACTGAGTTACTGACAGTGTGAGCTATCGTCTGGGTGGATGATCGAGAGGAGTATCTGAAACATTCAGAGAACAGCCCTCATGAATTATCCTGAGAATCCATTTGTCTAAAGTGACCGACTTCCACTGATTGTAAAACTGAGTCAGACGCCCCCCTACTGCTGAGGAAGAGTCCCCCTCAGGCAGCTGAGGAGGGACTTTGGCCGGGTTTTCAAAGGGTGGCATTAGGCACTTTTGGGCCCTGTGCCTTCTGCTGCATTTTCTTTCGTGGTTGAGGGGCTTGATTTTTGTTGAAGTCCCCTCTATCTTTGCCACGAAAAGACTGACTAATGAAACTGTTGGCGGTTCCCGCCCCGTTGAGGGGCACCAGGAGCCGGTCTAGCAATCTTGATAGCCGTTCTTGTTTTCTGAATGGCCTGAAGTGCCTGCTCCACCTGTGGGCCAAACAGATAAGCACCATCAAACTGTAAGTTCATGACTCGTTGCTGGGCATCATTTTTGAACCCCACGTCCGTAACCACGAGTGGCAATGGGTACATATCCCAGCTGCTGCTGCTCTAGAAGCAGTGTCAAAGGCATCCATAGCAGCCTTAAATTGCTGATTATCGGACTCAATACCTCTAGTGATGGTTTGGAGAAGCTCTGAGGAAGCATCCAACTCAGGGAGAGCCTCCACAGAAGCTTTTAACGAGAGACAGACTGTATATTCGTATTGAGAGAAGTAGCCCTGGTAGCTAGCAGTACGCATACCCAGGGTAGCGGCTGTGAAGACTCGCTTACCCAATGTGTCACTCTTACGTAGATAATTTGTTTACTGGACGTAGTCGTGAACCCTGGAGGGAGGACAGCTCTGTTGTTTTGTGTCAGATTCACTATGGCATCAGCAAAGGCTTGAGATGCCAGGATTGGTCGTTCTTTAAGGGGAGCGTACTTCCAGTCTATGGATTTAGCCACGGAAGGAATAAGCACAAGATTGTCCAATACCATTTGCGAGAGTGTCTCGAAACAGGGTTGTACAGGAGGGGTTAACTCCACAGGGATCTCTGTACATGCAGATATTGAAAGCGCAACAAAACTTCCCTGGGTCCACCTCCGAAGTTTGGAGAGAGAGAGCAAAGAGAGAGAAAGACAGTGGAATTCATATTCTTCAGAAGAGACTTAAGACAGGTCTTCAACTAGAAGCTCTGCTGAAGTAGAGGGCTTATTTCCCAGTCCGAGAGATGAATCTTCATTAAAGTCATCTCCTAATCGAAGATCAGGATCACGCTCAATATCGTCTCCTACTAGCCCAGGAGGAATAGTATATAAAGGAAAAGGAGGAATGAGAGCAGGAGGAAATGCTCCTCGAATCGGAGTCGAGAATCCTGGAATATGTGTCGGCATCAAACACAGCGCCATGGCCGGAGTCAAAAGCAGCATCGCAACAGGCACCACGCCAGACTAAGACCCCAACTCAACTCTCAGCGCATCCAAGGATGAAGATCTGAAAACATGAGTAGGAGAAAATGGTACCTAACCCTGTGCTTCAGCCATGTGAGGGGGAAAGCACAAGGGCGTGGTGTCGACGGCACCGGAAAAGGCGCTGCGCAACTAGGCAGACCCAACCGTCCTGCCCATGGGTTTGAAGCCCTTAGGCCTGAAGGCCCCAGAACTGACTCTGCAGGCTCGGAAAGTCACGACAACCTCCGAACCCACTGCTCCACAAGAGTAGCCCAATGATGAAACTGCTCACCAGAAGACCCCCCAAGGGGTGGGTTGGGACTATGGAGTCGAGGATGTCGGTCACTAGGAACAGAAGCCATAGGTGACCCCGACGGAGTCGGAGTCTGCCTTCTGCACTCCATTCCTGGCAATCATCGTGCAGACATATCAGAGGGTGACCTCGAGCGGTACCGCTTTCTTCAACTGGTGGGATGAAGAACTCGAGGTCGAAAGCAGTGTCGACTTCTATATGGATCGAGAACGGGCTGCTTCTTTCTGTGCTTTCCGGAGAGCCGCCCTTCCTCACGAGCACCAAACAGCCAGCAACTCCCCTCCAGGCCTATAGGTGGCTTCAGGGTTTCGCTTCCCTATGTGCATGATCTTGCACTTCTTTGCATTAAACTCCAGTTGCCACTCTTCCGACCATTTTGCTAGTTTATCCAGATCTCTTCTCATTCTGCCCACCCCATCTGAATCATCTACTCTGCTGTAGATCTTGGTGTCATCTGCAAACAGACAAACCTTACCCTCTAGTCCATCTGCAATGTCACTGATGAAGATATTGAAGAGGACGGGCCCCAGGACTGATCCCTGAGGTACCCCACTTGTGACCTGCATCTTTTCTGACTGTATACCGTTTACCACTACTCACTCTTTTCTGCCCGTCAAACAGTGTGCCACCAGCTGACCAACTTCTGACCCACCCCGAGCCTACCCAGCTTATTAATCAATCTTCTATGTGGAACGGTATCGAAAGCTTTGCTGAAGTCAAGGTAGGCAACATCAGCTGCTCCCCCTTGGTCCACTACTCTGGTTACCCGGTCAAAGAAATCTATGAGATTAGTTTGACAGGACCTTCCTTTTGTAAATCCATGCTGTCTTGGATCCTGTGCTCCTATGGATTCCAGGTGTTGCACTATCCTTTCCTTAAGGAGTGTCTCCATAATCTTGACCACTACTGAGGTAAGACTGACTGGTCTGTAGTTCCCTACGTCCTCCCTACTACCACTCTTGTGGAGCGGGATCACATGAGCCCTTCTCCAGTCTTCTGGGACCTCTCCTGAGCTCAGAGACTCACTAAACAGTTCTGATAATGGCTCTGCTAGTTCCACCCTTAGCTCCTTTAGTACCCTGGGATGTATGCCATTAGGTCCCATTGCCTTGTCCACCCTGAGCTTATCGAGCTCTTGTAGGACCCTTTCTTTTGTGAAGGGACTAGTGCACATCTCCTCCCTGTGTCCATGGTGCTGAGCTGTGGGCCCTGCCCTACCTTCTCTTCAGCAAATGCTAAGTAGAAGTATCTATTTAGGATAGATGGTTTTACATGGTCCTCCTCCTCCTCACATGCCCCCTTATCCCCTTTGATCTTAGAAATACCCCCTCTGGACTTTCTCCTTTCACCAATGTATCTACAGAAAGTCTTGTCACCTTCTTTTACTGGAGGTCCTGCCTGAACCCAGACACCCGTAGCCATGAGTGCCACCTGAGGTAGCAGCTCAGGCTGCAGTATCCATTGCATCATATGAACTTTGGAGGACAAGTCTGCCCACAACTGAACCAGATTGCAGGACTGCCAGGAGCTCAGACTTATTTTGTAAATCCAGCTGGGTCTTGGCTAGGTCCATAGCCTTTTGCCATAGGTACTTCTGGTACATGACCATATGTGCCAGGAAGTTTAGAGACCTGATGGTACAGGTGGAAGAGGCATACACTCTCTGCCCTAGTTGCGCTATCTTCTTAGACTCCTTGTCCGATGGTTGGGAGCTGGTATGCCTGGGCTGCTACGACCTTCCATGGGCCGCTGTCTGAACCATGGAGTACACCTTTGGCTGCTCGCCAAGGTGTGGTTAGCTCCTGGGAGTTCTGTACAAGTGGTCAGCTTTTTTGGGCACCACCGAAGTAGTGGCTGAGGGTTTCCATGCCAGCTTCGCTATATCCTGAAATGGTTCTACCAGAGGGGGGCTAACCAGTGGTTTGCGGTCAGTGGCACCCAAAAATTTAGCTAGACATCTCCTCTCTGGGTCCAAGTCCTCAGTTTCCCATTGGTTGAGGAATTGTATGTGCCTCATCATTCCTAAAAAGTTGGGATCATCAGGTGGTGACCTCGGTGAGTCCTTGCTGGGATCCGGTGATGGCAAGGGGAGGTCATCCTCGGAAGAGGCGTAAGATGAGGACGAATCGCTGTAGTCCCCTGAATGTTTGATCTGGCAATCAGTGAACCTGCTGGGACGCTGGGACTGGCGTCCTCTTGATCTGCCCTACCCACAGAAGTGACGATCCCTGGACCTACTCCTCCTGAGTGAGGAAGACCATGAGGTGACATGACGTCCGTGGCTCTGATGTCTATCTGAGCTGTGATCTGAGTCACCTGGAGTTGGGCAGGCTGGCGTTGTGGCTGACGACGAAGTCCTGGGGGGAGGCGTCAGCTGTGACTGAGGGACAGCCACTGGTGCTCCCATAGGTTCCTGTTTGGGAAGGATGTCACCCTTAATGGCATTCCACCAGCTTGTGAAGAGTGCACCTACCTCTGTCAAAGGGACCATCGATCCAGACAGCCCATCTGGCGTCTCGTCGACTGGCCCCAAAGGGCCTGGCGCAGCAGACCTGGCATCTGTGGGGGCTCCGGTAACAGGCCGTCACTGGTCTGGTCAACTGACATCTGACCCTCTTCCTCGGGGCCAGGCGTCAGGGGATTGGCTGGGGACTGGTCGTCGGGCCCTGTGATTAGAAGTTCTGAAGGACCTGACATCAGGTCAGGTGTCATCAGGTCCTCTGGTGTAGGCCCCTGGGGCACTGACAACTGCTGGGAGGTAGACACTGTGTCTGACTCCACTGTGGAGGAGATAGAAGTAGTCGCAGACTGTCGTCGGTCCGAAGGGACTGTTGACAACAGGTCAGGCGCAGCGGGTGCTTTCTTAGAATGGTCGGCACCCTGGCACGGTCATCATCATCAGTCTTGGCTGAAGAACCGGAGGACGAGACCTTAACAACAGAGGAGCCCGGTCGGACTCCCATTGAAGAAGTAGAGGAGGAGGCCAAGTCCTTGGCCCGAGACCTTATCGATGTTTGTGGGGTCTGACGGCCAAAGAAATTGAAGATAAGGCCTGAGAAGGCCCATGCCCCGAACTCCTGCCCAACGTCTGGGAAGAGGCAGGAGGCCTGGTGATCGAAGCCCCCAGGAGAGCTAGCGACTTGGGGTGGGGGGCAAGAGTCTGACCTCCAGCCAGAGGTGGATGCCTTGGTCTTGTGCAGGAAACAGGACCATGAGTCTGACCTGGATCTGTCCTTGTCCTTTTTGTGATGCTTCCCCAAGTGCTTCTTCTCCTTGGTGGAGGCGTCGTGAGCGGAGGACTAGGAGGAGCTGTGCCCAGAGTGAGACTTCTGCACTGCAGCCACTTGCCATTCCAGTAGACAGGCTTTAAGAGTCCTCAAGTGGTGGATGCAGCTATGCTTGTTGAAGCTTTGAGGGCAATCGTCTGACTTGTGCTCTAGTCCCAGGTACAAGAGGCAGGTTGAATGGCCGATCTTCAGGCGGAATTTGTTTGCTGCACGCACACTTCACTTTATGCTGTGGTGTTGTAGTGGTAGACTTGGCAGACATAAAGAGGCAATCGAAATACTTGAAGAAACTGAACTGCGCAGAGTGTCTGAAAAATGGCTGTCGACAAGAAGCAGGATGCGTCCATGGAGCTGAGACACTGGGTCGACGGTGGGAAAAGAACTGAGGTGGCGTCGCGGGACTGCCTTTTATACAGTGGCTGACATCGCAGCAGAACGGGAAGCCGATGTTGGGGTGACCCCCCGTCTTGGGCTGCTAGCTAGAAGTTGGGGTCCTAGTGCCTAGCGGCATAGTCCTATTACTTATTACCTGCTGCAAGAGCTCTATCTCGAAGTGAGATCAGCACTTAACCTGCTAGCTGAGGTCTCCATAGGGTGTTGCTGAAGCCTCAGTACAGGCAAGAGTTACAGAACAGGCAGGGTGTAGGTGTAGGTACAGAACTTGGACCAGACCAGGACAGGGTGTTGATGGTGCCACAACAAGATCGGTGAACTAGCATGTAGTGCAATTAGCTCTAGTAAGTTTGTTAGCAGTAGAGAAGGATTTTCAAACAACCAACAAGTAGATAATTGGGATCATTTTGTTAGAGTGCAGTCAAAGGAGCAGGAATTCAAAATAACATTCAGGCTGTAGCAGGGTAGTCAGCAGTAGTTAAGCAAGTGGATGGCCACAATACCTAGCTACAGATAAAATGCAATAGGTAGTTGAAGTACTCTACATCTATGACACTACTGCACATTTTTATGATACAGATATAAATTAATAAATTGGCCAGACGTTGCTCTCGATAAAGCACCTGAGCAGTGTGAAACAGCACCATGTGATTTGTGGCAGATGGGAGAGCCTTGCATTTTCACTATTCCTTACTGCTGTACCATGTCTGGGTAACCATGATTAGCAAAATAAATTATTTGCTCTCATGTCCTGGTAGTATATTGGTCTCTTTTGGACACATGGTAATGGGCAAGTACGTACGCTGGTTGTTTGCTACATACTTTATTTTAAACTTGTGCAGCACCACAGTCCAGGGGTGCATTCCAGTTTTGTTTTAAGACTTAGAATTTGCTAACTAAATCCAACCAAATTTATAAGCCCATGTAATTATCAACTGTAACATCATTTACTGTGCTTGCATTTTTATACTAAAATCCTCTTTTTTTTTTTGTACATCTTTTGCTCCTCTGAGCATGTGCCAGTTTTAAACACTAGTAATTAAAACAAATATATATGGTACTGAAGTTACACTGATCCTGAAAGAACTGTCACATTTCAAATTGCAACGGTTCTTTTTTTTTATTAAAACAAAGTTGCATATCCAAGTCATCAGACACATGTACACAGACAGCAAAGAGTATACTCCCAAAAAGAAATTGCTCCACGTCTCCCCAATTCCCGACCTAGCTTTTGAGGGTTAGTGTACCCAGAATTAAACTATGGCTGCTCCATCTACAAGATGCTGGGTGCAGACAGGGCAGATGGAAAGTCATCTAACTGTGCTATAAGGCACACCCACTTTTCAGCCTTGGAAAGGTTCAAGGCAGCCACTGTCTCGCCATACCTGTCGGACCCAGGCAATCCATGGGTTGTGGTGTGCCTCGATCTGATCTGGGCCAACTGAGATAAAGATGTAGCGGTCATATGATTCATCCCTCAGTCACCAATGCTCCAGTGGGGAGTGCCACCGAGGGGCGCTATGGCTATACAACATCAGTCAGATGTGGCAGATGGGGAGTGTGTGACAAGAGAATCCAATAGCATGGGGTGGTGCTGTGGCAGCCATCATCCAAAGTGTCTGGAGAAGCATGCTACCCACTTTCTGATTGTTTTTATATTCCACCCCATTCAAATCCTGCTAACAAGCACATCATGGCAACATATAAAGTAAAGTGTACACCAAATTCTTTTAAATGTTAATAAGAATGATATCAAAGTGTAAGAGCCTCAACTAACTCAAAATCGAAAAGTAAAAACTGTTAAAGATTGTACTTAAGTGTGCATAGAGTAGTCTTGGCTCTGTATAGCCTGTAATCAAAGTTAAAATAAATCAGCAAAGGACAACCGTTCAATTCTCACACCCTGCACAATAAGAACTTGGGAAGTGACTTCCTGTCCAGTTGGGAAGGCTAACCATTGTTCTGAATCAAAACAGGTGTTTCCTTTTCATGAAGCAAGCAACTGAGAAAATCTGAATTGCTAATCACCCTCTAAATACATTCTTTGTTTGGAAATGTCAGTTATCATTAACAACAGTTTAAAAAAAAGATGGTTAGTAAAGTGATTTGTCAGTTTCCTGGAAAAAAAAAATACAGTTGGCATCAGCAGGACTTAAATCTCATAACATTTCCCAAGAATGAAAATTACACGATATTCTGTCTTTACTAGTAAAGTCATCCTCCTCCTCCTCCTGTAAAGCCATCTCCTCCAGTGACCATTAAGCTCCTTCAGTCACTACTTCCACCATCATGCCCAAGAATCCACAGAGAGGAGCCAAGGTTTGCCAGCAACAGCAGGCATTTTTATGACAGCACTGGGGACTCTTGGATTTTTACCTCTTCTAACTTAATTTAAATTCCCTTCAACTACCTTACAGCACCACAGAAGACTCCAAAAGGTCAGCATACACCTACAGGACCAAGTTCCCCAGCCTGCCTTCACAGGTAGCTGCCACAGGGGCACTTGCCACCATACCATACACTGCCTGGACACACTAAAACATAGAAACATAGACTCAGACAGCAGTTAAGGACCACTTGGCCCACCCAGTCTGCCCATTTCCCTACCTACCGGATAAGTTGCAGATTCTAGTTAACCAACAGCCTACTTAATAATAATAATAATAACACTTTATTTATTTAGCGCTTTTCAAATACCAAGGAGCTGTACAAATGAATCATAAAATCAAAATATACATATAAGAACAACAGTTGATAACAGCATCAGTCCACAAAAGCCTTGTTCCATAAAAGAGTCTTAAAATCCCGCTTAAAGGCTTCCACGGTCGTGCACTCCTACACACATGCATTCGTACTTCCTGCCACCTCCCACTACAACTGCCTCATGTCTGTCCCATGCATGTTTGAATTCGCCCACTGTTCTAGACCCAACAACCTCCCCAGGAGGGTAATGTTGCCATTGCCTCTTGTAGCATCTCTCCCAGCTATCCACATAAGTCCTGGCCTCAGAGTTTGCTCTCAAACTTGGTTCGTCAGCATGACAGTGTAATTTGCTGTTGCTGGGCCACTGGACGGTGCTTAGAATAATGATTTACTTTTCCCTAATCATGGATTGGGGGAAGGGGCACACTTGGCACATTATCGCCCCCCCCCATATGCACTGCAACAGAATTGGGTTACAGAGGTAAGTATTGATTTTTATATAGCACCATTCAACATCCCAAACTGCATTACATAAAAGCCAGTACAGTACAATCAATAAATGATCACCAGCTGAGCCGGTGGGGGTCAATGCAGAGCAGGGACCAGGCGGGCCGGTGACCATCATACCAGCAAGCTTGAGGGATGTGGATTTTTCTGGAGTTTTCAACGCAAACCAACAATACCCTCACGAACCTACTAAGTGCAGTCTCATACCTGGACAGGCCTTGCAAACATACAGATAACATCCTCCACAGAGGTCGCAGTAGCTGCTGAACCTGGTGCCTCACCTTCCCATTTGGGAGTTACGGTAGCAACCCCTAAACCCCACAGCTGCCCAATACAGCTCCTGAACTAATGTAGCCAGCGGGGGAGTACAACTTTCTACCCTTGGGTAACCAGGCATCCCCTTCTGCAGATTTTAGTGGAGCGAGGGACATCCAACGGCCCCAGGAGAGAAGGGCACTCCCCGGGCAGCAGTTTGCAGAGGTAGATGGGCCC
Organism: Neoceratodus forsteri; assembly: GCA_016271365.2. NCBI lineage: Eukaryota > Metazoa > Chordata > Ceratodontiformes > Ceratodontidae > Neoceratodus > Neoceratodus forsteri. Next base: position 1,443,487,920 of record CM028130.1, on the reverse strand, counting down.
CAGACCATTAAGGATTTAAAATGTCAAATCAATATTGTAAAAGACAGTGCTGGGCAGGGGTTTCCAACCTGAGAGGAAGGGGTTCACCTACATTGCCCCCCACCCCAGCCCACAGCATCACACCCAGTCAGAAGGGGTTACTTGCTGCTCAGCTTGTTTTCCTCACAGAAGGCGTGGGGGGGGGGGAACGGGACAACGACTGTAAAAGATGTACTGTGAGAGAAAGACTGGCACGATGTTAGACAGGGTATTTTTTCTTTATTTTTGGCACAGCAGAACCAGAGAGGGAGGAGGGGGAAAAAGAGATGATTTGGGGGCCATGAGAGGTGGCTTAAAGCCTCTTTTACCTATTTTTGGCCCACATAAATAACTAGTAATGTATGGTCGGATTTTATTATTAATTGAATTCAATCAATTTATAGTGTTATACCATCAACACGACATCACGATGCTGTTATACCATCGAGAGTACATCACATCGATGGTACAACATAGACAGTGTTCCCACATGCATGTCCTGAACACTGTAACGTGTTTGCGCATGCACAGTCTGTGAATCCCACTCCAAAACAGATGCAGCAGTGAGACTGAAACACCATGGAGAGGGGCGATCTAAACGTGAGTGCAATGGACAACCTAAACGCCTGTTAATAGTGGACCATACACTACAAAAGACAATGTATGGTCATCTATTGGCAACAAGCTTGTGTAACCATCTCAAGGTTGCCATGGCGACTTAAACCTTTCAAGCTTCGCTCACGAGGTTTAAACAGTCGCCATGGCAACCTCTTGATTACACAAGCTTGTTACCGACAGATGACCATATATTATCCTCTATATAATTTGGGTTTCAATTATGAACATTCAGCCAATTACTCACCAGAAGGTATCTGAATATCCTTAATATGGAATCCAGGGGCCCCATAAACAGTTGCTACTGAGTGGCCAAAATGGTCGCAAGAACCACTTTGTACCATCATTCAACTATGCACTCCTTTTTGCTATACACAAAGGAGTCACAAGGCTTTCCTTGTACCATGGCACTGGAGAAAGGAGAGGGGACACCAAGGTAATGAAGGTGATAAGAATGCAAATGAGCTGCTGGCTATAAACTGCAGCTCCCCCACAACTAGTTGCAAGCTATAGGGACCCCGACCCAGGTAGAACCGTTTGAAGCTGTTCTACAGGGTGGTCACTGGCTTGCAAGATGTGATAAAAGGTGTGTGTGGGGGGGTGGAATACGTTGTGTGGATATTATAAAGTGTGACAGGGCTAGGGAAGAGGGAATCCACCAGGCATCAGGGTAAATTAAAATCTACTGTTGCGATCCAAGAGCCAATGGGCCACCAGGGCGGATCGGCACAGGATAAGAACTTAAGGACATAAAGTGAGCTTAAAATATGGCATTGGGGGGGTGTGGACAATAGTAGTAGCAGCACCACTGGACCAGGACACTGTGCATGGCATAGTATCATGCCACTGATGCTATGCTATGGACCAACCACTGTGCCTTTCACATTGCACCATGTTAGGTGGCAAATGTTGGCACCACCTAATATCTGGAATGTCTATTTGCATAATAAAGTCAGGAAACAGTTATGCATAGCCATATAGCATGGTGGTAGGACAGGGACACATTGTGAGCCTCCATATTCTGGCACCACACCCTGAGACTGTGTATCCCGCCACAAATGTACAAATTACATTCTACCTGGAAATGTGCATCTTCCACTAGGATTCTAATTTCAGATAATAAACAAATGCCCTAATGCAACTTTCTGCTTGTGAAGTCCTACTGAACGTCAGGAAAATATAGGTTACTCACCTGTAACTGTAGTTTTGCTAATGGTATACAGTTCACATCTATAGTCTGGCAGTCTTCCCAGAGACGGGCGAGTCATGGAAACTCTTCAAGCTAAGCTTCTCCCAACACCCAGGCAGTATATCCGCAGGCTCAACCCTGTGACGTTAAATCTTTGCATTCTGAAAGCAGGGATCCTGATGCCACTTGCAAGGGGAGGCCAGGTGGGTTGTGTGCATGCGAACTGTTATAGGCAAGTAAGCCATATTTCTGACGACATGGCTACAGTTCACATTCACACACTGGCAGACTTCAAGAAGTTCACCACAAAGAGGGGCTAAGGCACGCGCACCTATTTGGCGACTAGAGACTGGAGGACTGAGGATGCAAAAGCAGCCTTCTGATGACTCAGGAAGGCGAGTGCTTTACTCCAGGTTGCAGCCCTGCATAGCTCCGCAATGGGGATGTCCCTGGAAACAGCCACTGAGACAGCAGTATGTCTGGTGGAATAAGCCCTAAGCCCCTTAGGCGACTCCCTACCAAGTAAACCTATAGCAGAGGTTGATGCAGGATGTACTCCACCTGGGAATTATCCGCTTTGCTGCCGGCCTATCAGAAGCGCCTTCGGAGTATGTTACAAACAGCTGACAAGCCTCATCCAGAACTCGAGCCACGCCCTCTTTGTAATTTGAGAATGCCCTCTGCAGACTCAGGGCATGGAGTCTGCGATCGTACTCTGAGATTGGGTTGGTGAAGTATGCTGGAAGGCAGATCACCTGCTTAAGGTGAAATTCCATTATGACCTTTGGGAGGAACTTAAGATGGAGGCGAAGCATGACCCTTTCCTTCTGAAAGACCAGGTAAGGAAACTCCCGAGAGTGTGCCTGATGCTCATTAATCCTTCTGGCTGACGACATGGCCACTTAAAAGGCAGTCTTCCACTACAGGTCTAACATCTCACATCCGTGCACTGACTCAAGCTGCTTGCACATGAGCACTGCCAACATCTGTGGAGGTTCACGCACCGGAGGAGACAAGTGAACCAGGCCTTTGAAAAAGCACCCCAGCACCTTCTCCTGGGCCACAGTCGGCATACTAGCCAGCACCCAGTACACAAAGATGGCTGCCAGATGCACCTTACATGTTTTCACTCGCAGGCCTGACAGAGAGGGACCATAAGTAGTCAAGGATGCTGGTCGTGCAGCAGGTAAGAAGATCAAGCTCCATATCCTGGCACCAGAACGAGAACCTCTTCCACTTAAATGCATAGCATTTATGAGTTGACTTCCTACAGGACGCCTCCACAATGTGGAGGCCATCTTCTGAAAGGCCAAAAGCTTGGAACTCTACCAATTCAAGAATCAAGCTGAGAGGTGTAGGGACAGAAGGCATGGGAGCAGAACCTTCCCGTTTGTCTCGTTAGCAAGTCCGAGTCGAGTGGCAACCTCAACAGAAGTGTGATACTGAGGCCAAGAAGATCCAGATATCCAAACTGTCCTGGGCCAGGCTTGGGTTATCAGGATCACCTGCACCTTGTCCTTCTGGGCCTTGACCATGACCCTGTATACCGAGTGGACGCATACAGGAGACCTGGGGTCCAGGGCCTCAAGATGGCATCTTCAACAGCTGTCCCTCCATTACCAGAACACCACTGCACAAGGCCCGGAGTCAAACCCTTTTGCCAGCAGCATCAGCATCTGTTTAGCAGGAAAAGCTGCTATCGCAGCACATTAAATCCTGGACTTAGGTCTCGGTATGCAGACACAGCCCTTGACCACTTTATAAAGACATTCAACACCATCGGTGACAGGCATGTCCCGGTTAAAACAAGGAAAATAAAAGGGCACTGCAATCCCTGGATCACCCCGGACCTATTGGATCAGCTCAATGCCAGAGATCTCCTCTGGCAGATCACGAGAGCGCACGGTACCACCACTAACATTCACAAGCCCGAAATAAGTGCACAAAAGCCATCTGACACGCCAAAAGCGCATTCTACAAGGAAGCCCTCTCCAGTTCCTCGAAAAATAGCAAGTCGTTCTGGAATAATCTCAATGACATAAGTGGCAAAGAACCCAAAAATGCCTCATCAATGCTCTTGGTTGACGGTGCACTATCCTTGGACCAAGAGCAAATTGCCAACGCACTTAATTATGCATTCACAGACCTCAGCAGACTACCTTAATCCCAGCTGACCCTAACACAGTCCAGCAACCACCCTCCAACAGACCACTCTTGCATTTCAAGATAATCTCCAAATCTGAAGAAAGAAAGTACTTCGTGCAAGCTCTGGGAAAATCAAAGCACAGCGGAGATACCCTGGACCTTAAGTTCATCAGCATGGCACTGGAGGAAGTCCTTGGTCCTCTCACTAAGATTATCAACTTCTCCCTCTGCCACTCCAAATTCCCCGAGATTGAAATTGGCATCAGTAACCCTGTGCACAAAGGAGGTGATCACACTCTACACAACAACCACAAACCTATCTCCATACCCCCACAAAAGCTCTAGAGCAGATTGTAGCAGATCAGCTTGTCGAATATCTGAACCAGTACCAACTCCTCTGTCCTGAACAACATGGCTTTTGACCAGGTCACAGTACCATCACAGCATTATTGGAATTCACAGGTTGCATCCACCACTCCCTAGACCAAGGCCTTCTGGTAGGAGCAACATTTACTGACTTATCAAAAGCTTTTGATACGGCACACCATGAACTCCTTCTGAATCAGCTGTCTGCTATTGGGCTCTCTCCAGAATCCATTTCATGTTTCAACAGCTACCTTCACAACCAATCGCAAAAGGTCAGGCTAAGAGACACCACCTCTGTTAGCAGACCTGTCTACTCCGGGGTCCCACAGGGGTCAATTCTGGGGCCCCTACTATTTTGTCTCTTCCTAAACCAACTGCCTGCCTCCTGTCTGACCCAGATGCTCCTTTACGCAGACAATGTGGTCATCTTCACCAGAAATCCCCATCTGGAACAACTAACAGCAGAACTCCAAAGGATTCTCATCCACAGAAAAATGGTTTAAGGAGAAGACTAATCATGAACTGTAAAAAAAAAACAAAGACAATGTTGTACTCCAGCACCCAGAGCAAGTTCAAAGCATTACCCCTTGCAATCAGAAATGAAAGCGTTCAGATACCTGGGTATCACAACAGACTCCAATCTGTCTTACATCCAACACATTGATAACACTGCAAAGGCTATCAATACAAGAATAGGGATTCTTTACCACTACAAGCACTGCTTATCCTATGAGGCATTGAATCTGGCCATCAACAGCTCAATAGTCTCCCTTGTCGATTCTGGACTGGCTATCTATGGATCGGCAACAGACACTGCCCTACAACACATTTCCGTCGTGCTTAATAAGGTGTGTCACCTTCTCACAGGTGCTACAAGACTCATGCACACCTATGACCTTTACTCACAGGCCGGTTGGCTCCAACTAAAGGAAAGAATAAAATACCAATCTTGCCTCCTTGCCAAGAAATACTCTCAATTTACTACCGGCAGAGGACCAGAAACTCAACCATGCACTCAAGCTCCCATTTCACAAGGAACCCAGATCTACAAAATTCCTAGACTCTGCACTGCCTTGGCACAATGCGCATTCTGTTACCGTGCTCCTCTCTGGACCAATATCTTACCACCTGACATTTCTGGTGCTACAACTATTGGTGTTTTTTTTCAAATACAAACAATGACAGCACCTTATCTCAACCAGCAGCTGTGGCTGCCTCCACTAATACTCCCCTCCTGTGCCTAAAGGGCACCCTAGCACTCTTCTCTCACATCTAACCTACTCATCTGACGTGACCTATCCTTAGCACTTCAGGTCACCATCCTACCTCACAACCTTTGCCACCTCTACCCCACCCATTCTGTATACTCACCCACTTCCTACACACTCTCTAGCACCCTTACCACTATCCTCCTACTATCATCTCCTCTAATGCAACCCAGTAGGATGCCCTAACTTTGACTCAGGCAAATTACTTGCTGCCTATGATCCTAAATTTTGTGTGTTCACTATAGGAACTCTGCCTAAATATGTACTACTGTATTACTGTATCTTACTGTTACCCTGTCTAAAACACGTACTACTGTTTTGATGTACCTTTGTCCTTATAACTGATGTGGAACCCATAAATGAGCAACCGCTCATGGGTATAATCCAAGAACTCAACAAATAAATAAAAGTATGTATACACATGGCATTTAGGCAAATTTTTTAAAAATAGTGCTGGGCATGGGCAATATGGAAATTATTACATTTCCAAACATATGGGCACAATAAAGGAAGGGTCAGTGGAGTGTCATAATATCACATGGTTTTCCGTGATCTGTAGCAGTTCGTACACGTTAGAAAATGCTGGCTGCAGCTCAGGATTACTGAATTTTATGGCGCTCGGGTATTAAAAACACAATGTATACTGCGACTGCGGGGGATCAGTGTACTGGAGCCCGATCTGTGCAGATGATGACTACATTACTTTAGCCGGTAGCTGTCCTTTAATGACTATAATATTTTTCATTGTGTCAGTAATGGACGTGGGGAGGATGTTTGTTTTATGTTAAGAGCCACTTTTCAGCGATTCAGAGGGAGTCACAAAGTTGTCCTCCATATTATATATATAAAGAGATATTATATTTATAAAATGGGTAAAAGTAGCGAATACAAATCAGTTGTTCTGATTGTATGAAACACATCACACAACCGTGCAGATATTAGAGCGTGACCGCACACCTGCACTTTTACCCCCCCCCCGAAACAATTTTGATATTTTATAAGATAGATAAACCACTCTGATGTGTGCACTCCCGCTCTGATATACGCACGGTTTGGTGAAGACGCGACAACAAGGCGCATATCAGAATGTGACTGCACACCTCAGAGTGGTTTATCTATTACACATGTATATACACACACACGTGTATTGTGTGTGTGTATATATATATATATATATATATATATATATATATATATATATATATATATAGACCCCTTCTGGATGCCGGACAAAGGAGATGACAATTTGAATGCACATGAAAGCTATTCCCACTAATCACAAGTTTTAATCATTATGAGTGATATGAATAAAAATTGGACTTGGAAGAACATTTCAAAGTATAAGGACAAACTGGTTAATAGACTCACTGGCTCCTTAATGTCAACAGACTGACTTCTCATCTCTGATACCTCAAAACTAACACAATCAGGAACCTTACCCGATAGTATCAGTGACCAATCTGTTCCACCAGTATATACTGATTTTAAATATATTAAAACAAATTTGTAAGGCCCCAACCTTAGTTTACTGGTCCTTCTTGAACCATTTTATAGATGTAAATGAAGCATTAAGCTCCTTTTTTTTCTTGTTTTAATATGTTTGCAACAGATTTGTTCCTAAAAGCTAAGTATCAGGGGAAATGGACAGGAGTAGGTTACCCCAGAGCTGCTTCAGCTAATGAGAGATAGAGACATCAAATGGAAGTAATTTAGAAGGACCTAGGATGTGGCCACTCGTGTGGTGTACAAACAAGCTTGTAATAACTGTAAGACCCTGATAAGAAAATACATTTTTTGTTTACTGAGAAATAAAAATGTTTTGCTGGGAAAAGTTGCCCTCAGCTGGGACCTAATAAATGAAATGCTAGATAAAAAATACAAACCAGGACCTCAACTAGCTACACTAACTGGGATACTGAAAGAGACAATCTACAGCGACGGCATTTAACTATATTCCTAAAGATGATGGACTTTCAAAAGGTGGTGTTAATGACCACCCCCACTCCTCCTACATTTGTATATCCAATTTTTTATTTTATGCTTTTTGCCCCCCCAAGGTAATGTCCTATCTTGTGAAATTACATCCACAACCCTCTGTTGGTGCAGATGAGATGGATCTCAAGCCCGTGAGGATCATTGCAGACATCATTTGATTACCAGTAAGAAAAATTACTCACCATAGTAATGTTGCTTCTTCTAATGCAGTCTTGCTGTATTCTGACTATATGCAGTTAGCCTCAGCATACTTCAGTCGGCAGCCGACCATGGTGGTGAGAGCAGGCTGAGCTGGTCGCGCTCCATTCTGGGAATCTGTTTTGATGGGTGGGTTGTCACTGGGGGACTACTAGACTACTCAGGAAAATGAGTTTGTTTTTTTACACCGGGATCAGGAGCGGTGCTTGGGGCCACTAGACTACCAGGGAAATAAGCTATTGTATTTTGCAACTGTGGTCGGAGCGGTGCTTGGGGGGACCACTAGACTACCAGGGAAATAAGCTATTGTATTTGCAACCATGGCTGGGAGCGGTGCTTCGAGGGACCACTAGACTACCAGGTAACACGCTATTCATGATTAAACCGTGGTCAGGAGCAGTGCTTGGGGGACCACTAGACTACCAGGAAGATGAGTGTTCTTTTTACATCGGGTCTGGAGCGGTGCTTGGGGGAGGGGGACCACTAGACTGCCAGGGATACATCCTTTATGTTGTGGTCAAGGGGGTTTTGTGATTCATGGGCGGGGCACCTCAGCATTACCGTCAACCTTTTTTGTATGAGATGGCGCTTGGCGCTGGATTCTCTTAATGCCTGTAGCGCAGCTTTACCTTTGAATATGCTGTTGCACAGGCATTCAGGTCCCCTCCCCTCAGTCCCTCCCCTGCATACATTATGATTTAGCATAGGTGCTAACACCTAGCGCCCACGCTAAATGTCATTTTGAATATTGCAGTCGGGCACAAATTCAGTGCTAATCCAGTGCAACAGATTTGCGCCCGGCGCTACCCTTTGAATATCTGGCCCCTAGAGTCTTAACTATGTATAGCGCTAATGATCTGGGCAATTTCTGTGCTTTTATGGTTGTATATAGTTTGATGAAATTAAAAATGTTAAAATTAAAACATTCCTGCAAGCTAGACCTGACACACACAGAAAACAACAATAGTGAATTAAAGCTTAATTTAGTAGTGGTTTTCTTACAGAAACCCCAGTTAGCTAGCTCTCAGGTGTCTGCTAATAGGCTAATTTAAGAAAAACACCTAATAGCAGACAGAGGGAAGGACACACTAGGACTTAACATACAAATCAAAACACACTGCATAACATATGCTTTTGCAAATTCTGAATGGACTACTCCTTTAAAACTACAAGCTCGTGAAAAATATACACTGCAGCCTCTTGCTACACTGACATGCTTCAGCTGATGCAAAATACAGAGTAAGGGGTGTTGGGGGGGCAGGGTTGGAGGACAGGTCTGAATTACACCATATACCCACCAAGAGGGACTTTCCATCTCTTGGAATGTATTTGTGAAAATGTGTGACCAGGAAAGGAATGTAAGCTGAGCCAGTGCTGTTAAAACAAGTGCTGTATAGGGATGCAGTTTCAGGCTTTTCCTTCTGAAATGGAAGCTCTGATGCCCCAGGCAGCTCTGATAGTCAATTGTTCCAGCATGCTAGATCCACCTCATGTCCCTCCCACATGAACCAAAAAAAAGGTGGGGTGGATCTTTAGAAGCTTCTTGGGTGGAGGAGGGGGTGGATCTTGATCTCCCCCCAAAAAACCTAATGCTGCCTCCCACTACTCAGTTTCCAGTTCTTATACCTCCCATTTAAGAAAGAAAATAGTGCACTGCAACCATTGACTAAAATATTTGAGGGCCGAAAACATTTCTTGGAGGAGGGTAAGGTGAAGGAGACTATTTACACCTTCAGTCAGTTCCACGGCCAGAAAACATGACATCACTACTTTTGTACATGCAAAATGTCTGCAGGCTCTGCCTACTGCAGCCGTAAAAAGTAACACTCGGTTTCTGCAGGGATTTTGAAGCAAAAGCAATTCTGCTAGAGAGATTCTGGAGGGGAGTTACACCAGTGAGGCTAGGGGACTCGCTTCAACCTTATACATGCAACCTGACATCCACCTTTGCCCTGTGTCCTCCACCCTCCTGGCCACACTACTCCTCAGGCTGCCTGTGCAAAGGCTTTTTTAGGCTGGGGTGGCCTGGCAACTTACTGAGGGATTGGCCCTTTTTCCCTGGTGTTGGCCCTCTGGGACTGATAATGGGCCTTAGGCCAGCATGATGGGACAGCCCGAGGCATGGCTAAGTGTTAGCCTTGGGGCTGAGAGAAGGGGCTGGGAAAACAACAAAGAAATTAGCACAGGAAAAATAGAAGGAGAAGAGAGAAAAAAATGGCTAGGAAGGCAGCTTTGGGATATGTTGGCAAGGTGTGGGTGTGTGAGGGGAATTAAACCATTTCCCTAGGTCCCCTTACTTCCATTGCTGTCCCTGGGATTCTTCTAGTTGCCTGCCCCCAATACATCTAGGAACCCTAGTATATTTTTTATAGCACCCCCCCCCATTCGAACCTGCCTTGATGTACTTTGGGGCACTACACTAATTCTTAAAGATCAATAAATATTCAGCAAACATTCACAGTCTCATTTGTATCTATGTATAAATCTTGCCTGGAAACTTAATTCAGGAAGCTAGTGGACCAAAAAACATAACATTTAAAATAAAGGCTAAACTTGTAGATAGGGCCAGGCTCTTACTGTTTCATATTTATAAATCACCTTATAATATACAGTAGGTGCTCATATAACATTTTTTGCTGACATGGTAACCTTAAAAATCCCAACCAACTATTAAAGTACATGTACAATTGTTTAATACTCCAGTGTTACAGCATTAGCTATACTAGTCATGGGACCAAACTCAGGGACATCTTATAGAAATGTGTGGTATCAACTCAGAAAGCAGTTATAATAAGGGGACTATTAGTGTCACAAGCATTTCCTGAAGAAGAAAAAGTCTGTTACGCTAATGTTTGACACCACGTTATGCTTATAATCCTCACCATTCAGTTACAAAAACATCAGTTTTTAGGAGGCACAAATGAAAATTGTGTGACAAAACAGGGGACATCCCTGAAAATTAGGTACATATGAGAGGCATGATTCCCTCTTCAGTCTCAGAGGAGCTGCAAACTGATGCCACTGTGCAAATCTACAAAGTAGTAACTGTTTCTCTTTCAAACTGCCTAGCTACTGAATGTTAATCCCTATCCTGCCTAGGGAACAGAATTCCCTGCCAGTAGAACAACACTGTTTACCAATAGTAACCCAAAATGAACAAGGGGCTACATTTATAACAAAAGGATGTTACCCGAAGTTTATCTGTACTGACAGTTTTCATTTTGATTTGGGAGTTGGTTGCTATAACATTACTGATCTGTTCTTTCAAACCCATCACGCAGTTCCTTACGTTACTGATAAACTATTAATTCTGAAGAGGAACCCCTATTTCTGCAGCAGTACAACTGCCTTTCTTGCAATTGTTACTCTAACCCCCGAGGATATGGACACTTGCAGGGTGACTGGAGAAGAGCTGCAGGAGGAGGGTGGAGTGTGGAATCCTAATGGCTCTTCTGGCTCCAGCGTGAAAGTGGTTTCTCCTGCATTTCAAATGTTGGCCACTTGCCATCAGTGAGGAGTGTGACTGGCACTTGAAATGGAGGGGGAATTTCCCTGATTGAAAGCCTCAACTGACCGAACACTAAGCGCAACCATGTGATGATGAAGAGGGACATTTTAGGACAGGAACCCTGTTAAAATGAAACTGGAGGACAGAGCTTCTGTGGATTACAAAAGGCACAGCAATCTTAGTGCACCCTGGCCACATAACCACAGCAGCCAGGACTCAGGGGTTGCAAGACAGTCAGTCAGGCTGCAGAGTCTAGAGAAAGCACAACATGGAACCCAGGGACACTTAAAGAACGTAATTAATTTAGGTGCTATATTTGTCACCAGTGGCTCATCCAGTGGCAGACCTCCAGCCTGGCCCAAGAATGATTGACGCTACATGAACCAATCAGAGCTGCATTCCCAAGAAAACTGCAGGTGCTGTGCCTGAATTTAAGTGTGTGTGTGTGTGTGTGTGTGTCTGTCTGTCTGTCTATGGAGAAGGAGGGGAGAAGGAGAACTCCTGTGGAGAGAAGGAGGTACTATAATTGTGTGCAAGCTCAGCCCACACTCAAGCTGAATGGCTGCAACTGGACTTTGAGATACTTTGTTGTGCTGCAGCTCAGAACAGCCAAGCCATGATTTCAACTAGTCTGGGTGGCCAACCAGGCAGTCCCACCACTTGGAACTTGTTACACCAACACACATGGGATTGGATCCCAGGACATATTATGTTGGTCATGTTGGATCCATTTTTTCCAGGCTGAGCTGTCATGCCAAAAGAGGAAGATCATCTGCTCAATGTAGAGTTCAGGGGAGGCCTGACTGGGATGGGAGAGAACAGATGATTCCTCAGTCGACTCCAGAAGCCTGATCATCAAGAGGCAAGCTGATACAAGTCAGAGAGGGACTTGCTGCAAACTGTGCCATCACCCTCTATGCATCGAGGGAGATCCCCTAGTTTGGGGGAACCATTAGTAAATTCACAGCTTTCCCTGTACCTGCATTTTTTGTGAACTAGTTTGGGAAAACATTTAAGGGACTAGGCCATCCAGCCAGGATGTACATTTGTACCCCATGGGGTTAAAGAGCATTTAGATTTGGAGTTCAAGTTGCTTCAAAGAATTGCTGTTTATTTGTTTAAGTACACCACAACAACTGGGTAACCATGTTCAATGGCATCAGGCCTACATGGACCCCATGGCTGGGTACCCAGTGAAGCTCTAAGGGGTACCTAGTTAGAACAAACGGGTTTCACATTGGTACCAGTGAGGAGAGGGTAGTGCCTCCATTACAGGATGTCAGAAAGTCATAGAGCTGTGCATGTGTGGTTTAGGGGCGATCTGGAATAATTTGGGCTCAACTCAGGCATTGGAAGCACAGCCCCAGGGTAACATTATTCTATGGCTGCACATGGAAAGGCAATGAAAGAGCAAACCTTATGTTGCTTTAGGCTGGGCCAGGACAAGCACTGAAGAAGCAGCCAGAAACATGCAGTCTACCTAATACTACCTAGCCCTATTCCCTCTTTTTCCTTTTTAGAGCCTAGCATGGTCTAATGAAAGCCCGGTTGTTATTTTATTCTTATTTGCTATCACAGCACAAGTGTAAGTTGCATACTTTGTGGGGAATTGTTATTGCACTGTGTCAGTTCGCTGGTGGGGTGACCACGTGGAGAGGTGAGTAGATATTACATACCAGGGGTTTATACTATGTTTACACCAGGCCTACTTAAACCATTTTCTAGGTGTAGCAATGTGCAAATGACTTAAATCTTGTGTATGAACCCCCAGTCAGGAAACAGTCCCCTCAACCTTGTTTGAGCCCTCAAGGCAGGGATGGAAACTATAACATCCATGGCAACCTAGTTACATTACTGTACTTTCTTGTACTTCAAGACAAATTCCATTCGTAGGCATTTAAGACAGAGCTCTGGGATCACTACATGGAAGATTTTAAACTGCAGTTGCTTTTGTTTTGAAACATATGTATAAATTTGTTTCTTGCAATGCCACCCTAGACCTCACTAAAATGAGATGGGAGTCACAGTAAGCAATTTATTTCTTGCTCTTTTCAGATTAATCAGTCAATAAATAAACAAGCATACACCGTTTGCATCATTGTTGTGGCAATGGGACACACCACTCTTGGGTCGCTAGTGAGCTGATTTAAATGTTAGCAATAAGCGGCAGTACCTGGTCTAAATTCAAGAAGCTTGGAATGCCTACTGATATCCAAGATTGCAGCCCACTACTACTCCTCTGTATCAGTTCAAACTTTCACAGTTTAGGGTCAAACATGGCAGTCTTTGGAGCTGATTTCCAGGAAAGACCACCCTCAGATCCCTGACGTCTTTCGTCTAACCAAAGGTCATGATGTTTGGCCTGTGGAAAAAAATCTGCAAAAAACTATACACTCCTGATCAAAGTTGTAATGATTCCACCTCTTTCAAGAAAAAATATGTGTAAGAACAGTTACAGATTTATCACAATAGGCAACAGGGGAAGATAAGACCATTGGTCGATCTTGTCTGTCCAGTACCTACCTCAGTCCCGGTACAAGTCTAGTACTGGCCTGATCTTATCTGCTTCGGTAAGTCCCTCCCCAACCTGTCCCTTGTAACCCTCAAAGTCCTCTCCCACTCCTCCCCACTCTGAAACTCCCTCTGGTTCATAAATCTGTCCCATCCATGCTTGAACACGATTGCCATCTTCACACTAACCGGACTCTGCAACAGGTGGTTCTATCTGTCCAACTCCCTCTCTATGAAAAAGTATTTACTTATGTCCTTTCTCAACCTGCTCCCCTCCATCTTCAGGTTGTGCCCCCTCATGATGTTGCTGTCATTGAGCCAGAACAACCCCTGGCAGTCAACTCTCTTGATACCCTGTAAGTATTTGAAGGTTTCAGTCATGTTCCCTCATTCTCTTTTAGTCTTCAAAGAGTACATGTTGAGGTCTTCCAACCTTTCTTCATAGGGTTTCCCCTGCTGGCCATGGATATCTTAGTCGCTGTCACTTAGTCTCCTGGTGGTTTCTGTCATTTTTCATTTCTGGGTTCTACAATTGGGCACATTACTCTAAATGGGGCCGACTAGTGATCAGTACATTGGCAGAATCACATCCTTTCTTCTGCTCAAGAAGGTCCTCCCTATGGATCTGAACATCTGGTTTGCCTTGTTGTATGTCTTATTGCTGCATGCAGAGGTCTTCAGGCTGTGGCAGATTATGGGCCCAATTCTAGAAGGTTGGGGCAAGTCACTGCCAAACACAACTTGCGCCAATTGCAGCTGTGACATTGACCCTGTGCCCTGTTCTAGAAGGGGCAGGGTCTCAGCATCTAGGTCCTGTGATTTTCAACATGTGGCCAGGTACGCCGAACAGGGGTGCACCTGGTGAGCATGTCACAAGCCACAACGCAGGTCACAAGTGCCACCCCATGCCCAGCAAGCCACATTAGGCACCTGGCAGGGCTGGCCACACCCCCTGCCCCTATAATCCTACATTAACTGCCCCATAGGGCTTTCCACACCAACTGCCCCCCCGAATCCCACATTAACTGCCCCGCAGGGCTGCCCACACCATCTGCTCCCGACGCTTCTAATATGTGCCCCACAGGGCTGCCCACACCAACTGCGCCCAATGTTTCCATTATGTGCCCCGCAGGGCTGCCCACTCCAACTGCCCCCAATGTTTCCATTATGTAGGGGCTGCCCACCTAACGCGCTCTAAGCATACAGTAAGTGCCTCACAGGGCTGGTCACATGTCCTGTAACTCGAATCCACCACAGATATGCCCCACAGAGCAGCGCAGTCAACCCCCCACTCGTGCCCCAACCCCGAGTCGCCCACCGAAAATGCGACGTACACCCATCCCTACCCTGTTGGTGGATTCATGGGACAGGTGGTGTGGCCAGCCATGCTGGGCACCCACTGGGGTATGCTGGGCATGGGGGGGGAGCTGTGGAATGACTGCTGGACTGCTGATGGGTCTACAAGACCCCCGGGGGGCATCCGTAAGTTACACCAGGCAAAAGCTGGTGTAACTTACATTGATGGTTCTCCTCTGGGGGTTCTTGTAGAATCCTGACATTGGGGACTTTGTTGCTGCCCTTCTGGAATGGGCACAACAGCTGCCGTAAACCCCCAGTGTCATGTCGCAGGGGGTTTATGGCACAACTGCCAGCATAACTGCTGTTCTGCACATGTGGCCTGCGCCATGTTGCAAGCCACATTGTAGAATCGCGCATGTTGCAACTGCTGGCGTAAGTTGCTACATGCGCCATTCTACTTGGCGCAAGTGCTGTTATGCCAGGCGTAACTGTACTAGAATTGGGGTCTATGACTACAAGTCTCTCTCTCTTCTTCTGTATATTCTAGATGCACATTATCATAGTGCTACAAAAAAACTAAAGACTTTCAGAAGCAGTGTGACTTTCTGCATTCTTTTTCTTGCTAAATATTTCCTTACAGCAGGGCACAACCATGGTATTGTGGGTTCACCCTGAAAGCTAATCTAGGGGGCCCACCTAGTTAATCAATATAAAAGGTCCAGCTATGACAAATCATATTAAACATTACACTTCAGTTTGATGCTCTGACTGAAGTTACATTTTATATTTACTTGCAGTGATCAGGAAACACCATTTAATTAGAAGGAAGAACAAGATGAATGCAAGGATTCTCAGATGATGGAATATGGGGAGAAGCCTACCTGAGGGGGGACACCACTGAGAACATTTCAGTTATCCAGGTAGTTCAATCTAACACTACCTTATGCATCAGGTATAAAAAGTGCACTAAATACGGAGAAAAAGTCACATTTTAAACACAAAATATACAAGAACAAGCTATTACTTATTACACCTAGAACAGAGAGGACTTGAAACTTTAGATGTCAATGAATGCACATTGATGGAGTGTCATAAAATGTCATATGAGATATATGTGTCTCCTTTTTATCCTGTGCAGCTTGGGCACAGTTCACAAGCAGTAAGAGAATACCTTTGGCTAGCAAAGTTTACTACTCAGTGTTTATAGTGGCAATCTGTTGAGTCAATCCTTATAATGTGTCAGGCAGATATATATATATATATATATATATATATATATATATATATATACACATATATATATATATATATATATATATATATATATATATATATATATATATATATATATATATAAAATATTTGGATTGTTGAAATAATAGGGTTGAAAAGCATACCAAAAATTGTTGTAATACCATCGCTCTTGGAGCGATAATACTACTGTTCCTAAGTGATAATACTATTGTTCGGGTGCCGTAATACTATAATTCAGCACCCGAATGATAGTATTATCAAAAAAACTAAACTGCACATGCGTAAGTCTATCTCTGCCATCTTTCAAAGCATGCCTTCTGATTGGCCGCTTTTGCTCTGTGGGCGGGCATGATGAATCCGAAACATGGCAGCTTACTTGCTCGCTTCTGAGCAAATGGTCAGGAGCAGCAACCATTTTTCTTTACTTTAGACAAAAAAATTTTCATTACGAACAATTCGACTCTGTCCATGACTCCTCTGCTCGCCCGATATTGCCACTGACAAACAGTTTAAAAAAAGCAGGGCTAAATGAAGCCCACAGCACCCGCTCATCCACACAGTACTGGGGAACCTTGCCAGCATGCACATGAACCGGCTGACTCCACTGTTCAAACGGAGGTGAGTCAATTCACCTCGTATCCATATATTGAAAAAAATAACAAATAGGTTCTGGCATAACAAGGTAGTAATTCCATCTCAAGGTTGCGGGGACACATGAAACCTCTCGAGCTTCGCTCTTGAGGTTTTCTGTGTCCCCAGAACCTCTTGATGGAATTACTACCTTGTAATACACCAGAACCTATCTATTATTCTATTTATATATACCCAGAATCTAAGTACATTCTAAACATATTCAGCAATCCTAAATTGTGCTGTAGTATAACTATATTTCAACAAAGCAAATAAACTATTCTTTGTTTCATGGCAATAAACAGGAAGTCACCGAAGTGAAAGTTTATTTTGATACTGGGAAGTCCATCATTTTTAAATCCAGATGTGGCCATTGTCCTCAACGCCAGGTACTAAGGGCCCTACCCTGTAGAGTGGTCTATTGTGTACAGGCACTGAGGGCTACTAGATGGATTCCTTAAAGCTGCTGCTAACTGCAGTAAATATTTACACAAATACAAACACTTGTGGGAAGCAGAGTCAAAATCAGAGTTAAAAAAAGTAGAACTAAATGTATTCACTCCACAAACAAGACACAGAGGTACTCAGTGGGGACACGACTGAAATACACACAGCTACACTAAGGGCATGTACAGTATACTTTACACTTTATAATCTCTGTCCAGTGGGATCCTTCTACATTACAGATTCTTTGCCCTAAATCTTACTTTCTGTTTAGGGCACTTCACTCTGGTTACCAATGTGAGGCCTCTGTACTTGCGCACCCTGTTGTACACAGTACACCCATTATAACACTATAGGGCTTGCATCCAGTGAGGGAGTGCCTGGTACCATATTCCTACTGCCACTACTCTTCTGGTGTTACATGGGAGTAGATGTTGCCTTCTCCTGTGAGTGGTGGTGGCTTTCTTGCAAACCTACCCTCAGCTCTTGCTCACCATGGGGTGAACTTTCTTAAACCTCCTGGGGTACATACACATACTTGACAGACCACATTAAGAACACATGTAATGTCCACAACTGGAGTGACTTGCTGATTGAAAAAAAAAAATCCTCCACCAACAGTCATGTTCTTCTTCATTTATGAGTCTGCCTGGCAGCTCCCCAGCACCATCACCGATGTTCTCAGGACCTTACTGGTTATCCACCACTTACCCAGGATCACAATGTAGTGGGTGACCAGCCATGTAGGTCATGTGAGAGCCTGCAGAGGGTACTGACATGGAGTGGCCCATCCATTTTCCTCTCATTTCTTTTCCCTGGTTGTACCACATACAGTGGTGCAAGCATGCATGCGTACTATTGCACACATCCATGCCAGAGCATACGGTGGCAGCCCCTCCCCTTGTGTATGTCCCTAACTATGCTGTCACCTGGTTTCCACCAGGCAGCAGTCCCACAGTGAGAGTCTTGTCCCCTCACCCCAAGGAATGGGAGCAGTCCATGGTATGCTCAATCTTCCTAGGCAGCCCTTGTCAATCGACATGTAAGCACCCTATGGGTGCTTATTAGTGAATTCTGGTTGCTAGGAGTAGCTAGGAAGAGAAAGAGAGCTTGTTGCCACTAGGTCTGGGATGTAGGGTCAGTTTGCTAGCAGTAGGGAGCCCCATCCTCAAGGGTACAGTAAATAGAGAGAGGGATTTTGGTGCCAAGGTGGAGACAGAGAGACCTGGAAAAGAGAGAAAAGTCCGGGGGATCGGCCCGCAAGTTCAGCCAGAGGGCTCAGTGGGGCAGGGGTGGGCTGCTTGCCACCCCAGCTCTCCTCCCTCGAAGATCCATGTATGAGAAGTGCGGCAGTTTGGGCCATGAAAGTGAAGGGGGTGAAGTTGGAGCCAAAGATTTGGGGCCTGTCAACGCAGTTAGGATCTGAAGCCTGGGGAGTGAAAGAATTATGGAGGCCCGCCAAGTGAACTTCCGCACCTTGGTAGGATAAGCACTGATGGGGCCCTTGTAATTTAAGCAGTCTCACCCATGGACAAGTGCAGTCCGTGGAGTCAGAGTGTGTCCTGTGAGCAGGCCTGCTATGGCAAATTGGGTCTGGGGCACAGTCCAGAGGTGGAGCCCTGTACTGTTGTGGGTGTAGTGGTGGCAGCACTACCCCTTTTCCTTTGGCCAGTGCCCGCCCCAGAGTTGGGACTGCTGAACTGGGCAGCCTGTGAAAGCAGGGAAAGGTCCATGTAGGGAATGGTTAGTTGAGACCTCGCCGGGGTGGAAGACTGTCTGGGTGCTCTGAGTGGCATGGCAATTAGTCCCCTGGGTGAAGACAGTCCAGAAATTGGAATCACTGCAGGAGCGAAAGTGTGCTGGTTTCCAGATCAGGATGCAGAGTTCCCTGGGAAGCCAGTTTGAGCACATGGCCTTAGTGACTGGGTGTCCAGAAGGTCTTCAGTGGTTCTGTTCTTGCTAAAGAACATCATATTTTGATAGATTTAAGGCCTTACATTGAAGGAAATGCTCCATAAAGTGTGAGGTACACCCCCAGGTGGAGAAAGTGCATGGTGGGCCAAGTTTGAAAGAGGGACTGGGACAGTAGAAACATCTTGTGCTGTCATAGTCCCTAGTGAATACCTAGTGTTTGAGAGTTAAGGAATGGAAAGTGAACCAGAGAGGCCCGAGTAAGGATTTGGAAGGAAAGAGGAATTGAAATGGAAGTGATGCTAAGTACGAGCTACCTCTGGGTATGGCCTGTTTCATCCTGCTGTATTGCTGCTGCCAGGAATGTAGCCTTGATAGCTCAAGGGATTACTACATGAAATAATTCAGTCTGTTGGCAAAAGAGACTGTTGCAAGAAAACTAAGGTGTCCGACTGTGGATGTCCCCACCAAATGTGTTATCCCCACGCTCCTTGGAGTGGTTCATTAACTTTCTCGTTCATTAAACCTGTTTGTTGCATTTTAATTCCAGAGTGGACAGTAGATTTAATCAATGTGAACTGTACATTTTGTGCCTACTAATCACCCTTGCTTCTACAGCTCACCATCGTAAACAAGAAGTGTTCCTGCTCCCCATAA
Organism: Neoceratodus forsteri; assembly: GCA_016271365.2. Classification (NCBI taxonomy): domain Eukaryota; kingdom Metazoa; phylum Chordata; order Ceratodontiformes; family Ceratodontidae; genus Neoceratodus; species Neoceratodus forsteri. Next base: position 1,443,467,912 of record CM028130.1, on the reverse strand, counting down.
GCAAGGTCCACTCGCTGCCATCAGAAGAACCAGGTAATGAGCAATTTTCTAATGTCTTTGGACTGTGTTGCTTGGGTTGTACAGTGCCCCCTCCCACCAGCTTACCATCCGGATACACCTAGACAGGGAGAGGGGGCTTACACACACTTATTCTCGAACACGGGTCACTGGCTCTGTGAGTGGTAGCACTACTGCCAACCAATCAACAGCTTGGAGAATTTCTTCTTCACTCCCCCACAGTTCTGCTTTATAGCTCAGGAAGCTCTCCTCCTGTACCACAAAACCTGGAGGGGGTCCTCATAAGCCCTAGGTGACTCCCTTGGAGGTAACCTCCAACCCTCCCTCCCCACTTCTCCACCAGTAGGGCCTTTGGATTCTTAGTTCTCTTTCTTTCTCACATCCTCTTCAACACCAATAACTTCTACACATTACAGGGAGGAAGAGCTGCTGGACTGTCTCTGCATCTCTATCGCTCTCAAATCAGGATCATACAACTTCTCTGAGCTGAGGCTCAGAGCTCAGCCCAGGTAAGACTGAACTGGTACACACACCTCTCATTTTAATGAGGGATAGGAACTTCCCAACATTTGCATAGCCCTTACATGTGCAGCCATGCACAATGCAATTGCCTAGCAAAGCTGGAGAAGGGAAGAGACTGAAATATTCCAGGATTCAGGGCTCGTCATTTACACTTTATAACCTTTTAATAACTGGACTTCACTGAAAATGGGGAGGGGCTGGTTACACAGAATTGGCTGTTTAATCAAAGGCAGTTAACCCTAGTAGCCCAGCTGCAAACGGACAACTGGGTGTTTACATTGTGAGTACAGTGTATGACTATATTCAGTATATGTAACACAGTATTAGGTACTGTATAAGAAATCAATCTCTTTGCACAAAAAAGACAAACAACCTTGAGATCAAATCTAAGATGAAGAGATATCCTCTTGGTTCATACTATACAGCTGTCAACTTCTTATGGTTCTATGTCATATGGGCGATTGCTGAACAGCGATCATCCTTATGGTGAGTGTACGTCGGCGAAATTCAATTTCAGCGATGTGCAACTCCTGCGCCAGTGAAAGTGGTGCACAAACTCAGAATTTTTCTTTACCTCCGGGGGGGTGCATCCATGGAGAAATAAAAAAATTCCCTGTCTCGGGCAGGGCGCAACAAAATATTCCGGCATCCAGTCCCGTACCCTGCATCCCTGCCACCCCAGGCCAGCACCCACCCCACCACACCATGGCACCAGCTCAGCAGCAATCCGCGGCACCACCCCTCATGATCCCTCCCATCCCATGCTCACCACGCTCGCTCCCCCTGTGCATATATGAGTGCAACATCCTGTCACCTTTCGTGAACCCTCCTTCTCCAGTCACCCTCCCTACACCATCGGGGCAGTCACCTCATGTGGGTCGCCATTTTGGTAGGCACCCATTTGCGACATGCCCACATTAGGGTATACCAGTTCTTATTACAGTAAATCTTTATAACTAGATTCTATGAGCAGATAGATAAATGATGACATTTATAATGCTTTCTAGCATATAAGCTTATTCTTGCCTATACTGTTAGATCAAAGGTTAAACAAGTTTTAAAGAGCAACTTCTGACTGTCAACGTTTCTGCTCTCCCCCAGCCCATTTGATTGCTTACCTTACCAGAACTAAAGTCATGATGTTTGGCATAAAAAGCCCTTTTCTACAAAATGTTATATCCCTCGTAAACTTTGAAATCGCTCTGCTGGCAAAAAAAACACCGACTTTCCAGTAAGAAAAACATGCCCCCGCATCAGCCCATGTAGCCCTGTTTTGTAATGTCACAAAACGAAGGCTGCATGAGGGCGCCCCATTGCTTTCTATGAGGCTGGCATTTTCAAATATATTTATACCCTTTAGTGCTGGGATTTTATTCTGTCAAGGCGATTGATCGACTAATTGGGTCCCAGTTAATCGATCGATCACTTTGATAGAATAAAATCCCAGCACTTAGTGCCCTGAAGTGATATCGTTTAGCCAGTGTGTTTTTTATAGTCCCATGGGCCTCAGCCCCAAACTCCTTCAGGCCTCAAATTGTCCCCTGTTGCCTACCAGGCTCTATGCCAGCATCACAGAGTCAACCTCCAGGCTCCCATGATCCATTCTCTCCCTATGTTTCTGGCATATCCCTGCTGGGAGGTCTTCTCCCACTGCCTGGCCATTAGCAACATGGAGGTGAAAATAAAAGTACTTTGTAGTTAATGCACCACTTCACCAACAGCAGCATGGGACCCAGAGTGAGGGGGTGATACATTCCAGTTTCTGAACAATGACAGAAGTATTGCAAAACAAAATATAATATTTAGACGCATTTCAGCTTGTATTTCACATTAGTTCTGTATTCCTCCTCCCCTTTTATTTATTACTGGTGTAATCTGCATGAAAACAGGATTTTTGTTCCTAAAGGATTCATCTATTCCTATTGCTTTCTCCCTACCTGAGGTTATAATGCACTTCTTCTGACATCACAGTTACTCCCATGGCAACAGATGGTGATGTCACAACACAGGATTATGACAAAGTAAGGAGTAAGCTATAGAGGCAGATGAACTCTAAGGGATAATGATCATGTATTCATGCAAGTTTCTTCAGAAATAAGTCATGGGGAGGAGAAATCTATAGACTATATATGGAATGCAAGCTGAATTGTACCTAAATAGTCTGTTTTTCAAAGCTTTCTTTGTGGCGTCAGCAGCTCTTTAAGCAGTTGAACCTGAGCAGGATCCAGTCCCTAAAGTAGTGTGGTGTAAACTGGCAATCACCCTCAACAAAGAGGTGGAACTCACCCCTGAACACAAATGTGCTTTGATACTCTCTCCTCCATACTCCTGTCATGTATCTAATTTGACAGTGACATAAATGCCATCCCGAATGCAGACAGTTTTGGCCTTGAAAAATTTGTCAAACCACTCACACCTTTCCAAGGAGACAAGCTCCCTGCATTGGAAACAGTTAGGATGTACAGTAGAAGGCTCTCCTCAGTGTGGAAATGTTTGGCTGGATGGTTTTTCTCAGCTGCAATAAAGGCAGAGAAGTTAGGGTTACCACCTTTTAAGAAGCCCAAAGTGGGACATTTCTTATTGAGACTGGATTTTTCGCAGGACAATGTGTCATCTTGACCAATGCAACAGACATGTTTTCTCTAAATAATCAGAATTAAGACTCAGTGTTGTAGTTTTTTAGTTGTTTCTTGCATTTTTTATTATTTTAAGGTATTTTAGTTAAGGTATTATAGTTTTTTGCAACATTTAGAGGAAAATCAGAAAATATTTTTTCCACTATAATGTCAGGACATTTAGTATTTTTCATGTTTTTCTGCAGGACACAGCTGCCCAAATCAGGACTGTCCTGCGAAAATAGGGACAGGTGGTAACCCTAAGAGAAGTATTTTTTTTCATCTCCCTAATTGTCTACTGCCAGATTTTACAATGCTCTTCCAGGAAAGTCTGATCTTGCCACCTGCAGTCTCATCCCTGTCTAAAGGCCTTCAGCTACTGAATTATTGTAGACCGGAAAAGGAGTATATTTTGAGTCACAAAATAAAAAAATATATAGTGTATAGTAGAGCATAGTTCTATATAGAATTATATTCCTTTCAAAATGCTGTTGTACCACAGTTCAAAGTTCATGGAATGTGATTGTACCCTTCTGTGGTACAATAGCATTCTGAAACCTCAAGAGACTACACAAGTGAGTTTCATTCTCAAAGTAAAAGAACCACTGCATGCAAATTTTGCATAATACTATACACTACAAAAAATACAGGATGAGCAACTTTATACACAATCAGTGTCACCTTGGGGTTCTGATTCCCATGCACCTCTCGAGTTTTGCTCTTGAGGTCAGAGGGAATCAGAACCAGTCTTATGTCTGTGCCACCGATGAAGCTGACAGTGCTGGCTACACAAAGCGGGATCAGGTTCCTCAAGTAAATTGTGGTTGTTTTTTTTGGTTAGTGTGGGCACTGCAGGAGTCGGGGCTATTAGCATAAAAAAGGTTCACTTCAGTTTATTTATTTTATTTTACTTTATTTAAACTTTAGATACTAATTATGTGACCATTTGATCTGGTGGCCTTTACACAACCCTCGCCCTGCACTTCTTCTCACTCCATTCCATCACCTGTACCCATATTGACTCTACCCCCAACCCTCCAAGACTGCTTTAAGTATTAGCATTGCACGATATTTCTTTTTATTTGTGTCAAAAAGCAAGGTTTAAAGCCATGTTTACACAGCCCCAGTGCTCTTGATTCTCTGCCACTCCTTTACGCTGCACTGTGTGCTCCATGAACAAATACAGTTCACACAGCTCATTCTTGCTGTGCTGCAGGTCTCGCCATGGAGGGAGCCAGATATTCTGTGTGGGCCGGTTTGGTTAGCATGGAGACGGCTTCACAGCGGATCAAACACAGAAGAGAGTTTACAATGCAGCTTAATGCACTCGATCCGATAGACATCCCCACTTCTGAGTAGCAGCCAAAAATGGATATGTAGTGCTCTTAATGTGTTCCGATAAGTGTCTACATTGCCATCTTTGCAGTGCATCAACCTGTGAGGATGGGTTGATGCGCTGCAAAGACGGTGGTATAAACTAGGCTAAAGACACAGCAATACAGTGAGATGCAGGTGACCACACTCAAACAAAGAACCCTTAACATTTTATGACAAAACGCACACCTGTGCAAAATATTGGGGGTTGTTTGTTTGGCTTTGGTCACCTGTATGTCGTTGTATTGCTGTGTCTTTAAATTTGTTTTTTGACACAGTTAAAGAGATATCAGTGTCTTTCAATGCTCTAGACAGCTTAAGACTCATCTTTTCCAAGTTCAATCATTTTCCAGTGCCCGGTTTGTTGTTATTTTTTTGTGTCTGAAGATACAGCAATTGAGGAAGGGTGGGGGTTGAGTCAGTGTGGATACAGGTGATGGAAGGTAGAGAGATGTGCAAGGTAAGACCCCCAGATCAAATAGTTAAGATGGATGAAACCCTGGAGAGCGAAAAAGGAAAATGATAGAATTGGGAGAAATAGTGTTAATGGGTGACTTCAACCTTGCAGAGACAGACGGGGGGACACTGGTTAGGAGTCAGAAAGGGCAAAGATGTGTGGATATTACTCAGGACTGCTTCCTCACTCAGTGGTTGAGTGAGGCTACAAGACAGGAAGCAGTACAAGACCTGATGGTGTCCAAGCAGAACATTATTAAAGACATTAAAGTGGAGGCCCCAGATAGACCAAGTGACTTGTGCATGGTGAAATGTGACTTGAAATTGGGGTCACTTCAAGTGACTATTGATACATGGATGCTGGATTTCAGGAAAGCATATTTCAGGAGAATGGGTGAGGAAATGTAGGATGGGCTCAAGCACATCCATAACATCTAGAGGGTGGAGGGAAAGTGGGCAGAATTAAAAGCAGGTAATAAAATGGCAAGAAAAAATCTAGGAATTTTATTGGCCAAGAAAGGTTACCCGATTGTGCATTAAATTTCTACAAACGCACGATCAGGAGTCAGATCTGATTTTCCTCCCCATAAATCCTACTTATAACCATTTTGTAAGTGTAATAAGCCCCTCCAGTGTGTGCATCATAGGATTCTAATGCATTTCCAGGGGCATAAGTACACTTGGTCTTTGGCCTCATGCCTTACTACACCCCTGGGGCATGCATTAAAATCCTGTAATGCACACCCCATCATGGCTTATTATTTACCTATTACAGAGGCCATGCAAGACTGCATCAAAGTCCCAAAAACACAAGAAACCCATATGGTTAGACAGATGGGTATGGCAAGCTATTAGTGGCAAAAAGGGTGTATTTGGGGTTTATAAGAGGCAACAGAGAAATGTCACTTGACACAAATGCCCTCCTAAACAACCTTGCTGCCTCTGATTGATTCTCCATTTACTCTCTCCCAGACATTGACATGGTCCTCTCCCTCTTCCATGCCATTTCTAGTCATACCTGGGAGAGAACCACACACCCCTTAGAAAGTCCAAAGTCAAAAGCTTCCATCATCCATGGATTACATCTGACCTTATTGATTTGTGCAAGTCCTGGAACAAAGCTTGGTCATGTTTCAAATTCTCCTGCTCCCAGTCTGACCACTGATCATACATGTCTCTCAGAAACTCCTGTATGAAGGCTGTCTGCTCTGCAAAGGCCCACTACCTCAAATCAAACCTCTAATCTAATCGTAGCTCCCCATCAAACTTCTGGAAGGTTATCCACTCCCTCTTTAATCCCCCCCGGTCCAGTCCACCCCATCCCCGTCCTCCTGGTGGATGGCTCACTGGTCTCCAACCCTCCACCGGTTGCTGCTCACTTCAATAAATTCTTCACTGCTTGTGCTCTCCCTTCTCCTCCTTGTCCTGGTCATTCTACCCCTCTGCCCTTTGTTGCCACTCCCCTGTCTCACTCACTTGAGGGCTACCAATCCCCTCCTGTTTCCCCTCAGGAAGTCTTCCTCATCCTCATTACAGTTAACCCTTCTGACGGGCTGGACCCCAAACTATTTCATATCTTGTCTCCAGCCATTGCTTCTCCAATTTCACATGTTCTGAACCTCTCCTTCTCTCTTAGTGCTGTCCCTCAGACCTGGAAGGTTGTGAAGGTTCTTCCTCTGCACAAAGAGGGTGACCCCACCTCCCCAGCAACTTATGGCCGATCTCATTGCTCCACTCCCTTGCAAAGCTGCAAGAGTCCATTGTCTACTCCAGGCTTGCCAACTTTCTTCACTCCTCCAGCTTCCTCTCACACTTCCTGTCTGGTTTTAAGAAGCACCACACCACCATCTCCTCCCTCCTGTGAATAACTGACACTATCCTACTGGGATGGATTAGAGATATATCACCACTACTATTTTCATTGATCTGGCAAAAGCCTTTGACTTGGTGTCCCACCCACTCCTCCTGGACAGGCTGTGCTCTGCTGGCCTCTCAGAAGTAAAAGTAGTAGAAACATAGAAACATAGAAGTTGACGGCAGATAAGGACCGCAAGGCCCATCCAGTCTGCCCATTTCTTTTTCTACCTTATAAATGTGCCATTGGCCTTTGTAGTAAAATTATTTATTTTTATACAGGATAAGGTCTTATATTCTCTGCTGTCTAATATTTACATTCTCACCTCAAGGGCCATCAACAATTGGTCCAGGTGGGAGGTGTCCTGTCCCTTACTCATCCAAGCAGGGGTCCCATAGGGCTCTATCCTGGGTTCTATCCTCTTTTTCATTTTCCTAAATGACCTGCCCTCTGTTTGTGACTCTTCACATATCTATATATATGCGGATGACACTGTAATTTACACTTCCAGCCCATCGGCCTCGGCAGTTGAAGGCTTGCTCCAGCACAACTTCCACAATGTATTATGCTGGTTCCAAGCAAAACAACTCAGAGTCAATATGAAGAAGACTTATCTATGACCTTTGGCACCAAACAGAAGCTGGCCAGGACCTCATCCCCACCTGTTTTCTTCACACTGGAAGGCACCCCTCTGGAGCTTATCCCTGCCTTCAAATACCTTGGATTGTGGCTTGATTGCAAGTTTGACTTCTCTGCCCACATCAACACCATCCATGCCAAACTTCCCCCTAAGTGCGGTGCCCTGTACTGCAACAAGGACTGCCTTGCCCTCAAGTCTGCCGGAAGCTGGTCACCAAACATTTCTCCCAGTTTTTGACTATGCAGATGTGGTCTATGGCACTGCCCCTTCCTTTTCCCCTGCCAGACTGGATACCATTTACAATGCCTTCTGTCGCTTCACTACCAGCTCACCCTCTGCACTCATCACTGTTCCTTTTACTCCTCCCTCTCTATACTCCTGCTGCTTTCACATCACCAGTCCCATTCACCTCCCTCATTGCTAAATACTGGCTTGGTTCCCTTCCTTTTTACCTCTCCTCACTCCTCTCCCCTATCCCCTCCTCTTCTTATGCTCTCCTCTATAGTGATCCTACACTTTCTCCATTCCCTACTGTCTCTCCTCTGCTGGGCAAGCTGCTTTCTCTTACCACCTTCCTACTCTCCGGAACCTGTCTGCTCTCCATTCCGCCTCTTCCCTTCACATCCAGCCTTCAAATCCCAGCACAGGAACCTTCCTGCTCCCCCTGCATATGTCAACCCCCCTCTTAAGTTTGCTTCCCTTTCCCTCATGACACACCTCCTGTTTAAGACCCAACTATATGTTTTAGTCCATTATGTCTATGCCCCCATCTGATCCCATCCCCTATTAGCACTATCACCTTTCCCAATCATGTACTTGTACACATAGAAACATCCATCCAGTCTGCCCATAAGCCCTATACTTGTTTGCGGCCTCTGACCCTATCTGGTTAGTGGCTTTTCATCACTCCTTCCCACCTCAAGGACTCCTTATGCCTCTCCAGGCATGTTTAAAACCTCCCACTGTGCTCACTCCCACCACCTCTTGTGGTAGACTATTTCATGTGTCCACCACTCTCTCTGTGAAGAAGAACTTTCTCACATTTCCTCTTAACCTGCCCCCTCCAATTTCATATCATGCCCCCTTGTTCTTGTACTCCTTCTACATTGGAAGATGTCTCCCCCTGCACCTTGTTTATGACCTTGAGGTACTTGAATGTTTCTATCATGTCCCCCACTCCCTCCTTTACTCCAGTGAGTACATATTGAAGTCCTTTAATTTCTCCTCATATGTTTTGTGGTGCAAGCCCTGTACCATCTCGGTCACCCTTCTCTGGATTGCCTCCACCCTGTTGATGTCTTTGCAAAGGTGTGGCCTCCAGAACTGCACACAGTACTCTAGGTGAGGCCTCACTAGTGTTTTAAACAATGGCATCACCACCTCCTGTCTTCTGCTAGTGATAAATCTGCCTATGCATCCCTGCATGCCACTGGCCCATCCTGCAGCCTTTGTGCTCCACTTTGACACATTTAGGTAATCTAAAATGATAATCCCCAGATCCCTTTCTTCCATGGTGATTGTCAGCACCTCCCCGCTATCCTGTATGTGGGTGAGTGCAGTCTTCTTGGATGCTCACTCACATGCCAACTGCACTGAACCATTCTGCTTTATACCTACCTAGACACTGATATGACTGTTCCAAAGAACCACACTATGATATTTTGTGAATTTTACTTTTCTGTACCCCACTTCCTCTCTCCTCTGGGTTGCACTTGGAAATGAGCCTCAGCTCAGCTTGCTTCTTCCAGTTAACAATGTTGAAATAAATAAGTAAACGTATAATGAAAAATCAGGTATAAGTAAGAACCTCATTAGGGAGTCAAAGGTCAAACTAATGCTTGCAGAAAGGGTCACAGAGAATGACAAATCCTCTCTTTAGATACATAAGTGAAAGGAAAAAGACAAGGCGGTGTAACATAAAAAGCATATGGAAGAGTAGGGTAAGAATAGAGAACAATGTGTAGAAGTCAGATAAACTGAATGAATACTTCTGTTTGGTGCTCACCATTGAAGAGGCAGGTCCATTCCTTGACAGCAGGAGAAATTTCAAGGGGAATATAGGGGACAGATCTAAGATGGGGTGGTTAACAAGGGAACAGGTATTAAAGAAACTGGAGAAACAAAACATCAATAAATCACCAGGCCAAAATGGAATATATGGTAGAGTGCTGAAGAAAAACTAGGTAGCTGCTAAAGAAGCCAGGGATAGATCTCTATGGAGAGTAAGTATGTAGTGTCTGAGGACTGGAAGGTAAATGCAATTGCCTTATGCAAAGGGAGTGATAGAAATCTGGGAAACTACAGACTGGTGAGCGTGACATCAACAGTGTGAGAACTTCTGGAGACAATTATTAAAGAAGGGGTAGTCACATACTGATAGGAAAAGAACACCAGCAAAATGGGAATTAGCATAACTTCACTCAAAATCGGTCACATCAGCCTAACATAAATGACTTTTTTAATATAGTAATGCAAATGGCAGACAGAGGTCAGGCAGTGAACCAAGTATACCTGGATATTACCAAATCCTTTAACTTGGTGCATACATAGGAGATTGTTTAAGAAGGTGAGCGATTCAGGGATAGTGGAAGAAATAACTAATCCAAGTAGAATAAATTGTAAAACTGACAGTTCTTCAGTAATTAATTGAATTGTGGTAAATTATATTACAAAAATAAAACAATCTGGTGTCCTCTCTGACAGTCTCAGTGATCAATGTGCAGTACACTGCTACTGGACTGCCAGACGAAACTCTGTTCCACCAGTGAACATGCACATCAGAAATTTAAAACAATTGGATACATCAACATTTTGTGAAGCTCTGTCACAACTTGATTGGCTCTGCTTAGACCACATTACGTTCACAGATGACACTTTGTTGAAATGCTGCTTTTTATTATGTTGGCTTGCGCGCATGCACAAGCAACATCTTGTGCTAGTACGGGTTTTGGGGGCACGGCTGCTGTTGGGCAAATGCAGGGCACATCAGTAGGTCGTCCCTCATTCCCAATCACCTGCATGAGGCGCCTACACTACGCATACATAATGGGGCGAGCACATCTAAGCAACGGTCCACTGCAATCCAAGCAAAGCTTGTCATACACAGCGGTCCTTTGCTTGCCGTGCTCGCCGCCATTATGACCATGGTCAGTGAGTGGGCAGCAGCCTCACGCTTGCCGACATCAGGGGTGCCCAATCCCCCTGTCGGCAACCCCCCCCATGTTTGTGTGCCAACGGGAGCTCACTCCGCCGGGCATCACCCTCCTCCAACTGTTGAATGCCAAGGTGGTGCCCAATCCTCTTGGCTCATGCCCCACCTTTCTTTGTTTGCCGACTGGGGTGCCCAACTCCGCCGGCATTACCCCCCGTACAGGTGCCAACGCAGGGTGCCCAATCCCCATCGGCTACTGATACCCCCCCAAAAACCTACTTAGGTGGCACGCTGGGAGCCCACCCCAGCATGCCAAATGCCCTGTAACAAGAAAACTGTCCCGCGATGGTTTTCCTTTTTTTTTTCCTGCAAAACAAAAACCGTCCCTCGTAGTCTAGATGCCCCCTCCCCCCACCTGCACCTACCCACTGTGTACCCTGCCTCTCCTCACCCCATACTTACCTCTGGACTCTGGCACGATGATCTTCCGTGGACCGAGAACACGTCTGCACTCTTCAAAGCCGGCTGCGAACTGAGGAAATGCCGGTAAGCTGTATAATGCAATGAATAGGGTTTTTTCAACTTTGCTGCATATCTCAGGCATTTCTTGGAATTTTGGCACCAAATTTTCAACATGGGGTTTTTGGGGCCCCTCCTCATGAATTCTATCACTGTCATGGCGTTAATCGGCCTCGAAAGGTGATTTCCCGCCACTGCACGAAATCACCTTTTGGGACCCATTAATGAAATGACATTGCCAGTGTTCATGAGGTGGCCTCTCAAAAAGCCTATGTTCCAAATTTGGTGGAAAAAATCCAACAAGTGCCTGTTTTACGAGCGTGCATTGCGCAGTGCATACGCAGGCTCATAACTTCACGCATTCGCAATATTTTAACACCGGATTTTCAGCATTGGCATTTTTGTGCATCTCCTTGTGAACAGTACAGCTGTCATTTTCCACATCCTGCCCGAAATGTGTTTCTTCACTTCCGGTGCACAATAGCACAGTCCCTGTGGGAAATCAGTGTTTGTGCCAGATTATGAAAATGACATGCAGGAGTTAGAGAGATGCAGTATAGGAATGGCAGTCAAGTATTGAACTGATGTCAACCCACCCCCACCCTGCAGAGTTCATGAGCAGAGCTCCTAGAATGCCTATGTTGAAAATCTGGAGCTGATACTCCACAAAATGACTGTGTTACAAGCGTGCATTAGCAGATTGCACGCACGCTCGTACCATCATGCATTTCTGATATTTTCACTCTGGATTTTCACCATTGCCATTTTTCCACACCTCTTGATGAACAGTACAGCCGTCACTTCACATATCCTGCCCAAAATGTGTTTCTGCACTTCCGGAGCAGAATAGCGTGGTCGCTGTACGAAATCACTTCTTGGAACACTTTGAGGAAATGACAGTGACACTGTACATGAGCAGAGGTGCTAAAATGCCTTTGTTGAAAATCTGGTGCCAAACGACCATAAACTGGCAGTGCTGCAAGCGTGCCTTGCATATTTCCCATACACCCTTGCAACTCCACAAATTCCGCATATTTGTATGCCACATTTTCAGCACTGGCATTTTATTACACCTCCTTATGAACTGTGCAGCTGCCATTTTTAACATCCTGCCCAGCATGTTTTCCCACACTGCACTAACAAACAAACACCCAAAGAGACACCCTAATGCCTGTCACTCTCTGCAGGGTGGGGGTGGGTTGGCATCAGTTCAATACTTGACTGCCATTCCTATGCTGCATCTCTCTAACTCCTGCACTGCCAATGGTAGCAAGACAACATTCAGCATTGACAAATGCTTGTTCAGTTTGGTCTGTGATAAATTCATTCCTATAAAAATTTAGGATTGGGATAATAAACAAGAATGGGTCACAACTGAGGTTTTTAACTGATGAGGGACAGAAATAAAAAGTGGAAAGATTTTAGGAGAAAACAAGACATGGACACATTGCTAACATATGAACAACTATATAATAAATGCAAATTGTCTATTAGGCATTTAAAACAACACTATCTAATTTGAACACAACAGAAATTTGCTGGCAAGAATGTGGCTGTGACCTGGACTCTCATTAATGAGCTGTTAGGTGAAAATCATAAAACAAGTCCCAATATTGTTATCTACTGACACTGGCATACTTACAGACCCATGCTGCATAGCAGATGAACGTAATACACTTTTACTAATCAGACAAACCACATTCCAAAAGATACTGTCAAATGCCAGATAAGCGTCCTTTTTTCTTCTTCTAGTAAGTCTACCTCAAAATGTTTATTTTAGAGTGGTACCTCATTAAAATGAATCCAAGGCCATTGATGGGTGCTGATTAAGTGGATTATCAGCTCGAGAAATCACTGCAGGTATCATTTGCTTTCCATGATATCATCTGCCTTCCATTAGCCAATATTTTTATTAGTTCTCTCTGTGTGATTTAGTTTCCCGCAATATAGAAAACTGCAATAGTTGTTCCCCTACATAAATCTGGAGTTCAGTCTATCATCCAATATCCTTTTTAGCCCCATTAGCAAAGGTCTTAGAGTGCATTGTGTTTGATCAATTCCTTGAGTACCTCTCCAGCTATGATGTTCTGACCCCAGCCCATCATGGCTTCCACTCTGGTCATAGAACAGCAGTGGCCGTAATGGGATTCATGCAGGTGGTCCATGAGGCTCTTGATAAGGGCCTCTATTCTATGGCCATCTTTGTGGATCTCACCAAGGCCTTCGATTAGGTTAATCATCAGCTCTCCTTAGGACTTTGGGATGTCTGGGATTTTCTGATGATGTTGTGGACTGGTGTCAGAATTATCTACAAGGCCATTTCCCAAAAGGAAAAAGATTCTAACTCTTCATCTTCTCCTGCCCATGTTACTATGGGAGTTCCCGAAGGATCAGTCTTGGGGCCCCTTATGCTTAGTTTATTTTTGAATGCTCTTCCTAAAGTTTGCAGAAATACCAGCATTCTTCTTTATGCTGATGATGACTTCATCTTCATGACTGTGTCCCATCTTCCTGATTTGTTGCAGACAGTCCAATATATTTAGAATATGTCCAAAATTAGTTTTTGTTAAATAAATTGGTGTTGAATGCCTCCAAAACCAAATCTATGATTTTTTACAATGCTACAAGGAGGATGATGCCATTACCCAACACTGTAGAATTAAAAACTCTTTAGGGAACTGTTATAGAACAAGTTATATTTTTCAAGTATCTAGGCCTCACCCTGGATAGCACACTCTTCTATGAATCACATATGTCCATTATGATGAGAACAGTTCGATAGAGGTTGGGTGCTCTTTATGAATTTAATTCCTTTGTACTTCCTTCAACCAGACTACTTCCTCAGATTTTTTTTGCTTCCTGTCATGGATTACAGTATTTTATCTTATTACTCAGCTGGGGAGGATCTGCTGTCTAGGGTCAGGATCCTTTACAATCAAATCACCAGGTTTACTACCCAAGTACCTATTCATACCCACCATTGTATTTTATATAGCATTCTTTATTGGTCTTCATCAAAGATACCAGGTGCAAACTGGAACTCTGGTAAAAAAAATTGCTTTGGGTATGGTATCAGAACTATTTTTTTGTATTTTTCAAGTCAAAATTCTTCTGCTTTCATATGTTCAGCTTTTTATGATTGTATTCATTTTTCTGCCATGAGAACAAGTCTAGGTCAGAGATCACTATTATATCAGTTGTCTCATTTCTATAATTATTTACCACTTAAAATACTCAACATCCTGATAGTATTTCCAGTTTCAAGTTTGCACTCAAGAAATACTTGAGGATAACGATTAATGTAATTGTACCTGAATTATCTGCACTGTGTCAGTATGTTTATGTATTTTTTTTTTTTAACTTACTTTTCCCTCCGGTCGCTGCTCCATCGAGACTCTCTCAGGCATCCTGGCTTATTCCTGCCCACCTGAGATCCCCCCGAGCCTGAGTCTCCCCTGTGATACTCCAACCCTCTCACCTACCTTGACACTAGAAACCCCTGGTTTGTACCCCCAAGGTGGGGCCACCAGTCCTTCTTTGGTGCTCCTTGAAGTCTAGATTCAGCTGCAGGCAGGACTTGGGGGCGGAGAGAATCAGAAGACTGGGTGGGTGGGATCTGTTGGTGAGCATGGAGGCCAACATCTGTTGCCTACTCGGTGGTGCAGGGTTCTTTCTTGTTCATTCGCATTATCCCCCTCCCTGAGGTGCGGACGTGCAATGACATTCAGCTCAGGTGGGTGTGTGCCCACACCAGTCTGCAGAACGTCTGCCGACTCTTATCCCCAACTATTGATGTGGTCCCACTCTGCAGTACATCCAGCCTCTGCTGGGTGTCACTAGCACCAGGGAGTCACACATCACCCTTCCCCAAGGAAATGAGAGCTGTTGGCAGACGCTCATTCCTTTCCTCCCCAGCTGACCCCTGGCAACCCGAGCTCACTCCCAAACAAGGGTCACCAGCATGGTTCAAGGTAAGGTGCCAGTGCCTCAGCCCTCTGCACCAGCAGGCAGATGTAGGAGGGCATATTAAGGCATTAAATGCTGCCTTTAGCACCCCTCCCCAGTGGACTATAACAACCTAAACATAATTAGCGAGACATCTGTTCCATGGTGAAGAGGAAGCTGTCCGTCTGGGGAAAGCAATGTTAGCCACAAGTAGCAATGGTCTAGAGGATGAACCTGACCTCCCCCCCCAAAGGAGGACAAGGCTGCCAACACCTTCAGCTAGCAAAACCTTGGTGGTGAGGATGATGGTATCAAACAGCATGTGTCATATAGGCTGCATGCATACACAGAGTTAATAATGTACATCTCACAAACAGATGCAATAGTGCCAATACCAGACATGCGGAAGGTAGATGACCTTAGACAGGATGGTGACCTAGGCATCCCTTAAAATGCAAAGTCTAATAATGGCACAGCAACTGGACACTAAGGTATGTACAGCACAACTAGCAACAAGAGGACACTGCCCCACACAGTGACACCTAACCACTGAACCTACTTGATCCCTCCAGCTGCCAGTGGAACTCCTAGGCGAGTGGAGCCAGATAACCAAAGTGGGTCATAGCCAGCAACCAGCACATCTGAGATGCCATTGGCAACCCCACAGCCCCCACATAATGGTCACAGTAATGCATCCAGGACAGTGGACAGCAACAGTACACAGTACACACCACCAACAACCTCTGCATGAGACACTTCCATAGTACACAGACCATAAGCCTTCTTATGTACCCACCCACACAAGTACAGGACACAGTACCTACCACTTCAAACCATACATAAGGAGACAATAACCCACTAGAGGGACCCTCTGATGCCATGCTGACTCCACATACCAGCAGAAGACAGGTGATGCCAGTGAACTACCATGAGCTGTGAGTGCTGGAACAGCAGAGGCTGTGTGCAGCTCATAACACACTCCATGAGATAAACCAGTTGTGCACAGAGGTAGGTGACGTGCACAAGGATGTACAACAGTCATGGTGGAGCACAACTTCAGTGCTCTTAAGGAGGCACTAGTAGTAGGCTATGACTCACAGATCAGTCCCTCAGTGGGTAACATCACCCTTTAAGTGGCGAATGGGCAAGCAGCCGGACCTCATGCAGAATCCCACACCAGGCAACCAAGAGCAGCCAGACAGTGCAGCACGGGATGGCAAGAAATTGCACAGTGGCAAGCAGAAGGGGAAAAACACTGGGTGGCACAAGGCACAGTGGCCGTCCATGCAAGCCTCTAAAAATGGAGTAAATATCCACATATGGCATACAAACAAACACTAAGTTGAAGGTGCACAAACAAATGCTGTTGCTTCTAGAATAATTAGAACCATAGAGGCACAGGGCTAGTGCACTCAAATAGCCTGTCCAACCAGTATGGCACAAAGGCTTAGATGTGGACACCAACTTTATTCAGACAAGAATACAAAATGTAAAACCAGGCACTACAGACCTCAAGAGCTCAGGAAAGGACACCCGGGGTCTGTACTGTCCTTTTTTTACATTTTATACACTTGCCTGAATAAATCTGGTACATTTATCCCTTTGTACCACACTAGATAAAATTGGAAAGGTTATTTTTATTGTACAGTAGTGTTGTGCTTCTGTGTTTTACATATGTCATACATACTATTTGCAGGAGTCATATAGGGCTTTAATGGTATATGGGTATCACTGCAATACATCATCCATGATAGGCATAGCACTTTTAGAGTATTACACATGTACTAGGTGAAATAGGTTCCAGCAGTCTCTGGTGTTCAGCCCTTTCTGCTGAATGACCTGCAGGCCAACATCCAATAATCATAGGTGGATATAGCATGTACCCATCATACTGTGTGGGGTCCCCTTGTGCAACATCAACATCCTATCAATCAGGTAATGATATGCTTTCATGATGACCTAGATTATGCAGCATGCAGCTGACAGCAAAGATATAGCAGAGCAGAACTTCCCTGGTGCTAGTAGAATTGTGTTACCTGTCCTATCCAACTGTCTGAAACAAATTTTCACCATTCCAAATGTGCCTTTATGTATACCCCTTGTCAGACTGAGTGCTTCATTGTACCTGCTATCTTGGGGGTAGCAGGGTTCAGATAATGTGCCATTAGCTGTGTACATTGTGGGTAGCAGCTATCATCTGTAGGGGGAAGGGGCATGGGTTAGCTGTACCAATGGCACACAAAGGATACGACAGGTAAGGTATGTGCATTGCTCACCAGTCACCCACCCATGCTCCTGTAAAACTGCATGTGTGGCACTAGCTATGACTGTACCAGTATGAAGGTGTCAAGAGCGGACCGTGAGTACTTGCACATATATGCGCGATTTATTTATTTATTAATTTATTTATTTAGTGATTTGGAAAAAAAACGTTGAGCACAAGCTCTTTTACAAAGGTTCCACGTCATAGATTTCAAAACAAAGTACAGTAGGAGAAAGCAAAGGTACATTACAATGAATGATACAGCTTGGATTCAGAATTTACAGAATAACTCAAAACATAGGTACAAGTTAAATAACAAGAAAAAACACTTTATGAGGGTGGGGGATAAGCAGCCACAAAGTGCCTTGTCAGTAGTTCAGAGGGATGGAGATAGTTGACAGAGGGGTGAAGAAGGGCGGTACGAGAGAGAGAGAGAGAGAGAGAGAGAGAGGTAAGTAAAGTAGTGGAGGTGAGAGGGCGAGGGAAGAGGGACAATAAGGTATTGGGAGAAATGGTGGGGTGAGAGGAGGCTGAGTGGAGAGGATATGCTACAGTAAAATAGTGGGGTGTGAGGGGAGCATGGTCAGGCAGACAGCATTAGTAGTGACTGTTTGGGAAACTCACGGGACTGTGAGTTGGGGGAGTGGGGTGACAGGTGCCAAAGGAGCATGACGCGAACTGATTGCTGGGGCAAGTCATGAGAAGGGACAGAGGGAGGGGGTACCTGAGGCCTGCCTAGTGCTTGCTGGGGGGTAGAGAGAGCAGGTTGGCTGGACTCAGGGGCAGGTGCACTTAGAGAGTGTCATTAGGTGCTGTGTGAGGTCAGTTTTGAATTGTGCCAGACAATTGATGGCCAAGAGGTTCCCAGGAAGTTCATTCATCCACAGGGAGGACAAAATACAGAAAAGAGCTGTGCCCCTGTATCTCTTGAGGTTTGAAATAAACTACTGATAGAATTTTAGATTTATATGGATTTATGTTCACTGGGGCAAATCTGCAACAATAGGGACTAAGTACTGAGGGAACCTAGAAAACTGTTGCTATCTTGGCAAGAAAACACTTTTTATTATTTTATTTTAAGTGGATAAGTTAGTACCATTGGGGATTTACATATCAAATAAAGTCTTTGGGAAAATAATGATCCATACTGATTTGGGGATTTTAGTTATATAATATTGCCTCATTGGACTACTTGAAATACTTACGCCTTATTGGCATTGCAGAACTATGGTGCACACATCAATGGCATGGCTACAGCAAGGTCTGGTCTGCAATTGTGGGGCCACTAGAGTGCACAATTCATCAACTGCAGCCTTGTTATTCTGAACCATCAAAGGAATTGCATTAATTGAGTATTACAAGGTCAAGCCTGGGTCAGTAGATATGTTGTCTCTGGTGCCTGTACCTCTTTAACTCATGCTAATACAGCTATATATTCATCAGCAGACCTGCTGACATGGTGTGTATGTGTACCGATTGTATGCTTTCCATGCAGGCTGTTTTATGCAGGGTGTGTGTCCAGCACAATGGTGCACACACTACCTGTAAGGAGGCCTTTATGGGTTGCCACATACAAGGTGACATATATGCGTGTGTGTGGGGGGGGGGAGGTCACATCTGCCCCGCTCATCTGACCATGTAGTGCATTGTGCCACTGGACACCGGAGGATCGGGACTACTGAAGTGTTATAGGCACAAGCCAAAGCCCCTGACATGAACCTGTTTCCTCCCATATACCCTGAGGATGGAGGGTATGGATACTAAGATGAGGGAGGTGACCACTGTGGGTAGTTGACCCCATCAGTAGATACAGAGGCACTAGCCAGGATGCAATGCAGTAATGCTGCACTATATCATGAAATGCTGCTGTATACTTCAAGAGAAGTGTAATTCAATGGCAATTAAGCCCTTTTGTCATGCAGTATTTTGTGACATCACTTACTGCATTGCATAATGGCTGGCTCTACTATATCGTCTTTTCATTATTTCAAGACATTATGTGTTGCTTGCCTGATGTCCTCTATTCCATGTCATTTCAGGTGACCCACAGATACATAGCTAGCATACTCCTCTGGAGGGGAATGCACAGAGAGGTGGACTGAGTAGGTACCAGTCAAGCAGGCAGAAGTGTCTAATGATATGGAGGGGGACGAGGGCTCTGTCCGAACATCACTATGCAGCCCAACACAGCAGAGGCCCATACCATGGTAACACACCACTGGAGCAGGGGTAGGTCAAAAGTCATCCAGAACTATGTCTAGGGTTCTACATCCCAAGAAGAAGATGGATTGGTGTTGACTGTATACATGTGGTGTCATAGCACAATCTGGCTGTGAGGCATCCTGGTTGGTACTGGGGCAAATGGCTTCATGTTCCCAGTTGTAGGGCACATTGTCTATTGACAATGCCATGATGCCAATTGCGCTGATGTGTGTTATAATGAAACACAGTGCTGCACTGCACCATTTTGTCTGCATGATTCTTTTACAGGTGTGTTCCATGTGTTCTGACAGAATCATCAAGAGCGGACAGGAGAGGCAACTACCACAGTCCACAGTGGTACAGGGTTGGGATTTTACAGCAGACACTTCATTTATTACAGCCCTTACTGTGGCATGCTTTGTGTGTGGTGCCTCAGCTCCTTTTCCAGACTGAACAGTGCTGTGGCTGTTGACACATGTACTGCTTCGCTGTGTATCATTTACTGCGTTGGTGAGCGCAGAAGCATTGTCCAGAACTACCTCCAATCTACTGTAATTTGTACAAAATTCAGAATTTCTTTGTAAGGATTAGGCTTCTGTTGAGTTTGTAGTGACAGACAATGTCACAGAAACATAGAAACTAGTGGCAGATAAGGGCCAAATGGCCTTTCCAGTCTGCCCTTTTTTGCTGCATTGCTTATGCTGTAGACCCTTCCATGTATATGGCACTTTCTGTTCCACCCCTTACCTATCCCTTATGATTCCACTGTGCTTATCCCAGGCTATTTTGAATTCTGCCACTGTTTTGTCCCCCTCTCCCCACCTCCACTGGAAGACTGTCCCAGGCATCCACCACCCTTTCGGTGAAGTATTTCCTCACATCTCTCCTGAACCTACACCCTTTCAGCTTCATATTGTAGCCCCTTGTTCTGGAGTACGCTTTCCTCTGAAAAATACCTCACACTTGTACCTTACTCACCCCCATGAGGTATTTAAAGGTCTCAATCATATCCCCCCTCTACTTCCAGGATTGGTTGCCAAATGAGGAAGGAGGCATGGCCAAGATGTAATTCAATGTTTTTCAGGAGCCTTGCAGAGCTCCCAAGCTCCTCACCTTCTCCAGTGCCCCAGTGCTTGTTGCTGTGATCTGGTGCTAGGGGGCGATCCGAGCCTCCATCCCACTGAAATGTCTGTGATGGCTTTTCTGTGTTGTGAGAGCGATTCAATGCCCCTGCTACTACTAGTTGTCCCAGGCAGTTCTGGGATTGGCTGCCAAGTAGGGAGGGAGGTGTAGTTGAGATGTGATTGGCTGTTTTTCAGGAGCCTCACTCAAGCTACGCTCCTTCTCTGGTGCCCAGGCACTCGTTGCTGTGATCTGGTGCGGGGGGGGGGGCCAATCTGAGCCTCCATCCAGCTAAAATGTCTGTCATGGCTCTTCTGTGTTTCAAGGGTTATTTAATGCCCTTGCTACTTCCTAGTTTCCCAGGCAGTGCCTGGGATTGGCTGCCAAATGGGAGGGAGGCACAGCCAGGATGTGATTGGCTCTTTTTCAGGAGCATCGTGGAGCTCCCAAGCTCTGTGCCTTCTCCAGTCCCCGGGGCTCATTTCTGTGATTTGGTGTTGGGGGTGATCTGAGCTCCTGTCCCACTAAATGTCTGTGCCCAGAAGCCTAGAAGTAAGCAAAACTAGTTTCATACCATCTACTTTACTATAGTGTAAGCCCCCTCCCCACTGTCTAGGGGTATGTCAGGTGGAAAGTCCATGAGTAGGGGGGCACTCATAGCAGAAAGGGCAGAATAACCTACCAGGATGACTGGCATTGATGGAGTTCATTTGTGCAGGGGCGCAGGCATCTTCAGGCACTGGGCTATAATAAACTTGAGGTTAGTAGCCACAAACAGTTCATAGCAAATAACTGAAGACCACACAGGAATAAAATTAACCAGGGGGCTCCCATTTAATTTCCTAATGAACCGCTCCATGAAGCAAGAAGATTCACAAAAAATGAATGTTCTGACCACAGCGGTCACAGAGTTTGCTATATGGCCTCCAGGAGTGCAGGCAGCAGGTAGAAACGGTTCTTCTCCTCACATCTCTTGGCTTACTATATTTCATGTCTCAGACACAAAATAACAAGCCAATTCAAGTCAGGGCTACCCTCCCTCTCTAGATTTCTCACAAAACTTAGCAGGTGACTTCATCCAAGACATATGGGTGAATTTCACCACATAAGCAGTCACCTCCAGGTTGGGCATAGTGGACTCTGGAACTGTAGTTGCATCCCCTAGTTTCCCCAGGCCCCTCTTACTCACTGACTCCAGGATCACCCCACAGACACTCAAGCATGGCTGTAGCCCACAGATCAACTTTGGCAACTCCCCTCCGGTCTTTCTTTCCACAGCAGGGCAATCAAGTGGAGCCATTCTTGCTGAGCTCTGAACATCTCTTCTCGTTGCTCTCCATCTCCTTGGCCCACAGATGGCACTTCACTATGCCAGAGGGTCATATTGGAGGATGCTCACAACAGGCTGAGGTGACAGCTGCCGCCACTTCCACCCACTGAACTGTTTAAATATCCAACCCTTGACAAGGCTCTGATTCCCAAGAGTAGGCAATCGGCCCCGCTCTCCTGCAGTTCTCCCACTGGTCTCCCCCTTCTTTCCTCGAGGGATCTCTCTGCACCTGCCCCAAACCCCATTATATACCCTCACGCACCTGCAGTGTCTTCCCGACCTGCTGAAGGCCCTGCTATGTGGCAGAGGGATTTAGCCATTTGATTCCTGACCCAAAAGAACCTAAGGTGAACAAAGTACTGTACACTCCCCAAAAGGAAGGGGTTATATTCCTCCACTGCTTTAAACAGTCACTGTCCTTGTCAGTGAGTATTTACACCAGCTACCCACCACACTATAACAGAGTTATGTGCACTCCCTCGCTATCCAGCACAGTTTGGCTATGCTGGCCACACCACTGAGATGGTGGATTTATCCTCAATCATATCTACACTAACAGGAAAACATTTACCCTGGTGACCCAACCACCTGTAGCATCTTGGACAGATTGCCTGGCAAGCAGGGGCAGCATCCCATCCTTACCAAATACCAAACACAATGCTACCTATTAAACCAGTTGCTACCTATATCACCTATAATGCTGCCAAGCCACCCATCCTTACCCAAATAAATTGTATGACAGACTGAATAACACAGTGCAATAATAAGAACATCAGCAGGTCAGTTAGTTAACCAGAACAGCAACACTGAACATTCAGGAGCTGTGGAAAAATACTTTTACCCCACTTTGCCCAACATCACAATGCATAATATTCAGTTCAAAATGAGGAAGTCCTAAAAGCCCAAAGTCTCTTTAAGTACGATAAATAAAACATAACAGAGAGAAAGGGGTGATCTCTCCCACTTATGCAGACAGTTTGTCCAGTTTAATGTCTCTGATCAAACAATGGGACACACCTCTGGGGGAGGAAAGGGTTAACATTTGAAGGCAACATAATTGGAAAAATCCACAGGCCACCAGCATTCACTTCACTGACATGAGAAGTAGTACTGAGGATTCAGTCTGGTTGTCTCCTGGCCAAACGAATCAAGCCCTTTCACATAATGTTTGACACGTCTCCCATTCAAATCCTGCACCAGGGAGAAAGTCTTGAAGATTGTCAGTCCCTCATATGCATGGCAGAAACAGATCCACTTTGTGATGCACTGGAACTCCTGAAGAGCCATGGTGGAGCTTGCTGAGCCCAACTCATGTTTTTTTTTTAAGGTTTATCCAGGATGCCCCAATATACCCAATCCTGCCTGTTCTCAATAATGTTAATGTCCCAAAGTCTTTCCAGCAGGTAGGGGTACACATATTGCAGATAATCCTGCCAAATCTCACATCTCATGATCCTTTAAGACTGAGACCACTCACACAAGCCATGGGCGGAGGATCTTGGTACCTGTCGATCTGGGAGCCACACACCCTCTCTGTATCGCCGTACCTAAGGTTCACCATTTTGGACAACATCATACATTTCTCTCCTTCTTTGGCTTTTTGCAGGAAGGTCAGGTCAGTCTTTCCATGGGGTCAAATAGACTGATTCATAGCAGGATGGGTTATCCCTCTCCAAGTCATCGTCAATAATCTCTGTCGCTATATCCATGGCCGGGACAGTAGCTCTGGTTCCTCTCCAGCACTCCCTGGCTCTCCTTGCAAGTGACCACCTGGCACAGGATCCTCGGGCGACTTTGTCAATTCTGCAACAGCTGTACCCACCAACTCCTTTGGTGCACTCGTGGCTGGCTTCTCAGATACCTAAAAATCTCTGGGTGTCAACAGCTTTGTTTGCACTCTATGACCCTGGCCTCTTTCTCGAGATGCTGGTATCTCTGGCTGTGCTGCTCCATGGGGAAATGGAGATTCTGGGGTCTGGACTTCAAGTTTTCAAAGCTGATGCCACACTTAGCCGGGTACTCATTTTCTCCCAGCTCTCAAGGGCTGACTCCACAGATGTAACAGATCCACTGGGCCTAGGGAAAAGCAGGTGTCCAATATATCTGGCACTTCTCATTAGCACACCTTACACACTGGCATTAAAGTTAGTCTTGTCCCCTCAAACTGACAAAAGGCACACTTGGTGAATGTAGATTTCTCTACCACCTCCCATATCCACCTTAACATAATGGAGCAGACTGTCCCTTCAGAAATCTCTAGGGCTTTTGCCATTGCAGACACTGTTCTGCACTTTCTGCATGCCACCAATGATCACTCAGAAGCTGTTCATTGTCCCAACAGCTTCTCAATCTCTCTTCTCACACTGTGCAAACTTTCCCAGAGATGGATATACCCCATCCCCTCAATCTCTCCAGTCTAATAGAACAAGTTGGTCCAGGATATTAGCATAGCTCTCACATGTTCTTAGACTGTGCACAAAACTCCAACCCCACTGGCGCCACAAGTTCCTCTCTCCAGGGCATGAAATTTCTCATTGCTGCACCACATTTTGCAGTTCCAAACCAGACCAGCAACCAATTCCTCAGCGTCCACTTTGCCCAGCACTCACTTCAGTCCCTTCAAATGTCGCTGTGCCCCAAAACAAATCCTGGATGAGCTCCCATGTTGTAAGCACCTCCTCCACAGTGTCTAGGGGTATGCCAGGTGGAAAGTCCATGGGGGAGGAGGCACTCACAGCAGAAACTGCAGAATAACCTACCAGGATGGTTGGCATTGACAGAGTTCATTTGTGCAGGGGTGCAGGCATGTTCAGATGCTGGGCTGTAATAGACTTGAGGTTAGTAACCACAAACAGTTCATAGCAAATAACTGAAGACCACACAGGAGGAAAATTAACCAGGGGCTCCCTTTTAATTTCCAAATGAATCACTCCATGGAGCAAGAAGGTTCACAAAAAATTAATGTTCAGTCCTGATCATGGGGGTCACAGAGTTTGCTAGTGTCCATTTGGCCAATAGGGTCCCACTAACTATGGCAGCATTCCTTTGGACTGAGATAGTCACATGGCATAAAGGCAGCTTTACATAGGGCCAATACGGCCTCCAGAAATGCAGGCAGCAGGCAGAAGCTGTTCTTACCCTCACATTTCTTGGCTTACTATACTCCGGCTGTCAGTCCCAAAATGGTAAGCCAATTCAAGTTGTGCTACCCTCCCTCTCTAGATTTCTGGCAAAACATGAGCCTTAGCAGGTGACTTCATCCAGTCCTTTTCAATGACTTCTCCATTCTTTTTCATTGTCTTCATCAGTGACATTGCTGAAGTGCTGGAGGGGAAGGTTTACCTGTTTGCAGATTATACCAAGATTTGCAACACAGTAGACACTCCAGAGGGGGTCAAAAGAATGAGGAGGGATCTGGGAAAGCTGGAAAATGATCAAAGGTGTGGCAGTTGAAATTAAATGCAAAAAAGTGCAAAATCATACACCTGGGGTGAAGAAACCCTGCAGAGAGCTACAGAATGGGGGGGGGGGTTGCTGACAGTCACCAGGGAAAAGAAGGATTTAGGAATAATCATTTCAGATGACCTAAGGGTGGTCAAATAATGTAACAAGAATGTGGGGAGGGCCAACGGGATGATGGGGTGCATAGGAAGGAATATCACTAGCAGAAGAAGGGAGGTGGTGATGCCATTGTACAAAATGCTGGTGAGGACTCATCTAGAATACTGTGTTCAGTTATGGAGGCTGCATCTTCGCAAAGACATAGACAGGGTAGAGGCAGTCCAGAAAAGTGCGACCAAGATGGTGCAGGGCTTGCATCAGAAAACATACAAGGACAGATTAAAAGACCTCAATATGTATACAATGGAAGACAGGAGGGGACGGGGAATATGATAGAGACCTTCAAGTATCTTAAAGGCTTGAACAAAGTGCAGAGGGGTGACATCTTTCAGTACAAGAGTTGTACAAGAACATGGGGGCACGATATGAGACTGGAGAGAGGGGGCAGGATAAGGGAACATGTGAGTATGTTTTTGTTCACAGACAGGGTGCTGGATGCTTGGAATAGCCCACCCCAGGAAGTGCTAGGTGCTAACACGGTGAGGGGATTCAAACATGCATGGTATAGACATAAGAGAACCCTAGATGAGGGGAAGAGAAATAAAAGCCAATGACTAAGTAGGGTCAGTGGCCTCTGATGCAGGTAGGGAAAACAGGCAGACTAGGTGGGCCTAGCGGTCCTTATCTACCGTCAACTACTATGTTACATTGACATATGGGCAAATGTCCCCACATAGGTGGTCACCTCTGGGTTGAGCACAGTGGATTCCAGGGCTATACCTGCAACCCCTAGTTTCCCCTGGGCCCCTCTTCCTCACTGAATCCAGGATGGCCCAGCAGACACTCGGGCATAGCTGTAACCCACAGGTCCAACACTGATGACTCCACTCTGGTCTCTCTGGTCTTTCTCTCTGTCTCCATATGGCAGGGCAATTGTGTGGGCCATTCTTGCTGAGCTTCCAACATCTCTTCCTCTTTCTTTCCTTCTCCCTGGCTTATGGATGGCAATTTACTCCACCGAAGTGGCATATTGGTGGACCCACACCATGGATTGGGTTGATGAGTGTGACCACATCCTCCCACTGAACTGTTTAAATGCCCAACCCATGAAAAAGGACCTGGTTCCCTGAGAGTGGGCAATCAGCCCCACTCTCCAGCAGTTGTCCCGCTGGTCTCCCCTTCTTCCCATGCAAGCCCTCTCCACACTCACCAAAAAAAAAACCTTGTATACCTACGCACACCCGTGGTGATCTCTCAGTCCTCAGAAGGTCCTGCCATGTGGCAGAGGGATTCCACTTGATTCCTGACCCAAAAGAACCTAAGGTGCACAAAATACTGTACACTCCTAAAAAAGGGAGCCATTACAATAGTGAACAGGAAGTAAGACAAAATCTTTTTTCACACAAAAAAAGAGCACTGGGACCAGACCCACACTTGGGTGTGGGGCCCAGTGTGCTGGCTTTTCCCTTTTAAAGCCTGTGGGTGCCATGACAATTTCCTTGCTATTATGGTTATCTTATTAACTGTTAATATAACAGTGATGATTTTATATTTGTATGGTGTTTGTATCCTATGGTGTATCTAACTGTACTTTAATGTTCTGTGACAAAGTAATGGGATATTGAGAATAAGGATGTCATTGAAAATGGGCTTGTTAGCTCATATGACTTGTCAACATCTTATTTATTTTCAATAAACATAATCTTAATTGATTGAATGACTGACTGATATGTCAGGTAATGACCCTTATTACCATTCACACATCTTCCATGCAGAGCTCCATGGAGCACACTTACACACATTGTGCAGTTTGTAGCTGTGCATATGGCTCTGGCAGACAGGCAAACATTTGTGGTGTAGCACACGCCATGCATCATCTAGATTCCCAGGGTGCTTTTGAAGACATGTGGTGTTCGAACATTTTCTTATGCAGCCCCTGCCCTGTGGAATTCACTGCTTCATTGGGTTTGGTAGTGCCAGACTGTGGACAGCTTTAAAGCTGCACTGAAATCCCATTTATTCAGGCTTGCATTTTCATAACCTGATGTATGATATTAGCTGCTATTAGTGATCTTTGACTATTTATGGTTTTACTCTGTTTTAATTATATTTTTATTGTTAAAATGCTTTGTGTCACAAACCCACTCAGCAGGTCAGGCCCTCTGCTCCCACAGTGCCAACCTCTGAGCGCAGTCTTGTGAACAGTTAACAGAAACAGGGTAACCCTCCTGTCTGTTTTGTGGGTTCGAATCAACCTTTGGTCTCAGTTCTGGAGGGATGCAAACTGTGAACCTCTTGTTAATGTACCCAATGTACAGGCTCAGATATTTCTGCTCTTTGGGGGAGCCAGATATCTTTCACCTATGGGTACCTAACCAGGTGTACAAAATGAACCCTTAAAAACTCTAATAAAGACCTCAGATTACTCTTACCTTTTTCCAATTTGGTATTACCATATAAGCTCATGCACAGTGTTGTCACACTCTTAACCATTCACGCATCACAGGCAAAAACAGAAGGACTTGGAAGACACAAATAGTCTATTAAAAAAATGAGTTTACTTAAAAACAGATAAAAATGTAAAGTGTAAATACAGAACCATATATCACAAAACATACAAATCACTTAAACAAAACAGGTTTAAAAGTGCAGACAAAATCTCCTACCACAGTACTCTTAGAATTGTCTTTTCTAAGGAATATTCTTATCTCACAGTGCTGTAGATGTTTCTTTTTCAGAGTCCAAACATTTGTGTCACACTGGAAAACATAATACTATTTAAAACTGGCTTTGCTAACCTCTTTGCATGAGGTCACCTAGCTCCTTCCTGTTAGAATAGAAAAATATATATCTATGCAAAACAGGATGTCTTTTTCAGAAGGTAAATTAAAATTCTGCAAAACACATTTTTTTTTCAAATTACTTTATTTGATCTATGAGTAGTTTCCCCTTTCCAGGACATCAAAGTATCTTTTATGACTTGGCACCAGTGTGACATAACCTGGTTTTTCCTCCTGTCAATGTTATAAAAGTGTATGATCTATCTTGGCAGTTGGCAAGCAGCAATTAGTCGCCTAAACAGGATATCCTAAATTTTAAGTCTCTTCTAGCCTGTAATTATCTCTTGGCCTTCCAGGTAACACCTACTAGCTAAAACCTGTGTGTGTGTGTGTGTGTGTGTGTGTGTTCCCACAGGCTGTCAGCATCTCTCATGACAGACATTCAGTAACACATTTTTATATTACAAAAAGCATAGATTAATCAGAACCAGCTGTCTGAGTGTCACACTTTGATATTCCTGAATTGTGCTGTATAAATAAAGTTATTATTATCATCTATGCAGCACTTCTACACCACCATGCATGCTGTGGATCAGGTCCTAAGTGAGATTTCTACTGTCCCCAGAAACCTACCATTATTGTACCATATGTTTGTGAACTTAATATGGATGAGGCTTTACTCTTAGATATAATTATGGGAGATGGTTATCTATACAGTGACTCATGAAATACTAAGCAAGATTGTTGTGAGGGTGGGGAAAGCAGCAAATCATCAAACCACAAATTTGAAATTAATTTAGAGTACTGTGGAAGTCAAAGTGTGGTTGCCAGTGGCTTTCAGTTCAACAGGATTTTACCCAGCTCAGGTTTTAAATATAGTTTTTACTGGGACACATTCAGAACTACTGAGTTGCAGTCATTATGTCAAAGATGTGCCTAGGTCTGAAAGGCAAATTGGAAGAGAGCCAAAGAAACTGCAGCCATTAAATTACAGACTCCATAGCAGTCAAGTGGTAAAATGACATACTCCCTTGCACTTGATGAGAGGCTACAAAATGAAGAACATTATCAACCTGCTGGCTGCTGTCTGTCAATAGATATAATTGTAACTAATCTAATAAAGGTAAAGACTCAGAAATAGAGTTAATGTAGTAAAACCCTCCAGCTTTATTGTTTTATATTAAATTGTCCACAAAATTAATGTTTAACTCTATGTTGACAGAACTCCGAGTGGACTTAATCATGACTTAGGGCTGTATTTTCAAAAACTGTTAAACTACCACAAAATCCAGACAGACTAAAATGGAGGTACTTCTCACACCCAAGTATCTGCTATGTGTGACCACAGTGTTTTACATCTAGCTGTTTTCTCCACCACCTACTGTCTACCCAGTCCTTGGGCCTGGAGTTATGTTCCATGGAGACTCCCTCAGCCCCATGCCGTTAACCCTCCCAATCTGTCAGGAGGGGGCCTCTAGTGTAGGGCCTGAAAGTGCTCCTGTTCTTTATCTTGATGGACGTGAGGTTTTACCCCTAGTTTTTTTCTCAACCTGACCTGATTCGCTACTGCACCTGGTAATAGATAGCTGCCATTCCTGCGCAAGCACAGATGGCTTCTTGGGGGAAGTATGCTCCCTGGCCCTCCGCAGGAGTTGCTGTGGTGTTGGACCACAGCACCAACTCTCCCTGGCTGGTAGCACAGCAGTATGGTAGCACCTCCAAGCCACCACCAGACCACATGGATGGCTTTTGAGTCTGCATTCGAACCTGGATCACTGGCACAGCAGTGTGACAGTAGATTATTGGGCAACAGCAGTGTGACTGAGTTTTAAAGAACCTGTGCACCTGTGATGCTACTGAATGCCTCTTTGTGGCCATTTATACAATACAACTGTATTTTACCCTCACCTCTCCCTCCTCCCTAACCTCACAGTTCTGGCTACCTTGCTGAAGTTTGTCAAACTGCTTTGACTCCTACTTTCAGCACCAGTTCAGCCTCCCTTCACTCTGGTACTATGCACTCTGAGTTTGCCCAATCTGCACATATGATTTGTATGCTAATTCATTTGTTCTCCATATGCAGTGTTTTGCCATTTTGTCTGTACTGCACTCAGCATATGCTCTTTTATATTACCCTCATTGTAACCACATCACCTGGCCAGCTGTATTTTGTTTGTAATTGAGCTTCTCCCCTTCTCCTTTCTCTCAAGTCACACCTGGAAATAAGCCATGGCTCAGTGTGTCTCTCCCGATTACCAATTTTTAAATAAATAAATACATACACTTTAGAAAACTTTTCTGTCAGAAGTGGTACAAAATCCTTAGAAATCTCATGGTGGCCTCATATTAAGATTGTGCTAAAATTTTAGCATGGCTTTACTTTGCTCCTGAACTGAATCTGATAATCTTTTCAGGAAAAGCTTTTTTTTTTTCTGTAGACTCTGCAAGTGCTTTGAAATTAAGGATACCTGTGCTGTATCCACTGACCTGGTCATCAGCAGAAAGCCAAAGACTCAGATGCAGCCAACTCTGAGCCACTAGAAGTTAAACAATGGCGTACACTAAGAGTGAAAGAGCAAGGAGTCATCAAGTAGGGTCTAGCAGTGGGAAAAGTTAAAAGGCTGAAGGAAGAAGACATAGAAGAATCAGCATGTATATAGTGTTTTTCATACACATTGTGTCCCAAAGTGCTTTACAAGCAATGCTAGACTGGTAGTGAAGTGATTGAATGCATAGTGGCAGCCATTTAGCACATCAGCACCCACACAGCCTTGAACAATTGCACGCACTAGTTTTATGGGAAGGGGAATATTGGCCAGGACGAAGGTAATGTCCCCTACTCTTTGTGAGGAGTGCCTTGGGTTCTTTTATTTCCACCTGGACACCCACCAGGACAGCATCAGGATGGGTAGAAAGGACCTCAGTTTACATATGAACATATGAAACTGCCAGCAGATAAAGTCCATTATGGTCTCTCTCTAGTCTGCTCGAGAGTGCAGCTCAGTTGCAAGATTTCAGTAGAGCTGATCTCTCTCTGCCCTTGCCTCAAAATTCCCTCTCTCCTTCCGCTTCCACCATCCCCCCTTCCTCAGTGTGACATTTCCTGATAAGCCTATCCCACCCGCTTTTGAAGCCTCCCACAGTCTTGGCAGAAATCAACTCCTCCAGAAGCTTGTTCCATCCCGAGATCACCCTTTCAGTGAAGAAATGTCTCTTTGCCTCTTTTTTAAATCCTCCCAACTTAAGTTGATGTCCCTTGTTATCCTTTCACCCTTTATGTTAAACAAGCCCTCAGTGCTGACTTTGTTTATGCCCTTAAGGTACTTAAAGGTTTCTTTCATGTCCCCCTTTTCTCTTCTTTCATTCAATGTGTACATGCTGAGTTCTTCTAGTCTCTCTTGATAGAGTTTGTGTTGTAAGCCCTGGACCATCTTGGTCGCCCTATGCTGCACATCCTCCAGCAAGTTTATGTCCATTTTTAGGTGAGGATGCCAGAATGTGACACTGTACTCCATTAGCAGTCTTACCAGTGATCTGTACAGGGGCGCTATGACCTCCCTCCTCCTCCTGGATGTGAACCCCCTGGCTATGCAGCCCAGCATTCTTGTAGCTTTAGCCACCACTTTGCTACACTGGGAAGATTGTTTTAAATCATTGGTGATAATAACCCCTAGGTCTGTCTCTCTTCCTCAGTCTCTTCTACTTTCACCCCCCCCCAACCAGTAATCCTCCCCCGAGTTTCGTGTGCCATGGTACATAACCTTGCACTTTTTTGGTGTTGAAAGCCAGTTGCCAGGTATTTGACCATCTCTCCTATTTAGTCAGATCCTCCTGTAGCTCCCTTCTCCCATCCTCTATATCCATCCATCCACAGAGTTTAGTATTGTCCACAGAGAGGCAGATTTTGCTCTTAATCACATCCACTATGTCCCCAGTGAAGACATTGAATAACACAAAGGCAAGAACTGAACCCTGTGTAACACCGATGGTGACCGGCCCAGGACCTGAGATTTCCCCCCTCCTACAACCACACACTGACTATCCTGTAACCAGCTCTTAATCTGTATATCTCTTAATCTCTATATCAGTGTCAGTGGCTCAGTAGGTAGCACACTCGCCTCTGAGGCCGGGAGATCAGAGAGCTGTGTGTTCAGTTCCCACATCTGGCACTTGGGTTAATATCTCAGTACTGACACTGTAATGCAGCATGAGAGGGGTGTTGCATTTCTGAGGTGCCGTCTTTCAGATGAGACGTTAAACCGAAGTCCCATCTGCCTGGATTGGTGGTAGTTCAGGTGGATGTTAAAGATCCCATGGCACTTATCGAAAAGAGATGGGGAATTTCCCCGGTGTCCTGGTCAAATTTCCCTCATTCACTAAAAATACCACCAACAGCTTAATCTGGTTCAAGGTCAGTTGCCATTCATCTGTATCCCCCTCCCCCCGGGTCGTGCCTGAAAATAGGCAGGATTTGTCTAGTGCACTTACCCGGTCAACAAAAGCTAAATAAATAAAAATAAAATAAATAATCCATCCCATTAGCTTCCTCCTACCCCCAACCTATAGAGCTTTCTGATCAGCTTTCTCTGTGGTACCAAGTTGAATACTTTGCTGAAGTCTAAATAAAGCATATCCACCGCCTGTCACTTGTCCACTGCCCTCATGACCCAGTCAAAGAAGTTGGCCAGATTTGTCTGGCATGATCTTCCCAACTCAAAACCATGTTGTATAGGGTCTTGGAGTCTGCATATCCCCAAACAATCCACTAGTCTTTCTTTAAGGATGGACTCCATCAGCTTTCCCATAGTGGAGGTCAAGCTGACAGGGCGATAGTTCCCTGGGTCATCACTAGGCTTATTCTTGTGAAGCAGTACTACATGTGCTCAGCTCAAGTCACTTGGCATCCTCCCAGACTTAAGAAAGCTAGTAAACAGGTCTGCCATTGGGACAGCCAGAATGTCAGCCATCTCTTTTAACACCCTTGGGTGCACCTTGTCTGGTCCTGGTGCTGTGTCCACTCGGATGGTCCTGAGACCCTTTAACACTGTTTCTACTGAGGTAGGCACTTCCAATCACCCCCCCTTCCCCATGAATCAGCTTCCCTTCTGTCCCTAGGTGATGGTCCCTCTTGTTCCCTTGTGAAGACCAAGCTGAAGTATTGGTTTAAAACCTTAGCCTGCTCTTCATTATTCTCCTCCCATCCCCCTGCCTTCTTCAGTCTCGCTATACCCTCCTTCCTCTGCCTCTTTTCCTTCACATATCTGAAGAAATACTGTACTTTTCTCTTGACTGGATTCCTTTAGCCAATTGCAGCTCCCTCTTTACTTTCACTGCCCAGACTGTGCTGCATGCCACCTTAGACTTCATCAGGTAAAACTGAGTATCTACATCAGAGGAGGAGAAGGACCTGGGAGTGATGATCAATAGTGACCTGAAACACTCCATGCAATGCAAGAAAGCAGCAGCAAAGGTAAACAAGATGCTGTGATGCATATCTAGGGGCATCAGTAGTAGGAAAGAGGAGGTTATACTGTCCTTGTACAGGCCACTGGTAAAGCCGCATCAAGAGTATGAAGTTCAATACTGGTGCCCACACCTCAAAAAGGACATTAACCTGCTGGAGAAGGTCCAGAGGAGGGCTACAAAGATGATAGTGGGTCAGCAGGGTAAGGCATATGAGAAGAGGTTGAGGGCACTGAACATGTACTCCCTAGAAGACAGGAGAGAGAGAAGGGACATGACTGTGACCTTCAAATACTTAAAAGAGATAAATAAGGTTGACAAAGAAAGTATTTTTTAGCTGAGTGGCAACCATAATGCTAGAGGACACAGTCTTAAGCTGGAGGGTGGGAATTTTAGAAGGGAGGTCAGGAAGCACTTCTTCACAGAGAGGGTGGTGGACACTTGGAATGGACTGCCAGATGAGGTCATCTCATTGAAGACAGTAAACAGCTTGAAGAGAGGCTGGGATAGGCATGGGGGAAAGTAAGGATCATGGGTAGGGAGGATGGGAGGAGTGGGGAAGGAGGGCAGTGACATTAGCTCAAGCTGTGGACCCTGCAATACAAGCAGACTTGATAGACCAAATGTCCTTCTTCTGCTGTCTTCTTCATATGTTCGTATGTAAAATTCCCTATCCTCCTCCTTCTATGTTCGCTTGTATTTAAGAAAGGTTATTCTTTTCTCTTTCATCCTATTTGCAACTTATCCACACCAGGCACTTGGGTTAAATCCCAATACTGACACTGTAGTGCAGCATGAGGGGGTGCTGCACTCCTGAGGTGCCGTCTTTCAGATGAGACTTTAAGCCAAGGTACCATCTGCTTGCTCTAGTGGTAGTTCAGGTGAATGTCAAAGATCCCATGGCACTTCTCAAAAAGAGTAGGGGAATTTTTATTGAAACAAAATTAAACAGTACATCATGTTGAAACAATTCAGAAATATCAAATAAATTAATTCATGATAATAACATTTGCACGTTCATTGTGCGGTCTCTTATAGATTCTTATACATGTTCATAAATAGATTCATTTTATTGATATCTAGAAAAGCAACTTGGACCCATTTTAAAAAATGTTTCCCATATTCTTCCATAAGTTCACAACTTTTTCTGGTATATATTTCTTCTTGTCACTATCTTTCGCTTTCAGTATAGCTGTTTCAGTTTGTGAGATTAATACCTCATTTGTTTGATGGATTTGTTGCAGTAAATATTGACATCTAGTATGCCAAAGATAATATTTTATCACTGCAAATATCACACATAATGTACTAATGTGGAAACTTTTCTATATTCCTGAAAAATTCCCTAATATCAAAGTGTTGTAATTTATTCTGGTTAGAAATGACCATCTCCATTTAAAAGCTAAATCTGACCAAAACGATATACTACGTGGACAAGTTATAAAAAAAAAGGAACAGTTTCTCCAACATTTATACAGGTGGGTTTAAAATAAAAATCTTTCCTGCAAGGCCTTGTGCTTCAAATTCCCTTTGACTCCCTATTTCCCCTCACAACATAGCCAGGACATATCCCACATTTGCTGTGGGATCCTATTATCTGTGACAGTTGCAAGTGCTTGGGGCATTCTGGTGGATACACATTCTGGAAAAATTTATATTACTTTTTGTATATTAAAAACTATATGATTGTACAGCTGTTTTTGTCTTGATGTTAAAGCAGTCCTTTTATCCAATTTCCATTGTCTGATTTTCCATATAGTAGCAATATCATATTCTGGTAGTTGATATTGGGCTAATATATTGGGTGGTGGTCTGTTCCCATTTCCCCATGTATATCTGAAACACTTGTACCAGCCACATCTGCCAAGAAAACCGTGGCAGGTTCCAACAACTTCCAAGGGTGTTAGTTAAAAAAAAGTGTGGTAAAACGCTATTGGATTTATCATGTTACGTCCACCCTCTTTGTAAGGAAAGTATGTAAAATCTCTTTTTACCAGATTAAGCCAGCTACCCCGTACCATTTGAAAGAAACAGCTCAGAATCCTAGACTCTAGATGTCATAGGGGTGCATACACATAACTAAGATATGTGAATATTGGCAATAGAATTTATTTTTATTATCAGAATTCTTTTTTTTCTTTCCTAGCCTCCAGTTTTTCCCAATCCTGACTTTCATCTGACACACTTCTAATTGTTTTTCCCAGTTTCAAAGTGCTGGGTCTTCTTTTTTGAATCATATCCCTAGAACTTTCTGTGGGGAGCTAGCTACTTTAATTCCAGCAATGTCCCTCATGCTGTCTACTGTATCCCCTAATGGGATTTCCAACATTTTAACTTTATTAATCTTGGCTCCTGATGGTGAGGAAAATTTCTGGAATATTAGTACCCCTTTTTCACCTAATAACTCATTAGCTGCAAAAATACAGATATCATCAGCGTATGCCGTTATTTTTTCTGCTTGTAGGCAATGATGAGGGGCTAGGCCTACAATTTGGCTATCCCACTTAATTTGTCATATAATGGGGTCCAGTGCAAATGTGTGTAACAGGGGGCTTAAGGGACATCCCTGTCTCACACCTCTTTTCAATGAAATAATTCCTCCAAGATTCCCATTAACAGAAGGTAAAAAACATGTACCTACATATAAGCCACTTATCCATCCAACCAGCTTCTTAGATAATCCATATGCTGTTAATACATCAAATAGGTATTTATGTTCCAGCCAGTCAAATGCTTTATCCTGGTCTAAAGCTATTACATATCTTGGGGTGTTCCTATCTCTACTGTTTTCAAAAAGCTCTCTGAGTAGATATAAGTTATGCTATATCCTTATTTGGGGAATAGCCCACGTCTGCACAAGCTCTATAAGTTCAGCTGTTACCTGTTGTAGTCTTCTGCATATTATTTTAGTTAATATTTTATAATCACAGTTTAAAATACCTACAGGCTTCCAGATTTTGATGTCATGTTTGTCCCCTTTCTTATACTATAACTAATAATTGCTTTCCCAAATTCAGTTATTTCCCCTTCCTTTCCTACTTTTCCTAAAACATAATTAAATACTGGATCCATCAAAAACATCTTTCATGTGCATAGTTTTTGTAAAAGTCATTGGAGAGGCCATCTAGACTAGGAGATGTTCCTGCGTTTAAGGTTTTGATTGTTTCATTGATTTCTTCCTGTGTGATTGGCTTTTCTAGTCCTCACTATAAATCTGTATCTATCTAAGGTAAACGGGAAGTCATAATGGTGGTTAGTTCTTCTATGCTCCCAGAGCTAGTGGAAAAGTCAGCTGTAAGAAATTATTGAACAGTATATAACATTCCTAGATCAGTAGTTACTAGGGTGCCATCTGGTGTATATGGGCCTGTCACTACTGTCTGAACCAGTCTTTGTTTGCATGCCATGTAATGGTCCGAGGCTGGTTGTTTTACTGTTCCATACCTCATTTTAGCTTCTAGCATCTGTGCCCTATTGTACTAACATGCGAACATTAATTTTTTTATTTCTGCAGTTTGTGATTTGTAGTTTACTTGGTCTTTAGTGGGAAATGGCATTAGTTTATATAAAAGAAATACAAAATCACACATACCCTATAATGCAAAGCATCATGGGCTGTATATGCAAATCACCACAACACGTTATGCTGGTTCAACTTAAAGCAGAAATGCATGGTGCCGAAAGGCCTCTCACACAGTCTGCAAAGGGTGCCAACAGAAGACACAGGACTCATCAGTGTGCCTCTTTTGTATGACACCCCAGTGGAATGAACCAGCTACTTTAGTTCTTTGTCTTTTAGCAAGGTTCTTCATCTTTTAATTTGTTTTTTTGTTTTTATTGGGCTCGCCCAAGTGGCTTATATGTAGGTACGCCAATAAAAACAAAAAAACAAATAGACCAGCTTAGGGTAGCTGGTTCATTCCACTGGGGTGTCATACAGATGAGGCACACTGATGAGCCCTGGTAGAATGAAACAAATGTCTGTGTCTTCTGTTGGCACCCTTTGCAGGCTGTGTGAGAGGACGTTCGGCACCATGGTATGTAGCACCTGAGTCCCTTTTAAGCTGCCTATAAGCATCTGTTAAATTTTACCCTGTCACTATATTTTCAAGGGCGTGTGAATCACAATGTCATTTTTTTAACCATGTCTCCTGTAGTTTTGGTATCTAAAATGCAGTTGAAGTCTCCACCTCAAATTATATGTTTTCTGGTGTATAGGTATGGTTTTATAGCCTCAAATAACTATATTCTGGATGCTTTAGATTGGAGACCATATGTATTAATGAACCTAAAGAAAAGTCTCTGTATTTGCAGTCATGTACTAACACCCTACCTGGTAAGATATCCACTACCCTAGTTACTGAAACAAAAGTGCCTGTGAATAAAATTCCTATTCCATCAGTGGCACCCATGCCAAAGATCCAGCAGGAAGGACCCCATACCCAGCGTCTCTTCAGTTGTTCTATTTCAAACAAGGAAGTTTATCTAGTTTCCTGAAGAAATACTACATCCTTTCCCAATTGTTTAAGATAGTTTAAAAGAGATATTTTGTTTGTAATTTATTTTTTATCACAATATTATTTGTCACCACCAGGGGGAGAGGTTTTACCTCAGTCAGTTTCTCTCTTTGAGGTTTTATTTTTTCCTTTTTCCTTTCTTTTTTTTTTTGGTTATATCTAGCTGTCTTTTATCCTCATCCTCAATTTCTGAAATTACCTCTTTTCTAATCGAATCATCAGACTCATGCTCAGAGTCCCCACCTTCTCTCTGTAAAAGGGTATATGCATTCTGTGTGGGTATAACAAATGGAATAGGTGTTTGTTTTGCAGCTGCTGTGGTCACCTTTCAATTCTGGGGTGCTGTTTTTCCCAAAGGAGGGGGAATTTCTTGTGGCCTAGTAGCTCCTTCACTGTCTTCATTTTCTTGTGTCTCACCTTCTATAGTCTGTGGTAGTTTCCTGACTAGTTTTTCTGGGGGACAGGGGGCCGCAGTTTGACACACCCCCACTCCTTCCTCTCTGGGTTCTACAGCATCTTGCCTTTCCCCTTCTTTGTGATCTGAACCTGTATCTTGATCAATGGGTGCATACTGGAGAGGCGGGGTATTGGGAAAAGAAGGCCCTCTCCTTTTATTCAGAGCATGCTGAACTAAGTCGCCATGATCCCACCCTTCATTCCTATTATGTCTTACCCAGGGGTATTGATGGAAAGCATTCCCTTTCTCGTCCTACAAATTTCACTGGAAAATGTTCTCACATAAAGTACTAGGGTGCCCATTACCTCCACACAAAAACATTTCAGCATGCCACAGGTGCTGCTTAAATGAGTTTTTGATCCACATTCATAGCAGGCCCTTGGCTGCCCCACATAGAAATATACACCCTTATTCTTGCATTAAAACAAATCTGTTTGGAAGATGAATAACCTCTGAGTTTACTTGAAAATTTTTAACTTTAAATTTCCATCCTCCCATCCATATCTCTTTGATATCAATGATTGCTTCTGGGGGCCCCAAGATAACACAGCTATTCTATAACCAGTGGTATATATCACTCACATTTACTCCTTAATTTCTAAATATGATGGTTACCATCTTTATCACAGGTTTGGTCAGTGGAATTGCATAGAAAGGGGTCCAGGGGTGAGCTTGCTTTAAATTATTGTATTTCCACCAAAACCTTTTTAGCACTGCATCAGTTTTAAAACTAGTATCAAAAGTGTCTTCACCAGACATGTATAGGACATGCATATCTCCAAGAGAGAATTGTAAAGATGATTTTAACAATTGTCTTTCCACATAATACCTATCTGGATGTTCTGGGAGGTCTCCCCTATATCTAAGTCTCACAGCTTTTTTTTTTCCTGCTCATTTATTTTTAAATAAGACAGACATTGTGCCCCCTCTAATGTTATCAGAAACACCCCCTCTGGAATTATCAGATACACCCCTTCTGACATTTTCAGAAGCACTTCTATTATAATTACCCCCACTTCCATTTGATGGATGCCTAGATTGATAATGAGGTCTGTCTGTAGACGATCTCCTGTTTGACATACTTGGTCTCTCTTCATCATCACTACAGCTGTTTTGAGAATGTTTATCATTTGGGGCCCCTGATGTAGCATTAAACGATACCTGGGTTGGATTGTTCTGTGCACCTCCAGAGCTCCAGATTTGGGTAGAATTGCACATTGAAAAGGTTGTAGGCCTGTTTGTTAAGTCATTATTCCTTGCAGCCATCGCCTCATCCCATGCCAGGTCTGGAAGCCATTGTGCCATATTGCTCTGTTTCCATCCGGCATTATGCAGTGCCTCATCCGCCAACCAGGTCTCCTTTTGCAGCTCATTGTTATTACAGAGCCCAAACTGTTTTCATATTAGCTGAGTGGCCGACATTGCCTCAGAGTTCTTCAGAGAACTAATGTCATCTCCCAGAAGCCACTCTTTACCGGCAGTCAACTCTTTTGCCCAGTCTACCTCATCAGAGGTCGAGTCGTCCATTCTGGAGTCTGGAATAAAGATTTCAACATTCTCCGAGTCCTGGGTGGCCAAAGCAGTTCTTTATTCCCTTGTTTCTGTGGTAAGACACTGATTTTCCCTTTGTTCTTTACTTAGTATAATCACTTGCCGCTCCTCATCATCTCGCTCCGAGGTTACTGCAATTTCTTCTTCCTTTTGGTGAAAATGAGCCAGGTGAGAGGACTCCACCACAGTCTCCACTGCTTCCACATCCATTTCCTCAATGACCCAGAACCTCTATCTTGGATCCACAGAGGTTCCCTCTACTGAAAGAGTAGAGTAAAGTAGAGTAGAAGAATTTTCCTGGCATCCTGGCCAAATTTCCCTCCAATCACTAAAAATATCACAAACAGCTTAATCTGGTTCAAGGTTAGTAGGCATT
Organism: Neoceratodus forsteri; assembly: GCA_016271365.2. Lineage (NCBI taxonomy): Eukaryota > Metazoa > Chordata > Ceratodontiformes > Ceratodontidae > Neoceratodus > Neoceratodus forsteri. The sequence continues at coordinate 1,443,427,195 of CM028130.1, read as the reverse complement.
CATCTGAATTCGCTCCCCTGAGTCATGCCTGGAAATAGGCAGAATTTTTCTAGTGCACTTAACTGGTCAACAAAAACTAAATAAATAAACTTTGGTGGTGAACCAGCTAGGGCTTTTTTGTCTTGAGCTTTTGCTCTTTATTCTGGTACAGGACTTTGTAGCCTCAGTGATACCAGCCTTTATTGCTTCCCATTTCTGCTCTACCCCCATCTCTGGCCTGATCCTAGAAAGATATTGCTTCCTGATTTCTCCAGTCCTTCCAAAGTGTGCTGTATTGAAGTCAACTACCTTGATGTGAGTCTGTGATTTTCATGTGCTAATCCCAGATTGCACCATACTGTCCTGTGGTTGCTCCCCACCAGTGGATCCCAAATCTAATATCATTGACATGGTCTCCATTGGCTAAAACCAAGTCCAGATTTGCATCCCTCCCAGTAGGGTCTCTGACCCCCTGTTCCAGAAAGCAATCATGTAAGGCTTCCAGTACATACCTTTCCCTAGAGCTGATTGTTGACAGTGTTTCCCAGTTAACCCCTGGTAGGTTGAAGTCACCAATAAGTACCACAGTGCCTTTGCCTGCCTGAGTTCTAATCTGTTCAGCCAGGTTCATGTCTTCCTCTGCTTCCTGTGAGGGAAGTCTATAGACTACTCCCATGCTGACCTTCTTCTCACTCAATGACTGGAGCTGCACCCACAGGCCTTCAGGTCCCCCCCCTTACTTCCTGATCCCTTGTGAAGGTAATTTCTTCCCTCACAAACAGAGTTACATCCCCTCCCTTTCCTGTTTTCCTGTCTTTCACGTACAGCTTGTAACCTGGCACCTCAAGATTCCAATTATTGTGACTGGATGCCCACGTCTCAGAGATGGCTGAAATGTCCACCTCACCCTCCACCAACAGCACTAGCAAGTCATCCATTTTATTTGCTAGGCTTCTGGCATTTAGGGACACAACCCTCTATCTCTCCTGTAGTGTTTTTCTTTCATGTTGTGCACCTCCATGGGGTTCTATCTACTTTATCCACTGTAACATCTCCCTCTGTTCTGTATTCCTGCCCACCATGCCCCTCCAAGCGAGTCCCCCCATTCCCCTTAATGTGCTCTCAGACACCACCACTGTATCCATAGGTATTCCCCAGGGGTCAGTACTTGGGCCTCTGCTCTTCTCCATATTTGTAAATGATCTTCCCTCTGCTGTGGCCACCTGCAGGACCATCCTGAATGCTGATGACCTGGTTATTCTCACTCATTCCCAGGACATTGGGGTCATTAATTCACAACTGAGTGAGGATTTCAGGGGTATCCAGTCCTGGTTATCATCCCACAAGCTAGTCCTAAACCTTAAAAAGACCCAGGCCATGCTGTTTGGATCCCTGGCTAAGCTTAAGGCCTCCCCTATCCTTCTGTGTATTTTGGGTACTGGAGGAGCTCCTGTGCTTGTTACTGACTCAGTCAAATGCCTGGGGGTGACACTCAACCTTGGTCATCACATCCTGAATGTGTGTCGGGCTGTTATCTAGAAATTGGGACTGGCTTACAGTGCAAAAAATAACCTTACCTCAGCTGCTAACGTACCATTGGCCAGAGGGTTGTTTCTACCATCCCTATACTATGGGTTCCCAGTGTTTTCCCATACCTCCAGAGTCCACCTTGCAAGGTGGACCATGGCGTACAGTAACATTTGTTGCTTTACTCTTGCAGCCCCTCACCTCACTCACCATTGTGACTTGTATGGTAAGCTAAACTGGCTTTCTCCACCCAGCTACCTAAACTTTGCTCTGGGTTGCTTTGCAGGCAAGGTTTTGAGCATGGGTACCCCCCCACCTCGGATTGGCAGAGGTCCTGGTGCCTGCTGTCCCCTCCACCTACTCCCTCAGGTTTCTGAGCCCTGCTACCCTTCAGGTTCCTGCTATACATACTCAAATGGGAGACAGGGACTTTGCCTCCTGGGCCCCTAGACTATGGAATTCCTTTTCTGCTCAGGTCTGCTCCTCTCCCTCCCATGCATGCCTACGGACCTCTCTATGGAAACACCTGAAGCTCTCCTCAGCATGTGACTGTCCTAAACCTCCCTGATCATCATGGTCACTTGCACAGCACTCATTGACACCATCTCCCTTACTTTGACTTAGGTCCTTGCTGTGGTAACATGCAAGCCTGGGCGTGGCCTTGTGTAAAATGATGATGCTGCAGGGGGTCCTGTGCTGTTGATATCTGTTTGATAAGATACTTGTATATAATACTTAAATTATTGCCTTAGTGTCTCTGTGTTTACTCTATATTGATTTTGCCATCATGTTATTCTAAATTATCTTACTGCAACTGTCGTGCTTCTCATACGGTCAATGTACCTGCCTTGCTTGTGTCATAATGTACTCTGTATGTATTGTAACTATGTACTCTTCCGGGTCATACCTGAAAATAGGCATATGTCTTGTCTAGTGTACTTACCTGGTCAACAAAAGCTAAATAAATAAATCTCAGCCAGGGGGGCAATGGACTTCCTCTCTGTGTGTCTCAGAATTCTTACCAATCCTGAGCGGCCCCCTTCCTAGTTTAAATTACAACAGGTAGCTAAAAACTCACTCAGCCTCTGGTTCAGGACTGCTGAGCCTTCTTTGTTAAGTTGGAGTCTATACCAAGCATACAAGTTTTTGTTTACCCATGTGGACCCCCATCCCCCTACCAACCCGAACCCCATAGCAAAGCACCATTAGGCCAATCAATAAGTAAACTCAGTAATTCTTTGCCTCCTGTCTGAACTTACCCTAGGAGCAGGTAAGACTTCAGAGAAGGCCACTGTATTGCCCTCTCTGCTGCATATCATGGCTAGCTCCCTGAAACTTGCATGTACTTCCATCACACTGTCCGCTAAATCATTTGTGCCAAGGTGCACCACAATGTGAGACTTTCTGCCTTGTCCCTTTACACGTGTAGGAATAATATGCTTCACTTTGTGAGCAGTCATGCCTAGTATGCATGACATCTAGACGGAACTCCTCCCTTTTTCTTAGTTCCCCCATCTGATCTGTTTAAGTATGGAGTCCCCCAGTATGATGACTCTTCTGCCCACTCCTTCCTGCCCCTACTGGGCTACCTCCTACTTTTGCCCCATGTTAGATTCATCACTCCCTACTACTCTGCTCTTTTTCTCCTTTGCCTCTGGTTGTTCTTCATCTGTGCCTCTAACAGCCTCCTCAGTGGTCACCCTTGAGCTGGCCTCCTATAGGACAACATCTTTCTTACTCTTACCAGTTCCCTCTTTTCTACTCTTGCATTACTCTTCTCCATGGCATTACTGTCCTCCACCCCACTCTTCCTATGTCTCACAATTGTCTTCCAACTCTTGCCCCACCCTCTCTGCAAGCATCTCATATCAGTTGTTTTTTGGTATCCCTAGATATGGTCTTGTCTCTTCCCTTGTCTCTTGTCTCCACTCCTCTCTTGGAGCCTTCACCCCCTCTGGTTCTCCCTTACCAATATGATCATCCACCCTGCCAACTCTCCTCACTGCCTGGTGATGAAGATCTGCCCCCTTCCTTGTCAGTCCTCGTAGCCTATCCCAGGGCAGGTCCCCCTCCCTTGTCCACATCTCCTACCATGTGCCTCCCCTGAACTCTCTCCTCTTGCTCTTTGCTCCAAATACTGCTGTACTCTGGAGGCCTCCAACAACCCTCTTAATGCCCTAATTTCTTCATTAAGATTTGCCAACTTCTTACATTCCAAGCAACCACCCACCCTTCATATTCTGTCCAGAAAAAACACTGCCCCACAGTTGTCACAGCATATATCCTTCCCAGAGCTTTCTGTATTTCTGTCTGTCCCTTCAAATACCACTTCCCTGATGGCCCTAGCATTTCTCTATGAATCCCACATGTCCATCCCTTCCCATCTACCTGCCTGTTGCCAAGGCTTTAGTCTCCTGTCCACCTGGTGCCCTTATTCCCATGCCTGATGCTCCCTCTGGAACCCAGGGATAAACCTTGTGTTCCCCCTTTGCCCTTGTTCCCTTATATATGATTGTTCCATGATTACAGCACAGCAGCAGCTTAGTGTGGCACCTTGGAATTTAGCCCTTCAATATTTTCCTAAAGCTTAATCCTTCTCAATTCAGTATTTCACCAAAGCCCTTCGAAAGAGCCCTCCCTAAATACTGTATACCAAAGTGCAAATTACCCCTACAACCATATTATAAGCTAAATGAATTCCTTCAATATTTCCCTAATGTTTATAATCCCTTCATTATTTCCCTTATAAGTAGTAGCATTATAAGCTAAAATTAAGCTTGAAATGAAGTGCATCAATACTTCCCTAAAGGTTACTTTGCCTCAATTTAGTAATTCCACCAAATCCCTTTGACTGAAACCCTCCCAAAATCTTCTAACACAATTAGTCAAAACCATTGACAGCCCAACAAATGAAGCTTTGTTTAATGATCTAGCTACAGTAAGATGCACTAGTGGATCACTCCAGCAGGACAGAGGGGTGTACCAAGAGTGCGGGGGGCTGAGGTGCTAGTGGATCACACCAGCTGAAAACAGTTACAGGTAGTATGGTCTAGTGGGCACAGCAGCAAGCTATGTCTCATCCAAGGGACAGCATACCCCAATGGTACATCATCCCCCAAGCACTCAGGTGCCAGTGTTTAGGTATGAGACCAATCCTGGTGTGGGACTAGAACCCACAACCTTCTGGCCCAGAGGCAGATGTGCTACCACGCTGATGTTGAAAGATGCCATACAAAGAGTAACCAGTAACCTGACACAACAGAGTGCCATCTGGTAGTAAAAGATGAGTAAGCAACCTGCAAATAACAAGAGTTAGTCCAACAACTTGCCTATGTGAAATTTCTCATTAGTTAAATGATTTCAGTGACAGCCTTTGAGGCCAGGGATACAAGAATAAATTTTAGAGTCTGACACTTATACTTTCAAACCAGAAATTCAGTTTACAGAAGATGTTCCTCTTCAAGCTAGGGACAGGAAATGACAAAAAGGATTTGGTTAAACCAGTAGAAAATGAAAGTGGATTTGCACACATAGCAGATATGCCCACATATCCTGACTTGATATCCATGCAGCCATTCCTACACATACAATAGATTCACTAAGATTCACTAAAAAAGTTGGAAGGAGTATAAGGCCAAAACCCATGAACACTCAATTAGTCACCCATAATACCCAAGGGAATGGTCATGTAATAAGTAGTTGTCTAGGTGTTTTTTGAATATATTCTTGGTTTTACTGATGGCAATATCTGTAGGGAGTGAGTTCCATGGATTTATAATTCTCTGAGAGAAGAAATATCCTCTTTTTTGTATTAAAGCGTTGTCTTTTTATTTGAAGTGAATGTCCTCTTGTGTTACTGTTTATCTGCTTGAAATCAATGCCAATTTCAAACATTAACTTTTCGTCATTTATATTTCTAGTGAGCATAAGGGCACCCCAAGTCTTCTTTAAACAAGAGATATTAAGCCAAATTTGTCCAGTCTTTGTTCATAATTTAAGGACTGTGCTCCATCCATATATTTTGTGATTTTTCTTTGAATTTTTTCAATTCTTAAGATATCTTTCTTATTATATGGACACCATAATTGAGAAGCATAATCAAATATGGGGCGAATATATGATCCTTAGAGCAGAAGAATAACTGATTCATCTCTTGATTTAATATTCCGTCTTATACTCCACCAAATGTGGTTTGCTTTATGTTCTCAGTTATTTGAGTATTGAATGGTAATATATTCTGTATTGTTATTCCCAAGTCTTTTTCAGACTCCACCACTTTTAACGGTAAATTATTGAGTGAGTTGAGTTTGATAGAATTTTTAGTTCCAAGGTGCATGATGCTGCATTTATTATTGTTAAATTTGAGACCCCATTGTTTGGATCACTCAGTCAATATATTTAAGTCATTCTGTATAGAAATTGATTCAGGCAGTGTCTTGTAAGGACCTCCAAGTTTGCAGTCATCTGCATATTTTACAATACAATTTTCTAGATTATCAGAAAAATTGGTTATAAATATTTGAAATACTAAGTATGCCAAGACTGATCTTTGGGGTACCCCACTAGTAACCAGTCTCCATTCTAAATCATGACCATCTATTAGGACTCTTTGAGGCCAATTTAATAACCAGTTTTTTATCCATTTTACAATGCTAGTGTGTATGTTATAGAGATTCAGTTTTATTAGTAAGGCCCAATGAGGGACAGAGTGAAATACCACATCACACGGTATTCTGCTATTAAGATGCTTACTCACTGATTTATAAAAACATGACAAGTTTGTAATACAAGATCGACCTTTACAAACACCATGTTGTTTTGAGTCAATTTCTGATAAGTTGTTTATTATTTTGTCATTAAGTATGCTTTCCCTAATTTTACAGAGAATTGGGATAAGGCTAATAAGCCTACAGTTATCTGTATCCCCTCTATCTTCCTTTTTATATAGTGGTATAACATACGCTTTCTTCCAGTCTGCTGGTACTTCTCATGTTTTAATGCAGTGATTGAATAAAATTTGTAATGGTTTGGTTAGATTACATCATTTTGATCATATCCGTGGAGATGCCATCTGGGCCTGGGGAAGAACCAGGTTTTATAAGTTTAATTTTAAATATAATTTCTTTCTCATAAATAAATAATATCAGATTGAATTGTATCTTGCATGGTATTTGTATTGGATGAAGGGGTATACATGCCATGCATGCAGAGGGGTAATATAGTGTATCAGAAAGGATTACAATAGTAAGGTATTGCAATCAATGTGACTTAAAGACATTTTAGTAGAAAATAGGCCTATTGTTCAATCCAGCGTGCTGCTCGGAGCCTACGTGGATGATAAGCTTGGTATATGTGTTTTATGTTCTGGTCAGCATCCTGGAAAACCTGCCAAACACCACAAACAGAAAGGTCATTAACTGTATTGTTGTTGAAGGTAAGAACTTGACACAATGGGCTTGATTTTCAAAGAGCCCTTAGATAACTGCAACTTGCAGCAAACTCTGGGTGTGCCAGGGATCCTGTGCCCATTTTTATAAAAGGGAGATCCCTTCTCGAAAAGCCCAGGAATTGCTGCAGCTGCAGGCTACCACCAAATACCAAAATCAAGGCACTAAACCTCACTCAACTAATCGCGGACCCCACATGGCTGAACCACAAAATGCAAAATCACTCACTCCTGGACTGGGTCCTATCCTCCCACCCCCACCAGATTCTAAGAGCAGACTTGCTCCCAGACTCCCTAATTGACCACCACATGATCTACATGATCAAGAATGTGCACAGGCCCACTGCACCCCCACCCAAGATATTGCACACAAGGTCATATAATTCCTTAGACCTAGCATCGCTCTTGCAAGACCTTGGACGAGTAGACTGGTCCTTCATCCCAGCAGCTCCATCCATTGACTCTACATTTGCAACCTTCAAGGCCAGATTCCTAAATGTGGGACTCCCATGCACCCCTGCACTCAAAATGGGTCAGAGGCATCCACCTTCCCTAGATCACTGCTGATATAATCAGCCAATGCCACTCCAGGGACCATGCATGGAAAGCCCACAAGAAACTAGGCACCCAAGCATCTCTCCAATGTTATCGAGCCCGTCGCAACTCCTGCACCAAACTCATTCACCAGGCTAAAAAGAACTACTTCCTATCAGCCCTCAGTGCAAACCTTAACCACCCGACTAATTTTTGGAAATCGTTCAAATCCCTCTTCTGCTCCCAGCCCAACCACCCACACAGACACTGTCCATACAGGGAACTACCATCTCCGACCCCAGTGAGGTTACTGCCGCTTTCAACACCTACCTCTCCAGCTGTGCGGACTCTCTCCTATTGACTCTCCAGCACCCACCTACTCTGTGCACCCCCCCACACCAAGAGCACACTTGTCGGTGATCTAGCTTCTCCTTTTGCCCTGTACTCAAATCTCTAGGGACCCCGAACCCTACTAAAGGCAAATGCCCCTCAGCCCTGGATGCCAAGATGTTATACTTGTCTGCTCCCACCATAGCTGCCCCACTAGCCGACCTTTTTAACCTCTCCTTCTCACTAGCAAAACTACCAACCAAGTGGAAGCAGGCTACGGTCATATCCCTCCCTAAAGGCGGGGAACCCTCCTCTCCAGGTAACTAAAGCCCCATCTCCCTCCTCCTGATCCTGGCCAAACTACAGGAACATCTTGTCCTTGCCCAACTCTCTCCCTATCTAGATGCATCCTCCTTCTTCTCTCAATACTAATCTGGCTTTCACAAATTGCATTCAACTATCACTTCCCTACTAAGAATCACTGATGCCATACTCACCGGTATGGATAATGGCCACATCACTTCAGCCATCTTTATCGACTTGGCCAAGGCAATCAACACTGTCTCCCAGCATCTCTGAACTGCCCTCCAGCTGGTTTCACGACTACCTAGTAGGTAGGCACCACTCTGTTAAAATCGCCTCCCACATCTCTAGCCCCCTACCAGTTACTACCGGCATCCCCCAAGGCTCAGTCTTGGGTCCACTGCTCTTCTCCATATTTTTAAATGATCTTCCATCAGTCTGCCTTCACACATCCATCCATATGTATGCAGATGACATAGTGCTGTTTGCCACAGGCCCCTCCACAAGCGATGTAGCTAATCTACTACAGCAGGATTTCAATGTCATCCAGCTCTGGTTCTGCTCAAACCAGCTGTTCCTGAACCCTAAGAAGACTGTTTCACTAATCTTCTGTTCACATCCAAGACTCTCACACCAAGCCACATGCCCCCACTTCCAAACTCTGGACGGGACCGCCCTGGAAGCATGCACCACCTTCAGATACCTAGGTGTCTGGCTCAACCAGCACCTGGATTTCTCCACTCATATTGATTCCATCCACAAGAAACTACTCCCTAAACTTGGCGCCCTATATAGGAACAAAGGTTGCCTCCCCCTCAGCCCAGAAGGCTATTGTCCAAATGATGATTCTCCAAATATTCGACTATGGTGACGTAGTCTACAGCACTGCTCCCTCCTCCTCCTCCCTAACCAGCCTGGACACACTTTTTTACTCCTTCTGTCACTTTATCCTGGACTGCCCACAAGCTACTCACCACTGTGCCTTATACAGCTCCCTAGCCCTGCCATCCCTTCAAGACCACAGACTGGTCCACTGCGCTAGGACCTCAGCCAAATTCTGGTCCCAGTCCCTTCCCTCCTACCTGGCCTCCATCCTCTCACCACAACCTCCTCTGGTCTACTTCCTCAGTGGCATGGACCACAGACTGCTCCGCATCCCTTTTATACACATATCCAAGGGCCAATCCGCCTTCAAATACCATATCCCCAAGCTCTGTAACACCTTGCCTGCCGATATTAGACACTCAACTAACCCCCATCACCACAACCTCCTCCTCAGCACACATTTCTCCACTTGCTGCTCTTGCTTTAGTTAGTTCACAGTCTGTGCTTACTTCATGGGCCTCTGCATACCTACCATTCTGTGGCCCCAGACAGGTTCCTGTGTAAATGTATTCAAGTGTATTTCTCCATCTCCTTTGTATCCTACCTGTCAATTGTCTGTAATGTCCAGGCCTGCCGCCACATGGGATGTACAACTATTGTGATCTGTGATGTATTAAATATTGGGACTTATCCCCCAGGATGCATCTGGAATTGAGCAACCTCTGCTCAGTATGCCCTCCTGGTTAAACTCTTAAATAAATAAATAAATAAATAAATACACAGCGCACCTGTGGAAATTGCTGCAGGCATCCAGCCCCCCGCCACCTGGTGCAACACTAGTGGGGCCAGGATGCTGCGGGGGCAGCGCATCCACTGGACAGGAGGGGTCTGGGGGAAGAAGGAGCATGGGAGGTACCATGGGGGAGTCATGGAGACAGCTGGGCGGGGGGGGTGATGTGGCACCCAGCAAGGTATGTTTGCTTTGTTAATTTTTACTCTCAGTCAAGTCTTATTGTAGTTTAAATACATAAACAGAGCAAGTACAACTCATCCAAGGAGTGGCAAGTGATAGTATACATTATGCATTATACAATGACAAGAAAGAATGCTGGCCTCTGATTGTTCAGACTGTAATTGAACCCGTGATGTTATCCTAGTACAACATCACAGGTCTAGTCCCAGTACACAAAAGACTGCAGCAATGTATGGAGAATCACTGTACACAGCTCACTTCCACCCGCTCAACAGCCCACTTCACTGTTTCTCACTAGGCAGCCGCCTTCAGAATTTGTAACCCCGAGTCGCTTGCTGTCACTTGCCACTGCCACACACACTCTGGCAAGAACTCCCCCCCCCACACACGCACACAAACAGTATGTCACCAAACAGATAAATGTTTAAAATTTACAAAAAAAGGCCATCATCTGAAGCAGCATTTCCATCTCTCTTGGCTGCAGCATGACGCCTTCAAATACCAGTGCTCATTGCTCGCTAGACAGACCTATTGGTACCACTACATCAGGCTCCACAAAAAAAACAAAAAAAAACAAAGTCAAACCTTTTTATTTGTCCCAGGGTAGACAGTAGGACCAGTCTGGAGTAGCCATCATCTTTCTACTTTATGATCTATAGCGATTTCGATCAGTACAGACTGCACCACAGAAAAGTTTAATGTAATACTGTACTTTTCACATGAAACACGCTCCTGGTCTCTTTCGAATCTTGCAGCACTGAAAGTTCACTGAAACAATTGCGTCAGAGGCTACCATACAATTTAAAAAAAAGGAAACAAATGGCGTATGTGTGTGTGGGGATGGGCGGTTGCAGAAAGGGGTTCATTCATTTACCACCAGCGCCACCTACTGGCCAAAATGGAACATTTGTTTTCTTGATATATCTCCACAATCATAAGTTAACTGAAAATGCCTTTAAAAATGTTTTTTTCTTTTTTTTTTTCTTTTATATAAACGAGCCATTGTATAATAGCAATAATGCACTCCAGGGTGTGTGTTGTGCTGGGATACATCATTTCTGGGGCGATTAGTCACACTTGGCCTGCGGCCTTGTGCCTAATTACCCCAAGCATGGTGTTATCCCAGCACAACATACACTCTGTCATGCATTATTGCTTAAGTAGATGATTGTTACAGTCTGTATATCTTAAACATTTTGAGGTCTACTGAGCTACGTTTAAGTATGATGACACGTTATTTGGCAATATCACTTGCCCCTCCTTGGATGAGTTGGACTTGCTTTGTTTATGCATTTAGAGTTTAATCAATAGATACTGTACATTGCAGTAGCCTAGTAAGACTTCACAGACAGGAAAATAGAAACAGTGAACGCACTCTGCTAGGTGCCAAATCAATCCCTCTCCCACCCAGCTGTCTCCCTGACTCCCCCTCTGGCACCTCCCATGCCCCTTATGCCCCAGCAGCCCTGCCTCAGCAGTCCTGTTCCAGACCCTGTCCCCTTTTGTCACAGTGGTGCATATCCCTTAGATGACCTCCTGGCTGGTCTAAGTGAAGCCCCTGTCTGCATCCATGGCTGGACTTACAAAATCCCAGAAAAGGGGATGCTGAAGCCCCATCATGGTGCAAGACCCCTTGTAACCTGGCAGACACTTGATTTAGATCACAAGTCTGGTGCAGTGCCACTTTGGCACAAAAGCTCCCCTTTTTGACACAGACCACATTCAAAAATTGGGAATGCCACAACGTTTGACACAAGGTGCCACTTGCATCACTTATGTTTGATGCAGGCACCTTGCATCATTACATGGGCTTTGAAAATCAAGCCTGATATATTTATAAGTGTCTCCATTCATGACTGTTCTGTAGTGTTTTCTGGACTGGACTAGTCAGGCAGGCATCTGCCAGCCTCACAGATGTAAATAGTTGTGAATGTCCTGCAAAGAATACAACATACCACCTTTCTGGAAGTGCAAGCAAACTTATTGGTCATGTGAAAACAGCTATGGAATCTAGATTTCAGTGATGCCAGAGATAAATCTATAGTTACAATAGAAGGTTCACTTTTGTTACATTAATTGGTACCTGGTAGGATAGATGTGTGGAAGCAGCTACACGACATGAGATGATGGAAGTTGGGTGGTCTGCAGTATAAGGAAATGTGTGGCTCTGTAAAGGAAACCTGGATATTAGGATCAATTACTGCAGAATGGGAATATTCCATGATTGCTCCATTGAGAGAAAGGGTAGTGGACTCTAAAACAAGCACCAATGTGATACATTGCTGTAGCTGCATGGGAGCATCTCTCCTGGGAGTGGTTACGTCCATTTAATTTTCTGTGTATACCCTCTTGTGTCTGGATCTCAAAGCCTGCCTCTCACATGCCCTAAGCCCATCTGTAGTTATTTTTGTCCACCTGAAAACAGATATGTGGAGCAGGGGTTCTGAAGTAGTATCATCACGATACATGTGCATCACAGTGGGCACGGTTCACTCAGGAATATGCCTTGAGGCTCAGTCAGTCACCCTCTTGCCAAAACCTCCCCCTTCTGCTGCCTCCTCTACTGGTGTGCATCAAAGCAGAGCATTATGTGCATGGATTTGGTTCAGCATAACTCTGCAAACATCTTGGTGGAGTTGAATGGTCAAATTTCAGAATGACTCACATTCCAAGACCTGAAACCTAGATTTATTGCCATTGACAAAAGTAGAAATTCTGTTAAGGCCATTAAGGGTGGGTATTTGTACCATGTACCATGTGCCATGCTTTGCCCAATGCCTCAATTTGTTCTTCAGGACTTCCTGATCATTTATTAGGACTTCCTGAAGTAATCAAAAGAAGCTGACATTGTACCATGTACCATGCAGTTCTGCTTAAAGTCGAACCAGCATAATGTTTTGTGGTGATTTGCATATACAGCCCTTGATGCTTTGCATTATGGGGTAAGTGTGATTTTGTATTGGTTTGAACCTTGGCTTCTCGGCTAATGCCCTTTGGGATAACCCTTGCCTCAGTGCTTGCACACTAAGGTTCTTTGTCTTTTAGCTTGTTTTTCGTTTTATTGGGCTCACCACAACCCAACCTAGATAGACCAACTTAGGGTAGCTGGTTCATTCCACTGGGGTGTCATACAGATGAGGCACACTGAGGAGCCCTAGTAGGACTAAACATGTCTGTGTCTTCTGTTGGCACCCTTTGCATACTGTGTAAGAGGTCATTTGGCACCATGCAGTTCTGCTTAAGGTTGAACCAGTATAATATTTTGTGGTCATTTGCATATATAACCCATTATGCTTTGCATTATGGGGGTATGTGTGATTTTGTATTTCATTGAAACTTGGCTTCCTGGCTAATGCCCTTTGGGATAACCCTTGCCTCAGTGCTTGTGCACTAAAGTTCCTTGTCTTTTATTGTTCTGTGTGAACCATTGTCTGTTCCCTGTATGGTCATTTCAGGTGGTTGATTGAAGCTGAACAACAGCTGAGGTCACTCCAGGCCAAGTATGAATTTCCACAAAACTACCTTAAATAAAAGGTGTTCATATAGTGGTATTCCACACTGAACATGCTCAAATGGCTGTCTGAGCAGTACAAAGCCCTCATGGACTATAACATTCCGCGTCATGATCCTGATACAGCATCCCTCTCCTTCACTCCACATAAGTGGAGAATAATGGTCAGCCTAATTTACATCCTACAGCCATTCTAACATGTCACTCAAAATATAAATGTAGCAAATGTGTCCATCAGCCAAGTAATACTCCTGGTCCTGGTATAGGCTTTTGTGAATATCTGCAAGCAGTTTGAATGGAATGCTGACATTAGCAGCAATGGTCTGATTGGGTATATACTGGAATACAGTTTGTGTTCACACTGTGCAGCATGTGTTCGTCTGAGGTATACTGTATGTACCGGTGACCATGCTTGATCCATGGTACAGACATGGCAAGGTGTCACCTTCTTGTGGGGAGAGGCAGTTGTGGATCATCATTACATAAGGGTATTGACAGGATACATTCACAGTTATATGCTGTCAAATCAGTGAGCAAAGGCAAGGGAAGCTGACATTGAAACCAGCTCACAAACAATTTGTTTCAGTGAAAGCAAGTGCTTCCACCAAATCCTAACCCTCCTCCTCATTAACACCCTGCACATCCTCCAAAAAGTGCTCATCCATACCAACCACCAGTAAAAACCAAGTATGTGCTGTCCTCTTCTTATGGGTGTAAGAAAGCAAGCAACAAAGTGGTTTGTTCTAAAACACAGAGACATATGACTGTAGCCACTGTGGTGCAGCATACATGGATGGCCCCAAATAACTCAGGACTGATGATAAACCTCTGTTGCAATGGTAGGGAAAGCTCATGGTGTGGCCTGAACTGGCTGTTGTTACCACAGAACATCTCAGACCTCCTCGCCAGCTAGCATGAGTATTCAGTGCAGCAGGGGGCTAGAATGACTAACCAGCAAACCAGATTTTCCAACAAGAATATAGAAATACTGACATTCGTATCCAACATTCCAACAGACTACAGAATCAGTGCTAAATCATGGTTCCAGGAACAGAGTGAAACCTCACGTTTGCAGGTGGGAAAACAGGAGGATACTGATGACCAGTCACACAAGGACAATATGAAAGGACATTTTAAACATATGGAGCCCATCCTCAGCATGCATCCCATGTCACAAAAATTCTGCCCCTGTCACACACAATTCCCCTGTCACACACAATCAGCCCATGCATGGGTGCTCTTTCCTGTCCAAACACATTGATTTTTTTGTCCAGTTCCAACCAATCCTATATAAGGAACCCCAGTAACATCCTTCACACTAATATTGTAGGTTCAGTAATTAACTTTAGGTCAGTTAGCTTCTGATCCACCTATTTATTTACTGAATTCCTATGATACCCCATTAACACCTTTCCTATGGATGCCTGTGTTACAGGTTCAGTCATTATCTTTTAAGCTAGTTAGTCTCTGACTCACCTTGCCTATGTTCTACTAATTTCTAAAGTAAACCAGCCAAGGGTGTAGGCAGGCACACTCATGTACACATTTGTATACAGTTTTCTTAAGTGCCTCTCCCAAACCATATGCCTTTTTGTTACCATTATCATTCCAGTCTGGAGTGTTAGAATACGTTGTAGACCACTGAATAGTGTCTATATCTGATTAAACTTATATTGTTTATGACATAGATCATAGAATCATAGAACATGACTGCAGAAAAGGACCTCTTGTCCCATCCAGTCTGCCCCTTCCTCCCGCTAACCTTGAGCACCCCACCACTCCCCTGTAACCCCTTGTGTCTGTCCCATTCCCTCTTGAAACCTGCCACAGTCTTGGCCACCACCACCTCATCTAGAAACCCTTTCCAGACATCCACCACCCGCTCAGTGAAGACTCACCCTCTCACGTTACATCTGAAGTGTCCCTCCTACAGTCTTAGGTCATGTCCTCTTAAAATAGTGCCCTCCTTCATGTGGAGTAATTGCCCCAGGTCCACTTTGTTTATCTCTTTGACATATCTGAAGGTCTCTATCATTCCCCTCTCTCCCTTCTAGTCTTCAATGTGTAAAGCCCCAACTCCTTACATCTCTGTTCATATGGCATGCCTTTCATCCCTTGCACCATCTTGGTCGCTCTTCCCTGAACTCTTTCAATCAAATCACTGTCTTTACGCAAGTAAGGCCTTCAAAACTGACTCTGTACTCAAGGTGTGGTCTCACCATGGCTTGATACAGGGCCACCAGGACCTCTCTCCTCCTGCTAGTGATTCCCTTGCCTATACTTGCCAACATCTCATAAGCCTTCCCCACCACCCTTGTACACTGCTTCCCCACCTTGAAGTCACTGGAGACTACTATCCTAGATCCCTCTCCTGTTCCATAACCCTGATTACCCCCCCAAGTGTGTATCCTGTCCTCGGGTTTCTGTGCCACAGGTTCATGACTGCACAATTCTTGATGTTGAATTGTAGTTGCCACATCTCTGCCTACCCCTCCAGTGTTCTCATGTCCTGTCTCATGTCTTCAACCACCCCTATCAATGTCAACCCTATTGCAAATGTTCATATCATCCACAAAGAGGGCCACACATCCCTTCAGTCCATCCGCTATGTCACGTTTGTAGATACTGAATAGGAGTGGCCCCAACACCGACCCCTGTGGCACCCCACTCACCACCCACCGCATCCTGGAATGCACCCCATTTACTATCATCCTCTGGTTTCTATCTGCCAGTCAGTGTTCTACCCATCTAGTTATTTTGTCCCCCAACCCCATACTTTCTAGCTTGCCAACCAGCTTTCTGTGGGACATGGTGTTGAAGGCCTTGCTGAAGTCCAGACAGGCCATCTCCACTGCAACCCCCTGGTCAATTATCTGTGTTACCCAGGCAAAAAATGCAATTAAGTTGGTCTGGCATGACTTCCTTCTTGTGAGCCCATGCTGGTTGTTGTCCAGCAGTCCATTCACCTCCAGGTACTCCACTACCCTTTCCCTGATGAGTGCCTCCATGACCTTCTCCACCACTGCAGTGAGGCTGACCAGATGGTAGTTCTCCCATATCTTCTTGCTCCTTTCCTTGTGAATCGGCACAACAGTTGCCCTCTTCCAGTCCTCTGGCACCCTACCGGCATCCAAAAGCAAGCTGAACAGTCTCACCAGTGGGGCAGCCAACTCCCCCCTAAGTTCCCTGATCGCTCTTAGGTGCTGCCCATCTGGCCTCAAGGTCTTGTCCACCTTTACCCTGCCCAGTTCCTCTCTAACCCTCTCCATACTGAAGTGCCTAGTTTCCACCCCTATGTCCCCTCCTTCTCAGCTCCGGCCACCTGCCCTCCCTCTCCTTCATGAATACAGAGCAAAAGTACTAGATCTAAGATGTAATAGATGTAGCCCTTCCTAAGTACACCTGTGTTACAGGTTCAATAATTAAGTGTTAGGCCAGCTAGTCTCTGACCCTCCTTGCCTATTTTTATTGGTACCCAGTCAAATGAGGGCTACCAGAATGGTGTCACAGTTCACAGCACTAGTCTGGTAAGTACTCACATGGACAGCAAGTGGTGATTTACAGCACTTGCTGTAAGTGCTCCCTTTGTCACTGTCCATGGTGCTGAGGGAAAAGAAAAGCACCAGGATCCAAGAGGCTGGTCATGTTGCTCCTGTGGTGTGGAGGGCTGGGGTATCAAACAGCTGTGCTAGTGAAGACCACAGTTCTAATCCTGGTCTCCCTACCTGTTTTATACACTCTGGACTTAGAATATTTTACATGGGGTTGTGGAAACTGTATTCCATGGCCCCAAGTTTTATAACTTTCCCCTGGATCAGCTCCCCCTTGGAGTGAGAATCCTAAAGTAGGGGGGTACTAAGAAGCAGTGGGACCACCCACAATAAATATAGGTGCCAATGTTGCATGTCATTGTGAGCTGCCCTCAGCTAGCAAAAGTTTCTGAGTAGCCATGAAGCCAGTGGCTTACAGTTCCAAAGGTGTGGCCCAATAGGAGATTCTTTCAAAGACCTGCTGTTACAGTAAGTAACTACTATTTTGTTTTTGAAGTTTTTGTCAGGTTTTTGTTATAAACCACAGCAGAACAGATCCTTCTCTCTGAAATGCTCATAAAGGTGTACAGTAGCTCAGGAAGTTAGATGAGTACTACATAGTTACACTGGAATGCAGCAGCAGCACAATGTGATCATTTTTTCAAACAGCAATTAACTGTAGAAATGCAATCCATGCTTTGCATTTCCACAGAAAGTTTTCTTTTTTCTCTAGAGCCTTTGGTCATCCTGGTGGGGGGAGAGGGGATGAGGGGATTGATGTTGCAATGTTAAGTGTTTGTTAAAAGCATTTGTACTGATGTTTTGTTTGTGTACTGTCTTTTGTACTTTTTTAAAAGAAAAAGTTTAATAACGTATATTAAATTTGCAAAAAGAATTAAAACCTGAACATGACAATGCACTTATGGTGATTTAAATAACATAGGAGAACATAAATTAAAAAACACAGAGATCAAATCTAATTGTCAGGTTAGTCTTCTACAAGTAAAAACCAGCAAATGGGTGTATTTTTAGGAATATATCCTAACTGGATTCCTTCTAATATATAAAAAATGTTCACAGAAAAGTTCCATGGAATATATCTAAATCTGCAGAATGTCATTCTGCAGTACACGTAAAAGTAGGGCACTCACCACCTCATTTCAAACAGGCACCAGTCGCTTTGGATTTTTAAAAGAACAATTAAGTCCATTTTTATTAAAAAGCAGACAAACCAGACAGTGCTCACCTGATGCATATTGGATATTGCTATTCTTTATCCAAGGCTTCCTGGTGCCTGTTTGAAATGAGGTGGTGGGTGCCCTACTTTTACATGTACTGTATTCTGATTCCCTATGAGCAGCACTGTCCCAGTGCAAACTCTGATGCAAAGAAGCAGCACTGTTCCAGTGCAAACACTGATGCCTTTCCAGAATTTAATTCTGACAAAATTAGTTGAGGAAGCATTTTTTGTGGAATTTGGCAGAATACACTACCTACAGGAGGGGCAGGGAGGGTAAAAGAGGAGGAGGAGCAGCCCTTTACATAAGGGAAGGAATCAAAGCAACAGAACAAAAGGGAAAACAGGTAGGAGAAGAAGCACTGTAAGTAAATTTGGAGACCGGCAATAGCACCACAATCCGTACAGGGGTTGTATACAGACCCCCTTCTCAGGGGGAGGAAATGGACAAGGAAATGATAGAAAGTATACTTAGAATGGCAGAAAAGGGGAGATATTGCTGATGGGTGATCTGAATATGCCAGATGTTAACTGGAGTGCAGTTGCAGCAGCCACTTCAGAAGTGGGGTTATTCTAGATGCCCAGGGGCATGCCTTAGACAACTAGCATTGGAGCCCACTCGAGAGGGAGCAATCTTAGACCTGGTTCTCTCAAATGGAGATGAAGAGAGGATCACAGATGTAGAAGTGGGCAGCCATCTGGGAACTAACGACCATCGAACAGTATGGTTCACAATAAACACAGCAATAGAGTCAAGCCATACAAAGGCAAAAGTACTGGACTTTAGGAGGCTGACTTTGCTAAATGGTGAGTGCCTAGGAATGCACTAGCAAATTGGCAGGAAGGAGGGGTGGAAGAACAATGGGGAATAATAAAACTGCCATCACAGAGGTAACAAGCCTTTGTGTGAAGCAAATAAACAAAATGAAACGATGTAAGAAACCACTATGGTTCTCAAAGGAAGTGTCAGTGAAGGTTCAAGAGAAAAAGAAAGCATTCAGGAAGTACAAGGAATCACAGAAGGAGCAGGACAGAGAACTGTATCAGTTAAAGCAAAAGGAAGCTGGGAAGGCAGTCAGAACAGCAAAGGCCCAAACCGAGGAAAGATAGCCAACTCAGTTAAGAAGGGGGATAAAACCTTTTATAGGTTCATCAAGGAGCGAAGGAAGACCAAGGGAGGTATAGTGAGGCTTAATAAAGGGAGGGAGGGTGGGCAGAGGGTGACTGTGAAAAGGCAGAGATACTAAACAAATATTTTTGCTCAGTATTTATGAAGGAAGAGGGGGAGGTACCTAAAACAAACAGTAGAAACACTCTGGATACAGAAGTTGATACCAGCCCATTTACAGAAGAAAGGGTTCTGAAAGAACTCTTAAAACTGGTGGACAAAGCAATGGGGCCTGATGGGATTCATCCCAAAGTTCTAAAAGAATTAAGGGTAGAACTAGTGACACCACTGACTACCCTCTTTAACAAATCATGGGAGGATGGGGTGGTACCTGAAGACTGGAGGAGGGCAGATGTGATTCCCCTTCACAAAAGTGGGAGCCAGGCAGAAGCAGGAAACTACAGACCTGTTAGTTTAACCTCAGTGGTAGGGAAAATGATGGAATCACTTTCTGAAGGAAAGAATTGTCGAGTATCTAGAGGCCAGAGGGGCACAGGACCCAAGGCAGCATGGATTCACAGTGGGAAGGTCATGCCAGACAAATCTGATAGATTTCTTTGACTGGGTGACCAAAGTAGTAGATCAGGGAGGGGCTGTGGACATGGTCTACCTAGACTTTAGGCATTTAACACAGTCCCACACAAAAGATTAATATACAAGTTAGCCAGCCTGGGAGTGGGTTGCAAGATGACAGCCTGGGAAAATAATTGGCTGGAGAATAGGACACAGAGAGTAATAGTAAATGGAGTCCACTCTGAAGAAAGGGGGGTTACTAGTGGGGTACCGCAGGGTTCAGTATTAGGACCGGTCCTCTTCAATGTCTTTATAAGTGACATTGCAGAGGGACTGGAAGGAAAAGTATGTCTCTTTGCAGATGACACAAAGATCTGCAACAGAGTGGATGCACAAGGTGGGGTGGAAAGGATGAGAAGTGACTTGGCAAGGTTAGAGGAATAGTTATGTATGGCAGCTTAGATTCAATGATAAGGAGTGCTAGGTAATGCACCTGGAAAACAAAAACCCAGGGGAAGAGTACACAATGGGGGTGAGATACTAACAACAACAAAAAATTGAAAGAGACCTACGGGTGGTCATATCAGATGACCTAAAGGTGGGCAAGCAATGTGAGAGGGCAGCAAGGAGGGATGGGGGGATGCTGGGATGCATAGGGAGAGGCATTACCAGTAGAAAACAGGAAGTTATTATCCCTCTGTACAGACAGTTGGTGAGACCCCATCTGGAGTACTGCATGCAGTTCTGGAGACCCAGTCTCCGCAAAGACATAGACAGGATGGAAGCTGTCCAGAGGAGGGCAACTAAAATGGTGCAGGGTCTGCACTGGAAGACATATGAAGAGAGACTTAAGGAGCTTAATATGTATAGCCTCAAGGAAAGGAGGGAGAGGGGGGACATGATAGAAACTTTCAAGTACCTCAAGGGAATCAACAAAGTCCAAGAGGGTAGCATCTTTCAAAAAAAGAGGTGTGCAAGAACAAGGGGGCACAATTTTAAGATAGAAGGGAGTGGCTCAGAGGTAATTTAAGGAAGTATTTTTTCACAGAGAGGGTTGTGGATGCATGGAACAGCCTTCCGGAGGAGGTTGTGGAGTCAAAAACAGTGGTGGAATTCAAGCATGCATGGAACAGTCATAAGGCAATTCTAGGGGGTGGGGGTAGGAAGAAGTAGGCTGCTGGTTAACTAGGATCTGCAGCTTATCCATTAGGTAGGGAAATGGGCAGACTGGGTGGGCCTAGCGTCTTATCTGCTGTCAAATTCTATGTTTCTATATTTCTATGTTGTCAAAGTTCTGTGGAATTTGTTCAGTCAGAATTTGAAAATGCCTCACTCAATTCATCCAGGTGTATGCTCCCATGTTATAAGAAATTATGCTGTAGCAGTATGCACTGCATTTAATCTGCAGTCAGCACCAGTGATATTTGTGTATGTTGTGCAGAATGCTGTGCCTAAATGACGCCAAATGATGATTAATAAGTAGTAGAAGTAATACACTTAATTCAAGAAATAACACAGACTGGGATTTTCTCCATGGTAGTCTGTTTCAATAATGTTCTGTCATTAATTATACTTCACCACCACAACCACAGTAAGAAGTAAGGGACAATGACATTAACATGAATAAAAAGAAGTATACTGTAGCATGAGGCAGGCAGTGGCAATAACAATTTATTCATTTATTTCAGAAGTTTTACCAGCAATGTCATAGTGAGCCAGTGTCAGCTCATTTTCAGGTGCATTCTGGGGGAAGGGAAGTGGGGAATGTAGGAGAACAGAACAGATACAATGTACAATGCACAAAACTTGTTAATGTGAAAATAAGAATAACAAAACAAAAATTACAAGAATGCTTAAGAATAAGATTGATGTGCAGTAAACTACCATACAGTAACTTGCAGAACAAGAAATAGAACATAAAATAGTGAGCAACTACAATAAATATGAGGAGCAAGGCATAGTGACTGATGAACCGAAGTGGGGCAGGACAGGTGTCAGTGTATGGTGGAAGGCAGGTGACAGGCGTCCACCCCAATTAGAAGCAACTTCAGGAATGAATAGAGAAATCCTGGTGGAGAGATTTCAGAGCATTAAAGGAAGGAGCAGACCCAATGGATGGTGGGAGAGAGACCCATAGTTTAGAAAAGTAGAATGAGAAAACAGCTTAGCCAGCAGTAGACGTCAGTGGTGGGAGAGCAAAAGAATGAAAGCAAGCATTGCAAAGGGAGTAAGAGGTAGAAGGGAGAAAAGAGGACAGAAGTAAGATCTGAGGGGAAGGAGTCAAACCAACATTTGGTGATAAAGGAGGTACAGTGGGTAAGGTGCCAGGCATTGAGAGAGAGAGGTATACAAGGAACTGTGATGAGTACACAGGAGTTTGTCAAGGGCAGATAAACAGTGGGGGTCCAGTCTAGCTAAAGTGGACTTAGTAACAGCACTGTAAACAAATGTTTACATTGTCAAAAATTGGGAGAATCATCTTAGTGAGTATTTCTCTCCATATTGGAAGTGAGATAATCTATTATTTCTATAAAGTGCACCAAGTTTGGGGTGGAGCTTCTTGTGGATAGCATCCACATGAACAGAAGAATCAAGGTAGCAATCCAGCCAGACCCCAAGGTACTTGAAGGAGGAGGCATCTTCAGTTGTGGCACCATCAAGGGTTTGAAAGGAAGGAAAGGGAAAACTCTAGCAAGCCTCTGTCTGGTGCCAAAAGTCATGGAGACTATTTTCTTAGCATTGAGAGATAACTGGTTTTCTTAGAACCAGAGCTGGATGTTGTTAAAGTTCAGCTGGAGCTGGTTCATGAAGTCAGGGGCAGAGGAGCCAGAGATAAAGAGTACTGTATTATCTGTGTATATGAATGGGTACAGAGAAGCAGGCAGTGGGAAGGTGATTTAGAAAAATGAAGAAAAGAACTGGGCCCAGGACAGACCCTTGGAGAATGCCTGAGCTGACTGGGAGTGGAGGGGAGAGGAAGTCTCCAATACAGGCAGCTTGCATCCTGCCCTCAAGATAGGAGATGAACCACTTAACTGAGGAGGCAGAGAGGCCATTGTCTTAAGTTTGTCCAGGAGAATGGGGCAGAAAACTGTGTTAAAAGCTTTGGCTGTGTTAACAAAATGGTGGAGGTGATAAGTCCCTAATCTAAGCCAGTGAGAATAGTATCAGTGAGCCAAGGGAGACAAGTGGAGAAAAAATGAGGGAGAGTTTGAAAATAAGCCTCTCATAGGCAGAGGGGATCAAGATGGAGAGCACAGGCTCAAACAGAATATTTGAAGAGTGTTAGATGGCTACCTCACCATCCCTCTTTGCTTGATCCTGTTAAATAATGGTATAACTGAGAATAGCAACAGAGGAATTGAAGATCCTGAGGTAGATCTACGATTCTGAGACTACCAACACATCAGGTTTGAGGTTAACTATGAGTGGCTGCAACACGTCGGTCTTAGGGAGAAGGCCTCAGATGTTGACATGGGCCACTCTCAAACCTTTAGGGAGAGGGGATAAAACAGAAAGGCCAGGGCTGAGCTCAATATCTCCTGCCAATAAAAGCAGCAAGGAGCTGAGCAATTTTAGAGAACCTATGAGATACTTGTGGGAAGAAGAAGGAGGTGGGAGAAGGATGAACAAGAGTTGAAGAGGTAGGAGAGTTTGAAGGACCCAAGGGCTTTGAGATAAAGCCAAGGAGATAAGAGGAGACTACAAGCAGGATGCCAGGGAAGTGGGGTAATTTAGGGAGACAAGAGGAGGGGAGAGTGGAAGAGAGTGATGAAGGGAAGGTGATGGACAAGGAGATAGTAGGAAAGATGGAAGAGGAGAGAGGTTAAGGAAACAAGTATGAGAAATATAGAAAGTGTAAAAAGAAGCATAGTGGAAGGGTAAACAAAGCAAAGCTCACTCTGTATTGTACACTATGGTAACTGGGAGGACAGGTTTCACTCAGTGGAGCAAAAGCTGTGTAAGGTGAATGTAGTTTTAACCAAGTATAGTTACTACAAAACTGATATACCTAGGAAGAGTGATTACTGGGGAACCTTAGGAATTTAGTAAAACAGGCAAGGTGGATTGGAGGCTAACTGACCTTAAAGTGAATTAGTAAAAACGGCACTGGGTCTGAAGAGTTTCGACAAGAACAGCATCGGCAAGGAGCATGCGAGAAAAAAGGCACCGATTTTTCTTTTTGGGGCAGTATAGCATGGCTTACACTGGGAGTCAGCTTGAGCCACGCTATACAGCCCTTCTGGGAGAAGTGTGGAAGTGGTAAAACATAACTGTAAATTTAAACAAGGAGAAATTAAACACCTCTTTTGAGAGAATGAGAACAGTGGACTTGTGTTCTTACGTGGAATATAGAACATTGAAAAGTTAAAAAGAAAGACCAACACAGTGGGCCTGAGGAAGTGGCACCAGACACAAAACTGTCACCCTTAATATGTGTGCATAAAATAAAGAATATTACAAAGGAACATTCCAGTGGCGTTCGCCCAAGTTTTATCATTTTGTTGGGGATATTACCCCAGAGCTTATGCCCCAGTCTCCATGCCTGTAGATTATACTCTGGTCAGAGGCTACTACAGGGGCAGGAGACCTTCTAGGGGGTCTGGTTCAACTCCGGATCCTAGACCTCAACCTGGACAGAACCCATGACTGCCCAAAACAGGCTGCCACCCCTCTTCTAGTAAGGGGCAGGCTGGCTCACTACTTCCAGGAGTGGGGAAACATCACCACAGACAAATTGGTTCTAGCGGTTGTGAGTCAGGGTCTCTGTCTACAATTCAAACAGTTTCTAAAACTCCAGGGCTGTAGAGTTTTCCAGTCTTCAACCCCTGCAGGGACAATTTTGCTGGAACTAGAGGTAAAAAAGCTTCTGCAAGCCAGAATGACAGAGCCATTTCCTCTCACCCAAAGGGGGAAGGGCATTTACTCCAGATACTTCCTGACCAAAAAGAAGAATAGGGATTGGCAGTCAATCCTGGGCCTCAGATTCCTGAACAAACACTTGGCAAAGCCCCAGTTTAAAATGGTAACACTTGCCATCATTATTCCTTCTCTAAAGAAAGGAAACAGGCTGGCATCTCTGGATCTGAAAGATGCTTACTTTCACAACTCAATCTGGCCTTACCACAGAAAGTATTTAAGGTTCAATCTGCCCTCAAGGCAATACCAGTTCTCAGCACTCCCCTTCAGTCTCACTTCTGTCCCAAGAGTATTCACAAAGTGTCTTGCAGTGGTGGCAGCTTAACTCAGAATGCAAGGAATCAGTGTATTCTGTTACCTGCATGACTGGCTAGTCATAGGGGAGTCATATCAGCAGGTAAAGGATTCCAGCAGGGTCACCCAAAGTTCCCTGGGGTCTCTGGGTTTCCTCATAAATACTCAAAAGTCTCAGATGGAACCATTTCAGTCACTGGAATTCATTGCAGCAGAACGGAATACTGTTCAAGGGAAGGAATTTCACCCTCCGAAGAGGGTGACACATTTATTAATCCTAGCAACTTCCTTTACCTTGGGTCAACCCAGGATTGCAAGGCAGTTCCTAGCATTACTAGGCTACATGGTTTCAACTACTTCAGTAGCATCAGGCTCCAGGTTTCAGATGAGAGATGTTCAATATCACCCATTGGTCCCAAAGAAGGGATCCCATTTCCAAGCTTTTGCCAGTTACAAGAACTATGCTACTGGCTCTGCAGTAGTGGAAAGAAAGGGACAACCTCAGGCAGCACATCCCTTATCAGCAACAGCACCAGACTGTGGTCCTAACTGCAGATGCCTCCCTTCTAGGGGGGGCACATACAGGTGACCTCAAAATGGTTCTATGTGATAATAGCAAAGGAACTACAGTGACGGAAAAACAGCAACGGTGCAATAACAACTATGAAAACATATTCCAAGGCCAGCGAATGCTGTTTTTGGGGGGGGGGCTTAACTCCATGCTCCTCCATTTGTGGGGGGCCTTTGCTCCCACACACCCCTTTCTATAGATAACCAACTCCGGGGGGGGGCACAACTCGAGGAGGGGAGAATCCATAAATCGCCAAAATGGCTTGTGCTGTTTTCCTGTCGCTGTATCTGTCGGTCGCTGTTGTTCCTTCACTATTATCAATGAACACCCTTCATC
Source organism: Neoceratodus forsteri (assembly GCA_016271365.2). NCBI lineage: Eukaryota > Metazoa > Chordata > Ceratodontiformes > Ceratodontidae > Neoceratodus > Neoceratodus forsteri. The sequence continues at coordinate 1,443,401,198 of CM028130.1, read as the reverse complement.
AATCAGTGAGACTTGGTCCCCTCAGGAATCCAAGTTGCATATCAACCTCTAAGAGTTGAGAGCAGCCCTTTTTGCTCTAAAGGCCTTTGCTCCTCAATTGATGGGTCATTCAGTCCAGGTCAGGACAGACAACACAACCACCATGTGGTACATCAACAAGCAAGGGGGTACAAGATCCTCAAGGCTGTACACAGAGGCCATGAAAATCTGTCCCCTTTCATATTCCCGGGAGGTGCATCTGTCCACCATTCATCTGCCAGGGAAAGACAACACAGTGGCAGATTCAATCAGCAGAATCAGTCAGGATCATCACAAATGGGTTTTAAACAAGCAAATGTTGGACACAGTTTTCAGATGTTGGGGCTGACACGCACCCCTGGCCCCCAAACCTCGGCAGCCTGGTAGGACCTCCTGTTTGCAGAGAAGATCCCCCTATTCAGGAACTCATGAGCAAGAGTAAGGGTTTCATGAAGACTAGCCAACAAACCTTCCTTCTCCAGTGGGAGGGTGGATTCTATAGTTCCAAGTTCCCTTGACTCTGCACTACTTTCAGTATTTGAATCCCACCACAGCCACTGCCTGCAACTTGCCTAAGTAGTTTTTTTCGATAGCCAAGCAGTTCTATCTTGTCACACAGACTTTTCAAACTCTTCTACTAAAATGTTAAATCATACAATCAGACCCTCAAGCAGAGTCGATAAGAAAATCATTAAAGATTGCCTAAAATAAAAGCAGTATAGAAAAGTCTACAGTATGGAAGAGCTTTGAAATGCAGACAATATCAAAAGTAAAACTGGGTGGTTTACAGAAAACACTAGATACTGTTATTCTAAGCTATACCTTGTTTTAATGTTAGAGTCCAAACAAGATTTTAAATGTTCTTGTGGAGCTAACCATTCATTAGGCAATAGAGTTTGTAGCAAGTATTTGATTCAAGTTTCTGGATGTCCTTTTAAAAGACTCCAGGTGCTCCGTGGTGAAAAGTCTTGGTTTCCAAAATTATGACTTAAAATTCAGACTTTTCTGTTCAGTATGTGAGAAGTCAAACTTTCCACACACTCAGGTCTAGTTTTTGAGATTTTTCCAAGCCTAGACATATACTTCTGGTCTTCAAGTACTGTATATGTCAGCTGTACAGGTGATCTGACTTCCAGCTAAACTGTTTTCAACTGCTCTGAATTCAAAATGTGTCTGATTATATACATGCTGGTCATCTTCAAGCCACACTCCCTGTGTGATGGGGTGCAACAGTGTACCCTTCTCTGTAGGTGTCACTGTGATTCCATGTTAACCCCAGTGATATCTGGTCCATGCATCTGGCTTAACCCCTGACTCCTAGGTCACTACATTACCGTTCCCTGCCATGGAAAGTCACAGTGGGATATTTTATGCCTTCCTGAGTTATATACCTGTCTTCCTTATCTTGAGATATACCAGATCCACCATAGTCATTGGAACAATTAAGGCTATTTTTTGTAAGTCCATTCCTAAAACATATTAAAGAGATGGTGTCTTAATTATGAAGTACATTATAGCGTATACAATATGAACCCACATACTGTAAATGGATCTAGGCCTATCATGTGACAGGGACACTCCACAAATAGATCTGTTTGCCTTAAAAGAAAACCATCAGCTTCCTCTTTATTGCTGCAGGTCCCCTCATTGGACACATTGCCCATGGATGCGATAGCCCTGGAATGGATGAGTAAATTCCTGTATGCTTTTCCTCCATTTCCACCACTGATGAAAATCCTTCTTAAACTCAGGTGTCAGTCTGCAACCATGATCCTGGTTGCTCCAGACTGGGCCAGGCAGCCATGGTACCCTCTATTACTGACCCTTTCCACCAAGCAACCCATTCATCTTCCTCAGAGATACAATCTCTTAATAGCTGTTCAAGGTGAGATAGTATTTCTGAACCTTAAGACCCTTCACCTGAAGGCCTGGTTCTAGAGGAGCTAGAATTGTCAGCGTTTATATTGTCAGAAGAAGTCCTTAAGGTCCTGAGAGTTTCCAGGAAAACTTCAACCAGAAAGACTTATGCTTCAAAATGGAAAAGATTTTCCATCTGGTGCAAGTCTAAGCATGTCAGTCCTCTCAAGGCAAGTTTACCTAGTCTGCTTGACTACCTGGTGCACCTGCAGGCTTTAGGTCTAAGGCCTGCAACCCTTATGGTTCATTTAGCAGCAGTACCTGCTTACCTGTCTGCAGGTGCTCAGAGAACAATAGCTTCACACACTATTTTTAGAAAGTTTTTCAAAGGCTTGGTACATCTGTTCCCTCCTATTAGGGAACCAGCCCCTCTTTGGGATCTGAATTTGTGCATAGCCAAACTTGTGGAGCCTCCCTTTCAGCCAGTGGCTATGGATGATCTGAAATATGTCACCTAGAAAACTGTTTTCCTGGTGATAGTTACTTCAGCAAGAATAGTATGCAACCCTCAAGCTCTCTGCACTAATCCAAATTACATTATCTTCCATAAGGACAGGTGGTCCTTTGGACAAACAGGAAATTTCTTCCCAAGGTGGTATCTGAGTTTCATTTGAACCAATACATTTCCCTTCCCGTATTCTTCATGGCTAAATCCAGTTCAGGGGAATTGAGGCTTCATAATTTGGATGTAAAGAGGTCCCTCATCCACTATACCAGCCGTACTAAGGACCTTAGGGGTTTCCACTCACAGATGTTTCTCACTTATGATGAGGTTGGGAAAAGCAGGCCTGCTTCAAAGAGATCAGCTGCATGCTGGATAGTATCCTGCATCCATTTCTGTTACACTAAGGCTGAGAAACAGCCACCACAGGGTTTCAGTGCACATTCCACTCATGGAATGGCTGCCTCTATGGCAGCTGCAAGGGAAAATCCCTTGCTGGAAATCTGAAAAATGGCTATCTGGAGTATAGTCCACACCTTCACAAAGCACTGTTGTCTGGATGTCCAGTCCAGAAATGATGCAAGATTTGGCACTGCAGTATTGCAGAACCTTTTTCCTAAGTAGGTTCTGTACCCTTTTCCCAAGGCACTGCTTAGTAGTCTGCATACTGTACTGTAGGTCTAATCATACTGGGAGATTCCTGGGGATCCAAGGGATCCCCAGTACGATTAGACCTCCCACGTTTCCTCCCCTTACATAACCTGGATCAGGTACAGCAGTTCTAAGGAAGTCTGATTTCATCATCCTTGACATTCCTAAGACAAGTACAAATTTTGGTAAAAGAGCCATTTCCTATGTCCTTCCCACTGCCTGGAATCACCTACAATCCATCCCCAAACTCACCAGTGTTGTATCAATCAACCTTTATAATGTCCTGACTGCTAGCAAACTTAAAGTCATATGTAATTGCAATTAAACTCTCCCTTAATGCTATGTTTTCACTTCCGACCCCCATCCCTCCCTTACCTCCCCATTCCTGTTCCCTTCCTGTCTCCTTTTCTTGTAAACCACCTCCACCACCACCTAATATACCCACCCCCTCACTTCTCTCTTCTTATAATATCTTACCTTCCATTGACTAGCCCACATCAATCTATACACCTTACTCTCTCTCCTCACCCCTTCCGACCCATTACCCTTTTCCTAGTCACTATTTCTCCCTACATGTCCATAATGTGCTTTTTCCCTCCCAAGTTTGTTATATTGCTTACATATTCCAGAAATGTTCTTATGCTCTTTTGTACATGGTATGTATATAACGTGAGAATATTAATCTCACAATTTGCTATGTATCATACTATAAATTGTTATTATGTACTCTGTACCACTATTACTTATATATTCCCTTTTATATTGTGTACAGTGCCTGCTACAGAAAGGTTTAATGGTACCTCTGTGTGCCGGTCAGTACCTCTCGATGTGTTGCGGTAGAAAGCTGTCAGTGGAGCACCACAGTGTTTCATGCCTGACTATCACAGATGTTCAAATGCATTTCCTCAATTATCCACAGGATGGCTACGTGAGCCATCACTGCAATTCTATGAGCCAAACTTGAGATACATTTTATCCCCAGGAAAAAGCAGCAGATGGTGTCTGTTTGCAATTCAGAAAACAATCAACTTGTTTTACCTTAATGGTGAAAATGGAGACTGCCAGATCAAGAGCTGCATTACTTTTGTTTTGTTTTTTGTTTAGAAAGAAAATAAAAATTGTGCTTAGAACTAACATTTTCACTGTTTCTTTATTTGTATTCAAAGTACTGTAGATCGGGGAACACAGTGACAAGAGAGAAGGAGGGGTGAGTGTGGAAAGTGTTAATTAATATGCAGCCTTGTTTCCTATATTAATTTTGCATCTTCCCTTTTTTCCCATCCCAGCACATTGAAATAATCTCTCTCACTAACTCACTCTCCCTCCCTCTGCATCCTGCCCCCCCAGATCGTTCATTATTTCTTTTATTATTTTTTCGAAGCTTTGTCAAATAGCAGTGGCTTTTGGAGTTTCAAAAAGTCCAAGTACTGTATAAGGAGTAGAATAAACTGTAAAAAATAAATGTTATGCCCTCTGTCAAAGCAGCCAAAATAATGACATAACCAGGTATCAAAGAGATACAATATTGTACACCAAAATAAATGCTACAAAAGCATGTTCTAAGGTGCAAAATGACAAAGGGACAGGCAGAACACTGAGCCCCTCGCTCTGTCTTGTCAGTCCATTTGCTGTTTCCCACATTAAAACACTGAGAAAGTTATTGTCATGCTTTTGCTGCATTTATTTTTTGTACACTGTTTTGCTAACTGGTTAAGGAGCATATAGTAACAGAAGTAAAACATAATTGCAGCACCACATAGAGTCTACTGTACAATATGTGGGGACTAGGGATGACAGTTATGGTCAGTACCCAGAACAAATGAACCCTTTGTCTGTGTGTAGACTAGACATACTGTACAGTATTTTTCAATGGAGAGCACAAGTGCAAGATTGAGAGTGCAAGCCTGATCTCCCCCAATGGCAGAAGTTTGCATTTTCACCAGTGTACAATGTGGACTGCAAGTGAGCATAGCAAGCAAGCATAAAAGCAAGAAGTGGAAGTTCAGACCCTCAGAAACTATGATAATTCCACCACTTTCCCAGTGTTGATATGTCAGCCAGATTACTTGCAAAAGAAAAATACAACCCCCTCACCCCCAATTTAAAAAAAATAACATTTCCCTGGTTGTCAAGTTGCCACTGGCCCCTGATCCCTGATGCTTCTCCAACAACAAAAAAACTGTCCCCATTAGTTTACTGCCAAAAAATCAAAATATTGTAAAATGGCAGGTGGGCAGATCTTTGAAGAAGCAGTTGAAGAGGCAAGCAGGGAATACTGTGTTTGAAATATAGTAATAAGAGATGGTGGACTATAAGTCTGGTAATTAAGAAAATGTACCAGTGGGCTGAAGGGCCAGCATGTCTCGGACCAAGGCATTTTAGTCTGTGCCCCTACAAATAACTGGACTCTGAAAGGCTGTCCACTTGCCTCACCACTTTATTCTTTCATCCACAGGAGAGGGTACAGAATTGGCATATTATCAAAAAAAATTTCACATATCGGGACTGTGTAGTACAGTACAGCCTGCATGCCCATTGGCCCACACCATGGACCAATGGACGTACAGCCATACTGTACACTGTCAGTTGGTGGGTGGCCGGGCAGCTTGCGGATGGGGAGCTGCTGCCTGCTGCTGACCAGGGGAGTGGTGTGGCAGGTCTGAGTGGGTTGGTTGGAAGAGGGGTACTGCTGGACCATCAGGGATGTATTCTAATTTACTGAGTCCACGATCAGGCTGGGATACAGTCCACTAGACCACCAGGGAGTCTTTTACACTTACTAAGCCCATGATCGGGCAGAGTTTCAGTCCATTAGACCACCAGGGAGTCTTTTACACTTACTAAGCCCACGATTGGGCAGGGCTTTGGTCCATTAGACCATCAGAGAGTCTTGTACAATTTCTACAACTGCGATCGGGCTGGGGAGCAGGTCCACTGGACCACCAGGGATTCTTTTACAACTACTAAGCCTGTGATCAGGCATTGGGGTGTGTTGCCACCAAGGGACAGGGGGGTCAGTCCCCGATGGCTGTAGCCATCAGGGCGCCAGGCACAAGTCACCGTAGATCAGTGCACCTGCATGCAAATGGGGCCATAATGACATGCAAATGGCCCAATTTGTGCCTTGCATGCATAGTGGCCCCATTTGCGTACCCACTGCTGAATATTACCATTCCTGCACCTAGCACAACCGCACTTGCGCTGCCGCATCCCCCCGCTCCTCTCTTGCCACTTGCCTGGTGCAGTGCCAAAACACCATGTGCAATGCGGGTGGCCATGGTGCCATATTCAGTGGTGTTGAACCATGGCGCAGCACCATTGAATATCACCCAGACCACACCCTGGTGCATCCCAGTTGAGCTGCGCCCCTGCCTGGCGCAGTCTGAATATCCGGCCCTCTGTCTACATTCATTCATTATTTTTTTTTTCCAGTTTCCATTGGTGCATTTTCCTGGGGACTGCACGAATTACTCATTGGAAAAAAATCATGGGTTGGCAGTTACTTAACCTCCCTATTGGAACCATTTTCTTTATTTCAGGTAAAAAAAATAAAGACATAGGTGTGTAACTTGCATTGATTAAAGATCTTTGTTCTGGTACCGTTTCACATGAAAGTTCATATTCTCAAACTTCTTGGCTAAAGTTTGTATTAGTTGAGAAATATGATCCTCATCTTATGTGTTAGCATTAGTTTTACAGTTGAAGAATATCAATAACAGCCCAGAGAGCTTAAAGTTTGTTTTGTTTAGTTTCCTCATGTAATATAAGTATATACTAAACAGTTATACTGTTTAATTTGTAAATGCTAACAAGTTGCAGGTTATGAGACATCATGAGACCCTTTGGTAAAATTAATTGTATGAGATCAGTTGCATTAAATATAAACTCTAACAGTATAGGAAACACAATTCCAACAAACCTTAAATATGGCATTCATAGGATGTCAGGGAGAACAGGCAAACACAACACTGATTTTTTAAAAGTGGATCATGTGGGATCTGAAAAACAGTACATCTGTCTACTCCAACATGCTCTAAATAAATCCTTACACTTGCATTACCAGTAAACTGCTTCCCCAAAGTTGTAAGCTTTGCAATTAACTCTGAAACAGACTGCATTGTAGTTGTGTTTTTTGTTTGTTTTGTTTTTTGCTATGACCTGTCATTAAGAATAAAGGTGTTCCAAACAACGCACACTTGTAAATCTTGGACTGTTTTAGCAAAATATACATCATATAATAATAAACTTCAAACAATCAAATGCTTTATCCAGCAGAGATGCTGGCTTAGTGGGTTAGTCACCACAACTTAAACAATACAATGCATAGGAGTCTGGGTTCAATCACCAGAAAGGGCTATTTGTATTATTCTTTTATTTTTTTAAGTAATTTTTTTTATCATTGTTAAAACAACAAATCTACCCACTCTACATATATTTGCAATGTATTTGTGACTACTGCTCCAAAACAGCCTTCAAGTTACATTGATACTATCAGTGCCTTCCATTATAAATGCAGCTTCCCCGTGAACAGGCACTGATTCAGCAAGAAGTCCATGTCTACCTTAAAAATACACTTGCTAACAGGGGAAAGTGAGTGGGCAAGTGGCAAAAGTAGACGTGAGTGGGTCCACAACAGTCTGGATTATGTGCCTCCTAGTAAATGAATGCCCACACCTGCTCCCCATCCCAGCTCCAGTTTTTAAACATCTGAAACTTACAGTATTAATCAAATTTAATAACAGGCAGTGTTTATTATTAATTAAGGGTTTACAATGGTATCAGTGTTATGTGTTGAGACTTAATTATGATAATCTTGAACATGAAAACTGAATGGGTGTGCTCAGAAACCAGTGTTTGAATTTAGAAATCAAATGCAACTATGTCAGCAAATGATTTTTCAGATCTTTGCCACGGCAGAGGTTTCAGAAAACAGCAATTAAACACTGGCAGCTTGAAATTTCTCTGCACAAACATGGAAAATAGTTTTGCACAATACACTGCTAAATATATAATTCATCAAAGCTGGTACATCACGCAGTGAAGTAAGGTTTAATTAAAATATCAATGCAACTAAACATTCCACACTCATCAACAAGGTGTGCAGGCATTCAAAGATATTAGAAAAATGACATGCTAACAAAGCTTAATACTTATTTCATTGCTTATAAGAAAACTTCCAATTTTTATTTTTATAGCATGTTAACATTTAATAACCAAGTTTGCCAGGAGGTTCTGTCATAAGGAAGATTGTTTCATCTAAGTAAGCTGACTTGTCTCTGATTATTAAACGAAATCTGGGTTGTGACTTTTAAGTTGCCTTTTTGCTATTAACAGCCATGTTTTCAGTACTGTATACAGTATGGTCAATTTCTTGTTTCATATAGTCTCTGTGCAGTCATTATAAAATTTTCAAAAAAGTGCTTTTGTCATGTAACTCAAAATCTTACAGTGAGCCTTTCCATCATAACACATACATTTTAAAGGGAGTGTAGTGTGGAAAGAGGGCCCCTTTCCAGTCAAGGGAGCAGTTAATTGAACTTCTCTGTCTCCAGCCACGTTTGACCCACTACATTTATCACTTAATTGTGAGTGTGGGTGGGATAGTGGCTTCACACATGCCTCTGCCACCAATTAACAGACAATTGTTTCTTTTGATTGGGTGCGGGTGGGTGTCAGGCTGCCTCCGAATCAGCAGCAGACATTGTGGATAGGATTTAGTCAGCAGCACCGCTGGAATGATGAGTTGATGGGTTGTGAGAGAAGATAGTTCACTTGAAGTGTGTGAATCATTTAAGTTGCTGAGAATGGTTACCTTCACTTGGGTGGGGGTGATTAATAAAGAGTGACGTTAACCTGACTTAGAAAATGTCCAGGAAATGTGATACTTACAGAAGAATTCCTGTGCCCAAAATAAGCTTGTATATGAGTAAACTTTTAAATCTGTTAACATTTTTAGTTTGTGTGAATCCAGTGCAGGGAAATCAGTTCTCCAACAAGCCCTTTCCCCAAATAGAATTAGATGTAAGTGTCAAATGCAGTACTGAGTTCCAAATTACTTGTTGGTCCTTTCCTTACCAAAGAAGAACTACACATAGGAAAGAAGTTTGTGCTGCAGGCTGGCCTCCATTCAAATCAGAGTATGTGTGAAAATGAGCTATCGGTTGCAATTAGTTTCCATGACGACACACAACATGTGGGTGGGCTGAAGTTTATGTTTAATGTTAGTAGTTTGCTTGGATCTAGGTGTCTGAATGAAGTTAGTTCCAACTCAGAATTCAAAAGATGCAAATGCTGTCAGTTGGGGGAGGGTAGAATGCCTTTAGTTTGTAATCACTTACAAAGTGTGGAATGCAGTCCCCATGGAAATATCTGCTCCTATAGTTTGCAGAATAAAGCAGGTGGGAGACATTAGGCTTTGACAAATGCATGGTGTGGGCTATGTACCTGAAAAAAAGAACAACAGAAACTAACACTACAGAGGATGTCATTGGAACTTTTGTTTATTAAATCACCAATTGTAAAAATGTTTTGCACTATTTATGATTTGTTTTGTATAGGCCTAATGTTTCCCACCTGCATTGTTCTGCAAACTATAGGAGCAGACCAGCAGGGTTTTCTTTCTGATTAAAATTCTGAACAGTTCTTTCTGTGGAGACTGCATTCCACACCTTGTAAATGATTACAGACTAAAGGAATTTAACCATTCCCCAACTGACAGTGTTAGCCTCTTTAGAATATTGAGTTGGAAAGGATTAGGGCACACCTGAAATCACCCCCCCAACTAACTTCAGTTTGCCATTATAGTAAAATACCAGTCTAAGAGAGTGTCAAACACTGCTGTACGGTGCCATTTTATCTGCTTCAATCCCAGCAACATACATTGCTTTACAATAAACTGATGCTGACCTACAGTAGCTGGACAGCTGTGCTGTGCTGTTTACATGAGTCATTTTGAAAATAGAATAGCAAGAACAAGGCCACAAAACAATAGCAGGTTGATGGTCTTGGAAATAAATTGGAGTATGTCAATCTTGTAAAGTATGTCACTAGGTTTGAAGCACCAAGAAGTACAAACAATGCTTTGCTCATGTAGAGTTCAAGTCATGGTGAGAACTGCAGAGCTTCACTTTTCTCTGAGCCTTGGAAAAAACAATATGACTGGGAATGTGCAATACATGACTTGGCATTAAGGCAATGGGTCACAGCAAATAAATGGGCTAAGCATCAGCATTCTCTGCTCGTGTATGACCCTACGAAATCTCATAACCTCCTTGTGCTGTGGGAAAGCCCTGGAAATGAACTTCGATTCAGAGTTACTTAGGCCATTTATTTGCTGTGATCCATTGCCTTGGTGCCAAGTGCTCTTTTGCCAGATTCCCAGTCTTATTTTTTTTACCAAGGTTCAGAAAAAAGTGAAGCTCTGTAGTTCTCCCCATGACTTGAACTGCAGCTGAGCAAAGCATTGTTTGTATTCCCTGTGATTCACACCCAGTGGCATACTTTACAATAAACTGCTGGTGAACTACTGTAGTTGGACACCTGTGCTGTTCAAACCCAGTAAGCCAACATTTGCAAAATCTCACTTCCATGACTAAACCCTAATTTTGCTTTGTCAGGAGCAATTCCTGCTAACCTACTTCATGCATTTCAGCATGACATACTGCACTGCAGGTTATTTCTGAGACCATCAGCTAGCTACTGTTTGATGGTCTTGTCAACCAATAAATATAATGTATACCAAATATGAAAATAGGAAATAACAAATAAGCTTTGACTGATCGATTCAGTGGACAACCGGGAAAAAATGTTTGCTGTTATACTGTACTGTATGTTACTTTTCTGCTTGGTGTTACACAATGTTAACCATTCTTTGCATCAGATATCATATATCATATACAGTGCACATTTTAAGAGGAAGCTGAGCTACTGAGCTATCTAAGGAGTTGATTTAATAATATTATATATATATATGTTGGAACTTAATTTGGATACCTATTAAACCTTTACATTTGTGCAGGAAAACTGACAAACCAAGATATTGAATGTGTCCCCAGGGCCCCTCTGCAAATGAATACTGTTAAATGGTTTTATCCCCATATAAATTAACTGAAAACAACAGGAAAAGCCAGTCAGATTTTGATTTAGTAAGGAACTGTCTTGCTCACACAAGGTTAGAGAATTATGCCTTGAATTACATTCTATCTGTTTGGTTTTGTCTACGGCAGCTAAAGTGCTCATGAAATTCGCAGTCTGTGCTGTACTGAGATGCCAGTACCTGAAATTCTGCTGCATAACTGTGAATGCATACTGAGGTTAAAATGCATAGTAGCCAGCAGCTTTCAGAACTGGAGCTGAAGGGAGTTAGAGCTGAAACAAATAGCTCAAGACTGAATCTAGGCACTCTCATTGGGTGAAGTGGGGACTGTTTCAAGCACACATGCAATTTTTGAGAGTGCAGAAATGAATAAAGCTCATAGGTTTCATATTTGTATTTCCAGTACCTAATTATCTAGTTGAGCCAATTTTAAATTTGAGATCCAATGCAATTATAACACCCCAAACTGCAGAAGTTTTGGATAAATTTATCTATCACTGCAGATTGAACTTTGGCAAACAAGTTCTCATTTTCTTCCGTCCAGTTTTAATGGTGCCTGTTCCTGTAAAACATCAGAGGTTTACTATCAGGCAGACAACTGGGGACTGGGGTGGGATACTACTCTGCAGAAAATACATTTTTATATTGGGTGAGCAATGAGGGACTGGGGTGGAGCACTACAGTATGGAAAAATCATGTTTTAATATTGGGTGGGGAATCAGGGACAAGGGTGGGACACTACACTATGGCAACATTTTTGTTTTCCATTTTCTTTTATTGGAAATAGAAACCAACATTCAGTTGATTTGCTTTTGTTATGATTTACTGATTTACTGAGTACAGACTGTTTGTACAAAATGAATTCTGACACTCATTTGGCACCCCTGTTTGTTCTAAGCATTACAAGGCTAACTGTTCTAAGCTTTGCTGCATGCTTTTCTCATACTCCTCTGCTTATTTGATGGGCTGTCTTTTAGAATGCTCACAAGGTTACAGATTGATAATTTCCCAGGTAAAGAAAACTATGTGGGCGCTGTCATAACAATTAAACTAAAATAAAAAAAATTTGGATCTGCAGTTTACCCTTACCGTACTGTAGGTTTCCAGTTTCACTCCCAGTCCTCCATAGCAAGTCAGTGAAATGCTTTCCTTTGATTGTAGGAACACGTGTTGGATCACTGCAGCTATGGCAGGAAAATGTCTTCCAAACAGCACCATCTGGTGTCTTTTAGCACATAATGAGGGGGACTGAAATAATTAAGCCACTAACATAATGCCACATACCCAAATACTGAATGACATATAACGTACCCGCAGCATTACCGCTTAACAAGGTACCACTTGGTACACTGACCCTGCTGCTGAATTACATGTTACCAATAAACTTTTCGACAGCAGGCACCGTATGTCCTGGTGTAAACTGTTGTTATGTGTATAGGACCTCCTTGTGAATGAGCCTGCTTAATGGAGTTTTCCTACAATAAACTAAACTAAACTTTCACGGAGGTTCTTAATGTTGCCATTAACCATTGGCTTAATCTGTTGTTTTTGATGCACACAGATTACTAGGGTGCCTAGCTCTCCCTTTGTGTCATTTTTATCCTATTGGAAACCCATCCTCTTCATCTGGGGTGGGTACTATTATTATAGTATTATTAAATTCAGATACGCTAGTATTTTTCAGCTACAAAAATTAATCTGTTAGATGGAACACAGTCCACTTAGAGGCAGCAGTTTGAATGTAACATTATAGTTCCCTTATTTGCATACATTCCACATTACATCACTACAACTCTGGGGCAGGCAGAGATTCTGGGTTGACTGCATATGACTAATCATAATGGGAGATCCCTTGGAAGAAGCAATATTACTGTGGTAAGTAATCTTTTTTCTTTTTGGGCCAGCAGAAAGTCTTTCGCACTTCAATTACTACCGAGCTTGTTCAAACTAGTTAAAGCTTTAGATATGCAGATGTTGTGGGCTTCACAATCAGGATCAATGGTGCTGAAATCATACAGATGAAGCCTTGAGAGGAAGCTCTAAGCAGTATGGCGTAGTGGTTTAAAGCTCTGAGCTGCAAAACTGGAGACCTGGGTTTGAATCCCACAGCCTCCACTTGCATACTGAGTGACCCTGAGCAAGTCACTTAATTTCCCTGTGCTCCCAGGTTGCACCTGTAAACAAGCTTTCAGCTTAGTGTGCCACTCCTGGTTAAACAATTGGGGGAAAGCTCCCCTAAAGCCTTTCATAGATGTTCTGTCTGTTGCAGGCATGCAGGAAAATAGAGACCAGAACAAACAAGAAACCTATGCCATATCTCAAACTCAGGACCCAATAGTGCCACCCTTGAGCCTGGCAGATCATCTTCAGACAGTCACAGTCAGTGCTGCAAGGGCAGTTGTCTGCTGTAGCAGTGGGTTCTGAACCCTCCAAGTCCCCCAACCCTTTTAGATTTCCAATGATCAGAGATTTATATTCCATATGGCAACAGAAACCCTCCAGCTGAGTGCATAGCAATAAATTCCTTGTTGGAACCCTTGTTAACATGCTGTAGGACATTTTATAAATTACACTGAGTGTCCTGTACCTAACATCTCTTCCTTAAAAAAGACTAGTGTTTTTCTCCAAAGCTTTTAATCCCTACTTTGTTGAAGGGGGCTACATATATTACATACATAGCCTTTTACCTGCAGGCTCACATCCTTCACTTAAAATATGATTTGTAGCAATATGTCTCATAAGAGTGGCATTGCCTGAAGGATGGCAATGGGCCTCTTTCTCCTCCACAATTTTAGCTACAGGCACTGCCATGCCACCACCACCACCACTACTACCAGACAGGCCTCTGGATGCTGCCACCCCTCCTGCTGCTCCACTGTCATTGCCCCTAACATCACCCAATTGGCAAATAACTGGTGATACAGAAGAGTATATTAAAAGGTATGATCAACATGACATTTCAGTTGGACTGACTATTGCTCATTATTTCCCCAAAGACCAAGTTTCTAGGTATGCTTTGGAAAATCAGGCTTACAAAATGTTACAACTCATTGTGCAACCATGGGAATATTGCTATCATACCATAAAGCCACAAAGACTAACAGCACATTTAAAATGATTAAAATACTACTTCTCTATTGCTAATAATTATTATGCTAACTTTTTCTAAATTACATAAGCAGGTACATCTCAAAATTACAATATTTTACTTTTAATATTATTGAAAGTTTGAAGTTCAGTAGCACTCACCAACAGTACCATGATGTCATCTGTGACTTCAGAGCATACAAGGAACTCCAACAGGTCTTAGTTACACCCTTGCATGTTGTAACCTAGGTACTTTATATGGCAGATGGTGCAGGACTCTCTCTCCAGCCACCTTCTATGAGGACACTGCTGATCTCCGCCCATATGTTCTCCCTTTCAAGAAAGGGAAGCCTGTTCCTCAAACAGTGCATTGGCATGTTTGATGACCTCAGTCACCAGCAGGCTGGTCTTCTCTGGTGAGACAGAGGCCAGAAAACCTTCTGGGGGAGGTGGCGATAATGTGTCATTGAACCATGCTGGATAGGGATTGGCCAGCTCCTGCAGACAAGGGTGCAAGAAGTCAGTAGATGTTGGACATCATGCAGGACTGTCACCTAGTACAGAGGTCAGGATGCCAACTGGTAAGGAGGGCTTCCTTGATCTGGTACTGTCCAACACAGAGACGTGAAAAAGGCAGAGTTTAGGGAGCTGCCAGGATACAGTTATCACAACTCAGTGTGGTTTGAGATAATCCAGAGAAGCTGTCAATTGACATTAAAGGCTATGATGTTGGATATCAGGAGAGCAGACTTCAGGAAGATGAGGCAACTGATCAGGGACAGACCAGCAGGGGAGATGATGTGCAAGTGGTAGGCATCAAGGATAAATGCTGAAAAGTAAAAAGGTCCACAGCAGAGGTTACAAGACTCATGCATGATAAAATTTATTAAGTGGAAGAAGCTTAAGAAACCAATCTGGTTTTCCAAGATGATGGAGGAGGCAGTGAGGCCCTAGAGAAGGGACCTCAAGAGGTACAGTGCAACATGGGAGGTGGATTGGGAGCATTATGAAAAGAAACTGAAGGAGGCGAGTGGCTTGGGCAGGAAGGCAAATTCAGAAACACAACTACAGATAGCAGAAGGAGTAAAGGGAGGTACAAACAGTTTATTAGATACATCAGGGTAAAAAAGAAGATGAAGGGAATTCATAGAATCACAGAAATCTTCTGGCAGAAAAGGGCCCCATGGGCCATCCAGTCTGCCAATAGATCCCCCTCTAGGAAGACCCCTCCCTCCCTCCCCACCAGCCCGACCTTGGTTTGCTAGGCCCATGTGCATGTCCCAGGCTCTTTTAAAGTTTTCTACTATATCCACCACCACCATCCATTCTGACAGCCTGTTCCATGGCTGTACCACCCTCTTGGTAAAGAACCTCCCCATGATGTCCTCACTGAATATTTCCCCCTCCAATTTGTAGGTATGCCCCCTCATGGAATTATTCTTGCTCATCCTGAAGATGAATTATTATGTTTAATTGGAGGGAGGTTAGTGGAAGATGATGGACAAAAGGCTGATGTGCTAAACAACGTCTTTTGCTTAGTATTCATGGTGAAGGACATGAGGGTGCTACCAGAAGGCAATGTAAAAGCTTCCACTGGAGGGGTGAGAGGAAAGGAGAGGGCAACGCTCATGGTAAACAGAGTGTGTAAAGGGCTTACAGTTCCTAAGTTGGGCAAAGCACCAGGTCTTGAGGTCTACACTCAAGTGTACTGCAGGAACTGGGACCAGAACTGGCAGTGCCCCTAACAGATCTGTTCTAGTGCTTCCTGGAAATGGAGGATGTTCTGAAGTACTAGAGGCCCACAGATGTGGTTCTACTGCACAGTGGTGGGGACAGGGAACACCCAGGTTACTACAAGCCAGTCAGTCTTACCTTATTTGTTGTATACATTTGGAGACCCTGGCCAAAGAAAGCAATAATGCAATACCTAGAGGCAGATGGGTTACTGCACAGTAAGCATTATGGGTTTGTGCTAGAAAGATCATGCAAGACCATTCTGTTAGTATTGTTTTACTGGGGGCAAAACAGCTGTGGATGGGGGCAGATGGTTGATGTGTAAGTAAGTAAATTTTAAAGCAGCCTATCCTAAGGGCTCAGGGTGCAATACATAATATTCCGACAGAATGACAGAATCCACAACCATAAAAATTCAGTAAAAAGACAATAGGCAATATAACAAATAAAACCTGACTGCTTTGCCAAAGTTATTAAAAACCAGGGTACAAAAATGGGGTTTCAGGGATTTCTTAAAAACTTCCACTGAGGCGATATTTTGGTGGTACGACAGAAGAGTGTCCCACATCTATGGCACTGCCACAACAAATGTGCATTTCCTGAAGATCTAATGCAGACCTGAGAATCCTCAGCAAATTCTCCCTGGCAGTATGGAGGGGGCAGCACAAAGCATAAGGGTGCAGAAGGTCTTTAATGTAGCCAGGACACAGATCATACAGAGTCTTGAAGACCATCAAGCAAATATTGGAAGTTATAGTCCATCTAACCAGAAGCCAGTGCAAACTCTGAAGCACAAGCATGATATATTGAAAAATGCTTGTACCGGAGACCAGCCCACAGTGTTTTGCACCAGCTGGAGACAAATGCACCAAACCTCTAAAAAGACCTATATGTAGAGCATTACAGAAGTCAAGATATGTAGTCATATAGACATAAATCATTGTCATCAGGTCCTTGGCTTTGATAAAGGTATTCAGCTGGGTAGTATTTCTGTGAGGTAACATAAATTAAGTAAACCACAGAATAATTTCCCTCAAATTGCAGAAAAGGAATCTGCGGTTTATGTAAATGAATCCACGGAAAACTTTCCACTTTTGAAATTTTGGAATTCTGCCACCGACAGAACCTTGCAGAATTATGTGGATTTTTCAAAAACTCCATGGAATTTAGTTCTGTCAGAATATGAAAATTTTGCACAGCAGTTATGTGAGTACATGCCCAAAACATGGAAAGAAACTCACAGTGTGCAAGCCCATTCTATAGTTAACATAGACCATGCTTTACAAACTGCAGACTGTTCTTTTAGTGCACTAAGTGAACAATAATACCCAACAGGGTGGGCGATACTGGGTTATATTGGACCACCCAGGGGCATAATGAGAGGGCCTTATAGTGGCTGGAAGGTCTGGTATGGCCCAATATCACCCACCCTGGAGGGTATTACTGCACTTAGAAAATGGATAGTTATTTTATTTTAAAAAAAAAATTTAAACAAAACACTTAAAATTAGTATAAATTAAGAAAACAAAATTACTTGTAAAGTAGTTCCCCTACTGGTACATTTGCCAGTAGAGGGCACTGCTGTTTTTGAGATTTTTTTTAGTTTCAGTTTTAGCACACACACACACACACACACACATGAAAAGTGAGTTATTAGAATCAGAATGGCTTTGTTTTTCCAATTGTCATTCCCTCACCATCCCCAACCCCACACAGAGTAGCTTCCTCCCTTTTTTTTTAATGTAAAGCTATTTGGACATGTTGCAGTTGCAATGGGTCAAGGCAGTTGCAGCGTGATGACTCTGTTATCAGACCCGTGATCAGGGTGTAACTGGGGTCAGCATTTACCAAGGATGACATTTAAAATGGCAAGAAGAATAACTGCTAAAATAAGGTACATGGCTGATACACATCTCGTTTGAACCCAAAAGCTGTTGTGGTACTGAGGGAGTAGTAGCAAGTAAGCCCAATTAGCACAGAGCAAGGCTAAAACTGCTTTCAACCCGGTGGCTGCTGTGGTGAGAGATTAGTAACCTAGTGTCACGTATTTTCAGTTTTATAGTTGTGTGTGCTTGTTTTTTAAATGAAACTTGAACCACTCGGTTTCAGGCTTGGTTTACTGAACTGATGCCAGGGGAAGGGCAAGTGAGGTGTCTCAGACTAGTACTGAGCATGTGACATGCTAGCGCTACTACTGGAATATTGAAAAGTCTTTTTTTTTAAGTTAAATATTATAAAACACTGGTGGAATTTACTGAAGTTTTATGTTGACCATGGCATTCTACGCTAAAAGAGGCTAACTGATCATTTTACAGGGGTTGGGGGGATGGCTGCTTGTCAATAAATGGAGAGAAAAATATGATGGTAATTTTGAAATGAAAATCCTATTGGCACAAGTACTCTGGAATGTGATCAGGCAGAAGAGATGGGGACTCATTATTTTCCAGGCTCTGTTGCCTGATTGGCTGGTTGGTGGCTTTCACCAATCAGTTTTAAGGATTTCCCCAACCCATTTTCTAAGCAAGCAATAATACCCACCAGGGTGGGTGGTATTGAGCAATACCAGACTGCCCAGGGGCATAATGAAGCCTGACACTGCAGGCAAAGGGCCTTATAGCCCCCTTAAGGTCTGGTATTGCCCATACCACTCACCCTGGAGGGTATTATCCCACTTAGAAAATTGCATCAGCTTAGTTTTCTTTTTTTATAATGATTTTAAGAAAAAGAAGGAAAAAATATTAATAGCAATAATGAGAAATACCAGCTTCTGTAAAATAGTCCCTTTAGTGGTTGCATTTCCACTAGAGGGAGTTGGTGCTTATAAGATCCCTTTTTTATTAGTTCCCTGTGTCTGTGTTTGTTTTCAGTACTTTACAGTTTTCCTTCTCATGAGTTTAGTAATAGGATGATTTCTACAGTTTTTGTTCCCCGTCACAAAACTGCATTTTGTTGCATACTGTGAGCAGGAAGGGATTGGCTCAGCAGTGGAGCATAAATGGCATAGTGTCCACGTCAGGCAAGGAAGAGGGAAATCTGCTGATGAACCACTTCAGTACTGGGATTTCAGTGCAAGGTTGAGCAGGCTGGGAGCAAGAGAGAAAAAAGAACAGGTACATTGCTGTACTTTGTACTGCCTTTGCTGTGGACTTTTGAGCGGGGGTAGCAGGGTAGAGTTTATAATATGACAGCACAACTGTGTGTAGCAGTGTAATCGCTTTGCAAATAAGGACTGTGTTAGGTTTTACTAGCAAAAGCAAGCATTCTAAGAAATCGACTGTGAGCATAATTATAGGTTCAGCGTCAGTATAAGTTTCAAAGCCATGAGAGAGACTATGAGTTGTATCAGATATGCAGCAAGAATTACAGGCAATCCTGTGCTATGAAATACTGAGGCTTTAACGGACTGTAAGCTAGAGCAATGCCGTCAGTGAGTAAAAAGGTCTGTGGTAAATCATATAAATGTGCTAGAAAAAAGAACAGTGCAATTTTGTGCAATTCTACAGTGTACTGACTTTCCAGAATCCATCAACTGGCCCACCAGATGACTTCAGATCCAGAGAGGACACCAGCCCAGCTGTATCCTGATTCATCGCATGAGTATCGGATGACTTCAGACCAGCTGTTTTCCTTTTTATTCCTATTCCAAGGTTCCAGCTCCAGAGATGACATCAGCCCAGCAGTTTCCAGATGTTTCCTCCTATAGTTGCCCAGAAGATGTCCACCCAGTTGTATCGGAAGAATGCTGCCAGGGAGAGTCTTTGGCTGAGGACCAGGTGTGGTACCATTTTGCTCTACAAGGGACTGGTAAGTCCAGATTTTTCTATTCTTATGACACTGCAGTACACACCCTACACTAGCAGACTCCAGATGTTTGAACTGTCCTCAAAGACTCTCCCCTTTGGGACTGTGGTCTGCTAGAACTGTGCTTCACCGGGCTTCGGCCCAGGAGAGACTCTTTAATGGACTTGCCTTTGGGCACTGTGGTCACTAGATGGGACTTCTAGGGCACTGCATCCCCCAAACATGGTGTATTGGAAATACTGTCATTGTTTTTCCTGTTTTCTAATGTTTATACTGTTTTTTTCTACTTTTCTAAAAAAATCTTTTTTGGGATTCTTCAGTGTTTCGATGGTAGGGGTTTAGATAAACTGTGTATGTAGATTAGGAGTGTGTGTTATCTTTCTTTTTCTTGCAGGTGTTCTTGAAGAAGATAGAAGAGAAGACAAGAAGAGGAGGAGGAGGGACTCATCAGAGTTCCTCAGTAGTACTTTAGAGTGTAGTTTTTAAAGTACTGTTGTTGTTGTTACTGTGTGTAACTTTTTCTTCCACAGGTATGGTTGTGGGGGAGTGTGGGAGTAATGCATAGTGTATGGTATTAGCTCCTAGTGTGTGGTTGCATGGTGTCCAGGGTAAGGGAGGTCCCCTGTTTGTTTTGTTTTGGGATTTCTAAGTTAGAAGCAGACAGATTTTCCCTAGAGGGCTAGGGGGGATAGACAGGCTGTGGCCCTGACCTGCAGTAGGGGTTGCAGTACTGGTCTATTAGGGCTATGCTCTGGACAATTATACCCAGGGCCCCGAGTTTTCCGTGATTCCGCGGATGCGGCAAACCGCGGAAATATCCGTGGAATTTGCCATCACCTGCGGAATTCGCAGCCGCCCGCAGAACAAGCGTCCTTTCATTTGCCGACAGGGTGCCCAATCCCCGTCGGCTTCACTGTCCCCTCCAATCAGCCATGCTACGCCAGAGCCCATCCCAGCATGGCAAACGCCCTTGTCATGAGGGTGCCAACCCCCATCTGCTTCACCGTCCCTCCTTGTGTGTTATAAAAAAAAATAAAACCTGAAATAAAAAACCTTCCATCGTTTTCTTTGCCCCTCCACCAACCCGCACCCACCCTCTGCGCACCACCTCCCCACACCCCTCACCCCATACTTACCTCCGGACTCTGGCGCGACGATCTTCGGTGGACCGGAACACGCCTGCACTTCAAAGCCAACCGCGAACTGAGGAAATGCCGGTAAGCTGTATAATGGCCTCGATAGAGGGGTTCAACTTTGTCCCATATCTCAGGCATTTGGGAATTTTGAGACGAATTTTCAACATGGGGTTTGGGATTCCCTTCTGCATGAGTCACTGTCATGGCGTTGTGCAGCTGGCGAGGGTGATTTCGCGCAGTGACTGTGCAGTGACTGCGAAATCACCCTTTGGGACTGAATACCACCATGACAGTGACATCATTCATGAGAAGGGGGCCCAAACCCCATGTTGAAAATTTCCAGCCAAAATTCCAAAAATGACTGTTTAACGAGCGCAGGCTATGCAGTTCCTACGCAGGCCTGTAAGTTCACGAAATTTCAATATTTTCACTCCAGAGTTTCAACATTGCCATTTCACCACACTGTCTTATGAGTAGTACAGCTGTCATTTTTACATCTCACCCAAAATGTGTTTCCACCTCAGAAGCTAGAATGGCGAGTCGTGTGCGTAAATCAATGTATGGGACAATTAAGAAAATCACAGTGACACTGTTCATGAGCAGAGGTCTTGAAATGGCTATGTTGAAAATTTGGTGAAAAAATTCCTAAAAATGACTGTTTTACGAGCGCATGTTGCGCAGTTCCTACGCACGCTCATAGGTTTGCGAATTTTCAATATTTCCACTCCAGATTTTCAACATTGCCATTTTTCCACACCTTCTTATGAGTAGTACAGCTGTCATTTTTCACATCTCACCCAAAATATGTTTTCGCACATGTAGCACACAATAGAGCGGTCAGGTGTGCGAAATCAATGTTCCGGACAGATTAATAAAATCACAGTGATACTGTTCATGAGCAGAGGTCTTGAACTGCCTATGTTGAAAATTTGGTGACAAACGCCCATAAAATGACTGTGTTACGAGCATGCGTTGCGCAGTTCCTACGCACGCTCGTAACTTCGAGCATTTTTAATATTTTCACTCCAGATTTTCAGTATTGCCATTTTACCACACCTCCTTATGAACAGTACAACTGTCATTTTTCACATCTCACCCGAAATGTGTTTTTGCACATGTAGCACACAATGGTGCGGTCGGTCTGCGAAATCAATGTTCCGGACAGATTAATAAAATCACAGTGATACTGTTCATGAGCAGAGGTCTTAAACTGGCTATGTTGAAAATTTGGTGACAAACACCCATAAAATGACTGTGTTACGAGCGTGCATTGTGTCAGATATGGCAAAAAAAACAAAAAAAGGAAAAAAATTAAGGGTAAAAATGTGCCGTAGAATTGCCGCAGAAATTGGTGTTGAGTGCTGCAGAAGTTTTGCGGCAAATGAGAACCCTGCCGGAGAACTTTGCTCCGATGTGCCGCAGAAAAATCGGGGCCCTGATTATACCAGAGCTACTAGGTACCTATAGTCAGTGGGTAGAGTAGTGGCTGATACATCAGCCAAAGGCTCCTAGGCCCTTAGTGTTGTCTGCCTGTGCCTAGCACATGGTATTAGGGGGCCTGATCACCCCTCTCTGTAGGTAACACATAGGGTAGGATGGCCTAGGTTAAGTAAATAATGACTGCAGACATTCATTTTCCTGGCCCAGGGTGAGTGGAACCCCCCTGTTACCAGGGGTTACTAGAATCCCAGTAAAACCTAGTGATAGGCAGGGAAGGCAGCTTGTTAAACTCCAATTAAATGGATTTCACACTGTCTCACTCTGTTCTCAGTCTCAGCTGAGACTGAGGGATGACTTCATTTAGAACTGTCGCAACTACATAAGCCACACTGGAATGTTGCAGTTGGAGGTTAGAGCAGAACATTTGGGGAATTTTGAAGGGAGTCTGTAGGAGTTCAGTAGAGTGTATGCAGGCTGAAAGAGGTGCTCTGCTGTAAGCAGGCCCTCAGAGCTCAAAGCTCTGTCAAACAGCTACTTTTGTTTTTTAAGTGTGTGTTTCCACCTGAAGAGGAGCACAAGAAGAGCATATTAAACATAGAAACATAGAATTTGACGGCAGATAAGGACCGATTGGCCCACCCAGTCTGCCCATTTCCCTACCTACTGGATAAGCTGCAGATCCTAGTTAACCAGCAGCCTACTTCTTCCTACCCCCACCCCCCAGAATTGCCTTATGACTATCCCATGCATGCTTGAATTCCACCACTGATTTTGACTCCACAACCTCCTCCGGAAGGCTGTTCCATGCATCCACAACCCTCTCTGTGAAAAAATACTTCCTTAAATTACCTCTGAGCCGCCCCCATCTTCAAATTGTGCCTCTTGTTCTTGCACACCTCTTTTTTTGAAAGATGCTACCCTCTTGGACTTTGTTGATTCCCTTGAGGTACTTGAATGTTTCTATCATGTCCCCCCTCTCCCTCCTTTCCTCGAGGCTATACATATTAAGCTCCTTAAGTCTCTCTTCATATGTCTTCCGGTGCAGACCCTGCACCATTTTAGTTGCCCTCCTCTGGACAACTTCCATCCTGTCTATGTCTTTGCGGAGATTGGGTCTCCAGAACTGCACACAGTACTCCAGATGGGGTCTCACCAGCTGTCTGTACAGAGGGATAATAACTTCCTGTTTTCTACTGGTGATGCCTCTCCCTATGCATCCCAATATCCCCCAGCCCTCCTTGCTGCCCTCTCACATTGCTTGCCCATCTTTAGGTCATCTGATATGACTACCCCCAGGTCCCTTTCCATTTTTGTTGTTGTTAGTATCTCACCCCATTGTGTACTCTTCCCTGGGTTTTGTTTCCCAGGTGCATTACCTGCACTTTTAGCATTGAATCTAAGCTGCCATACATTTGACCATTCCTCTAACCTTGCCAAGTCCCTTCTCATCCTTTCCACCCACTCTGTGCATCAACTCTGTTGTAGATCTTAGTGTCATCTGCAAAGAGACATACTTTTCCTTCCAGTCCTTCTGCAATGTCGCTTATAAAGACATTGAAGAGGACCGTCCCATTACTGAACTCCTCGGTACCCCACTAGTAACCTCCTTTCTTCTGAGGGACTCCATTTACTATTACTCGCTGTGTCCTATTCTCCAGCCAATTCTTACCCAGGCTGTCATCTTGGGACCCACTCCCAGGCTGGCTAACTTGTATATTAATCTTTTGTGTGGGACTGTGTCAAATGCCTTGCTAAAGTCTAGGTAGGCCATGTCCACAGCCCCTCCCTGATCTACTACTTTGGTCACCCAGTCAAAGAAATCTATCATATTCGTCTGGCATGACCTTCCCGCTGTGAATCCATGCTGCCTAGGGTCCTGTGCCCCTCTGACCTCTAGATACTCGACAATTCTTTCCTTTAGAAGTGATTCCATCATTTTCCCTATCACTGAGGTTAAACTAACAGGTCTATAGTTTCCTGCTTCTGCCTTGCTCCCACTTTTGTGAAGGGGAATCACATCTGCCCTCCTCCAGTCCTCGGGTACCACCCCATCCTCCCATGATTTGTTAAAAAGGGTAGTCAGTGGTGTCACTAGTTCTACCTTTAGTTCTTTTAGAATTCTGGGATGAATCCCATCAGGCCCCATTGCTTTGTCCACCTTCAGTTTTAAGAGTTCTTTCAGAACCCTTTCTTCTGTAAATGGGCTGGTATCAACTTCTGTGTCCAGAGTGTTACTACTGTTTGTTTTATGTACCTCCCTCTTCCTTTGTAAATACTGAGCAAAATATTTGTTTAGTATCTCTGCCTTTCACAGTCTCCCTCTGCCCACCCTCCCTCCCTTTATTAAGCCTCACTATCCCTCCCTTGGTCTTCCTTCACTCCCTGATGTACCTATAAAGGTTTTATCCCCTTCTTAACTGAGTTGGCTATCTTTTCCTTGGTTTGGGCCTTTGCTGTTCTGACTGCCTTCCCAGCCTCCTTTTGCTTTAACTGATACAGTTCTCTGTCCTGCTCCTTCTGGATTCCTTGTACTTCCTGAATGCTTTCTTTTCTCTTCAACCTTCACTGCCACTTCCTTTGAGAATCATAGTGGTTTCTAACATCGTCTTGTTTGTTTGTTGCTTCACACAAAGGCTCGTTACCATGTGAGTGCAGTTTTATTATTCCCCATTGTTCTTCACCCTCCTTCCTGCCCATTTGCTAGTGCTCCTTAGGCACTCACCTATTTTGGCAAAGTCAGCCCTCCTAAAGTCCAATACTTTTGTCTTTGTATGGCTTGACTCTATTGCTGTGTTTATTGTGAACCATACTGTTCGATGGTCGCTAGTTCCCAGATGGCTACCCACTTCTACATCTGTGATCCTCTCCATCTCCATTTGAGAGTATCAAGTCTAATATTGCTCCCTCTCGAGTGGGCTCCAGTACTAGTTGTCTAAGGCATGCCCCCTGTAGGGCATCTAGAATAACTGCATTCTTCGAAGTGGCAGCTGCAACTGCACTCCAGTTAACATCTGGCATATTCAGATCACCCATCAGCAATATCTCCCCTTTTTCTGCCATTCTAAGTATACTTTCTATCATTTCCTTGTCCATTTCCTCCCCCTGAGAAGGGGGTCTGTATACAACCCCTGTGCGGTGTTGAAGTGGTGGACACTGCTCTCATTGACTCAAGGCCCCTTACCTGTGGGGATGGGGGGGGATCAGCCTGCTTCCAGGGGCAACCCCATTGGTCTGGCTAGAGAAAAGAAGCTGCCTGTTTAAGTTCATTCTGAGGCACCAGAAGCTCTGGAAGAGAGTTCCTTGAGGAGGAAACGCCTGTGGAGCACCTGCAACATAAGGGTGAGTTCGCTCTGCTAAAGGGCTGTGTGTTTTCACCTGCATCAAGATGAAACTAAAGGGACTGTTACTGTGGGGTCAGGAAAAGACAGCCAAGTACAGTCTGGAAGATGTGGAGATTGGACTGCTTAACTCTGTCGGGGGGGTCTAGAGTATGGACAAAGCCACTTATTAAGTATGTTCAAGTCCAGCACCAATGGGATGTAAAAACAGTAGATTGAATGTGAAATACATTAAAAAGAATCTACACTGCAAAGTGTGTTAAAGGATGAGGTGTTACAGTCCAGAGAAATGGCTGGGTATGAATTATGGGAGCGAGCGGTGGGAGACCACCCATCAGTAGTAACCAAATTCACCTCTACAGACTTGCTCTGAGACACCTGTTGCTTTCTCTCAGGTACTTGGCCAGTGCCTGAGGAAAGTACCCAGATGTGGGATTGATGAGAAAGATTCCCTTAATGAGCAGACGTGCTCTTAGGTGGTTTAGGGAGCCACCAGTAAATGTTTCCATGCCATATGGAAAGTGTCCAAGTGGCTGGCAAGGAAACCAAGCCAGGGAAAACCCAGAGCAGCATAAAGTTCGGGCTGTGTGCCCAGTGTGTTTCAGAGCCTAAGGGCTAAAGTGATGATGATGTGTTCTGCTCTCCTTTGATCTGCATTACCAGGAGTGTAGCCCCGTGGGGGTCCATCTATGCTTTGTTTATCCTGTTGGATGTGAATAAAAGCCACACTTTAGAATCCCACCTCTGGTACTAGACATTACAGTTATTGTTTCCTTTGTCCAGAGTTACTTGGGTGCCCCTGTGCAGAGTAACCAAACCTAGCCTATGTGCCAAGTGACATATTCCTCCCCGAATCCAGCCCACCTGGTATAGTTGTCAGATAGAAATGGCATACCTGGTAGGGGTTACATTTATATAAAATACATGTTTTCCTTTTTGTTGTAGCTTGTTCTTTTGTGACAGGGTGGGGGGGGAAGATTGCCAAATAGTAGTTTTTGTCGAATGATGTTTAGCAGCATGCGGTGTGGATTTAAAAAATGTGCAGGTGACCACAGTGATGTGAAGCCGATCAGAGTGACGGCTCGCCTTTCATTTTAAAATGTGTATTTTCTTTTATTTGCTGTAATTATTTATTGTGAGCCTTGCAGAGGTTGGTGCATGCATTCATGTTGTAGCTGGCACTGAATTAGGCACTGTTGTGAGGGGCAGGATCTCTTGCTAAGTGAGAGAGAGAAAAAAAGGGCAGCAATTTCAAAATTCTGTAGGTGGTTTTGGCCAATTGGCAAGCAGGGTGGGCACATGGATACTAGAATGGGTGAAGGGACACTTGGGTTGGTACTTTTTATTTCCTAGTCATCTTTGGAAAGTTAATATACCCCCCCCCCCCACACACAGGGTTATCAGCCAATCAGAGACCAGGAAATAAACCCCATTTTCTAATACTGCATGACCTAATCTCACAATTCTGGATTTAAAAACAATTCAGTTCACCTGAAAAAAATTATAGTGTAGTTAAACAAATCCACTTGGTGAATTTCATGGAATTCCTCACAAAATTCCTTCAAGCGTTTTGGAGGCAGAATTGCAATTCCTGCAGAATCCTGCATTGCACACAGCACTACTACCTTAAACAAAGAGTAAAGTTTATGACTGTACTTCTTTAAATTGTTAGGCTTTGTTTTGCTCTGGCCCAACCAACTTGTAAAGTCACTGTGCCCAGCATGTTCCAGCTTGAAACTTATGTTTTTGGGAGTGATCACTGCTCATCATCCCTAAAAGAAAATTAAAACAGCTGGCGAGTAGAAGTGTTGTGAAGTTTTACTTTCCAGTAAATTGTTGGTCAAGCGCCAAACTTTGCACTGCACTTACTGCAGCTCAGGTGAAGCTGGCACTTTTTGAGGAATTCATAGCGTGAAGTTCTTATTTTTTTGTTAAAAAGGTTTCCTTCTCCCTAAACTCTTAAACAACCCTATATCACCCTACTCCCCCACCAAACCGTGTCATTTTTAATTTTGTAAAAAAGGTTCCCATTGCTCTCCACGTTCTCAAACAACCTCATACCATTACTCATTTGCCCCACTTAATGAGCTCCCTCACCCTCATCCCCCCAGCAAAATCAATAAAATTACCCATTCCCCACCCACATACACCACCCAATCCCAACCTCTTTCCCACCAAGCCACAGATGAATAAATCAATAACCATACTCCCATACCACCCACCTAGCACCCATCCAAACTTCAACTACTCAATGCCATACCAAGAAAATGATACAGAGAGAAAGAAGAGGGAGGGCAAATGGCACATACCCTCCTCTCACCACCAAAGCTAGCCATCATCTGAAAGAAAGGAAGTGCTTGCTTATAGTTAAAACAGCTGATTGCTATGAGCTCCCACTGCCTTCCATTCAGATGGAGGCTGACTGAGGTGATGAGAGGAGGGTCTGTGTTGGTAGCTGTCCCTGTACTTCCCCACTGTATCCTTTTCTTGGGGTAGCATGGGGATGGAGGTTGAATGGATCCTAAAGGGATGGACAGGAGTGGTGGTGGAAGTGTCTCTTATTTTTGGCCAAGGTAGGGTGGGAGAATGAGGAGAAGGGGATTGGATATTGTGAGTGGGTGGGGAAGGTGTTTTGAATCAATTTTCTGAGGCTGAGAGGAAGGGGGTGTTGCTCAATGGGCAAGAGGCTGCAGTTATATAATAAACAACAGGTAGGGCTGGGTGGAAGAGTTGGTAATTCAAGAGGGTGGGGGAAGGGAAAGAACATTTACTCAGTGTAACAGTAGATCTTCGAGAGAATTTCCTCAATTGGGCTACACTTTTGGAACTTTTTTAAGGGGCAGTATAGCGCAGTGGTCTAAGGTTCTGAGCTGCAAATCTGGTGACATCCAGCAGACCAGACCTGGGTTTGAATCCCACAGCTTCCACTTGCATACTGTGTGACCCTGAGCAAGTCACTTAACCTCCTTGTGCTCCCAGGTTGCTCCTGTAAAAAAGCTTTCAGCTTAGTGTGCTATACCTGGTTAAACAACTAAAAAAAAAACAAAAAAACTAAGTTGTCAACAACAGGACCTTTAGAAGCATTTGCTAGTTGGTGGCATTCAAAGATGGTGTGCAGCATCAGTGGTTCCTCAGTTCCCCGCCTCTTACTATAAGAAACCAATAGATCAAACCAGTACCAGGCACACAAGGAGAAGCATGGGACTGGATATATGGTACACACAAGGATTTATGGACACTTCCCAATAAGACAGTGCACAAACCTGCCAGTTGATACCTCTGGAAAGTGGAAAAGAGGGTTGGTGTGTTATGGCCCAATGGAGAAGATTCTCTCAAAGAACTATTGTTATGGAGAGTATCTGTCCTTCATCAAGGATATCTTTTCTATTGAGCCACACCTTTGGAATGATTCCCAAGCAGTGCAAAGTGCCCAGGAATGATGACAAAACTGCTATGCAACTAGGACAGAAGGCCTTGCAGAAAAGCAAGACCAAAGCACATCTGCGTAAGAAAATGTCTATACTGTAGAGCTTTATGAAAGTATGTACAGAATTGTGCTCCATGTGGTAGCAGTGCTAATGTCAGCTGCAGAAACATTCTAAAACAGGCAACAGAATTGGCCAAACCACATGTAGAGTGGCCACACACACCCAGGAAGTTCCTTACAGTACTTCTTATGACATAATTCAATGCAGTGAGCCAGGCACATATACAGACATTGTTTAGTGACAGGTACACCCTCAATCCCAGGGGCAAATGAGACAAAATTCTGGGAGGACTTTCTGCAGTCCTTAGTGTGATCTCGAATTCTAGATAGAATCATAGGGCAGGATTTTTAGAGCATGGCACTGACTTACGCCCAGCCCTGCACCATGGCACTTAGGTTCTGATGGTGTACAAAACCCTTCACTGTAACTGTGCCTTATTATATAATCTCGACTGCAGCTGTGACAACATCCAAGAATCATGGCAGTTTGTGCCAAATATCTGGCACAAGCTGCATAAAAATGGCCCCCAGGATTGCACAAGTTAGATCAGAAAAAGTTGGTCTAACTTGCTGCAATTGCCGCATGGGATAGAAAATCCCGTTGGATCATTGCAAACCTCATGCACCATATTGTCAGCACGCCAGGTTTTGCAGCAGTCTAAGACTTTTGAAAATCCTGACCATAGTGTTCTATGTACATTAAGTGTATGGAGCAATGCCTCACCATTGTTTGCTCAGGTTATACACTGGTAGGTTTATGGTCTCATTCAACATGAAGTCAAAAACAACTTTGGGTGAAAAAAACATGAATCAGTATGCAAGACAACCCTGTTCTTGTGACAAATCAGGTAAGGGGGCTCATGCATGAGTATCTGAAGTTCAGAAATCCTTTGGACAGAAGTTATAGTAACCAGAAAAAACAACCTTCCATGAAAGAAAGCACATCTCACAAGTTGCAGCACACTCGAATGGAGCCAAAGACAATTTCTCAAGAACAAAATTAAGGTTCCAAGGTGGAACCAATTTATAAATTGGGGGATACATGTGTAAAATACCCATAAGGAAGGTATGGGACACTTCTAGTTGTGCCGACATGCATCTGTTAATTGGGGCATGGAAAAAAAGATGAAACGGCAGCCAAGTACACCTTTAACGGATGACTACTTTAGACTAGCATCTAATAAAGGCAAGAAGTAGACCAGTATAATGGTGATAAGACATGTTAACAGGTCCTCTGAACAGGAGCACACAATATGAAGAAACACTTCCATTTAATTGAATAGGTGTGTTTTGTGGAAGGATTTCTAGCTGCCAGTAACACATCAGCCACCTGGAGAGAAACCCCAAAATGCAAAATGGCTATGAGGCTACCAGTAATAGGTTGGCCCATTCTGCCTGCAGCTTGAGTAGAACCCTTTGAATAAGAAAAACTCCAGGCCCTGAAGCAAGTGAGCAAAAATAAGGCAGTTTTGCATTGTGTGGGGATGCAAAAAGGTCCAACTCTGGACAACCTCACCTTGTGAAGAGGTAATTTCCATTTCCCTGGACAGGACCTGCATGAAGCCAGTCATACAGTAGTGGACCTCAGAGACTCAAACAAATTCATAGCATACAAAAAGTTTTGACTGGTGTCTCTTCAGGCTCTTGTCCCTCTACTGCAAAATAGAGGATTTGCTCTGTGGTCTTGACATAAAGGATGCTTACCTTATCTCAAGATCTGAACATGCCACGGGCAATGCCACTGCTTTATGGTGGGGGACAGCCATTATCAGTTCCAAGACTTGCTCTTTGGCATATCGTCAACACTGCCGGTATTTAACAAATGCTTCACAGTTGTGGCAGAAGCCCTCTGAAGGAAGGGCTTTATGTCTTCCCTTATCTGAATGATTGGCTCATGCAGGGCCTGTCCAGGGAAATTGTTCAGTACACAGTACCCAGAACACAGCAATTGTTTGAAAATTTGTGTGTCACTGTGAATG
This sequence comes from Neoceratodus forsteri, assembly GCA_016271365.2. Taxonomy (NCBI): domain Eukaryota; kingdom Metazoa; phylum Chordata; order Ceratodontiformes; family Ceratodontidae; genus Neoceratodus; species Neoceratodus forsteri. The sequence goes on along the minus strand of CM028130.1, from coordinate 1,443,370,073 downwards.
TACTGAAATCCATCATCCTTCACTGCCAGTGTCTCCAGTACATTGGTGCGGTGCTTAACACTGTAGTGGGTAGTGCATTTCAGCCCACTGATACGGCCGAGGCACTGGTTCCCCAGGCCCATCTGGTGCACAGGAGCCATTGTATGTCAGCCCAGACAATGCTCTGCCTCCCCCACTGTTGCCTCCAGGGGAACAAGTGGTGAAAGGTTCTCCATTCACCTGCTGAAATGGAGGGAGTGCACCACAAGTAAGTCGGTCCTGGAACTAGCAGAGGAAAGACATGCACTAGAACTGTTGTTCAAACCTCCAGTGCACCCTCTGCCTCCTTCTTATTGTCTTTTAGACTACTTGTCCCTGCTGAGAGAATAAGTGCAGTCCCTACTTCTAAAGAAGGCATTCAAACCCATTCCTCCCAAGGAACAGAATATGGGATTTTATTCCAGATACTTTCTGGTTCCCAAGTCCACAGGAGACCTGCATCCTTTCCAAGAATCCATTACATTTCTTTTACTGGAGTCTTCATTTTCACCCTCAAATTGCATGACATCCTGAATTTGCATGAATAAAGCTTGAATGAGGGATCTTCAGGAGATCTGGAGTTATAAGCCACATAATTCTCAATGCAAGAGGAGAGGGAAGAGCTGGAAGGAAATCCCCCTTTATAGGGATCTTCTTCATCCTCCAAATCCTTCTTCATATCCAGGAGTTCAGGACTGTATCTGACGTTTTCATCATACTGAGTGTCGATGGGAGTAATCAATGGACCAAGCAATGAAGGCGGTGGCTGTGCTGAAAGAGCTGAAGGCATGCTTTTTAGTTTCATCAACACTGACGGTGCAGACGAGGGAGGACCTGTCAATGGAGTTACTAGCATTGATGCTGTCAGCAATGGAAACAGGCAAGTTAACATTTCTGAAAATGATGCAAGCATAACCTGGGAGTCAACAATGCCTGGTTGTGGGTTTGTGTTTGCCATTGTCATTGGGACAGAGCCTGATGACAGAAGTGGCATACTGTCAATAGTAGGTATGGTAGTGCCAGAGTCAGACCCTGACCATTGTGTCTTAGCAATGGCAAGGGGGGCTGGAGTCAACAAAGCCTGTGAGGATGAAGATAAAGACAGCCTCCTTTAATGGCGACCTCAACCTCACTGGTGAAGCATGCTTGTCTCTGTGCATATGGTAGCTGGAGGATGATGATTTTGATGATGATTTTTTCCTTCTCTTTGGATTTCTCTGCAGTCCTAGCCTACCTCAGTAGTGACAGGTTGCTAACTACCTGGGTGCATCCTTCTCTATGGCGGTCGAGCGTAGGGGAGAAGCTGACTTGAAGCCTGCAGCCTTCATTTGGGTTTCTATGGCCTTAAGGGCAATAAAGATTTCTAGAGCCTTCTTTTGGTATCTCCTCATGGCCTGGTTAAATCCTTTGCAGATCTCCATGGCCCTGATAATGTGGGACAAGCCCAAACAGCAAACATACATAGTGTGAGCACTGCCCCTATAGATCTTGTAACCATAGGTACAAAACCCTAACTAAGGTTCTTTCAACATCAGCATACAGGGACAATGTTGATAAGTAAAGTTAACAAAGAAAATAACTATTGAAGAAACAATGGCATTGTTTCTCTGTAGGCCCAACAAGCAGTCAACAGAACATAGCAGAAGAAAGAACTGAGAGAGCAAGGGAGCCTCCTGTGCTTTATAGATGCTGATGTTGGACACCATCATGGGTAGCCCCCAGCTAGAAAAAGTTTCCGAGTGGTCCTAACACCAGTGCTTACAATTTCAAAGCTGTGGCCCAATGGAGGTGATGTATCCTCGCTGAGGATCCTTTTAAAAAAACACAAGTGAAAGCACTCCTCGACATGGCACTTCGGAGGTGAGGTTCTATTTGTCTGAGTCTTCACCAGGCAAAGTGGAATATGAAGTGGCACATCTACTGGTAGACCGTGGTGGGATTACCCTTCCTAACTTCCATTGGTATGCCAAAGCATGCCAGTTGTGTATTCTTTGTTTTTGGTCCTCCCCATCCTTTCAGGCACACTGGAAGGACATAGAATTCATCCAAAATGACCTTCATGATACTGGTCAACTCCTTTATTCTAGTCTTCCTTAATATTTCCCCCTCTCCAATTTTTCTTGTTTTACTCGGAAAGTCCTGACTACCTGGCATAAGATGCGTGCCTTTTTTTCTTACTCTGATGCCTGTCTGTTAAGTGCCCTTGCTTGGAATAGATAGATCCCTTTAAATTATCAGGATTATTCCTTCATCGATGGGCCAAAATGTGTTTGGCTTATGTGCAACAGATCTTTGATCATGCAGGGCTTCTGTTCTTTAGTGATCTTCAGGTGAAGTACGGTATTTCTTCGTCGGACTATTACAGATATTTACAACTTTGGGTTTATTTTCATTTCTCTTTCACTCTTCAAAGTTTTACTTCTAACTCTATGCAACCACTGGTGCAGTTCTTAACTGCCTGTCAATTGGGGGCTCCACTGGACCATTTTATTGGTACTCTTTATTCTTTGTTATGCGCTCCAGCCCAAGACTCCACTAAAATAATTTTTCAGCGGTGGCTGACAGATTTACCTACAGAAGGGTTGGAAGAACTCGATGAAGTTCTGACCCTTATTAAATGAGAACCAGAACATGGTGAAGTTCTGATTTGTCCTGATTAGTTCTGATTTATTGACAACTATTTGGAAAAATCCCCCCAAAAAACTATGAAAGTGGCCAAAGTCAGTCACATTTGACATAGAGGCCCAAAGGAAGTATTTTAATAGATTATTTGTATAAAAATTATTGTAAAACTGCTAATAGAAACATCGAAGCTGATGGCAGATAAGGACCGCAAGGCACATCCAGTCTGCCCATTTTTTCTACCTTATGAATGTGCCATAGGCCTGTACTCTGTCATGGCCTATCTAGTCATACTCATCTTTATTGCTCCCTTATGCCTATCCCATGCCTGTTTGAAGCCCTGCACTGTATTTATATCCCCCACTTCCACCACCACTTCCTGAGGTAGGCCATTCCGTGTATCCACCACCCTTTCTGTGAAAAAGAAATTCCTCATATTCCCACTTAATCGGCCTCCCTCTAATCTCATGCTGTGTCCTCTTGTCCTGCTATTTTTCTTATATTGAAACATGGTAATAAAAAAGCAATCACTCACTACTAGCCCCTTCATGGCTGGCCTATAATGGTGGCATATCCTGCTCGTGTCCATGACATGAGTGTGCTGGGAGAGACAGATAGAGACTGAGAGAGAAAGAGAGACAGACAGACAGACAGATGCAGATACCTATATCACAGCACCACCAAGCACTGCAGGCACTGCCAGGCAGCTAAGACTTTTATTTTATTAAGGGTGCTGTCTGGGTATTATGAACATACGAACATACAAAAATGGCAGCAGAAACAGGCCTCACTGTCTATCGAGTCTGCTCGAGTGTGCAGCTAGCACCTTATAATGCTGCTGCCCCTCCCTTCCCCCCATCCCATCCTATTACCCCTTACCCTATCCCAACCCTTCTTGAAGCTGTCTACCGTCTTGCAAGCCACTACCTCACCCAGCAAGGAGTTCCACTTGTCCACCACTCTTTCCATGAAAAAATGTCTTGTCATCTCTCTCCTGAATCTACCCCCCTCCAGTCTCAGTTGGTGTCCTCTCGTGTCCCTCCCCTTTCTTCTCTGGAAAATCCTCTCTATATTAGTCTTGTTTATTCCCTTCAGGTACTTAAAGGTCTCAATCATATCTCCTCTGTCCCTCCTCTCTTCCAAACAGTACATGTCCAAGTCCCCCAGCCTTTCCTCATATGGCTTGCCCTCCAATCCCTGGATCATCTTTGTAGCTCTACGCTGTACCCCCTCCAACAATCTGATGTCCTTCTTCAAGAATGGGTGCCAGTATTGCATGCAGTACTCCAGGTGGGGCCTGACCAGTGACCTATACAGGAGCAGAATAACCTCCCTACTTCTGGAGGAGATTGTCTAGCTATACACCCCAGCATTTTGTTGGCTTTTGTCGCTGCTCTTCTTCACTGAACAGAGTTGTTTATGCTCCCTGTTATGATCACCCCTAGGTCCTTCTCTTCTGTGGAGCAAGACAACTGAACCCCCATTTAAATGATAATCCCTCCCCCAGTTTCAGGCTCTGAAGTGCAAAACCTTGCACTTCATGACATTGAACCCCAGTCTGCCCACTCCTGCAGCTTATTCAGATCGTCCTGCAACCCCTTCCCCCCTCCATATCATCTACAACAGCTCCCGTCTTGGTATCATCTGTGAACAGACTGATTTTACTCTGGATCCCATTCTAGATATCTACAGTGAAAATCCAGAACAGTACTGGTCCCAATACAGATCCCTGTGGTACCCTGCTCGTCACCGATGAGAGTCCCCCCACCACCACAACCACCCTTTGCTGTCTCCCCCAGCCAGTTCCTGATCCAGGTCACCATTTTTGGTCCTGTCCCCACATACTCCAACTTCCCCCCCAATCTCCCATGTGGCACTGAATCAAAGGCCTTACTGAAGTCCAAGTACAGGACATCCACAGCATGGCCCTTGTCCTGTTCCCGTGTCACCCAGTCATAGAACTCTACCAGGTTTGTCTGGCATGATCTGCCCATGACAAACCTGTGTTGCTGGTTATCCTGGATACTGTTTGCCTCCAAGAAGCTCACAAGCCTCTCCTTTAGGATGGGCTCCATGAGTTTGCCCACGATCGAGGTGAGGCTCACTGGTCTGTAGTTCCCGAGTTCATCCTTTGGCCCATTTTTATGAATGGGCACCATGTGGGCCATCCTCCAATGCTGTGGTACACATCCTGTGTCCAGGAAGGTATTGAACAGGTCTGCCAGCAGCCCTGCAAGGACCTCTGCCAGCTCCCTCGGTACTCTAGGGTGAATGCCATTCAGCCCAGGCATTTTGTCTGCCCTTAATGCCTTCAACCCCTCCAGCACCCTGCCTTCTGTAATCCCTACATTTGTTGTCCTCTTCCACCTTACCCACCCCCCCACTTGCCTGAGGTATTTGCCCCCCCAAGTGAACACAGAGCAGAAGTACTCGTTCAGTGCCTCTGCCTGCTCCACTTCTTCTCCACCCTCCCCATCTTTCTTGATCCTCAGAAGCTGGTCTTTTCTTCTCCTTTTCCACCTATGTAATGGAAGAAGTCTTTTTCTTCTCTTTTGATCCCCTATGCCAGTCTCGGCTCTCTAGACGTTTTGGCCCCCCTGACCCATCTGGTGACTCCCCTGACTTTTCCCTGTATACATTTTTATCTTTTCCCCTTCCCGTTTTCTTATACTTCTGAAATGCTGCCCTCTTGGCTCTCACCCCTTCTCTGACCTCTGGTGACAGTCAACTGGGTTTCTTTGCCCTGCCCTTCTTGTTTTTTTTCCTAGTACAGGTCTCCGTTGCCTCCGCCAGCCCTCCCTATATTATATTCCATTTCTGATCTGCATCCATCTGTTATTGGATGTCTGCCAGGTGCTTGTTCAGAATTTCCCCCATCATCCTAAAATCTGCCCCCAAACACAACCACCATAGTACCTGTGCCCCCTGTGTCCCTCCCCATGTTTAGCATGAACCACACAGAGTAGTGGTCACTTCCAGCAAGTGGTTCCCCCACTTCTAGGTTCCTTACAGCTTCCCCATTATCCAGTACAAGGTCCAAAGTCCTTTCCAGCCATGTTGGCCCTGTACCAGCTGTGTCAAGAAGCTGTCCTTAAAAGCTTCCAACAGGACACCCTCTCTTGAACTCATGGTGGCAGGTGTGCTCCAATCCACCCCCAGCAGGCTGAAATCCCCCACCACCACTGTGCTTCCCTTCCTGCATACCCTTCGAATTTGATCTGCCAGTTCCTAGCCCAGGTCCCAACCCTGTGATTGTGGCCTGTACACTACTCCCATCCTCAGTGTCCTATTCCTCGCATCCTGGAACTGCATCCACAGAGCTTCTGTCCTCCCCTCTTCCCCTTCCACCCCTATGCACTTAATCCACTCCCTCACATAGATTGCCACCCCTCCCATTCCCCTTGGCCCTATCCTTTCTGAATAGCTTGTACCCTGGGATCATCATATCCCAATCCTGGTACTGGGTGGCCCGTGTTTCCATGATGGCTGCTATGTCCACTAATTCCACCACCAAGAGAGCCTGTAACTCTGCAGTTCTGTATCTTAGGCTTCTTGCATTCAATAAGACCACCTTAGCCTATTGCCTCCCCAACCTTATCATTTCTCTTCCCCCCCATTTGCTCCCCTCTGTGCCCCTCCTCAGTGCCTTCGCCTCTAACTAGGGGGGATGAGTACCCTATGCTCCCCTTTCCAGACATTGTTATTAACAACGGTCCCCTCACCACCCCCATCCTAGTTTAAATCCACCCTTGTTGAAATATACCCCTCCATTCCCTGTTTGAGCACGCTCTTCCCCTCCTTGCTCAAATGTAACCTGTCCCCTGCATTTAGGTCGCTGTTGTCCCAGGTTCTGCCTCAATTTGACACCAGTCCATGTTTCCTGGTGTAGCACCAATCCCTCTGTGACCCTTTAAACTCCTCCATCCTTTTTTTCTTCCCATACTTGCATATGGTACTGGTAGCACCTCAAAGAATGCCATCAACACCCCCACCTCCTCACACTGCCTACCCAGTTCCTTGAACCTCCCTTTACCACCTTCACTGCTTCCCCAGACAAGTTGTTTGTTCCCACGTGTACCACCACGTGTGGTTTCATCCTCCCTCTGCTTTCACACTTGAGAAGTGCCTGCCCTGCCTATGGTCAACCCCAGAATTGCTTAGACCAAGATACGACTGTGCCTTTCCCTCCTTCCTCCCCATCTGATTCCCTTCAGTATGGAGTCCCTCAGCACCAACACCCCCCATCATACTGATCCTGACCCCCTCTTCCACTGTGATCCCTGTCCACTTCCCCAGGAACCCTACTGCCTCCCTTCTCACATCCCTCATCTACACCTTTTGTGCACATTGCTTCATTCCCCCTGCTGCCTCCCCTCCTGTTACTACCTCTCCCTCCTCCTCTACCCTTCCCTTCCCTTCCTGTCCTATCTCTGTTTCCCATTGTAATTCCTACCTCTTGGACCTTCCCTAACCATCCCCCCATAGCTCTAGTACCTTCCCTTCCTCTTCCTCTTCCAACACTGCAAACCTATTGCTTGATAACCAAGCAATGGTGACCATCACCTCCTTCTTCCTTCCCTGATCCCTCACTCCTCCTACTGTTGCTCACCCCATCCTCCTTATATCCCCATCTTTAGCTTTGCAGTTTGCTCTTTGCATCTCTCAGCCCCTCCTTAGTGGGGTCACTCCTTCCTCAGCTCCCCCCCACTCTCCTTTGTTTTCTCCATAACCCCATTACTTCATCCTCCAGTTTCCTTAGCCTGCAGAAAAGTGGACAGCCTACCAGTTTCCATATTAAATTCATCCAAACAGCCACCTTACATCCATTGCAACTCACTATCCTCCCTGTGCCTGCCACCCTCCCTCCATGGCACCCATCATTCCACCCTCTATTCTGCAGCCTCCAACCACCCTTATCCATTTCTCTCCACTACCACCACCTCTCGCACCCTCCCCTTGCAGCCCTTCACACCTACTCCCCATCATTCACATTTGGTTTAAGTGAATCCCCATGCCTGTCCCCCGGGATTGGCTTAAGTGCATCCCCACACCTATCCCTCAGTCCTTACTCTTGTACTTATATGCTCTAGTACTAGTCCAATATCAGTACTTCTTTAACCTCCTGGTCCTGATTTGATGGCCTTTACTCAGCAACACATTAAAATAATCCCCTCAGTGTACTACATTAATACAGTAACACATAATACAATCCCCTCAGTGTATTACAGCTCTTATGAACCCTAAAAATACTTATCACAGCCTTGAGTATGCTAGATCTATAGCTTAGTAATACATTACCACCTTAGTATATATCAAATCCAAATATGACATCACATAGCAAGGCTAGCACCTTTGTATCTCCACCCACCTCCACCACCTGTGTCTGAACTTTTACCACCTGACTATTAGCTTTAAGAGTTAGTTCATATGGGCAGTTTGTATCTCCACAAGAGTCTCCCTCACAGCCTTCAAGCCCAACCCCAGTGGCTTTTCAGTGTTAAAGAAAGCCTGCAACACAGGGTGGGTGAGGGGGCTTTAACACAGCCATCAACTGTTCCAACAACCAGCACAAGCCACCAACAGTTACAATATCACAGCTCAAGTAACAGTTGTAACTCACAGTACTAATTTAAAGTACAAATTATTCAAATATCACAATTAAAAGACAAGAAAATAAAACACAGCCACTTCCCTGAACACTCCTCCCTCTTCTGTTCCCCAGTGAATAATGCAAGACAAGATGGTGCCTGTAATTACCCCTCCCCCTCTCGCCAGACAAATAGCACAGATTTAAATTTAACTTTAAATATCACAGCCAGCAATTGTTCCCATAACCAGCACAAGCCACCAACAGTTACAATATCATAGCCCAAGTAACAGTTGTAACTCACAGCACTAATTTAAACAGTTGTAACTCCCAGTACTAATTTAAAGTACAAACTATTCAAATATCACAATTAAAACAGAAGAAAATAAAACATAGCCTCTTCCCTGAACACTCCTCCCTCTTCTGTTCCCCAGTGAATAATGCAAGACAAGAGGGTATTATTCTGATGGATGTTCCAGTCAGAGCTGAACAGGCCAAAGAAATGGATATGAATGATCAAATGAGCAGCACTAAGAGAGCCCACCCACCCTGCCCATGTGAATGATTCAACTGCTTTGCATGCCCTAGTGTACTGTGGTATATGGTACACTACCTGGTCCAAGAGGTGGTAATGTTTTCTAGTACTGTGACTGCTTCTACTAAATCTGATCAACATGCTGAATCCTTAAAGAAGAAAAACAAAAGACATAGTGATCACCATCACCTCGGCAGGCAGCCAGTCACACATTGCATTGGTCAAGTGCAGTGCAGTCATAAAAAAGTTTGCCACTGCCACCTGAAGACTTGAAGACATACAACAAAATTACACCCTTCCTAGTTACACAATTGCTGCCTGTCACTGCCAAGTAATTTAAGTATCAAAACTAAATTATAGTAATATAATAATCTCAGCCCTTTTACTGTAAGTGACATGTAACCATGCTAGCATACCACGCATACAAAAACAATAAAGAAATTACATGAATTTTCAGTTTAGTAGCATTTTTTCTGTGAAGTAATCGCAGCCAAATATGGGGGGGGGCATGAGAAATATACAAAGAGTATTCAGTTTCTGGGTTTCATGCATCTGCTAAGCCAGGCACTGTACACAAATTAAAACAGTACAGTCAAGATCAGTTGCTGAGGGCAAAAAAAGTGACAAGTAGCAGTAGTAAGGAATGGAGTAAGAACAAAAAGTGATAAGTAGTAGTAGTAGACAGCAGTACCCTGCCTTCCAGATCAGATAGAGGTACCAGGTACCACCAAGTTAGTTTGTGACATTAAATGTAGTTGCTTGCTGTATTCGGCCTCTCAACCCACTGATGTTATTATTTTTCTATTCTGTGCTGCTCATGTGATCATTCAAGTAATAGTGGCCTGGCCTAGTCCGTCCTGACCTGACTTGTTGCAATTAATTGCTACCTCATGTAGTAGCATATACCATTGCAACAGTGATGCTGTTACAACGAATCCCCCAAAGCTACTCAACCTGTTTGACACCCGCAGTGTCAAATGGGTTGTGCAAGTGATAAACGGATTCATCGACTCCCGGGTTCGGCTGCACTCCATCGACATCCACCCCCCCCCCCAGAGTTAGGAATCTAAAAGTCCAAGGGGTGTGGGGGGCAAAGCCACCAGCAAGCAGTACATGACACCAGACACTGTTGGGTCTGTCGGCACTTTGTGCAGCAATGTGACCACTGTCTGCAAAGTGCTGTCACTGTAAAGTCCTTTGACACATTTCTTGTTTAAGCAACTTGGTGGAACCACGTAGTAGACCCTATTCACAAAAGATTTTCACCTCGGCACAAATTCTTTAGAGTGTTTTGTGGATAGGGTCTGCTCAGAGCAGTCAATGTATGCTTTATTCAGGTATCATATTTGAAATTAAAGTGAGGAATATTGACTTTAAGAAATGTGAGGCACTCAGCATTTCCTGGTGTCAAACAGGATTGAGTGTCAGTAATGATGTTACCAGCCGAACTAAACAATCCTTCCAAACAGACGTTAGTCAGAGGGCAATTCATGTACTTCATTGCAATGTTTACTAAAGCAGGCCACATATTAGTTTGGATTTCCAAAATTGCAAAGGATCAGCATTCCAGCAGATATTGAGCTCTGCCAGGTACATTTCAACAATGGTCTGTGCTGAGGCTGTGTTACAAGAGGCAGATAAAGAAGATGTTACAATTATATCTTTTAAGTGACTCCGGAGACATGAAGCTGAACCAAGTGACTGTGGGACAATGCTATGTTTGGATAGTGGTGCAGAAGATTCATCTGTAGTGGCTGAGGAGTAAGAGGGAGAAAATGCCGCAACAGTAGAGGATGGGCCACCTAATGCTGTGCTATGCTGTGTTGTGAAGAAGATTCTGAATGTGGTGCTGCTGATGTACTCTGTTCCATGACAGCACGCACCTCATCTAGTATTTCTTTTTTATCTCAAAACAAGTGTCATCATCATCATCACTCAATAGTTGCTGCAATTTGTATCATGGATCAAAGACGTTTGCTTTAATGTAGTACTCAGAATGAAGCATTTTATATAGTTTGTCATCTTCTTCAACTTTTTTGATCATAGATCTCATTAGATCTTGTTGTATTCTGGGGGACAGCCTGCATGTTTCTGCAGCACCACACTAGCAGTTTGTGTGATCACGTAACTGTCTTGCTTCTCTGGCTTTTCCCAAATCAGATTAAATCTGAATTTTAACATATTTATTAGGGATATCACCTGGCTGAGAGTTGCTGTGTTTGCACTAACCTCCCTGGTGATTTCCCCAAGTGGCTGGAACAGGAAAATTAGAAACTCCAACGTGGCCCACTGTGGTGGAATAATAGATATCTGCATCACCAATTTTATTTTCCAAGGTGTATTGCCTGACAGCTTTCTTTTGTTCCAGCAGCCTTTGGAACACATAAAAGATCAAATTCCATCGAGTAGAAATGTCTGGATCAGTCTGTGCAAAGGTAAAATGTGTTCCTACTGTATTTTTTCAAACAAGTGATGGGCTTTGCTTGAGTGACTGAAATGAGTGCATATTCTTTTGGCAGTGCTAACAAGAGCCTTAATCTCACTGTTGTCATCAAGAAAACTATGAACTATTAAATTTAAGCAATGTTCAAAGCAATGGATGTGAACAAAGCCCCCCTCCTCAAAGGCCTTCCTTATGTTGGATCCATTATCTGCAACCATAAAGCCAACTGACAGTCCCTGTGAAGTAAGCCATTGCTGTATTGTTTTTTGGAGCTCTTCATTGATGTTGTATGAGGTATGTGCAGATGGAAAATAAAACATTCTTAGAACAGCAAATTGCGATGCTTCACTGTCCCCAGTCCCATGTGAATTATCGAAACATGCCCAATGTGCCATGACAGACATGCAGGGTTCAGGCTGTCAGCTTGTCCAGATGTATGTTATTATATGCCACACCTTCCCAACAGCATTGCACAAGACACGTCTTAATTTTTAACATACAACATCATAAAGATCTGGAATCCCTGTTGTCGAGAAGTATTTCCACAATGGTATACTATATCGAGGTTTGAGGTACTCAAGCAACTGCCTGAATCCTATATGTTCAACCACATTATATGGTAGCAAATCAACAGATGTCATTTCTGAAATGTTCTGGCTATTGTAACAGCAAAAGGGTGAGTCAAGGCATGTTTGGCTTTACGCTCATATGTTTCTGAGATGGTAAGCTGTCTCATTGAAGGAGAAGGGCTTTTGAACACATGGTCACTTTCAGTAACAATAGGAGGAGTCCTTTGAATGGGTAGCAGTGGTGGTGGAGGTGTTTCAGTAGTGCTGTGGGGGGCTGCCACTGCTTTCATCTATGGGAGTTACCCCTGAGTGTAGTGAACTATCACCGTCACTTTCTCTTTGAGACTCACAACTGGAGTTCTCAGGACTGTTATGACATCTGTCTAGGTGCCTTTTCAGTGATGAAGTTCCTAGTGCTCTTTTCTTTTTAACCCTGTTGATTGGCCTTGACAAATAGCGCATGCTGCTACCAATTCATTAGAAGCCCTAATGGAGAAGTATGACCAAACAAAATATATTTTTTAGTTTGTTTTTGTTTCCAGGAAGGCACACACTTTAGTCACCTTTTCAAGGTACCCCCCCGAAGATTTTTCTTGGGCTGTTACCCTTCTGTATTATTCCCACTGCCCCACTCCTCAACCAAAACATTTCTGCCTGTTTCTTCTTCAACTGCAATTTCCATCCCCTCCAGTAAACCTTGTACTGCCTGTTCATTCTTTTCATCTTTATTATTACCCTCTTTGGGTTCAACCGCAAAAGAATTTGATGAGGGTGAAGGACTGGCAGTAGCATAGTATGCAATTGTTCTATACCGTTAGGTGCCTCTGCAGGTGGTACCCACCAAGCCTTTAGTTTTTTTAACTACATAAATGTTTTTTTTACTTGGGACTGATGATGCTCCGAGACAGTCATCTTTTTTGGATTCAAGCATTTGCTTGGAAGATGAAACTTCAGATGTGAAAAAAATCACTTTTTGGGATATGATTTTGTTTGGGAGCACAATGAAAAGTTGAAAGTCAGGATCCTGACATTCAGGATCCCAACATTCAGGATCTCGAGTTTGGCTGCCCGACACACACCTGCCCGACAGACACTGGTGCCAGCAGGGGTAAGGTAGTGGATGTAACAAACCACTGCCCTGCTTCTAGCCATGCAACACAAGGAGGGGAAAAATTGGGTGGTTGGCCGAGCTGCTTCCGTAGCATGGAGGGCTAAGCCACTAGCAGCTCGGCCACTAGTGAACTCAGACCCGGGTTCTATTCCCAGGTCTATACTTTTGCATGGTGCTTTTGCCCCCCATAAACTGTTTTAACCTAATCCAAGGTCTGCGCCCCTTGGAGTTGGTTATTTTAGTTATGAAGGGTGTGGCAGGGGGAGCCCCCACATGGGGGGGGCTTGCTTCCTGCATTGCACCAACACCTTGTCGGTCTTCCAACAGTCAGTCTCCTAAACTCTGGCTTATGGAGTTCAGGATACTGACTGTCGGGATTCAGTAGCAGATCCTCTTGTTTTTCCTTTTCAGGCTGATTGCTGTCTTTTGCAATGCCACTGCCTACCTGAGAAATAGAATGCACCTCATCAACACTTTGATTCATTTTTTTAAAGTATTCTAACCTGTAAGAAAAGCTCCCTCTAACTAACGTGATGTCCTTCTGATGACTCCCACCCACAGGCCAGGGACAAATTTACTGTCATGACTCGTGACTATACACAGCACAGCAGTACACACAGCCACACTGAAAAGCCATGGAAAAAAATGTATTTGGGATTTTGGGACTAAGTTTCTCGTGTGGACCACCCTGCAGTCTCTATCTCTCCCCCTTGATGGCACAGGTCAAAGATTTATTTTTCCAGCCTGCTGCCCTTGCCCAGTACACACAGCCACACTGTAGCCAGGAAATAAAATATTACTTGGGGTTTCTGGGATTGTTACATTTCTCATGCCCCTCCCCCACCCACCCACCCCGCAGTCTCTCTCTCTCTCTCTCTTCCCTCTGGATGAAATCATGAATGAACATTAAGAAGTGAGTGCGATTCATGATTGGATGGTACTAGTTGAATATTTATTTTTCCAACCTGCTGTACTTGCCCTGCACACACAGCCACATTGAAAAGCCAGGAAAAAAATGTATTTGGGATTTCTGGGACTGTTACATTTCTTGTGGGTCCCCTGCAGTCTCTCTCTGTCTCTCTTCACCCCCCCCCAGATGGCACAAGTCAAGGATGTATTTTGCTAGTCTGCTGCCCTTGCCCTGTATACACAACCACACTAAAACCAGAAAAAAATATATTTGAGATTTTCTGTAACTGTAAAATTTCTCTTGGGCCCCAAGTAGTCTCTCTCTCTCTCCCTCTCCCTCTCCCTCTCGCCTCTGGATCTGGAATGGCACAAGTCAAATATTTTGCCAGCCTGCTCTTGTTCATGTACACAGCTACACTGTCTGAGGTCAAGAAATTGGAAAAAACTTTCATTTGGGATTTTCTATAAAAGTAAACTTTCTTTTGGGTCCCTAATGGTCTCTCCCTCTCTCCGCTGGACATGGAATGGTACAAGTCAAAGATTTTCCCAGCCTGCCCTTGCTTATGTACACAGTCACACTGCCACACTGCCTGCCTTTTGCCTCCCCTCCCCCGGCAGCCACCCAGGCCACCACTATATCTCCTCAGTCCCTCTGGATTCCTCCTTTCTCCAGTCCTGACCTGTCACTCTCCCCCAGTGATCAGTTTCTCTCCCTCCTCAACCCAGTAAGTCTTCTTTCTCTTTCCTAGTTTCTCTTCCCTCCACTCCAAAAATGTATTTTTTTTTCCTTTTTGGCAACTTCTTCTGGCAGCTCTCTGCTACAGTGAGTGAGTGAGGTGCTCCTCTGACCATCTTCCTTTCATTTGGGCCATGGTGTGCACCCAGCAGTTATATACCATGAGTGCATCGTGTGACTGTCCTTTGCCTGATTGGATGCTGCTGGCTGCCTGTATGTGGAATGAGTGTGCCGACAGCATCCCCATGGCAACAGTTCACAAAATGGCACTTCCACAGACCCAGAGCTGGATTTCGGCAGTGAAGTCTGTGTTTATCCAGGGCCGTGGATTGCCGGTTCGATCTGGGGGTCCAGATCTCCCACAGAACAGTCTACCCAGTCCTAACCTATAGACTGTGATTTGGCTCAATGGGAGAAATTTTCTTTAGTGTCCTTCAAACTCTCTATGGTGCCATACCTTCGAGACTTTGCATGGAAATGTAGGATGTACTACTTTAGAGCCCCTGTCTTGTTCATCTTTTAGGCCCTTCTGTAGGCAACTGTTGGAGGGAGTGTGGAGAGCAATTAGCAGGCCATGCACATATTTTCTGATCATGTACCTATATACTACAGTATTGGTCTGCAATTTCCCAGGTGATAAGCCATATTTTTGATATCCCCGCTCCCTTGCCCCCTGCACTGGTACTTCTTCACATTTCCTGTGCAGATATCTCAGGGCAGGGCAGGTCATTGAAGTTGTTATTAATTTTATTGATCTGTGCTAAAAAGATCATTACACGGTTGTGGTGTCAACCCCGTCTGACTCAGGTCACAAATTGGGAAGCTTTGGTTGAAACTATTTATAGACATGAGCAATGTAGTTACAAGTATGTAAATTATCTTCCCATATTTGAACAGACCTGGGGATGATGGCTATTATATAAGGTAGAAGTTAACCCTACCTTTGTTCCCTAAGGTACTTCATGGATCTTTTTTTTTTTTTAGTGTTTTTTTATATTTTTAATTGGGACTATTTATTTTTATCCTATGCTTATTTCCAATCCCCACTTTCCGCTGCTGGGCAGGATTCACAAAGCTTTGCCCAGGTGCAAACCTAGTTTGCCTGGGACAAACTGGGCTTTATGAATAGCTGGTATTCACAAAGTCCAGCTTGCTCCCACAAACTGGGTTTGTGTCCGGGCCAAGCAGTGAGGAGGCTGCAATTCAAATGAGGAGGCAGGGACCTGCATATCCCCATTATCCCATTCACAAAACATATGCTCCATGCAAGGGCCTTGGCAAAGGCCCTTGCTTGGAGCAAAATACTACTGAAAACCTGGAGGTAATCCGCACAACCCTAGTGGATGGCCGAGGTACTGCGCCCCCCCACCCCTGTCTCCAATCATCCGATCACCCACCCGGTATTACAGTAATTATTTACCACAGTATTTATTTATTTTGCTTTTGGTAACCAGGTGAGTGCACTAGGCAAACAATGCCTATTTTCAGGCATGACCTGGGAGAAGACAGTTTACAGGCAAAACAATATACATGTGACACAGCACATGAAAGCAATACAATCAGAGTGAGAAACAACTATGTTTGGATATTTGACACAAGCACTTTGACAAAATGAATAATACAAGTAAAAGTACTGTGTAAACAAATTATAGTTTGGCATGAGTAACACAGGAGAACATTCAAAAGGAGATAGGTAGAGCAATACAGTTCAATAAGTGCCAAACTATAAGGTTTTGTGGCTAGGGGAGAGGGAGGGAGAGAAAAGGTAGGGAGAGAGGAGAGGGAAGGAGGGGGTAAGAGAGTGGACAAGCTAGGAAGTAAGAAAGGAAGGAGAAGAGGTATCAAGGAGGTGGATAATCTGAAGATGAAGAAGAGAGTGGGGGGGTGTAGGTTCAAGGCGGGTTAAAGCAAGTGCAGGGGCTTATAGTGTGTAAGTGTTCACGGTGTAGTTTCTTAAAGGTAGCATGGGTGGACGCTTGATGGATAGAGGAGGGTATAGATTTCCAGTACTAAGGAGATGTATAACAGAAGGCACGTGTGCCCATGTTAGATCTGCATCTTGGAATGTGCAGAAGGGCTTTTTCATTTGATCGTAGCTCATAGGTGAGAGGTTGTAATTCCAGAGCTGAGGAAAGGGATATGGGGAGGCCTGTTCTGGTGACACAGTCGATTAGTGACCCAAAGGACTGGAGACAATAGGCAGAGGGGCTAAGCCATTTTAGGTCCATAGAGTTAGCAGTGGTGTTTGAAACACAGTGATGCAGAGACAGTGCAGATGTTATTGTAAGTGGTGTCCCATTTGTGGAGGGAGGATTTAGCTGCAGATAGATAGATTGCAGAGCCATATGCTAGAGCTGGCAGAAGGAAGCCTTGAGCCACTGCTAGTCTGGCTTGGGGGGGGTAAGGGCATAGCTAGTGTGATAGGCACTTCCTATCTTGGCGTTTACGGACTTACAGATAGTGGAGATGTGTAGGTCAAGGTCAAGAGAATCGTCAAGGATTTCATATTTTTTGGCATTGCCCAAAAATAGCTGTATTATGGGGTAACATTAAGGAGAAACTGGACCCTTGCCTGGGGTTGGATAGTTTATTTACTCCAGAGATATGTATTTTTGGGGATATGACCACCATTGATGTTCGGATAAGGAAATACCATATTAGTCTGATTTCTGCTTCGGTTAAAAAAGTGGTTCTGAAGCATTGAAAAGAAACTTTAGAGATTTCGTATGGCGAATGGTTTCAGGAACTCCTGGCAAATCTTAGAACTGAAAGGACTATCGCAAGTCTTCAAAATAATATGTCTAAATTTAATCGAATTTGGGGTCCATTATATTCCTGTTACTCTGTATCAGAATGTATTGGTTTACGGTAACAGCATGCTTCAGGTTAGGTATTCGTGTGCTGTGCAAATGGCTACTAAGTTGGGGGTGGGTTCGGGGTGGGGGATTGCATCCGCAGGTTCCTTTTGTCATGTCTGAGGTTTCTATTAATATTCATGCTCCTGCTGGATGTATTTCTGTTTTGAAAATCTTCAATAAAAGTTGAATTGCAAAAAAAAAAAGAATCGTCAAGGATAACACCAAGATATTTGAAGGATTTGGCAGAGGGTAGAGGGGAGCTGCCTGCGCAAGAGATAATAAGGGGATTGGGTTTTGATTTGAGCCTGGCTGGAGAGCCAAACAACACTGAGTAGGATTTGCTGGAGTTGAGGACAAGTTTGTTATTAGTGAGCCAGGTTTGTATACTCGCGTAGTTCACGGCAAGGGTATGGTTTAGGGCAGTAGCAGTTTTTGCACTGTGGTAGAGAACCAAGTCTTCAGCGTAGAGCAGAGATGAGCAGTTAGGTGCAGTTAGAGGGATGTCGTTGATGAAAATTGTGAAAAGTAGAGGGCCAAGTATGGAGCCCTGGGTACTCCAACGTGGATTGGAGCAGGATCCGAGATGGCTGAATTGAAGACTGTTGTCTATCAGTCAGATAGCTTTTGAACCAGGTAACGGCGTCTGATGAGAAACCAAAAGACCGTAGTTTCGCAAGAAGTGTGTGGTTGACCAGGTCAAAAGCTTTAGTTAGGTCGATGAAAACTGCACCTGTCAAAAGGCCTGAGTCCATGGAGGAATAGATGTCACTTGTCAGTTTTAGCAGGGCAGTGGTGGTGCTGTGACCTTTGCAAAATCTGTGTTGAGAGCTTGACAGGAGGTTGTATTTTTGGAGGTATTCTATAGATTGGGTGGAAACTAGTTTTTCAAGGATTTTGCTTAGTACAGAGAGTATGGCGATGGGATGATAGTTCTTGATTTCCTTGGGGTCTCCTTTTTTAGGAATGGGGTGACTTTAGCAATTTTCCATATATTTGGGACTGAACCATAGCGTAGGGACATATTGAAGATTTTGGTTAGTTTGGAAACTATGAAGGGGTCAGCAACCTTCAGAAGCCTAGGTTCAAGATCATCCGATCCTGGGCTGGTATTGTCAGGAATGGAATGGAGAGTAGCAATTGTAGAACTTCTCTTTTTTGAATGCTCCAGAACCTAAAGGGGGGATTCGGAGGCGGATGTTTGGTGACACATCAGGGCGGAGTGGTGTGACCAGTAGGGAAGGACATCAGGTAGTAGGTTAAATCTGAGAAATGCTTATTGAAGGTTTTAGCTATGGTTAACGGGTTATTGCAATGTATGCCGTTTACCAGCATGTCATTTGTATGGGCCTTGTGATTAGAACCCAGGAGGGTTTTTATAGTGGACCAGAATTTATTAGAGTCCTCAGAGGCTTTTGTTAGTGGTTCCACTCCGATTCCTGATCTTCAAATTGCCCACCTGGTATTAATGTAATTATTTGCCGTAGCATACTGGTCCCACCCCAGTCCCTGATCATCCAAACACCCACCCGGTGATAATGTACACTATTTTCCATACTTAAGGGCCCCCCCTATTGCCCAGTCTCCTACCCAATATGAACATTACCATAGTTCTATAGTATAGTGGTCCCACCAACCCCCCCACCCACTCTGGTAATGGTGTACCACCCCGCTCCTCCTCGCCCCAACACTGCCACCAGTCAGCGAGCAGCGCAGCCCTCCCCACACCTCCGTGGCTGCCCACCGACTGAACTGTGAATGACAGTTTACAGTATATACAACAAGCTCATTGGGTGACACTGTGGTGGAACCACTACCTGTGGAAAAGGTTTACTGTTATCACCAGGTGGGTAATCAGGGATGGGGGATTGGGGTGGGACCACTACACTACACTATGGAAAAAGTGTGGTTACATGGGAGATCAGTGATGGGGGGATGACACCGGACTCCCAGGGAGTGATACCACATGGAACTTGGGCTGTTTGGGGGAGTGCAATCACATGTTAATGGTGTGCAAATGAGCCCATAGTGGGCATGCTTATGGCCTCTAGAGCTCTGCATGCCCAATGGGCTAATTTGCATGAATTGCACTTTAGCGCCTGAGCTTTTGGCTGCGGCGCCATTTTCCTGGCTGGCTGTGGGGGCAGCACTACCAAGTATTCCACTGCTTTTTCTGGGTTAGCACTGCCCCCCACCAGCCCCTATTCATAGTCAGATAGCTCACCAGGCTATCCAACTGTAAATAGCTCTGTTGCCCACCAGCACAGCCAGGAAGTGCAGCTCAAACATTTGTGCCCACTTTGTGCACCCTTTGTGAATCCTGGCCCTGATTTCTAGCTGCCAATTAATAGTATTATGGCCCATATATTTTTTTTAAATTGTGATATATTTTATTCAGCCAGTTCCCATTACTGTGTATTAAGCCTTGCTTCTTATTTATCTTTTTCCCTTATTGTGAAATATTGTAATCCTGCTTTATCTCCCTCTTTAGGTTTTATCTTCCTCTGAGTGATTTTTTTCTTAAAGTGCTTATTAGGTACTTAACCCTGTTTTCCTTATGTTTTGTAATGATTGTTCATTCTACATTGTTGTTTTGGACTAAAATTTAATAAAGTGGTTATTCTAAAAAATATAAAAAAGGAATCAGGATTCTCCCTGCACATTTTATAAATTAACTTTGCACACACACCCACTGCTGGAACTACCTACAGGTACCAATGCTTGTTCATCAAGCCTCCTCCTCCCTGAAAACTGTCAAAGTAATGCTTAAAGCACATTTCTTTAAAGTAGCTTAGGAATCATAATTTTTCCCCTTAGTTTGCTAAGTATGTTTGTATTATTTAGTATCCTTACAATCTAGTTCAAATATCAATGTTTTTGTATTATTTTGCAGAAATATAAAATGTTCACATATTTGTTCTTAATTTAAGAAAGTTTACTTTGTAAAATGCAACCTCGCCCCATGCCAGCAATCCAGGTTCGGGAATGAACCCGAGTCGCTGGGGGTCAGCGGTGGGGGCCATTCTCTCCTGGGGAGGGATGAGGGGTTTCCCCAGCCCTGGCTGCCACACGGTGGAGGACAGATGGCAGTTCGGGCTACAGGGGGCCGGGCGATAGTCAGGAGTGGGGCAGAAGGGGCAGAGCCAGTACTCGGAGTGTGGTGTGCCTCCAAGTGCATGCACTGCCGTGTCTGCCGGGGTCCCAGGACTCTCAGTGAAAAATTGGGACAAAAAAGCATTAAGTACATACAGGAAAAAATATGTGTACAGTGCTTTATGGAAGGGCAGTACAAAAATATTACTTGCGTACTATGTATACTTGCCCACTTACATAGACTAGCAGGCCCAGATATTCAGACTGCACCATTTTGTGGCGCAGGCGCCTGCACCACTTAAAAAAGTTGCGCAGGGGTGTGGCCAGGGTGATATTCAATGGAGTTGTGCTATTGCGCAATTTCTTTGAATATCGCCCCCTGGCCACACACACTGTGCATGGGGCAGTGGAACGGTGCCAGTGCAAGTGGTCAGAGTGGAGCATTGAGATGCGGTGGTACAAGTTCCATTGCGCCATGCACAGCACCTGCGATATTCAAAGGGTGACATGCAAATGGGGCCATCATTTATGCAAGGCACAAGGGGGGTCATTTGCATCTAATTACGGCCCCATTTGCATGCCATTAGCATGCAGGTGTGCCGATCCCTGACGACTTGCACCTGGCGCCCTGTCAGGCAGCAGCCATCGGGGACTAATGTCCCCTGCAGCCCGATCACGGGCATAATAGTGTCCCCCAACCCCCCATTAGCCCGATCGCAGGCATAATAGTATCCCCCGACCCCCCATTAGCCCAATCGCTGGCATAATAGTATCCCCCAGTAGCTCGATCGTGGGCATAACTAAAGTTTCCTTCCCCCAAGTAGCCCAATCGTGGGCATAACTGAAAGTTTCCTTCCCCTCCAGCCCCATCAATGGGCATAACTGAAAAGTCCTTCCTTCAGTAGTTTGGCCTGGCATAACTGAAAGCTTCCTCCTTTCAGTAGCTCACGCAGGTACACCGAGTGTTCTCTGTGCAGTTGACTCGCGCGGCCTTTCCAAAGTCTGGTATCTCTGGTGGTGATGGATGCGAGACTCGATATGGCGGCATTCACCATCGCCAGAATCCCTGGCATCAGTGGCCCTCACCCACTGAGCCCCACCACCCGCCCCCCAGTCAGCTGGCGGGCTGCGTATCTCCACCTGCCACCCGCAGCCCGCCGCACTGACAGCCCATTAGGGCTGCACGCTATTGTTCAGAGCATGATTATTGGTGCAGCCATATTGCACAGTCAGTTCAGATATGTGAATGAATTCATTCATTCTGCATCTGACCGACTTTACGGTATGGGCTGCATGCCCATTGGCTCATGTCTGAACTAATGGCATGCAGCCCTCACCGAGCTGTCCAGTCGGGTGGATTGGGGGGTGGCAGGCAGTTGGGTGCTGCTGCCCATTGGTTGATGGGGGGAGGGGTGGTGAGGCTCCATGGGTGGGTGGGTTGGTGGCCACTAGATCACCAGGGATTTTCAACTGGGGGTGGATGATGCCTATGATCGGGTCAGCGTCCACTAGACCACCAGGGATGTTGGACTTTGGGGTCTGATGCCCATGATCGGGTTACTGGGGAGGAACTTCACTTATGCCTACCATCGGGCTAATGGGGAGGAACTTTTCAGTTATACCCGCAATCGGGCTAATGGGGGGGCAGGGGATACTATTATGTCCGCGATCGGGCTAATGGGGGTCGGGAGATACTATTATGCCTGCGATTGGGCTAATGGAGGCTTGGGGGGATATCATTATGCCCGCGATAGGTCTAATGGGGGGGTTACACTTCAGCCCGCGATTGGAGCATGGGGAGGTGCCACCAGGTGCGGCGAGAATGAGTCCAGGACCACCCACAGGTGGCAGCTGCTGTGTTGCACCTTGCAATGCGACAACTCTCCTGTGGGTGGCCCTCAACTTGTTCCTTTTTTTTCAGTGTAACTTTGTGCAGGCACAGGTAGGGGTTGTGCCTGCATAACTCTGCATGGCCCGGGCTGAATATCGAGCTGTGCAGTTTATACATGGGCACGCCCGCCCACCTGTGCCTGCATACATTACTGATGTGCCCCAGCGCATCGGGATTTGTGCAGGCGCCTTTCTTCCTTTAAATATCGCAGCTGCAAGATTAGAGTTGTGCATGGCGCAACACTGTTGCGCCATGCACAACCCTTTGGAATATCTGGCCCCAGTGTTCTGACCCATACTATTTCATCAGCATTATGCAATTAAATCTTGTTCCCATAAATCTTTATTCATCTGGGACACTTTTTATTTTCTATCCTAGTAGATAGTTCATCTATAGTGAGTGACTGGACTTTCTCTGTTAACAGCCCTTAACTTTGACTCTCACAGTATAGTCGTCACCATAAAGATCTGTTTTCAAAGTTAAATTGAAAGAATTTATATGTTTTGTGACTTTAGTATTGATGATGCATTGCTTCTGATTGGCTTAATTTTGATTTTGTGATGTATATTTTATTGCACAGTATTTTGAATTTTTTTTCAGAGGAGATGCTTGATAAAGTGTTACACTGAATAGAAAAATAAACCAATGCAAATATTACAAATGCATAGAAATGTAATCTCTTGTAGAGGCAGCCTTAAAGTTGTCACATACTGTACTTAAGCTTTGCTTGCTATCGTCTAGTGTTTTGCAGGCTTATTTCCAGCAGTACAATGTAACCTATTGAACCTAAATTACTTACATTTTCAGTTTAAATAGCATATAACTTGAAAGAAACAACTTTATAGTCCAAAGATTTTACAACTAGGATTTTCTAATTAACATTTTACGGTATCTGAGGCAGTAAAAATGGAATTTTAGATAAATACCTGGTTTTATAAGGGATATGGCATCTATTCACAAGAACTATTAATTTTCCCATTAAAGACATAATAAAAAATTGCTGTTATAAGATAGAGGAATCTCAGTGGGGAATCTGTAATCCTACTTATTTAATATACTTTTACTACTGACATTGTTTAAAAGAGGACAGTTAAGGCACTTATTCCACACTAAACTATGATAATACTGGCACCATTTATTGTAAATGTAAACATGGGACATTTGATGGCTGGATGGTGTGGTTCTATTTCTATTCATTTTGACCTCTGTCCACTTCCTTAAGGACACTTGTAGCCCCCTCAAGTGATCAAATGCTACAGGGCACTTAGTGCAGCACACAGGGTGACCATGGCTCTTACAGCTATTTAAGCATTGGACCACAAGCTTAGGAACCTGAGGGTGACACAACGAAAAGCTGGTCCAAATTGCAGATGTCCTATCCACCCCCCTGCTCATCATGTCTGGTGTCCCCAGGACTCTGTCCTCATCCCAATCTGTTCCTCCATCTTCTAAAATGACCTCTCTTCCATTTGTGTCTTCTCACATATATACATGAAACAAAGTTGATTCCACTCAAACCAGCTCTCAGTGCCAAAAAAACTGACTCTCTGACTTTTGGAACTTGACAGCGACTAGGAAGGCTCCATCACACACACCTGTCTTCAAAACTCTGGATGGCAACCTGCTTGAAGAGGCATTCCACTTCAAGTACAGTACATAAGGATGAGGCGGGACAAGAATCTTAGCTTTTCCACCCATTCTGATGCCATGCATAAAAAAACCTCATCCAAAGCTTGGTGCACTGTACCAAATCAAATACTGCCTTCCTTTTCTGGTTTGATAAGAGGTCATCTTTAAAGTGATCTTGCCTGTGTTGGACTACACAGGTGTAGTCTACAGCACTGCCAAAAAGTCAGCGCTTTCCAGGCTGGACCCTCGTTTTCATTACTTCTGCTGCTTTGCCCATGGTGCTCAATCTCTCACCCATCACTCTCCTCTGTATAGGCTAATCTCTCTTTCCCTTAAGGCTTGGTGTCTGACATTGATCCTCCATGGCCAGATACTGGCTTGCCACTGTTCCCACTTGCTTTCCCATTCTTCTTAACCATGCCATCCCATTCTCCAATTACCTTCAGTCATCTGCTGCTCATTTCTTTCATATCCCTCACAATAAATCTGTACTGTGTCAGTTTGCTTTTTCTCTCCACCTTGCAACACTGTGTATCAGCCTCCCTCTCCCAGTTTGTCTCACTTCCTCCTGCACTTTCTAAAACCTCTGTTGCTGTCACTCTTCACAAAACCATGCACCTGCAGCTAGGCCTCTATCTCTTTGCTCCACTGTACAAAAACCCACACCCTATTCTCCTCCCACCACTGTTTTATCTGTTTAACCCATACTGCATCTTATGCTATTATACAGCTTAAACTCATAGAACTCAGAAATTTGAACATTATGCCATCATTATTCTGTTACAAATATCTTGCCATATGTTATGTACCCACTCCCTTATCTCTCATCCTGCCAACCCCCTTAACTGATGGACTTGATACATATATATATATATAACTTTTTTTATCTGTTTCTCTGAAATTCATTACTTGTACTGTGATTGTATTGTCCATGTACATGCATCTGTTGGTGTCACTTTGTTATGGCCCTTTACTGCCTGTGTTATCCTCCCCACTGGGTCACACCTGGAAAAGTGCTACAGCTCAGTGTGCCTAGCTTAGTCTCCAAATTGTAAACAAACAAACAAACAAATAAATACACAAAATCCATTACCTGAATGTCCACTCACAACCAATGGTTCAAGCAGCAGGCATTATTTCTTTGAGTTTGATGCACACGGGCTCCATGACTTCACCATCAAGGGACATGCTCCACTGGAGATGTGAGTAGAACAGGTACAGCCTAGCAGCATTTCACAGTAGCTACAGCCTACATGATCACACATTCTGTTTTCATACACTGTGGGAATGAAATAAACAGAAGGAAGCTCCTTAGAATATTGGAGAGTTCTAATGCCCCAGAACCTCTTCACCCAGCAGCAGCTTGGGCCAATGTACAGTTAAAGATTGCTCTACAGCATTGCAGATGAACACCCCTCCACTAGAATATGTTACATTGGGGGTCATTCTGCCTCAACAAGTTAACACAAAAAGTTTTGATGTTTATAGACAGTAAAGCATGTGTCTCGGTAGGTCCAGTCTCCATTACGGAGACAGAAACACATGGTAATTATGACTCCAATGATGATCCAAAAATATCTTTAATCAGAGACATACCATGATGGCTACTGCTGCATTGGTGTTCCTACAGAAGCACTGATTTCACAGAAATGGGGTGCCCACATCATGATTGCTATTTGAGGTTTACTTGGAGAGCACTCCCAATGAATGTTTTCTACTCATGTCCTACTTCTGTCTCCACTAAGGTACAGCTCACACCTTCTCATTTCTCTAACTCCTACTATACTTCTTTATAAGAGGTAGGTACCCCCCACCCACCTCACCTCCCCCCCCACACACACACACTTGACTTATCCCCTTATCAGAATACACAGATGCAAGGGGCTATATGATTTGAAAAGGGCAGGAGAATCTGCAGTAGCCAAACCAGGTGACAAAATAGGTAAACACAAAGGTTATAAGGGCATCAATGGGACTCAGAAGCACCTGGGGATTACACATCCACCTTCATTTCTACAACCTGTAAGTTCTGCCCAATGCATTCTGGTCACCCAGACATTTAAAATCAAACAAAATAAACCATGGGTTCCCATGCATATTTTTTCTGTAGTTAAGCATTTTATTTAATTTTTGTAAAAGGACTAGAGTTGGCATTATAGTATAGAATTAAATGTACAGGATAAATGTAGTAGAATAACAGGAAACACTTACATGCAAGTACAGACACAAATCATACAATATCTTTCAACTTGTCCACAGCTGTATGAGCATTAACATCACTTGGAAGGCCACCATCCAATCTCTGAGTAAGATAAGGAGCACTGACTGAGGTCTGTGTGCGCTGCATTGGTGGATGTCCTCCTGCCCCCTCAGGGCAGTTTGTAGAGTGAAGAGAAAAGATATCTCCTCCAGGTTTCATGGTATGACTCAGTTTTTTAACTGTAAATTGGCTCATTCTCTCATGTGTGGCCTTCACCCCTCACAGCAGACTTCCATTCATCTTCTAGAGAAGGGGTGCAGTTAGTTCTCCATTCATAGATCAGTAGCCTCTTGCTTCATCCCTACCATGACCATCCAAATTTGTAGAGCATCTGTTACCCTGACGAACCTGTGTATGTGTTCTAGCAGAAATAGGGATCCCTCCAATGGGAGACATGAAAAAATTACTTACCATAGTAATATTGTTTCTTACAAGGGATCTCCTAGTAGGATTAGGCAGAACAGCAGTCAGTCTAGAGCTGCTGACTGCCCCCAGAACATTGATTTCAGAATGTATACTGTTATCTAGAAAATCTAGATTTGTCATCTGGAGTCAAGCTCTAGATGAATCAGATTCTATTATGTCTGTAGTGTGAGCCAAAGAATACACACACGAGCAGTATGTAATAATAATGAAAGGTTTATTACAATACTCATGCAAAACATGTGACAGAGAAAATCACAAGGGAGTCAGTTTCTCATCAGTCCTCAAGGAAGGCACAATTCTATCTGGCAAGCTGGTTTACAGAAGGTTATATAGTACTGCTAACAATGTAGTTACAATGATAACAGCATAGTTACAGATATAAGGAACATAATGCATTGGTGTACAGTATAGAATGTAAACAAGGCATCTCCCTTGGGTAGTTACTTAGGAAACAAAATTACTAATGAGAAAGAAGTTAGACAAAGGAAATGATCTGTCAGTGCTAAATCACAGACAAAGGAACTGCTGAATAGCCAGAAATACATGTGGCATAATAAGTATAAGACACATACTACATATGATTATATGAGAATATAAGTATATAAGAATATACAGTAATCACTGGTGATTCATAAAGGCCCTCATCAGTGATATGGGTGAGAATATATGTGTATACAATACATAAAACATAACATAACCTAGGTAAATGCATTATAATGATGTATGACATGTATCATGCATGACAAGTGTAAAACATAAATCATAACAGTAAAACAGCACATGAAATGATGTAAGCATAATATATGGTAGCATATATTAGCAGCAATGCACATTCTTAGTACCCATGCTTGTACGATGGGTACCTATATCTACATGTTAGTGCAAATAGCAATATCACAGTATAAGTGACCAGAATACATTATATTGTGTATGTGGGATAATAGGGGTGCATAACCATCAAATAACAATCCCCTCCCTGTTGTCTTGGCAGAAGAGAGGCAACACAACAAAAAGAAGATGGTTAGGCAACATTCATTTACAGGCCTGAGGCACGAACCTAGTAAAGGAACATAAACAGGTCACAATGGTGTTTCAGGGTTACTGATGTAAATGAGGTGTGTATCTGCTCTATTGAGAAGAGGTTAGAGACACAAACTCAAGTTGTCAATATGAACATTAAATATAGGTAGAAACTCAGTTAGAGCATCAAGATAATCAGGGCTAGACTTAATAGCATCAGGTTCCAGGATGGGAACAGGGGTGATTACAGTATGTGCTATGACAACATGCTGTTTACGGAAAAAACAGAAGTTAGGAAAGTTCACATTACATGACTTAGAACAATACCAAAATTACTTATAGTAGTCACCACACAGTATTCTCCAACAGTAGAGTAAACCACCTTGGAAGATGGCATATTCCATTTGCGTAGTTGAACAGTGTACGAAGTAGCAATGTCCACAATCCACAAGCCACTATTAGTTCCAGGGATAAATCCAAGGTTTCTTCCAGTGTGAAATGTAGTTCCATTGTTCCTTTCAGATCCATATAAACTGCTTATGAATAGATCGAAAGATGAAGCCTAATTCCAATTGTTCGGCACATAGCCACAGATTGGCCTGACAAGTTCGAAGTTATCACATCTGCACAGGAAGCGGTATTCTTTCCATGTACAGCAATCTACATTAGATGCCAACCAAGCATCCAAGACCTTGTGGTAAACTAACAATGGAGGTAGTTCCAGTCTCTCATGATAGATGTCCCCATCAAGATGACCAATAGAATGGGTAGTCACCAAACGATCAAAGATGAAAGTTGCCAGATCAAACCGTGGCAATGAAACTGTGAAAGTCACAAACATGGCATCCTTGATTGTGCAGCAATATGTTTCAAAACCCAGAGTAATGCTCATATGTGTGATGACATACCCAAGGTTCCTTGCCATAGACAAGGGAATAGAAATAGTGTCAGGCAAGCATTTTTTAACACAAGCAGTAGAAGTACATTTGGGGCAATACCACTGTTCCATATGTCTATCATGTATGAGATCAGGAATATGTCCTAGTTCCAAATCCCAGAAGAGATTACTAATGGATGTAAGAACATAAGAGCCATAGGCAGTGCAAAGGACTTCCCTGGCTATGTGATGCTCATCTGCTTCCCTATTGTTAACAGAAATTGATTTATTAATCTTATTCTTTGTCATATCAAATATCTTCACAATATCCTTCATTTTATTAATTGTAAATCACCCTTCTTGAGCAAGGCCATCTACACCATGCAAAAGGGGAGATATGATATTATATTTCATACTACTATGGCTATATCAGCCCTATTCCAGAAAGACATACCAGGACCAAATAAGCCTAGGGCTAATCCTGGTTTTGCAACAAAATGCTTAGTACATTTGGGTTGTTTACTACTTTTAGATGTACCACTGGATCTAGGTTTTGAAAATCCTCTATGTGTGGTAAATAAGTAAGTAAAACTTTATTTATATAGTGCCTTTCAAAACCAAGGTGCTTTACAGATTAAACAAACCATATAAGATAATAAAATTACAAATATATAATTCAATTAAAAACAGCAGGAAAAGCTAATTGAAATAAATATGTTTTAAAATCTGATTTAAACCTATCTATGGTCAGGCATTCTCTTAACTGATGAGGTAGAGAATTCCACAGGGTAGGGGCTGCAAAAGACAAAGCACAAGCACCAGATGTCTTCATGCATACCCTGGGAATCTCTAGCAATCCCTCATCATTGGATCAGAGAAGGCAGAGGGGCAGTAGGGAATCAAGAGATCTTGCAGGTAGCTGGTTGCACGTAGCTGGGTCTCAGTTTGTGTAGGGCTTTAAAGGTCAGAAGACCAACCTTAAGGATGATCCACCACTGAATAGGCAGCTAGTGCAGTTTGTGTAGCACAGGAGTAATATGACTGGCTCTAGATGTGCTAGTCAATAACCTGGCCACCACATTCTGCACTAGCTGCAAGCAATGGATATCAACCCCAGGAAGCCCTAGGTAGAAGACATTGCAGTAGTCAAGGCTGGAGGTGGCAAAGGCATGGACCAGTGTTGGAAGGTCATCCAGGGGAACCAGATGTTTCACTCGCATGATATTCAGCAGATGGTAAAAAGAGGATTTGACAATGGCAGACATCTGAAATTTCAGGATTAAGCCATCATCAAAAATAACACCCAAGTTACACACCCGGTCAGAGGTAGTGAGCTGTACATCATCAATCCATATGCCAGATAGCTGCCCAGCCCCAAAACTCACCCCTGGATGACCAGGGTCCACAACCAACATTTCAGTCTTGTCAGGATTCAATCTCAGCCAGCTGGTGCTCATCCAGTCCTTAATCTAAGTGAGACAGCTGTTAAATACAGAGACTGCATCCCCCATTCAGGTAGAAAGACAAATACAGTTGAGTGTTATCTGCATAGCAGTGACAACTCAAACTGTATCATCTGATGACATCTTCCAATAGCAGTGTGACACTGTAAACAACATGGGTGCCAATATGGAGCTCTGCCAGACCCCACAGAACAGGGGGATGGTGTCAGAGGAATAAAATCCAGTGACCACCCACTGTTTCTTGCCTGTGAGGAAAGATCAAAACCATTCTAGGACTATCCCCGACAATCCACAGAGACACTGCAGGCACTCCAATAGCACACCATTGTCCACAGTGTCAAATGCTGCAGAGAAAGAGATCAAGAAGGACCAAGATGGTACATGCCTTTCGATCTCTCGCTATTAGGAGGTCATTCAATACCCAGACAAGTGCAGTCTAGGTACTATGTCTCTTTCAAAATCCAGACTGGAGAGCATCATAGACATTGTGGGTCATGAGGTGATTGCCCAATTGCAATGCAACCACCTTCTCAATAACCTTCCCAACAAAAGGGAGGTTATAGACAGCCCTGTAGTTAACTAAACAGTCTGGATCCAAGGATTTTTTTTAGGAGTGGTTATACAACCACCTCCTTAAGGGGATCTGGGAAGACACTCCTCTTCAAGGAGCCCCAGATAATATTACTATGATCGGGCAGTTGACATCTACACAACCCGCTAATAGGGGTGTAAGGCCTGGATCCAAATTACAGCTGATTGGGCACAATGTTTGGATGATCTGCACAAGATCCATGAATTCCAGCCAGCTAAAATCCGTCCAGACAGACTGAGTGTACAGCCCCTCTCACCGACCTCCACAGTCCCTTATAGGGAGAGTAGGGCCAATGCCAGACTGGATGCTGGCAACCTTATCTGCGAAGAATCGAGTGAGCTTCTTGCATTTAGCCTGAGAAAATGCACCTCTGAACTGGAGACAGGCTGGATTGCTCAGTCTGTCCACAGTCTGGAAGAGCTGAGCCAGTCAATTCCGTGCAGCAGAAATCTCCCTGGACAGGAATTCTACCTTCTTATGGGTGATTTCTGATTGCTAGCCCTTATACAGTGCTATCAATCTAAGCCTGTCAGCATCAAGGCCCAGCCTTCGCCATGCTCTCTCTAGCCTTCAACCAGCTCTCCTCATCTCCTTTAAGGAACCATCAAAACAAGGATTCCTTGGGTGAAGACTGAGTGTTCAAATTCAAACTGGAGTAATCTTATCCAGGGCCTCTCCCACTGCTCTATTATAAGCTAGTATGAGATCTCCTGGACTCATGCATTCACCTGACATGCCTGATAGGTCCAGGACCACCGACAAACCCTCTGGGGTCACACCCCTTAAAGGTTGGTACTGGACTATCTCCAAAGGGGCAGGTCTATTTGGGGGGCCTTGAAACTGAACTGTATGGTGTGATGGTCAGACCAACTAACTGGTTCCACCCCCAGATCAGCTATCTCCATCCCTAGGAGGAACACCAGATCCAACGAGTGACCCCCATATGGGTCGAGGAGGTAATAACCTGTGTAAGGCCCAGTGCAGTCATTAGTTGGTGCTATCAGCTCCAGTATAGGGGCCATTAGTTTGCACCTGGTAAGCTGCCAGAATATCTAATAACATAATTTGGAAGAAGCTGGAAATGTTTATTGTGGAACATAAACTGAATTCCTTCAAATACCAATGGGTAAGATTTAAAACCACTGGGACATGCACGAACTGCACATTATTAACTAGGGCACCTGGTAGAGAAGTCGCAATCAGACCACTGGGTGGACTTGGTTACTGTTTTGGGCACTTAGTAACTTGTGTTACAAATTTTTGGGCATCATATGGTAGAACCTTTAGGACAATGGCACTAGTTGTTATATGATTCTGGATGCAACATTCCTGGTTATCAACAACATTTTTTGCAGAAATTTGGATCAATCCTAGCAGTTAGATTGTACACTCCAGAATTTGTGAGGTGTGCCTGCTGGATAAGGTAGGTATTATCAGGGAAAATCTTGGCATTAGGCCAGCCTTGAAGGGTGTCTTTGTAAAGGTGGGCTACTAGCATTGGATCTATTTTATGAAATGCATACCACTCAGTTTCAAGACTGGATTGATCTGAAGCAACGATCAAAACATTCAGTAGGGCCTCACTGCCCTCCTGAACAGTGACCATATCTTCTAGGACATTAAAGTAGACTCCATGGGTTGCTTTTATATCCCATAGGCTTGTGAGGTATTCTGCTCAACAAGCTTACTGGGCTTAGTGGTCACTGGTTTCTTATCTGTGTTATGATATACAGGTTGGGCTTGTAAGAAGCCCCAAATTCCTAAAAAGAAAAATAAGCATAAAGCAGCCATCTCTCTCTGAGACCTAAAAGAAAAGAGAAAAGCTAAATATACTGTAGTTAACTCAGTACTATTCCGCCCAATGGGGTAAGGAAAAGTAAATTTAATCTCCTTTATACAGCTTCTTCTGATTGGCATGTAGCCTTGTCAGTGAGTTTCTTTTTCTGGGGTAGTCTGACTTGCTAGATTGATGGATTGAGCTTGTTTACAATGGGGTAGAGCCCCTCCCCCTTGTTTTCAAATGCATGAGTAGGTTGTGCAAATCTGAGAACCATTACCTGATCCCTAATCTGCCAATCCACATCATATACAGTTTCATTTTTTACTGTTAATTTCTTTATTGAAGTTTTTTTTTTTAAACAGTCAAGGCATGTTCCACATAAAAAATAGGAGAAATTACAAAGTTTGCAGTACATAATTAGACATGTAAGTACAGGGTTTGTTGCTATACAGTATTATACAAGTTTAG
Source organism: Neoceratodus forsteri (assembly GCA_016271365.2). Classification (NCBI taxonomy): domain Eukaryota; kingdom Metazoa; phylum Chordata; order Ceratodontiformes; family Ceratodontidae; genus Neoceratodus; species Neoceratodus forsteri. Next base: position 1,443,337,189 of record CM028130.1, on the reverse strand, counting down.
AAAATAGTATAGTGTAGTCTTATGCCTTGGCATTATTTATGACTTAAACAAAATTAGTAGTAATCAGTACTACAATAAGTGACAGACAGAGTAAGGAGACAAAGAATACAGGTAAAAAAAAAGCCAAACTATTCTGTAAAAAGTAGGTAAAATTTGAAACAGATCCACATTAATTAGATTTCAGATAGTCTAGGAATTTCTGACAGCAGAGTTTCTATTCATTTAATTGGCCAAGGGCCGAATATGCAATTTTTTCTAAAGATGCTATTTGGATTAAGTTGAGAATATCAGAAAGGGTTGGTATTATACTGGATTTCCAGTTCATTAAAAGAAGGTGTTTCACTTGCATATATAGTATATTCAACCATTTATGTTGATATCTAGAGCATTTATAGTCATGGGGTTTAAGTCCTAAAATAAAGAGTTTAGGGTAAAAAGGAATATTGTGACCCAGTTCTTTAACAGCCAAATCATGAACTGAATTCCATAGATTAAGTATGGATTTGCAGGACCATATTATATGCAGTAAGTCACCACCTGTAGAGTTGCATCTCCCGCAGAGATTGTTTTGAGATAGATTAAGGCGGTATAAGACTGCTGGTGTCCCATACCAAAAGTGAAGATTTTAAATTGGATAAGCATGCCATGTTTATCTTTATAGGAATGATGACAGGTAGACCAACAACTATTCCATTGAGAGTCAGATATGTTATAATGTAATGCAATGCTCGATGTATCTTTAGATGAAAGAGACTGGTTTGGTAATGTATTTCTAATAGATTTATATATTTTGCTGACAAAGGCAGAACAATTGTTTAGCCAGTAGGTAACTTGGGTATCTAGAGATTATATTTTTGTTACTTTTAATAATAAATCAGATAAAGCATGTCTTATTTATAGTATTAGTATTTCCAAAAGTCACTTTTAGGTATACCCCCACCTGATTTGTAAGTTAGAGAAAGGGTTTAATGTATCATGAGATAGGACATCATCCAGAAAGTAACCCCTTTATTTTTCCAAGATTTGCAGTATAATGGTTGACCTTTCAGAGTGATAGACTGGTTGCCCCAAATGGGAGTGTGTAATGATGGAGTAGGATTAGAATTTAGCTGTTTATGAAGTTTGTACCAGTAGTTGACAGATGAGGCTATAGTAGGATGTTGCCTTAGCTTACAGGGTATGGGATTGTAGATGAGAGTTGAGGGGGAAGCACCTGTGATCAGGGATATTTCCATGTTAACCTAGAAGGGAATTTTCAAATTGGGTTTTGTGGACCATTTGGCTGTTTGGAATGCTTGAAATGCCCAAAGATATATTAAAAACCAAGGAAGGCCTAGTCCTCCGCTTGACCGATGATTTTTCAGTTTGACTCGACTAATTCACAGGATTTTCCCTTCCCAAATAAAGTTACCAATTATTTTATCTATTTTTGTTAAAAATGAAGATGGTAGTGTAAGTGGAATATTAGCAAACAAGAACACTATCTTAGGGGATATAGACATTTTGATAGCTGTAATTTTCTCCACAAAGGAAAGGTTGAGAGCTTTCCACTTACCTAATATAGTTTTGATTTCCACAAGAAGAGGAGAAAGGTTTTATCTAGGTTAGGTAAATTTTTTATTCCTAAATAGGTAAGATCTTGGGGTGACCAGTGGAAACCAAGTGGAATAGCCATGTGTGATTTACAAAGTTTATTTAAAGGTAGCACCTCAGATTTATTGTAATTAACTGTTAAGCCAGAAAGCCTTGTAAATGAGTTAAGTAGCAGAATAAGAAACTGAGCACGAGTTTCTAGGTTTTCTACTAGAATTAATAGATCATCTGCAAAAGCCAGAGAAGTATATTGTGAATTACGAATTGAGATGCCTCTTATTTCATTAGATTTTTGCAGTGCAGTTAACAGTGGTTTGAGAGCAAGAATGAAATGGGATAATGATAACAGGCAGTTTTGTCTGGTACCTTTTGCCAGGGAAAAGGACTGAGATAAAGTAGAGTTAGCAAGTACTCTAGCCAATGGGGAATTATATATTGGTTTAATCCATGCACAAAAGTTATCAGGAATCCCAAACTGAGAAAGTGTACTGTAAAGGTAGTTCCAATGCAAAGAATCAGAAGCTTTTTGAAAATCCACAGCAATAGTTTCAGCCAGGGATTTAAGAGATTGGGCTTTATGCATAAGATTTAGTAGAGATCTTACATGGTCCGCTCCAACTCTACCCTTTACAAATCCTACCTGTGAACAATGAATTAGTTGGGAGATAAGGGGTTTGAGACATGCCTAAGATTTTGGCAAATATTTTATCATCTGTGATAAGTAAAGAGATAGGACAACAGCTAAAGGGGACATAAGTGTCTTTATCTTTCTTAGGAAGGACTGTAATTACTGCCTCAGTCATGGTTGAGGGTAGTTTACCTAACTGGGTAGCTTCGTGATATACCTTGGAGAGTATAGGGCAGAGAAGATCAGATAGACATTTATAAAATTCTACAGAGAAGCCATCTCCACCAGGAGATTTGCCTGAATTAAGACTGGAGAGGGCTTGCTGTATTTCTTTTTCTGTGATAGGTTAATTTAATGGTTCAATTACTTCAGTGGGAAGTTGGGGAAGATTTAGCTTTTCTAAAAACATTTGAATTTGAATTGGTTATGCATTCAAGTGGGGAGCACATAGCTTTTTATAGAAATCTGTCATAATTTTATTAATGGCAGAATTTTCAGTGGATACAGTACCATCAAAATCTTTCAAGCCATTTATAAATCTTTCCATCTGTTGGTATTTAAGTCTATAAGCTAGTATTTTATTACCTTTGTCCCCATGTTCCCAATATGTTTGCTTAATTTTAAAAAGAGCAATCTCAGTCTTGTGTGATATGAGTTTGTTTATTTGAATGCGTAGTTGTAGTATCTCTAAATGGAGGGGAGAGTTAGGATATGGGTGCTTATGGACAAAGTATTATTTTTCTTTAAGTTGTTTTTCTAGGTTATGAAGTTGTTGCTCTGGCATTTTCCTTCTATGACTGGAGAAACAGATGATTTTACCACATATTGTAGCTTTAAGTGCTTCCCATATCATGCCCATAGAGATATCTGAAGTAAGGTTATAAGATAAAAATTCCTGTATTTGTGATTTAACCCATGGTACAAACTCAGGATCTTTAAGTAAAAGGTGGTCAAGGCACCAGGAGGGGGATCTAGGAGATGGGGGTCCCCTAGTTCAGCTGTAGTTTAACCAGAGAATAATCAAAAATAATCATAGGTAACATGGTAGCATCTTGAATTTTTTCAGAAACTTGAGGTGTAGCAAACCAGTAGTCCTGCTGTAGGAAAGGTGAAGGGATGAATAAAAGGTGTACTCTCAATCCCTAGGGTGATACAATCTCCATATATCTGCTAGTCAGATATCTTTTATTAGTAATGAGAGTGCTGCTTTGTTTCTTGGATGACTATCAGTTGTAGAATTACTTCTGTCTAAGAAGGTATCGAGTGTCAAATTGAAGTCCTCCCATTAATGTAGGTGAGTTAGATAGACTGTGGGTGGTTAGTTGAAATTTTATATTATGAAAGAAATTTGGGCAGACTACATTGGGAGCATAAACATTAATTAGGGTTAAGGGGCTGGTTGTTGTGTCCAGACATATTATGACCCAACTACCTTAGGTGTCTCTAATGATATTAGATACTGTCCACTTTAGATTTCTATGCATTAAAATGGCTACCCCATGTTTTTTAGAGGTAGCAGTGGCTGCATAAACCTGACCAACTCAATCTTTTTTGAGTCTCTCATCCTGAAGTAATAATTTTGTTTCTTGTATAAATGCAATTTGTGTTCTGTGCTTTTTAAGATGTCTTAATACTTGGGTTCTTTTATTAGGTGAGTTGAGTCCCCTAACATTCCACAAACATATTGAAATATCAGCCATGGGGAATTATATATGATTCGATTATTGCGAGGTTCGTAGCAATGAAGGAGAGGCAACACACCCAGTTGTATAAGTATGCACAGATAGGCACAAATGCATCATTATTTGTGAGATTAACCCTGCAAGCAGAAAAATCAAATGAGATCTGTCTCCAAGGATGGAATATTTAATAGAATTTGTAATATATTCAGCTTTTAATGAATCTTGTCTCCATAGACTAAAGGAAGCTAATCGTAGCAGTAACATAGTTGTAAAGCTAGGTAGTATATAGAGCATATTTATAAAACTAACGTCAAAATTCAAAACCTTTTTGGACATGAAAAGAAAGAATTGGTCAATTAAGGAAAACCAAATCAAGACCCTTTCTTAGCACATCATAGCATGTAAACAAAGCTAGGAATGTAGATTGGTATCCACAATCCAGAAAGCTATAGCTATGTAACTTGACAGTAAATATGTAGAAGACTGATACATGAATATCATAATTCTTGTGGATCCTCCACCTTCAGATGAATAGACAAAATTAGGGCTCGAAATAAGGGGGCGCTGAGTGCTAATTCACGCTACTGTTTTGGTATTTAGCACCTGCTTCTTTAAGAGGCAGCAAGTTAAGGGCGCTTCTGGTAGCTCTCCATAGCATAGCCCTCCGTGGTACAGTGTTAGAAGGAGAGGTGTGTCTAAGCTCTGCAGAGTGAGTAAACAGCACACAGGGCTGAAACTGGATGCCAACGAGTCAGGCAGAAGAAAATATGCCATGTGTGTTGCTGGACAGCTGAAATTCAATGCTGAGGAGTCAGCTGAAAATAAAAGGGGTGTGACATCTTCCAGGAGAGCTGAAACTCCATCCTGAAGAGCTGAAACTATGCTGAAACTCCCGCTGAGAGTGAATGCATGTGGAGAGAGGTAGGGACTGGGGGAGTATGTAAACAAGACAGGAGAACATGAAGGATGACAGTGGGGGAAGTATTTAAACAGGGATAAGCGCTCAGCAGTTTGGGAATGAAGGGAGGAAGACAGCTATAAACAGTTTGAATCAAGCAGCACACAAAAGAAGGGAAAGGGAGCTAGCTCTGATGCCGCTTGAACTATGTAGCTGTAGCATTCCAGTCTCTTATGCCCTTACTGCAGTTTCAGGTTTGCTGGAATAGGTACAGAGCATGCACATTTTGTATGCAAGCCTATGAAAGTAATTATTTTTACATTCTAGGAAAGGAAATCATACTGTGGAGATTACAGATATTTTGTTAACACTGCCAAATATCCTTGAAAAGGAAGGATATATTCAACTCCCCCAAACCCCCATAAAGTACAGCAAAGAATGCAGGTCAAGAAGTTGGCAGACACCCCCTCCCCCATGGCAGCCAGGTTACTGGGGAAAATAAAATTCTGATTAAAAAGTACAACTTTGCCAGTGAGTTCTAAAACAGAGTTTGTTCATTACATTTTTTATTTTGCAATTTACCCAGGATATCCCAGCTGAGATGCTGCATCTCATTTTCTGTGGGGTCCTGATTCTACCCATTCCTGAGAGGTTAAATGACTTTTCCAAAGTCACGGTCAGTATTAGGCTTTACTGGAATTTGAACTTGTGCTTTCCATATTCACAAGCTAGTGTTCTAATCATTACAACCCATTGTCTAATAAGATACCCAACAGCCTCCTAAAAGGCTGCACTGCCTCCATATATTTAAAAGCCAGCTCCTGGTTTTGCCAAAGTAGCTCCTGGTTGGCCAGAAAGTGTTGATAACCAGGAGATATGTCTAACTCCTGACTGCTAAATCCTTATTTCGACCCCTGCAAAATATTAACAAAGCAGTATTTCAGTATTGTAGCTTATGCATTATCAGTTCACAGAATAATATATGTTTGTATGTATACCCAATTCAAGAAAAGAAAGAAAACAGGGAAAAGGAGGAGAGAGGGAAAGTGAGGAAGAGGAAGTAGAAGAGGAGGGGAAAAGGACAAGTGAGAAGGAAGAGAGAGAAAAAATCAGGGATATAAAAGCCTTTAATGTTGGCTATCCCTCAATATGTAAATGAAATCTGCTACTGGTGGGTGCAGGAAAGAAATCTTATATATTATTTTATATCATTAATATTCTGTAGTTATTTTTGTACTAAATCAGTGCCTCGATATTTATTATGAACTGATATGAATGTGATTTATTGTATATAAAATGAGGTGCTTCACTGCAAGATTATTATCAGGTTTATTGCATATTTTAATTGTCTGAAAATCACCTGATGGAGGATGCTAATGGACACTATCGTGCTAGCTGCTGAATACAGCCACCTGGACTCTGTCAGTTTATTAGTTTCACTAATAGCAGTACAGGATTTGGGCAATGTATTTATATTTGTGTACATAACTCTATGCAGCACAGGCATAACCTCGAGTTGCCAATAAAAAAAATATTTTGTATGTCTATGTGTATATATAGATTTAAAATAAATAGAGTCGGGGTCCTGACATGGCTATTAAACAATTAGCACACATCCAAAAGAGAATACAGATGTGTAATTTAGTATGGGATGACCAGTCTCAAATAGGATGCAGTTTCCAATGTTTATCATTTTAACAGATTAATTATATGTAACCCATCAGATTAAGTTTGATGAAATTTGGTTATTTCATAATAGGCAAGCCAAGATACTTATATTTGTTGGAAAAGGTTCAAATGAAGTTATAAAGTTAAAATAAGATGGAAATAGGTAGAGAAAGCAACTTTATAGAGGAGAGCAAGTAAAATCAGTAGACCCTCTGGTACAAGGCTTAAATGGAGAAACAAGAAAGAGAGGAGGACTATTTTATATTAGAAAATGGGCTTTTTATTTCTTGGCATCTGATTGGCTAGTACCTTGCCAGAGGGGTACATTAACTTTCAATAGATGCCCAGGAAACAAAAAGTACCAGTCTACAATGCTCCTTCACCCAGGATGTTTCCTGGTGCTCACCCAGCTTCCCAATTGGCTGCAACACCTAACTAAAAATTAAAAAATGCTGCCATTTTCTTTCCTCGCTTAGCGAGAGATCCCCCACCAGCCATCAGTCCTTAGCCCAGACACAGTATACCCAGCACGATAGGAACGGAACTTGGAACAGCAACACTGTCACTCTCATTTAATACAAAATCGTTACCTCTTTAATTGTTGTACTTTTCCCAGATTTAGCCATAATGCCTCAGTTCGGATGGTACAGCTGAGTGAAGAAAAAAAAAAAAGCGAATGATACCACGCCGCTTTACAAAAAGTAACTGAAATGACCACAATCACAGTAACTCTATGCCACTTTTAACACTCTTGCTCCGGCCTCCACCAACTTTTACCACACAAGGAAGATAGTGATTATTTTCACAACAGCAGCCTAATGCAAGGTCACGCACCTAACAGCGCGTCTTCTATTTTAACCATCTTACTTGTTTGAAGCCGTGTGTGTCTACGCTGGTGCGCGTGTCGAGGGGTGTTACTATGACAACAAAACTGGCACCAAAACTATTACAAATAAACAAAAAACAATGCCTTACTAAGTTCATCTGTTCCTCTACAATGTGTCCTCGGGGGGGGGGAACACTTCAAGAGAATGGCTCTCTCCATAACTATTACAAATTAACAAAAGCGATGCCTATACTAAGTTCATCTGTTCCTCTGCATGAGTCCTGGGAGGGATCACTTCAAGAGAATGGCTCTTATGGAGGGGAGCAACACATGAATCAACAGCATAAGTAATCAGAGGGACTACTTTACCAACAACACTTTTCTTCTAGTTTTCTATTAATTTTAAACTACTTTCCTCTGTTATTTTACTTTTAATTAAACTTGACACAGATGCCCATTTTCACAAAAGCGCAATAATGCCCACGGGAGGTAGGCGGTATAGGCAATACGGACCCGACCAAGGGCTATAAGGCCCTCCGCCTGTGGTGTCGGGCCTCATTACGCCCCTGGCCAGTCCGGTATTGCCCAATACCGCCCACCCTGTCGGGCATTATTGCTTACTGGGTGGATAGTGCTTCTCTAAAAGTGAGAGATTCAAGAAAATCAGATGTTGAAATAAGTCAGCATATGGATATACATGCAAAGGAGCTCTAAGGGAGGGCAATCTATAAGCATATGTCTTGCATAACTTTATATTTGCCCTTCCCTAGTAAAATCATCCGTGAAAGGATTTGTTTATATTCCCTTTCATTCGTTTAAACTGACAGATGTTAACAAGCATTGGCTAATATAAGGTCTTTTGTTTGCAATAGAATTAAACTTTCATAGAGAAAACACTCAGTAATTCTATAATGTAGATGTGACCCTTACTATGTTCCACAGACATCAGAAGTATGGAACCGCTCGCTGCACTACCAGTACAGAGATCTATGTTTTTTCTAATTCAGTTGTGCTCAGATTAGCTCTAGCGGCCACTATAGCTACAGTTGGAACTACAGCGGCTGCTACAGTAGATTTGTCAGCACATAACTATTGCAAATGCCTTCCAACCTGTTTTATCATTATTGGTATCATGCACATTATATTATCAATTGAATTCAATTTGAGCTCTACTCCCTCAAAAAAGCAGGACTGTTGTCAATTACATACTAGCCTTCAGATTATGAAAAGCCAGCCTTGTAAAAGCCTGTATTTGCTAAAGTCCATTAAGGAACTGGGATCATTTTACCTTGATTTAAACTGACAGATATTAACAGGCATCAGCTGGTATAAAATCTTGAGTTTACAATATAATTAAAACACCACAGAGAAAAGAGAAAAACTCAGTAATTCTATAATGCAGATGAGCCCCCATTATTATGTTCCATAAACAACAGGGTTATAAATCTGCTCACTGCACTACCAGTACAGAGATCTTGTGTCTTCTAACTCAGCTGGTGTGCTCAGGTTGGCTCTAGCGGCCACTGTGGCCACAGTTGGAACTACAGCGGTTGCTTCGGGAGATTCGACAACACATAGCAGATACAAATGCATTACAAACTGTTTTACCATTACCGGTATCGTGCATACTATACTGCCAATCACATTCAGATTTTGAGCTCTATTTTCTTGAAAAGACAAGGTTGCTGTCAATTATATATTCGTCTTGAGACTATGAAAATTCAGCCCTATAAAAGCCTGCATTTGCTGATGTCCATTAAGGAGCTGGAATCATTTACCTCTGACCTTAGTGTATCTTTTCTTTTTGGGAGGGTCCAAGTTTTTAAAGGGGTACTTACTACAACTTCTGCCCAGGATGATTCCGCAGAGGTCAGATAATGTCAAGCCAGACTAACCGACATCATTTGGTTGGAAGAGGTGTCTTACTGCAGGTCTTTCTGTGAGGTTGAAGCTAAGTGTTGCAGTGGGATAAATCTGTTGGTAAGTTGAATTTTTGAAGTGCGCTCAGGTGAGTGGGGTTTGTGCTCTGCAATCCTGCACACATTCTCAGGGCTGCAGCATCTATTTTTAGCGACCAGAATAACAGAGGTATTTTTCTATTGTAAATGCGAGAATTGTCTAGGACCCGGAGTCTCTGTATGTTAAGGTATGGTTTGGGTTTCTTCCAAATTTGTAGTTGAGGCTGGTACACTGGTTTCATTCGTAGGCAGGGAAGTTGAAAGTGCAATGGAGAGAGTAGATGAGCTAGTGGGTGCACCAGAGGTTTGTTCTTGTGGTAGTGATGGAAAAGCATTATTCAAGAACGACTCCAGGGCATTTGGGGTGATAACATTTTTATAACCCTCCTTCAGATACACTCTCATTGTTGTGGAGTATCTTAGTGCAAATTTAATATTGAGCTGATGCAGCGATCATGTAATAGGTATGAAGGCATTCCATTTTGCTTGTAATTCTCTGGAAAAGTCTCTGTAAATATAGATACAGTGTCCTTGCCAGCTAACATTTCTAATCTCCCTAGCTTTCTGTAAAATTATTTCTGTATGGGCGTAATCAAGGAATCTTGCCAGAATAAGTCTGGGTTTTTGGTTGGGAGCTGGTTTAGGGCCTAGGGAGCAATGAGATCTTTCAAAAGTAAGTTCTAGCTCCATAAGAAGGTTCAGCACAATAAGCAGTGCATGCATGAGAAAAGCAGTTGTATCGTTTAATTCAACTTCTTCAGGAAATCCGATAAATTGAAAATTATTTCTCTGACTATGGTTGTCAAAGTCATCTAATTTACTTTGTAGTTCTTTTATAGTATGATCTTGGTGCCTGATTGTTGCTTGCAAGTCATGCACTGAGGTTTCATTCTGTTTCAGTCTGTTTTCAGTCATCGAAAAAGGTGTATCAATTGCTTGCATGCTGAGTCGTTAGTTTAAGATCATTCATATCTTGCACAAGTCTTTCAAACATTACTTCCACTTTGTAAAATGATGTAGAGTAAGAGTTCAGCTCAGCCATATTGTAGTTGTAGGAATTAAGGCCTAGTAGAAATTAGAACTGCACAAATATCCCACAAAAACAGGTTTAAACCAAAAAAGAAAAGCTGAGACGGGCATAGCAGAGTCAGCTACATTGAATTTTGGTTAAATTGTCAAGTTTCTTGCCTTGGTTGATGTCGATGAAGGTGGATTCCAAGAATTGTAGCAGGGAGAGAAGATCCAGACCTCCATCTTCCTTTAGAGCTAGGCCATGCCACCACATCATGTACAGTTTTATCAAATTATATTTTGACCTGTTGTTGGACATTGCCCATACATTGTGCAGCAAACAGATATATCTTTTGGATGTCTGGTTTGAGTTGCTTGACATATTTGTCTACTGATACTCTATCAGCAGTGGGAGCACACAGGTCCAGAAGTAGGTGTTCTGGTAGTCTCAGGGACCATCCAGTCATGACTTCAAATGAGGTACACTGTGTACTTGTGGAGCGTGTCCCCCTTATTGCCATAAGGAGTAAAGGTAATAACAAACCCCAGTCCTTGGGTTTTCCTGAATGAATCTGGAAAACATTAGCTTGATCTGCCGGTTAGCCCTTTCTACCTGTCCTGATGACTGAGGGTGGTAGGAGATGTGAAACTTTTGATTTACCCCTAGTAAATCCAGAGTTTCCTGCATTAGTTTAGCTGTGAAGCTGGATCCCTGGTCAGAATCCACCTTTTTGTAGGGGCTGTTTGTTGGGAGTTCTTCGTCACTCCCTTTGTCAAGGAATATGAACACTGCCCTCAAATGAGGGTCCATCTAGATCTAAAGGCACAAAAGGAGATTTTTTTTATTCACAGAAGCAATACATACTGTATCTGGGACAGAGGGAGTTTTCATTTCCCATATGTCACCTTCTCGAGCACCTTCCTTTGCCAGACAGTCAGCATGGTTGTTAAAAGGGAAATAAGGTTCACTTTTACAGTGTGCTTTATCATTATGAAAGCACAGTTTATATCTAAACTGTCTGGTTAACATTGTGGTGTACACAAACTAGTCTCTCTGTTTTACAGGAGTACCATCAGAGGACTGAAAGTTTGTTTTCTCCCAAAAGGGTAGAAATTCAGTCAGAGAGGAACAGACCCAATCAGAGTCTGTAATAGTGACAGGGTCTGCAGTGCCTTGCTTTAATAATTCCAGAGTACAAGCTCCAGCAGATGGTTTGTCATTACCCTATCACAGAGTGCTGGTGTCATATTAGGTAGGAAAATATCTTTGTTTTCCACATTATCAACAGTAAACTGTTCCTTTGCCAAGGACTTGCCAGTGCTGTAAGCCATCCACAAACATTTGTGGTAGTTATAAGGAGACTTCTCTGCTCCCTGCTTCATACTGTTTGCCAGGTGTGTTTCAACAATGCCTAGATATTGTGCAGAAATGATGGTACACCTCCTAGCAATGCGCACTCTGTCAGAACTAGGATGTACAATGAGAATTACAAACCCTGCTATCTGACCCTCATTAGTATATGAGACTGAGCCATCAGTAAAAACATGACACACAGTAGGGTCATTTAACACTTCCTTGAGGTGATGGCAGGAAGGGTCCTGGGTCAGGTAGGTCAGGAGACTGGAGTGAACAATCATGGGCCACTCCTGTAAATAGTAGGCCATGGGCCAACAAGGATGGGGTCTTGGTAGGAAGGACAGTGATGTCACGATCCTGTAGAAGTAGAGACCAGTGTGTAAGTCTGGCATTGGAGACAGAGCTATCTTTCACTCAGTCTGACTACAGAAAGCTTGTTGGCATGTGATCGGAATGTAGCACAATGGGGGCATATCCAATGATGTACATAGAAAGTACAATAAAATGAGCAATATCTTGTACCTTCTTGCCAGAAGTGCCTGTTATTGTCTATGCTTGGAATAACCCAGACTGTTCCTGTCTTTTGCCTGCTACTGAAACAGTATCTCCAGAGTTGCTAGAATTTAAACTCTACCTCATGGAACCTATTTTAAATATATCTTTTTTGTGTACCTTGTGTTTACTTTTATCCACTTTGCAGTTATATTTCTGTGCTTGGAGCCCTGTGACCTTTGTGGAACAGGAGGAGGGTGTGTAGTTTTTGGCAGACTTAGTTAAAGACTACAAACCAAGATACCCGTGACAGTTCTCCATTTATTTAACTTGGACATCTTCTGGCATTATTTAAACACACTTAGAGACTGTTATTATAGCACTATATTTTGTTTGCCTCGCTGCTTGACCCCGGGATCTCATCCGGGTCATCTGGCACTATTTACACTTGCTCTGCAATGAGCAGGGTGAGCTGGGCAAGGTGATCGTGCAGCTTAGTGCCTCGAAGACACACACATCTTGCATGTGTCATGCATGTCGAGCACAAGAGTGTACAGTACGAGACAGGAGAACACCAAATAAGAGCATTAGTGATTTTCCAGTGATCAGGGTATGTACTGAAAGAACTTTCTCTTATAAGTTAAAATAAAGCCTCTTTCTGTTATCGGTTACTGAAGAATCAGGGAGTAAGCTATACTTTTATATCCTTTTACTGACAATTCTCAGACTTAACTATTAGTACTTGTGATAGGGATTACACATTTATCCTTCCCAATAGAAACTTTGTTAAAAAATATTATTACTGTCCAGCAGTTATAAGCTTGATTTTAATATTTGTAAAAGGAAACAGGAATTCCTTATCTAGTGGTAAATAAGTCAGGTACTTTATCAATGGAGGGAACAATAAAAACAACTAAAGGGGAAATAGGCACCATGGGCCAGATATTCAAAAGAGTTGAGCCATGAGCAATAGGGTTGTGCCTGCTCAAGTCCGTAATTGCGCCATTCTGTGATATTCAGCAGGAGGCAGTTGCGCCTCCAAAAGCATGCTGAACAACAGCGCAATGATAATGAAGGCATGCGCAACCGAAGGGGGAGGAACCACGCATAAATGGAGCAGTGTGATATTCAAAGACTTGCGCAATGTGCAACAGTGGAGCAAGCAGAAGTTGCACCATAGCGGAAATGAGCCAAAATAAAAAGGAGCAAGGAAGAGGCGCAAGAACGCTACAGGGAAGCCACATGAGGCAGAGGCAAGGACAGGGAAAGTGGCAGAAAGAGGGAAGGCCAGGGAAACACCACAGCATAAGAGAGGCACAGGGAAGGTGTGTGGAGCCACACAACTCAGAGGCCAGCACAGACAGGTGTACCCGGTGCAGGGGAGGTAGCAGCCAGGACAGCGGGGGGAACAAAGCAACAGCTGCTAGAGGGGGAACACAAGCCAGGGACATGGCCAGTGCCACCTTCCACATGGAGGCCATAATGAGGGGGGGTGAGAAGGTGGGTGGCAGGGGGACGTGGCCGTGGAAGGGCCCGTTGGTGGTATGCCCCCAACAGGCAGTACCGAGCCCGCACCAGCTTTGAGCTGTACACAGATACCAAGATTGTGGGCCAGTACCACCTGAACAGGGCAATAATGAGGCAGCTCTGTGAGCTGTGCAGTGATGTGATGCAGGCACCCACACGATGGAGTCATGCCCTGTCAGTGGAGACAAAGGTAACAGCCTGCATGTGCTTGCTCACCATGGGTACCTTCCAGAGACCAACTGGGGGCACCACAGGCATAACCCAGTCAGCCACATCATGCCACCTCACCCAATTCCTCAGCGCACTGCTGCCACATGCTGAGGAGTACATCCATTTCCCCAGCACTGTGGTGGAGCGCACAGTAAACATACAGGAGTTCTACAGGGTAGTACGTATGCCTGGCATGCTAGGGGCAATAGACTGCACCCAAGTGGCCATACACACACCACCTGGCCAGGAGGGGGCCGCATACATGAACCGGAAGGGCTATTCCAGCATCAACTGCCAGGTGGTGTGCAATGCCAGGGGGTGCATCATCAATGTCTGTGCCACGCACCCTGGGAGAGCACATGATTCATACATCTGGCACCAGTCAGCACTGTGCCACCGATTTGAAAGTGGGAACATCCCCACAGGACACCTAGTGGGTGAGTATGCAAACCAAATGGACATATCGAGAACCTGGGGGGGCATGGGCAGAGGTGCCATGGGTAGTGGCCTACATGGCTTAGGGCAGGCCGAAGCTAATCTCTAAACTAACCTCCACCCTCTGCACACAGATGACAGTGGATACCCACTCCACCCCTGGCTGCTCACACCCTACCGGCAGCCCATGACCCCATCGCAGCAACAATACAATGAGGCACACACCACCACATGCAATGTCACTGAGTGAGTGTTTGAGATGCTGAAGGCACAATTCCGTTGCCTGGACACCTCTGGTGGTGCCCTACAGTACAGCCCCTCAAAGGCCTATGGGATATTCCATGGCCAAAGAATGTGGGATATCCATACAGGTTGAAGAGGGGGACAGCAATGGGGACGATGGTGACGCCAGTGACGATGGTGATGGGCAGCTCCCCTTGGCGAACGGGACCCCTCGACTGATCCGGCTGGCACAGCTGCACCGGGACACCATCACAGAGGAGCACTTCAGCCAACCCAGGTAAGTCATGGGGCCATGTGCAACCACCAGTGGCTAAGGCACAACCCACAAACATGCATGTACATACACCAGGGGTGCATGCCGGCAAGGGAAGTGGCAGGGCACAGAAGTGCACACACACAACCAGGGATGGATGAGGATCAACATGCCACGTGGACAGACACACACACACACAGTGCACCAAATGTGCACAGAGGGCAGGAGGCACACCAACCCAGAATGCCAACCCTAGCAACACACATGTCCACAGGCCACTACGTCCACTGCCTGTCCATGTGCATGTGTCAGATGCTGGGCACCATTGCACTTCCGTGTACAGCGCAATTCAGGCATCATCATGCACACGTAACTGTGGACAGCAACCGGGAGGGTGTGCAGGTGGACTGTGTGTCCATGTGCAGGGCCGGGTACCCACCCCGTGCACTGCCCACCAAAACACACAATGCACACAGGGCAACACCAGACAGTGCCCGTGCTGGGAGACAGGTCAGTCTCGTGGCACAGTGCCATGGCCACCTCGGATGCGTGGGCAGCTCCACCAAGACCTGCCAGCACTGGTAGGCTGACCACTGGCCTCATGGGGTGGCATTGATGGTCCCCCAAGGGTTCCACTGCATGAACGCAACCGTGCCCGCGCAGGGGTCTGCAGCATACCGAACATGACTGCACCAGGAGAGTTCGAGATGCCCACAGCTGAACCCGGCGTTGACAGAGAGGGAGTCACATGACGCCGGGAATGAGGAGTGGAGAGTGCACTGCATGGTGTGAGTGACACATGGGCACCTGACTGTGTGCCCATTGTGGCCATGACAGCAATGAACACCTGTGCATGCTTGTCAATGGCAGCGGTCACATCCTCCCACAAATGGTCCATCCGTGACAGGATCCATTCGGTGTCCCTGCTGCAATGCTCCTCTGCCCACTCCAGAGTCACACACAGTGCTTCCATGGATGTTGCAAGCTGCATCTGCTGCTGCACTGATGCTCGCAGTAGGCAGGTGTGCTCGTCCAAGAGGTCATCAGCCTCCTCGGCATCCTGTCCCTCAGGGTGTGCAAGGGCTTGATGTTCAGCACCCCTTGAGGGTGGGTGCTGCGCACCAGGACCAGGTATGGGCATGTCAACAGGCGGTGCACAGATGCCGCCGCTGAACCCTGTACCCCCAGGCCCGGTGGGTGACTGCTGCTGCTGCCCCCCACAGTGGCCGCAACAGTCCCACTGTCCTGATCAGACACCGCTGCTGCCCCACTGGTGCTGACAGGCACAGGCTGAGACTGTGCTGACTCGCTGGCCCCCACGGTGGCACCAGCCACAGCCATGGGTGCAAGTTGCCCTGCTGTGTGTCCATTCTGTGGCACACACGTGTCACTGCCCATGACGGTCATGTCATCATCACTGGTGCAGGTCTCTGCCCCAGCCACTGCCAAAGCGTGCTGGCATCCATGGATGCCAGCACACTGAGACACAGTCAGGGCTTCCCCCACACCTGTCTCAATGACATCAGTGTGGACAGCCAGGCGGCCCCACTGTCATACTGATCCACAGAAACCTGTGGAGGTGGATGGTCCAAACTCTGACTCCGTCAGACTGTCCGCAGTGGACAGGCCCACCACTGCTGAACCATGCAGATGCTTAGGATCTGTAAGGGAAAGCAAAGTCACGTTACTGTGTGTTACCTACCCGCCCCCCCAAGGCAGACCATGGCTTACCATGCAGAGATGGGCCACCACTCGTCTGGAAGCCACCACCCAGAACTCCTCTATGGCATTGCGGTACATGCTTGCAGCAAGCCTGTCCTCTGCTGTGGTGAGCTGTACCACCTCCGGCTGTCCCCTGCCTGTTGCAGCACATGCTGCCCTGATGGCAGCCGCCTTCTCCTTTACCCTCCTCCTGTCAGTACCCATCTTCTTCTTACACTCCTGCATGGAGCACTGGTGGCTGCCATGCAGGTTCACGGCACATGCCACCTCCTCCCATGCAGCAGCACGGGCCTGAGGGGTGCCCCGCCATCCACTGAACCGTGGATCCTGATCCAGGTAGGCCTCGAAAAGGGCCTAGGTCTCAACCTTTGTGAAATTCGGCCTCCTCCTCCTCCTCCCACCACTGTTGTCCTCCTCTCCCAGAACATGCTCGGTCATTATTTAGCCTGTAAGGATGGCAGTGGTTACCTGTGACTGTGCAGTCACATGCATGTCCCTGAATCCACAGTCCACACTCCCACACAGCATGCAACTCACCAATAAACTGCAGTAACCGACTATGGCCACTGCAGCACTTTGTCACACCTTTATAGCGCAATCCATGCAAATTAGGTGAGAAGCAACTTTAATTAGATGCAAATCGGGGTGCTGCACCATTGAATGGCTGATCGGGTGATTAGCATATGACGGTTGAATATCGCGTTGTTACGCTTTGTGCAATTGTGTGGAATGTGCTGAGCCAATGGCGCAGTTCCGTGGCATGCGTAGTACATCTCACTGGGCATGCCCAGGCTGCTGACACAGGCACCTGCCATGCTGATGATGTGTTGTGCGCAGTAGTCAATGCAGGGCATGGCCACCATTGTGCCAATGGTGCTATAGTGAAGGTCACTACATGGCGCTGTGACAATGGGCCTTCATAGGCGCAATGGCACAACTGTCCGATAGTCCACTGTGGTGCTGGCACACAGGCAACCAATCAAACACACATAGTGATCCGATGGTGCTGTACGTGGCCTTGTGCCAGAGACCCTTGACCCTGAGCCTGACCTTTGCCCCCTTGGTGCCATGTGTCAGGCATGGGTGCACCTCTATCGTGCTGTTCGGTAACAGTGCTATAGGGAATGGCAGCACTGTTCCGCACAGCATCTGCACGCGGGGTACTGCGCTGCAGAGTGCCATATTGCCTACTGTATCTGTTGAGATGGCACGCAGATGAGCCCCGCAGTGGACAGCCATCGAGTTGGCCAATCTGGTGGCAATTGTTGAGTCACACCATGGGCCTCTTTATGGGGAGGTGCCACTGGACAGGGCCAGGACCCAGGTGTGGCAGGAGGTGGCCACTGCCCTGGAGGAGGCCACTGGATGGGGAGGAGCATGGAGCAGTGCAGGCACTGCTATGGGGACCTGAGAGGAGGGAGCCAGAGCTACTGGCATGACTGTGGGCATGTGCCAGGAGGGGCACAGTGCCACGTCCAGGTAGGGGTTCCATCAATGCACTTTTATTGTCCATATGGGTAACAGTGTTGCATGTGTCCAGCACATAGGAGAGGGAAAGTCTAGGGTTGGCTATGATGGTGTTCACAGGGTGTGGGTGGGTGGGTGGGTCTGGCTGGGTGGGAAGGCACACACCTTGGGGCAGGGGATTTTGCTTCAGGATTGTACTGATGTTCTTCTCTCCTTGTTTTCCCCACAGGCCCAGATTAACAGCACAGACTGAGGGAGGAGCAGCAGAGGGAGAAGGATAGAGCAGCCAGGCGGGACGAGGGCCATCACCGCCAACCTGACCAGCCCAATGAGGGTGAGTGCCATAACTCCATGATTACTATTGCATGCTGTGTTACAGGGTGGCCATTGGGGCATGGCCACCATCCATCGACACCACTGCCATGCACACAACTTGTTACAGTCAGCACTGTCCAGTGGCAATGCATGTCTGGGAGTGCGTCAATGGTGGTCCATGTGTGCACCAGGTACATGGCTGTGCCACTGTCTTTGCACCACATAGCCATGTCACTAAATGGCTATGGTGGTGCTGTGCTTGACTGGGCCAGTGGGTGTATGCAGTGTTCCGCATGGCTGTATGTGCCTGGGTGGGCAAGTCATGTGGACATGATCAATGTGGGTGGTCACACACCATCACAGAGGTATGTCCCAAGGCTGTATGCCATGCACAGTGGGTGGGCTATATGGGGCTGTGCATTCACACCTATTGACTGTGCTCCCTTGTCCTAGGTGTCCGCCAGCTGTAGGATATATGGGAGGCACTGCAGGAGATACTAAATGTGGCATGGGCATCCTTGGACATCCTGCAAAGGATTGACCGGCTTGGGGTCCGGAGGAGACGCAGGAGGCGGAGCAGCCAGAGCGGGGAGTGGGGCTAACATTGAGCATCCTCATGCCCCTGATTTCCCCTACCCCCCTGGACCCACCCTCACACCCCTCCTTTCCTGTTCCATTTGTCCACCCCTGCCCCTTACCCACCCCCACCTTATTTGTGACCTCCTCCCACACATTTGTACATAGTTTTGTAAATAGTTATTTTTAATATTTTTGATTACAAATCTTTTGATATGAATACTGTGGTGGTCTCTGATTTGCAGTGGGCTATAGGTGCTCAGCTGCAGTGGCGTGCATGGTGTCAGGGATGGTACAGTCATGGGTATGTGTGTGTCCATGGGGAAGTGACTATGGTGTGGGAGTAGCTATCAGTCAGTGTCTGTGGTGTGTGTGTTGTGCCCTGTGCACTGGATGACTGTGTGCAGTGGTCCATGGTGCATGCACTGTGTCCATGGTGCACCTGTCAGCCATTCCATGGCCTGTGCAGCTGACACCCTTGCATGTCTGTGACCTGCATAGTCTGCTGGCATGTCAGTGGTGGCTGTCCGTGCTGGACAGCCACTGTACCTGTCACAATGCTGGGTTGCCTCCTGTCACTGGTGTGGTGCATGTCTGCCTTGGGTGACACTGTCACCTCCGTGGTTGTTGTCCCACCTCCATGCTGTGGCTTGTGTGTGTTGCAGGGTATGTGCACCACTGTCTGTGACTTGTGCTCCAGGCAAATGATGGTGGCATACAGGTTCATAGTGCCTGCACAGGGTGGCTGGCACTCCTGTGCCATGGAGGACTGCAGGCTGTGTGTACACAGTTTCCCTGGGCCCATGCTGGGGGCTTGGTTGCCCCGCTACTGCATCCCTGTGTTGTTGTGCCTTGGGTATGGGTGGGTGTTTGTCCATGCACTGTGTTGCATCTGGTGTGGTGCATGCTTCCATGCACCACTGTGGGTGTCTGTGCTGGCTGTTGTGGCTAGTGGTGGGTTGGGTTGTGTCACTGGACTACTGTGCAGGGTGCTGTATCACTGGTGGTGGTGTCAGGGGCATTCCCTATCCCATGTGGGGTACCTCTTGAGCTGACACATGGTCAGTCTCTCAGCAGTACCTCGTGGGTACTGTGCATGGTGGCACTGTGTCTGCCATTGTTGCATTGCCGTATGCTGCCACCCACTGATGGGTGCTCATGGTGGGGCTTGCTTGCATGGTTCTGTGGTGCACAGGGTTGCAGTGTCACAGTGGGGGTAGTGGTATGCATGGGGTTCCCTGCAGTGGTGGTCGCTGCTCATGGGGGTGTCTGGGGGTCACAGTGCAGGGTGTGCTGTGCACTGGGTGGATGGTGTGGCACGGGGTGGTCCGCCCTCCTTGTGTGGCAGTCTCAGCTTGCTAGTGGGTGTGATGGGGCAGCATGGCCTGGCTGTGGGTTGTTTGCTTGTCTCCATGGGATGGTGGTTATTCCAGCCCTCCCCCAGTTGTGCTGTGCTTGGGGTGTGGGGGGATGATGTCTGTTCTGCTGTGTGTTCCTGTGCCCATCTGTGGCATGGGTGGTGGGCCCCCACCTCCCTGGTTATGCAGTTACATTGCTCTGCAGCTGGGGGGCTCCCTGCTTGCACTATGGCACCTCTGGA
Source organism: Neoceratodus forsteri (assembly GCA_016271365.2). Taxonomy (NCBI): domain Eukaryota; kingdom Metazoa; phylum Chordata; order Ceratodontiformes; family Ceratodontidae; genus Neoceratodus; species Neoceratodus forsteri. The sequence goes on along the minus strand of CM028130.1, from coordinate 1,443,316,728 downwards.
CTGCTCAGCTGAACATCCCTTGTTGCGCCATAGCGCATCATATCTGCTCAGCTTCCCCTCCCTAGTTGTGCTATTGCGCAGGTTGTGCGATATTCAGACGTTGGTTGTAGGTGCAATTTGGCCTGCTCCTTTTTTGAATATTGCATCTGTTGTGCATGGGTACAATAGACTTGCACTTGCTCCTGCTATTGCGCACTTTTTGGGTACAGTTTGAATATCTGGGCCCATGTGTACAACATGCTATATGTATACAATTAATATGACAGGCTTCATTACAAGTCTGTTTACATGCACCACATGTACTGAGAATAAAGACATGATATGTCTAATTGCACAGTTTAATAAAAGAATGGCAGAGTTGGAACAAAGCCAAAAAGTTAAGGCAGAACACTTTCAGATCAGACTCAGAAGTAGTTTGATACATAATGAGTCTGGTACCTTAAGTGTGCAAACTGGGCATCCTACTTCTCTCAACAAGTGTTTAAACACCCCAAATAAAAAAAGGAGTAGATATGAAGAAGAACATATAAATACAGAGGATGCTTGGTATCAAGTGCAGCACTTGAAGCCTCCAAGAAACAAAAAGGGAAGGAAAGCCAACTATTTTAATTTGGAACTCACTAATTCTTTTGACCCATTAGCTCATGAAAATCTATGTGAACAAAGCAATTGTTTACCAAATATTGTGAAGGAAACATTAGGTGTTTTAGTTTGCTTACCAGCAACAGGCCTACTTGATGATTCTGGCTTAAATGATAGTGCAAAAGGACCTTCTGAGGAACTTCTTATATCAATAGAAAATGTAATTTCAATTCCAGGGCAAAATAATCCTAACAGTCATTGTATAAATATGGAGATAGGGACAGAACAATGTAACACAACTCAAGTATTTGTCTTAGGAAACTCCATTGCCAAAGGCCTTGATAGGGCTATTTGTAATATTGATAAACAAAACAGAACAATGTCATGCTTTAAGGGAGCAAGAATATCTGACATCACTAAAATGACCAATGATATAATTGGCAATGCGACAGGACACAGACTAGTGTTAATACAAGCGGGGCAAATAATATATTATACCAGCATCCACAGCAGCTTAAACAAGAACTGGTTAATTTAATGAATGAACTTGAATACTTGGGTTGTGACTTCGCTTTCTCAGAAATATTACCAATACCGTGAGCTACATACCAACAAAACTGTAAAATAAAAATAATCAACAATTGGTTAAGACAGTGGTGCTTGAAGCAGAATATAGGGTGTATTACACATTGGGAAGAATTTGAGAATATTAGTCACTTATACAGTAATGATGGGTTACACCTTAGTAAACATGGGTCACAGTTACTTGGTCAACATTTAAATAATCATATTGATAAGCATTAAAACTAATATACAGGGGGGAGGAGTTTGAGACTGTATCTTATATTGGTTTAAAAAAACTTTAAAATGCCTAACAATTTTAAAAATAAACATAAATTTAAAAAGAGAACAACAAAAAAGAAATGGGTCACAACACAAAGAAAGTCTGTAAGTATAAATAAAAATAAATTACCTAAAATTCCTGTATATCTGGACAGTCAAAACAAACTTAAAATCCTAGTAATAATTGCAAGAAGCCTAACCAATAAAATGGATGAACTAAGATATATCTTAGCTTCAAGAGATATTGACATATGTGGTGTTACAGAGACCTGGCTCTCAAAAATTGATTGGAATACTGATATACTAGGCTATGTTAAATATCTCAGAAACAGACAGAATAAGGTAGGAGGAGGCCTTGCCCTATACATTTCAAATAAGTTAAAGAGTTACCAGATACAATTTGGTGAGACTAGTTCAGAAATGTTATGGAACAGGATTGAACCAGGTCATACAACTTTCACCTTCAGCTTATGCTATAGATCACCTAATCTTACTCAAGAGGAAAATTCTATTTTCCTTAACCAGTTGGAAAATGCAGAAGATATAGGAAATGTAATGATGGTTTTATGACCTGGTTCAATCCTGTTCCATAGCATTTCTGAACTACTGCCGTAGCAGCATGCCTCCAAAAGGATTTCGACTCCGTCCAACACTGGTTCCTTGACAACCAGCTATTCCTAAACTCAACAAAAACTGTCTCCCTCACTTTTGGCTCCCGAGCCAAACTAACCCAGCTTACTAGCACACCCACATTCTATACCTTAGATAGAACTCCTGAGGCCTGCTCCACATATCGCTATGTCGACGTCTGGCTAGATCAGTACCTTGACTTCACAGCGCATGTAGACACACTGCAGAAAAAACTATATCCTATGCTGGGAGCTCTCTATCGTAACAAGTTTTGCATCCCTCTACCAACCAGGCAAGCAATAGTACAAAAATTGATCCTCCCAATATTGGACTATGGCGATGTCATCTAGGGTACCGCCCCCCAAATGTCCTTAGCCAGGCTCGACCCCATTTTCAACTCTTTTTGCTGGTTTGCTTTGGACCATCCTCCCAACACCCACCACTGCAACCTTTACCAGTCCCTTGACCTCCCATCACTCCAGAATCGGCATTTGCTGCACTGTGCTAGAATTTCTGCTAAATACTGGGCACGTACGCTGCCCTCCTACCTATCAACATCCCTAACCGCCATCCTCCCACCTACCTATGATCTCAGGAACACTGACTCCAGGCTTCTTCACATTCCCCACAGATCCACCCGATCAGGTCAGGTAGCTTTCAGCTTCAGACTGCCCAAGCTATGGAACTCACTGGCGGCCGACATCAGACTCGCTACAAGTACTCCCCTATGCAATGCCCTTCTCAAAGCACATTTTGCTACCAACTGCACATGCTTTCTCCATCGCTGAATTCCCTACACAGCTCTTATCAGCTATCCTGGGCTCCATTTCTTAATCCGTACCATAGACCACTGTACCTTCTATTTTTGCTGTAGATATGCATGCCTACCTATACTGTACTCAAATCAATTTTTGTTCACTCTATATAATCGTTGAAATATTTCTACCATGCTGCTACATCACTGTCCGTAATACTCTTCATTTTGTACAAACCGTTTTGCATCTCTGTTACTGCACCCATCCTACTGGACCACTGTTTGTTATCTGCAAATTATGTATGTACTGTTATGTCTTATTTACTTCACTCTGTAACCCCCTACCCCAGGGTGCATCTGGAATCGAGCAGTACTCTGCTCAGTATGCCTTCCTGGTAAATCTCTTAAATAAATAAATAAATAAATAAATAATGCTCTTAGGGGACTTCAATTTCCCTTGCATATACTGGGATACCTTGGAGATGAAAAGCCAGCTAGAAGGATGCTTCTTAGAGATTACTTTCAGACTGGGTTTGGAACAATTAGTATTATAACCTACTAGAAAAATAACATCTTAGATCTGATATTTACAAATACTATTGAGCTAGTATCAAATCCAGTTATATTATATCCTTTGGGAGACAGTGATCACAATATAATAACTTGCAATATTCAAAAGTATGTTTTGAATATTAATGGCATAACAAAAATTAAAAATGTTTACAAAGCCAATTATAATAATATTAAAAATGATCTTGCAACTTGGAATTGGGAAAACAAAATAAGAAATCTGAATCTTGAACAAACATGGGAAAAAATAAAAAGTAAAATAGATAACTGTGTTAATAACTGGGTTCCTGACAGAGTCAAATATAATAAAAATAAACAGTGGATACCATTTTGGTGGTTCAAAGAGATAAAACGCATCATAAAAAAAACATAGAGCATACAACAAGTACAACAGAACTAAAAATGATAAAGACTGGAAAAGATTTAAAACACTTTCCAAAATGACCAAGAAAATCATACATATGGCAAAAATTAAACTAGAAACAAAACTAGCAAAAGAAGTAAAGGATAATAAAAAACATTTTTTTTAATTACATTGGATCCATTAAAGGAAATGAAAGAGGAATTGGACCCATAATTATAAATGATAAAATAGTAACATAAGAAAGTGAAATAGCAGATGGGCTTAATTACTATTTTGGAAGAGTCTTCAAGGCAAAAGAAAACATAAACTTTGAACCATTAACAACAACTGATGTTCAATTCCTACTTACAAAGCAGGACATAATGAATGTTATCAGTCTGATTAAAGCAAGTTAATCTCCAGGGTACTCCAGAGTAATGCACTTGACAGCGGTCTACCTGTGGATGTCATGTTTTTGGATTTTGAGAAAGCATCTGACACTGTATCACACAAAACTCTAATTTAGCAACAAATCAGACTAAAATTAGATTCAAAATTAATAACTTGAATTTCTTCTTGGCTGGATAAAAGGCAACAGAGAGTGGTTATCAAAGCGTATAAGTCTAAATGGATTCCTGTAACTAGTGGAGTTCCCCAGGGATCTGTCCTGGGACCACTTCTATTTAATATCTTAGTCTCTAGTATGCAATCATCTGAAGGATATGGATCAATAAGTATGTGGACAATTGTAAACTAGGTTGTGTAGTAAATGATACCCAGTCAATAATAAATCTTCAACACAATTTGAATAATCTCTGTGCTTGGGCTGTTCAAAATAATATGAAGTTTAATATCTTAAAATGCAAAGTTATGCATATGGGAAAAAATAACATCAAAGCAGATTACTGAATGAATGATACAAAGTTGATTGCAATATCAGAAGAAAGAGATCTGGGTGCAACAATATCAGATACTTTAAAAGTTAATAAACATACAAACAAAGTAGTCAAAAAATGTCATTCAATCATGGGAAATATCTTTAAACATATTAAAAGTAGGAACTCAGATATAATTCTTCCTTTATTTAATAGTCTTGTGCATCTGCATCCTGATTTTTGTACCCCTCTCTGTGCTCCTACATCTATTGGATGCCAAAGCATGACAGAGGGAATACAACGTAGAGTAACTGAAAAAATCCAGAATGTGAACTCCTTAGATTATGAATTAAGACTTAAATCACTCCAGTTATTTTCTCTAAAGTATAGGGCTCTTACAGGAGATTTGATTTACACCTTGTAAGAGATCTAAACCTCACTTTCAGGTTCTTGGCAATACTGGAGATGCAAATAATCACAAACAAGTTGCATTCAAGTAATAAACAAGTTTATTACTACAAATAGGGATGAATCACAGTTGCACTAAGCAGTTCTTACCAATACGAACCGGGAGCCAGTGCTAAGCGTTCCCTACACCTTGAGGTTTCTTTGTAGACTCTTGGGATCTCTCGGGTCTCCGAGGTGTAAAACCTGTGCATAACATTATATACCTATGATAATTACTATGGTTAATGAAAGATAGAAACATTTCTAGTTACAGAGATGAGCCCTATTGGCTAAATTAGAGGTGGCTCCACGGTCCAAGATAACATTATATAATTCTGTAAAGTCATCAGTTTTAGAACAAAGACGTTGTTATACAAAGTCTTACATAACAAGGTGAAGTGGTGTCCATCACCGAAAGATGGCAATGTTGCCTTACACATTATAATTACTTCAAGGACAGGTGTCTCGGCATCTGACAAGTAAGAAATAGACAGAAAATACATGGTATAATGTGTGTGCATTAGCAAGCAAAGTGAGTTACAATAATATGTATTCATATCCTGACATCTACTCTTATACGGTAGATGCCCTTAGCCCTACGTATTAGTATAGCCTATGCCTAAACATTAGCTGTCTACAGTGTACCCCTGAGGGTATCAATTAGGGTGCAGGGACCTCGTGTAACAATTGCCCCCCTTGTTGCCTAAAAAGGGCAACACAGGTAAATGTAAGGAGTGGGCAGGAGCAGTGGTTCTTTACAATTTGGAGGCACGAGCCTTGTGGCACAAAGCTAAATTGTCCCCGAATGGTACACTGTCCTTGTTACAAACTGCATTAAGACACTCTGGTTTGTATAACATTACTGCCTTAATTGACCCTTCCTATTGTAACTCTCTTTCTCAGGATGCTGCCCGCAAATTTTGTGCTATACACCACATGGCCTCTGCTGCCATGTATCTATCGGTGCTACCTCCTACTGAGAAACAGCTTTTGGAATGTCCAAAACATACCCCTGGTCCCCGTAGTGGTCTCACTGCCACTGCCCTCCCAGGTTCTTTGATTAACAATTTACAGTTTATGCATGTACCTGTTTTATTCAACCTTACTTATCGGAATATGAAAGAATTTGGTATGTGTCACAATACCAATACATCTGCATTTTACAGTACTTTATTGCTTGACAGTTTAGCTGCATTTCAAATACGTACCAAAGATCCCTTTACTGGGGTTTATTCTACTGAACACAGAGGTAATTTTAGGAGGAAACCTCCTCCTAGTACTCTTACTCATAAACGCATTTAACGTGAAGTTGACAGTTCTGATGTCATGGGTGCCACGGAACTGTCACAGGTCTTTTTGGTACTGCTATGTCCATTTGGAACAAAGCAGACATTGCTGCTATCAAAGTTCATTCTGCAAAGTTTTCCACTGGTTTGGTTAATGATGTTCTACCACCTTTATTGCATGGTGTGGATGGTCTTAGTCAGGAAGAAAGATACACTGTACACAACATGCACGACATTGCAAAAGCCTTCACTGACTCTAAAGATAAAATTAATGCACTCATACAACAGAATAATAGAGAAGCTGATAGACAATACATTGGTAGGGAAATACTTTGTTCTGCATATGGCTCATACATCCTCACTACCATTAACAACCTTTTTAGAGACCTAGAAATGGGTAGGATTCCTGATATTATACATGACAGACGTCTCTCTAAGTGGTATTGTCCCAAATGTAAATCTCCATCTTGTGTTTCCCTATGTATGCAACAGACACTGTCCATTCCTCTCTCCACAGTTCAAAATTTGGGGTTTGTGACCAGACATCCAAACACTGGTCCTTGTTTTTCTACCAAGAAATGTTCTATAGCAGATACCATGTTTGTCTCTTTTACTGTCTCCTTACCACGCTTTGACCCTACTACAGCTTTGTTCGACAAGCTTGCACTGGCGCATTCCATCGGGCATTTGGACAAAGACATCTACCGAGAACGCCTGGATCTACCTCCTCTTCTGGTCTACCATTCCTTCTTGGATGCCTGGGTGGCACCGCACACGGACTGTTGTGCGAAAAAGCAATACATCTACCTGTGCCGATGTGATGTGTTTGATGTTATATGCCATGTTTGTGGCTACTCTCCAGACAGCATTGACTGGACTTTCACCATGGATGCTGACATCACTGAGAATGGCACCAACGCTTTTGAACCAACGCAGTCACCGGATCAATTCTACCTGTCATATCGTGAGGAAGCTCATCGCCTGTCAACACGGATCTCCAAGACGACCTACACATGCCTTGTCCAGTTGCAAAAATGGAGACTGCCTACTGTACAATCACAGTACAATTCTGACGGTGAATACTGTATAGTTACTAATGTGAAAACGTATTCTTATGGTTCTGTTACTTGTGTCATTGATTACCTCAACTTCTGTTTTGTTCCCCATCAGAAAACTGTTATTGGACACACTGTCATAACCCTCATTCCCCTCATGGAAGCAGATATAATTGATGGTAATCCAGACTATTTACTTACACTTGAGGAATACCTACCTTACTTTAATGTACACATAGATACACTGACACTTACACTGAAATCACTTTTAGATAGAAAGGACACACACCTCATCCACATCAGCAATAATATAACCAAAGCCAATGAAGCCATTCTTTGACCTGATGAATGATGGAGACATGAATAATGCTTTGACTAACACTTGGTTAGAGATTACTTTTAAAGGTTTTGTTATAATGCAAGCATTTTTGATATTTACTTTGATTATTATGCTTTGCTGCCTACGACGTACTCTTCGTCAACACCATAAGCAGCTTGAGTTTCTTTACAAGGCTCATGCCTCTGGATTGTAAAGAACCACTGCTCCTGCCCACTCCTTACATTTACCTGTGTTGCCCTTTTTAGGCAACAAGGGGGGCAATTGTTACACGAGGTCCCTGCACCCTAATTGATACCCTCAGGGGTACACCGTAGACAGCTAATGTTTAGGCATAGGCTATACTAATACATAGGGCTAAGGGCATCTACCGTATAAGAGTAGATGTCAGGATATGAATACATATTATTGTAACTCACTTTGCTTGCTAATGCACACACATTATACCATGTATTTTCTGTCTATTTCTTACTTGTCAGATGCCAAGACACCTGTCCTTGAAGTAATTATAATGTGTAAGGCAACATTGCCATCTTTCGGTGATGGACACCACTTCACCTTGTTATGTAAGACTTTGTATAACAACGTCTTTGTTCTAAAACTGATGACTTTACAGAATTATATAATGTTATCTTGGACCGTGGAGCCACCTCTAATTTAGCCAATAGGGCTCATCTCTGTAACTAGAAATGTTTCTATCTTTCAGTAACCATAGTAATTATCATAGGTATATAATGTTATGCACAGGTTTTACACCTCGGAGATCCGAGAGATCCCAAGAGACTACAAAGAAACCTCAAGGTGTAGGGAATGCTTAGCACTACCTCCCGGTTTGTATTGGTAAGAACTGCTTAGTGCAACTGTGATTCATCCCTATTTGTAGTAATAAACTTGTTTATTACTTGAATGCAACTTGTTTGTAATTATTTGCATCTCCAATATTGCCAAGAACCTGAAAGTGAGGTTTAGATCTCTTACAACTGGGATATTAACCCAAGTGCCAGATGTGGGAACTAAATCCACTGGCATCTGATCTCCCGGCCTCAGAGGAGAGTGTGCTAGCTACTGATTCATTATAATTAGCATGAGCTGTAGCATTAGCGTAAGCTGTTGCATAAGCTGAAACATTAGGTTTAGTGCAAGAGTAAGCTGTAGCATAAGCACGAGCTGTAGCATAAGCAGTTTTAATGTAAGCATAAGCACTAGTATGAGCTGTAGTGTTAGCTTTGCTGTAGCCTCAGCATAGTTTTGGTGAAGGCATAACTGTGGCAAAAGTATAGCTGTAGCATTAGCTAAGGTGTAGCACTGGCATTTGCTGTAGCATTGGCATTAGCTGTAGAATTAGCATTAGCTTAGCAGTAGCACTACTGTGACACAGCTGTAGCACTAGCGTAAGCTGTAGCATTAGTGAATGCTGTAGCATTAGCTGTAGCATTAGCATAAGCTGTAGCATTAGCGCAAGTTGTAGAATAAGCTGAAACATTACGTTTAGTGCAAGAGTAGGCTGTAGCATAAGCATAAGCTGTAGCATAAGCACGAGCTGTGGCATAAGCACGAGCTGTAGCATAGGCACGAGCTGTGGCATAAGCATGAGCTGTACTATAAACAGTTTAAATGTAAGCATAAGCACTAGCATTAGCTGTAGTGTTAGCTTTGTTGTAGCCTCAGCATAGCTGTGGCAAAAGTATAGCTGTAGCTTTAGCTTAGCTGTAGCATTTGCTTAGCTGAAGCATTGGCATTAGCTGAAGCATTGGCATTAGCATTAGCTTAGCTGAAGCACTACTGTGGACTTAGCTGTAGCATTAGCATAAGCTGTAGCATTAGCATAAGTGAATGCTGTAGCATTAGCTGAAACGTTAGCAGTAGCATTAGCGTTAGCTGTAGCGTTAGCGTAAGTTGAAGCATAAGCTGAAGCATTAGGTTTAGTGCAAGCATAAGCTGTAGCATAAGCGTAAGCTGTAGCATTAGCACGAGCTGAAGCATAAGCACGAGCTGTAGCATAAGCATGAGCTTTAGCATAAGCATGAGCTGTAGCATAAGTACAAACTGTACTATAAACAGTTTTAATGTAAGCATAAGCACTAGCATTAGCTGTAGTGTTAGCTTTGTTGTAGCCTCAGCATAGCTGTGGCAAAAGTAGAGCTGCAGCATTAGCTGTAACTTTAGCTGTAGCATTAGCATAAGCTGTAGCATTAGCGTAAGTTGTAGCATAAACTGAAATATTACGTTTAGAGCAAGAGTAAGCTGTAGCATAAGCACAAGCTGTAGCATAAGCACGAGCTGTACTATAAACAGTTTAAATGTAAGCATAAGCACTAGCATTAGCTGTAGTGTTAGCTTAGTTGTAGCCTCAGCATAGCTGTGGCAAAAGTATAGCTGTAGCATTAGCTTAGCTGTAGCATTAGCTTAGCTATAGCATTGGCATTAGCTGAAGCATTGGCATTAGCTGAAGCATTGGCATTAGCATTAGCTTAGCTATAGCACTACTGTGGACTTAGCTGTAGCATTAGCATAAGCTGTAGCATTAGCGTAAGTGAATGCTGTAGCATTAGCTGTAACGTTAGCAGTAGCATTAGCATTAGCTGTAGCTTTAGCGTAAGTTGAGCATAAGCTGAAGCATTAGGTTTAGTGCAAGCATAAGCTGTAGCGTAAGCGTAAGCTGTAGCATTAGCACAAGCTGAAGCATAAGCATGAGCTGTAGCATAAGCATGAGCTGTAGCATAAGTACAAACTGTACTATAAACAGTTTTAATGTAAGCATAAGCATTAGCATTAGCTGTAGTGTTAGCTTTGTTGTAGCCTCAGCATAGCTGTGGCAAAAGTAGAGCTGTAGCATTAGCTTAGCTGTAGCAGTGGCATTAGCTGTAGCATTAGCATTAGCTTAGCTGTAGCACTACTGTGACTTAGCTGCAGCACTAGCGTAAGCTGTAGCGTTAGTGAATGCTGTAGCATTAGCTGTAACTTTAGCTGTAGCATTAGCATAAGCTGTAGCATTAGCGTAAGTTGTAGCATAAGCTGAAACATTACGTGTAGAGCAAGAGTAAGCTGTAGCATAAGCACGAGCTGTGGCATAAGCACGAGCTGTAGCATAAGCACGAACTGTACTATAAACAGTTTAAATGTAAGCATAAGCACTAGCATTAGCTGCAGTGTTAGCTTTGTTGTAGCCTCAGCATAGCTGTTGCAAAAGTATAGCTGTAGCATTAGCTTAGCTGTAGCATTAGCATTAGCTGAAGCATTGGCATTAGCATTAGCATTAGCTTAGCTGTAGCACTACTGTGGACTTAGCTGTAGCATTAGCATAAGCTGTAGCATTAGCGTAAGTGAATGCTGTAGCATTAGCTGTAACGTTAGCAGTAGCATTAACATAAGCTGTAGCTTTAGCGTAAGTTGTAGCATAAGCTGAAGCATTAGGTTTAGTGCAAGCATAAGCTGTAGCGTAAGCGTAGGCTGTAGCATTAGCACGAGCTTAAGCATAAGCACTAGCTGTAGCTTAAGCACGAGCTATAGCATAAGCATGAGCTGTAGCATAAGCATGAGCTGTAGCATAAGATGAGCTGTAGGATAAGAATGAGCTGCAGCATAAGCATGAGCAGTAGCATAAGTACAAACTGTTCTATATACAGTTTTAATGTAAACATAAGCACTAGCATTAGCTGTAGTGTTAGCTTTGTTGTAGCCTCAGCATAGCTGTGGCAAAAGTAGAGCTGTAGCATTAGATTAGCTGTAGCATTAGCATTAGCTTAGCTGAAGCACTACTGTGTCTTAGCTGTAGCACTATCGTAAGCTGTAGCGTTAGTGAATGCTGTAGCTTTAGCTGTAATCTTAGCTGTAGAATTATTTATTTATTATTTATTTAGCTTTTGTTGACTGGGTAAGTGCACTAGACAAATCCTGCCTATTTTCAGGCATGACCCGGGGAAGGGGGATACAGTTGAATGCCAACTGACCTTGAACCAGATTAAGCTGTTGGTGGTATTTTTAGTGAATGAGGGAAATTTGGCCAGGACACCGGGGAAATTCCCCTACTCTTTTCGATAAGTGCCATGGGATCTTTAACATCCACCTGAAATACCACCAATCCAGGCAGATGGGACCTCGGTTTAAAGTCTCATCTGAAAAACGACACCTCAGAAATGCAGCACCCCTCTCATGCTGCATTACAGTGTCAGTACTGGGATATTAACCCAAGTGCCAGATGTGGGAACTGAACCCACAGCCCTCTGATCTCCCGGCCTCAGAGGCGAGTGTGCTAGCTACTGATTCATTATAATTAGCATGAGATATAGCATTAGCGTAAGCTGTTGCATAAGCTGAAACATTAGGTTTAGTGCAAGAGTAAGCTGTAGCGTAAGCCCGAGCTGTAGCATAACCACGAGCTGTAGCATAAGCAGTTTTAATGTAAGCATAAGCACTAGCATGAGCTGTAGTGTTAGCTTTGCTGTAGCTTCAGCATAGTTTTGGTGAATGCATAACTGTGGCAAAAGTATAGCTGTAGCATTAGCTAAGGTGTAGCACTGGCATTTGCTGTAGCATTGGCATTAGCTGTAGCATTAGCAATAGCTTAGCAGTAGCACTACTGTGACATAGCTGTAGCACTAGCGTAAGCTGTAGCGTTAGTGAATGCTGTAGCATTAGCTGTAACATTAGCTGTAGCCTTAGCATATGCTGTAGCATTAGCGTAAGTTGTAGCATAAGCTGAAACATTACGTTTAATGCAAGAGTAAGCTGTAGCATAAGCATAAGCTGTAGCATAAGCACGAGCTGTGGCATAAGCACGAGCTGTACTATAAACAGTTTAAATGTAAGCATAAGCACTAGCATTAGCTGTAGTGTTACCTTTGTTGTAGCCTCAGCATAGTTGTGGCAAAAGTATAGCTGTAGCATTAGCTTAGCTGAAGCATTGGCATTAGCTGAAGCATTGACATTTGCATTAGCTTAGCTGTAGCACTACTGTGGACTTCGCTGTAGCATTAGCATAAGCTGTAGCATTAGCGTAAGTGAATGCTGTAGCATTAGCTGTAACGTTAGCAGTAGCATTAGCATAAGCTGTAGCTTTAGCATAAGTTGTAGCATAAGCTGAAGCATTAAGTTTAGTGCAAGCATAAACTGTAGCGTAAAGCGTAAGCTGTAGCATTAGCATGAGCTTAAGCATAAGCACGAGCTGTAGCATAAGCATGAGCTGTAGCATAAGAATGAGCTGTAGGATAAGAATGAGCTGTAGCATAAGCATGAGCAGTAGCATAAGTACAAACTGTACTATAAACAGTTTTAATGTAAGCATAAGCACTAGCATTAGCTGTACTGTTAGCTTTGTTGTAGCCTCAGCATAGCTGTGGCAAAAGTAGAGGGGTGTAGCATTAGCTTTGCTGTAGCACTGGCATTAGCTGTAGCATTAGCATTAGCATTAGCTTAGCTGTAGCACTACTGTGTCTTAGCTGTAGCACTAGCATAAGCTGTAGCATTAGTGAATGCTGTAGCTTTAGCTGTAATCTTAGCTGTAGAATTATTTATTTATTATTTATTTCGCTTTTGTTGACCAGGTAAGTGCACTAGACAAATCCTGCCTATTTTCAGGCACGACCCGGGGGAGCGGGGATACAGATGAATGCCAACTGACCTTGAACCAGATTAAGCTGTTGGTGGTATTTTTAGTGAATGAGGAAAATTTGGCCAGGACACCAGGGAAATTCCCCTACTCTGCTGGCACTCTGTGGCCAGTAGAGGGATAGCAGCATGTCTTGGTGCGTCAGTTGAGGTCTGCTCCGAGAGAGGATGGACGGTGGAGCAGTGGGAGGACTGGAGCCTGCTAGAATGGAGACTGAGAGTGAGAGGAATGTACAGGAGCTGTCAGTACTAGTCCCAATGGGACTCTCTAATAATGAAGCTACGGGTAATTGTTCAGAAGATCTATCCATCATGGATTATAATCGTTTTTCAAGTACTGTTGCCTTTGAGTATCCTCACCTGATTCAGAGGGCTTCTGAAAAGCTGACAGTTTTGCGATGGGAACAAGCGAGAGTGCAAGAGGAGATTTCCAAATGGGAGTCAGTTTCAGCCTATACGTCTCCCGTTCACGAGGTGGGTGAGGTTGAAGTACCGAGGAGAAAACATTCTGCACCGGAGAAACAAGAGGAGCTGTCTGGAATCTGTGAGGACCGAATGGAAACATCGAGGGAGGTAGTAGGCGATGCTATGCCTGCAGTAGTTCTTGGTCGGCGGTCTGTCGACGGTATGATGTGCTCAGGTGCGACGGAACATCTCAGACCGTGGTAGTCGATTCAAACAGTGCAGAAGTTCTTTCCAGTGGCAGTAGGTCTGGAGTATGCTCTCAAGCTTTGACAAAAGATTCTGGATTTGTTTTTCGCGGGTCAGACGCATGGAGTGTGGAAGCAAACCCATGTATCTTCCAGACGGACTCGAATCATCAGGAGGGGATGTCGGAATTCACCTTCACAAAATGTGTGGTGACCGGTAAGGAGAGATCTGGGGAAGAAGGGAAAGAGAAGCGGGCGGCGGTGGTATTTGCCAAAAGCAATACTGATTGCCCTATTTCCAGTAAGGGACTAGTGACTGAATCTTGTCAACATATTAAGAGGGTGCCAGTATTAAACGACTGTGCAAAGGCCTTAGAGCCTGAGACTTGGTCACCTGAAAGGGCCCTGTGGGACGCTGGCTGGACTTTGAATAAAGGTTCATGGCATCCCACCCAGGACTGGGATCCTAAGCTAAATTTCTCACAGAATGTGCCTGACTGGCAACCTGTTTTACCTGTAGTCACGAATGTATTGGGAAGTGCTGGGGGGAGTGAGGTACAGGGAGTAGTTCCTATTCCAGAAGCTAAGGGGATGCCTGGATGTGGTCCTGACCTTACTCGGGAGGTAGGGTTGGCGACACCGGGGGTTGGCACAGAAACACTCCCCAATGTTAGACGTCCTCTTATGTCTGATTTATTTTCCTCGCAGAAAAAGGAGGCGACCCCTCGCAGATATGCGGTCCGCATATAAAGGGGGAATGGACATTAGACCTGACAGAGTGTATGTGGGCAAGCAGTTATTGAAGGATTCTTTACACTTTTCCCCTCGGGAGGTATTTGCATTCATCAATATATCGGGGGAGGATAATTTTGATGTTAGTTTTCGTTCTGCAGCTGCACTAGATTTATTTTGGGAAAGATATACTCAGGTCAAGTTTTCACCCATCTGGACACCTTTTTTTGTTATTCCCTTAATGAAACCTTTAATTAGGTTTGTAACGGTCATGTTTCGAAATGAGGGTGTTCACGTGGATGACATTTCTTACTGGCTTGCCCAAAAATGTTATGTCTTGGGTGCTCCGGAGGTCATTTTGGACTCGGAGAAATTTTGGACTGGAGGTTGGAAATTTAAGGTCAAACTACGACAAACAGACCAGGGGATAGTGCATATCCCGAATTCCTTCCTTCTGGGGAGGGATAGAGGGGTGTGTTTCTATGCGGGTCAGCCTAGGGCATGTTATAGATGTGGGGTGAGGACACATTTGTCCAGCTCATGTGACAAACCACGGTGTGATAATTGTGGAGAGGTGGGCCATGGGACGCTTCAATGTATGAATCCTACGAAGTGTGATTTATGTGATGGGATGGGACATACTTTTTCAGACTGTGTTTGGGCAGCAAGAAATAAAATTGCAATGGGAAGCCCGGAATTACTAATTCAAACAGCTCAGGATAAAATTGTTCAGCCAGAAGTTTCTGAGGGTGTCACCATTGTGGGGCATGGGGGATTAGAGAATAAGGGTTCTGAGGATATTAAGCAAAAAGAGGTTCCTGAAGGCTCTCTTTGGGATGTTTCAGAGGAAGGTTTTGAGGGTCACATCACCCCAATTAGTATAGGGGTCGAGAAAGTTGTGAAACCTGCAATTTTGATCCCTGTACGGCGTTCCTCCAGGAACACCAAAGCTAGTTCTGGGACAAGTCCGTTGGAGACGGAATCCAATAACCCCTTTGCAGTCTTGGCTACCTCTTGGGGGGAATCGGAAATGGATGGCCTAGAGTTAGATTCCCAATCAGTTCCAGATAGCCCGCCATCTCCATCATATCCTCAGGAAGGGTATAAGGGAAAGAAGAAAAAAAGGCTGAAAAAAGATGGCTGATTGGGGTCGGGCCTTTTCTAATGGTAATTAAATTAGGATCAGTAAATGTTCATAGTTTGTTGAACTTTAAGAGACATAATATAATTTATGATTATATTCATTTTCAAGCTTTTGACATTTGCTTTTTACAAGAAACATGGATGTACTCACTTGATCAAGCAAGATTTTTCCAGAAAGAATGGTGTTGGGGACCATCATACTGGTCGTTCGGTCAGCAAACGGCTGATGGAATTGGATTTCTGTTCGACTCTTTCAGCTTTTCCTTAATTAAATTGATGGACATAATACAGGGTAGATTAATGATCCTGGATGGGGTTCTGGATACTGTGGCATGCAGATTTATAAATGTTTATTGCTCACAAATTAAAGCAGAAAGGATAGAGCTCTTCCGAAAAATTAAAAATTTTTGTGCACTACACATTCCATTTTTCTTTGTGGGGATTTCAATTGTGAAATAAAACATAAACTTGATGCAAGGGTTCCAGAAGGGAACAAAAAGATTTATTGTGGCTCCAATGCATTGACGAAGTTGATACACTCTTCTGGCCTTGTTGATGCACATAACCGACAGCAAGGAGGGTTGAGTTTTACTTATAGAAAAAATCTATATATGTCTACTATTGATTATGTATTCTTATCGGATAATTTGGCCTTTACATTTTCATCATTTCCGGTTTCATTTTCGGACCATTTACTGCTACAATGCATTATTGGGACCGACCACCTCCCTCCTAAGAAAAGACCCAGGTGGAAATTGAACGCATCTTTATTAGACTGCCCTGAGATAATGACCAAATTTAAAGTTTTACTACATGCAAGGTTATCTGTGGCTTTTTTGTATGATAATTTGGGAGACTGGTGGGTGGATTCTAA